>CM067219.1:61765231-62510597 GCA_034190945.1 Octodonta nipae
AGTTTTTTTTGGTGTTGAAAATAGAAAGTCCTGCACCCTGTGTCATTAAAAGTTTGTAAGAATTCGAAACATCAGTAACATAAAATAAGTTTTTCGAATTAACGGACAGGAGTGGTCTTACAGAAACTGCTGTTCTGTCTTGGAAGAGTTGGGTTGAACTTCTTGTAAGTTCAGGGATTTCATTGGAAGTATTGGTACTTCGAATTCGGGTGGTTTCGAATTCTGGAGGGGTTCGCGAAATTTCGGTGTCCTGGTTCATCTAATGTTGGTTCATAGGAGGGATAGTTTGCATATTCGTCAGTCACTGTTTCGTATTGTTTATCGGATTCGAATGAGTAGTTTTCTGAAAAGTTGTATTGATGAGGGTCGTCAGTCAATTGATAATCATACCGGTCATATTGTTGTTCATATGCGGTATCGTAATGGTCATATGGTGCATAGTATTCGAGATTGTTTACATGATGAGTTCTTTGCTGGCTGAAATAATTAGGGTTTGGTCGATATTGACCTGAAGCTTGTGGGGTTTGATTTGAATTTGGGGGGAAGTTGGTTTATCGGTCGCAGTTGTGTACTAGTTGAAGGCATAGATTGTTGAGCGTTTCTAAAATTTGGAAATTGTGGACGGAAATTCTGTCCAGGAGGGTTTTGTTGTCTCATTCTTGCCTGGCATTCAATGTATGTATGCCCTGAGCGTTTGCAAAATGAGCATTGTTTTATATTTGTAGGAATCATCGGTTTACGGATTGGAGTTGGTGGTTGTCTGACGGCTTGAAACTTTTGGTTTTCTAAATGGTGTAATTGTAATTCGCGCTTAATTCTGGATACAGCGGTTAGTATATCGCGAGGGTGACTAGCTCGTACGATTTGACTTATCTTGGGTTCTAAACCCCGACAATAAGCTATTAAGGGCCATATTTTCTATAAGGTCGCTTTGGGCTTGTTTCTCTTTTGTCGTTAGCACTTCTTTGTTAACGGAGGCTAACATTTTAGCTAAATGCGTTTGTAATCTAGCTGCGAAAGTCAGAGGTGACTCATTTGTTTGTCTCATCCTCTGGAGGTCTTGTATTAATGCCGATAAATCTCTTGAGCCGCCAAAGTGGTTTTCTAATAATGTACGAATGTCTAGCCAATTATCCGCGTTACGCGAGTTTACTAATTCTGCGGCTCTACCGCGAAGTTTGTTTTTAATGTGTAGCACTACTAAGGTAAGTTGATTGTCTACAGCAGTTCTGCAAGCAGTATTGCAGCTTGTTATAAAAGTATTCAAGAAAATTTGATTTCCATCATACTCCGGTATAATGGCAAAAATTTCGGATAATTTGTAGGGTTCAACGGAACTTTGCGCTCTTGTTTCCGGCATAATGTATTAAAATATGTATTTGAGATGTTGCAAAATACAAAATTATAGATGGAATTATAATTCGTTCAGATGTTGTTGATGGTGTTAGTATGGGTTGTGGGAGATCAGTAACGTGTAAATCAGTGTGTGAATATTTGTGGATATTTAGTATGTGGATGTTTTAAATGTTAAAAATTATAACGATAGAACATCAATGATATAAAAATGTATGTAGTTCAATATTAATCAATGTAATAAAATAATAAAAATCAATGTATTAAAATAATAAAAATCAATATTTATTAAAATGATCAAAATAATGTTTCGTGATGATTCGTTTCAGTACTTACATGTACCTTCCAAGCATTTGACTTGATCTGCGGCTAGTGCACCGGTGAGTGTCCTCTAGGATGCGTGTTCCTTGATGCCTTTGGCCTCAGTTGGTGTCGCCTGCTTTGGTCCTTAAATCTAGGGTTCTTAACGCTACGTCTGGCAATTGACGTCTGTTGGCTGGTACACTGGTGAGCGGTATGTGCGTGTTCCTGGTGTCCTTGGCCTTCAGCTGCTGTCGCTTACCGTGGGTTCGTTTGTTTAACGAAGAATTAAAATTCACCACAATTTTTATGAATTGCCTAAACTGTGTTTAAACAATCCTACTGACTGCGCCAATTTTTAGATTAACTCTTTTAAATTTAACTTTAAAAAAATATATTTTCACTTAAATACAAATTTCAAATTTTAAACGGACAGAGTTACGCCTTACACTAGTTACTATAATGATCTCCGACAAGACCGTTAATTATTTGGTATTTATACAATTCAAGACGTGATAAAATCTGCAATTTCGCGTCAACAGGATTATACTGAGAATTGTCATATCGTTAACGTAATATGATATTGCGAAATAGTAAATGATACGCTTCTCAGGCATAATTGCTGAGTAAGCAACACTTGTGTGTATGAATTATGATATAACATATATATATATATATATATATATATATATATATATATATACAGGGTGTAAACGGTTTGAGTGCAAAGATTTTGAAGAACAATACTTCAGGCAAAAAAATCAAAAAGCTTTATAACATTTTCTAAAATAAACTATAGTTTTGCCAAAAAGAACACATAAAGTTAGATTTTATGTAGCCCTTGCTACAGTGAATAATACAATAATTTCGATTTCAAAATGTCGGTAAATCTAAATATGTAAATACTCAATAGCTTATACATCTTTAATAGCCACATTAAAAATGAAAATTGATTATTTAAACTCGGAATATGCTTTTATAATTTAGTGTAAGTTTCTCCGAATAGGTATGGCAACGAGGCATACAGACCAACTTATTTACTACATTTTGTACTTTAACGACGACTGAGAGTTACGATTGTTTTTTGCGATTTCGATTCTTGTAAATAAGAATAGATAAACGGTAAAGTGATTTGAATGATATCTATTTGATGTAGACGTCGTGGTTTGCTTTCTATTTAATATATTTTTTAAATATATAAAATCGGTTGTGATTAGTGTGTAAGTTCGAAAATTAAGAATAGTGCGACAGTATTTATTTGAGATAAATAATGGCCGATTATACAATTAGGGAAAGACATGACATGCTCTTAATTTATGGGGAAAGCAGACGTAATTGCAGAATAGCAAGAATGTTATACTGGGAAAGGTTTTCAAACAGACGCCTGCCCAATGCTAGGACATTCGTAGCTGTTTCGCAGAGGCTTCTGGAAACAGGTAGTGTAATACCACAAATAAACAATCGCGGACCACAGCGACATAATCGTATCTTGGCTGCTGAGGATCAAATACTAGACCTTATCGACATCAACCCATATCGTAGCACACGGAGTATTGGAAGTGAGCTGCAAATTTCTCACACTGTTGTTCATAGAGCATTACGGGAACAATTGCTCTATCCATATCACATGCAGCGGGTTCAAGCGCTTTCAATTGATGATTTTCAACCAAGACTCAATTTCTGTCGTTGGTTCCTCAGAAAACATCGACAATTTCCTAATTTTGTGAACAATATTTTAACAACAAATGAAGCAAGTTTTAATAGGAATGGTATAATAAATTTTCATAATACGCATTCGTGGTCTGAGGTAAATCCGCACGAAAAACGCCAGTCAGTATTTCAACACCAATTCTCAGTTAACGTGTGGGCTGGAATAGTTGGTGAATACTTGGTTGGGCCATTTATACTGTCTGCACGTTTGACAGATGAGAATTACCTTTTTTTTTTGAACAACACGCTACCAGATTTGTTAGATGAAGTGAACCTACAAACACGTTCCAATATGTGGTACTTACATGACGGAGCACCTGCCCACGCAAGTCATCTAGTTGTCGACTTCTTAAATAGAAGATTTCCCCGTCGTTGGATTGGTCGAAACGGACATATACGTTGGCCAGCAAGATCTCCTGATCTCAATCCTTTAGATTTCTACTTATGGGGACACATGAAAGTAAGGTTTACACGACTCCAGTTATTGACGAGAATGACCTTAGACAACGCATTTTTGACGCTGCTGACGAAATCCGAAAATTCCAGGAATTTTTTTCTCGCATACGTGAAAATTGGATTAAACGGTGTCGTGCTTGTGTCGATAGTAATGGTGGGCATTTTGAACATTTGCTGTGAATAATCCGTTGTTTCAACTCAGTTCTATCATTATAATAAATTCGGTAAGTAGGATTACATATTTACTTGTCTAATATAAATAATATTAATTAAATCAGTAATAATGACTCTTCGAATAATTTAACTGGTAAAAAACTACATATACAGATCTCTTGAGTTGCATATCATATTTCCCAACTTTGTATAATTGCATAAAAGAAACCGTCAAATACACATTCTAATTGCAATACCTTGTATTAAAAACGTAAATATTTTCAACAAAATATTTCATACATTTTTATTTAATTCTAAGGTCAATATCATCAGTCAATACAAAAACACAGGTGTTAATTTTTTTGTCGGTGTAGTCATTCCTTTGACAATAATTTACTTAATATGTTTTAGGGATTTTCTTGGTTATTAAGGCCTACTGACCATAGTGGTATAAGAGTTTTTTTGTTTAATTTGGTGTATACTTCTTCCACCTAAAAATATGCACTTAACTATTTACACCCTTTATATATTATATATATTATATATATATATATATATATATATATATATATGTTTTAGGTGGTTTCCAGGAATTCTTCTGCGTAGTTGATAACTGATCCCTGCCGGGATTGATGGTAAAATGACGACGTTTCGGCAGAGTCACATCTGCTCTCTTCAGGTCGGTTCGCATAATTCTCGTAGCCTTCTGCTTTCGCTTCTAGTTACTCGAATACTAAGATTTTCTGACGCGCGCGCGTTGTTATATAGCCGCGGCTCGGCGCCTATCGGTTGACACCGTGGACATCTGCGTGTGATTGGCCCTTGGCGCTCAGTGGGCACGGCTCCATCCTCCTGATTTGTTATTTCCGGTTGAGTTGTTATTAGACGAGTCCGGGTCGGTACGGTGTTTAATAGGATTTTCCAACAATTCGATAAGTTCTGAATTTCATTGCGTGCGTTTAGACTGTGAGGCCCCTTCGCTACTTCAATTGCCTCTCTTACGAGTCTTGATTTCGGGTGTTCTATATTTGCCAGTACTCTGGTGTTCTCAAAGTCTATTCGGTGTGACATCGTGGTGGCGTGTTCCGCAATGGATGTTGTTTTTTCCTGCTTTCTTACAGCGTTCTGGTGTTCATCACGTCTAGCTTCAATTCTTCTATTAGTTTGCCCCACATAGGTTTTATGGCAGTCTGCACATGGAATCTCGTACACTTCCTGTTATTCTAAAGGGATCCTCGTCTTCGGAGTCCTCAACACCGTGCTTATTTTGCTGTCTGTATTGAAAATAGTATCGATATTTTCTCTCCGTAGAATTCTTGCAATACTGTCCGTCGTCCCCTTGACATAGGGTAAATAAGCCTTGGTTATTGGTGTCTCATGCTCCTCTTCTGTTTGTCTCGGTTTTGACTTTAGGGCTCTTTGTATATTTCGGTCTGTAAATCCGTTTTGTCTCAGAGCTGTTTTTAAACAGTCCATTTTCTATTTGATGTTTTCCTGGTCAGCTGGCCTTTGTGATCTGGTTACTAATATCTTGACGACGGCTTGTGGTTGGGCTGGGTGGTGATGAGAATTAGCATGAAGGTATCTGTTGGTGTGAGTTGCTTTCCTATATACTGCATGGCCAAGAGTTCCATCTTGCTTCCTTTTTATGAGAACATCAAGGAATGGCAGTTGATTGTTGGCTTCAACCTCCATGGTAAATTTTATTTTGTGATGGATGCCATTAAGGTGATTTAAAAAAGTATTGAGGTGTTCCCTCCCATGAGGCCAAATAACAAATGTATCATCCACATATCGCAACCACAAACTGGGTTTAAGAGTTGTTGTTCTTAGTGCCAACTCCTCAAAGTTCTCCATAAAAAGGTTCGCTATAACTAGTGCGAGTGGCGATCCCATTGGAGCTCCTTCCACTTGTTTGTATCGTTGGTTCTCGTAAACAAAATAGGTGTTCATCAGACAGTGCCTTGTCAAGTCTACAAGGTGTTGAGGTGGTTTGTATTTTTCTATTATGATATCCAAGGCTTCGTTGATAGGGATGTTGGTGAAAACGGACACTACGTCAAAACTTACAAGAAGACACTCTGGTTGTAAGACCTTTTTTCTAAGAATTTCGATGAAATGTGTCGAATTTTTTACATATGAGTCTGCCCTCTCTGCAAACGGTTGAAGTTGTTGGGCTAGGTATTTGGCTAGGTGTTGTGTTGG
Source organism: Octodonta nipae (assembly GCA_034190945.1). Taxonomy (NCBI): domain Eukaryota; kingdom Metazoa; phylum Arthropoda; class Insecta; order Coleoptera; family Chrysomelidae; genus Octodonta; species Octodonta nipae. The sequence goes on from CM067219.1 coordinate 61,771,409, forward strand.
GGATCCAATCGAGCTTACTATTGGCCTTAAAGGCCAATAGTAAGCTGGAAGAACAACAGAAAAACACAGAATATCTTATGGAAAGCTAGTTGTGCCCTACTTAAGGAAGCCATACGTGATGTCAGAAGAGATTTGGATGTTCTTAATACTAAACTCCTAGATATCCACCTACAGGTAAGCAATACACTCCACCCTATAATATGGGATAAATTCGATGAGATTAGCGAATTTAGGGCCGAAACGAATACAGAGTTAACAACAATGCAACAACAGGCAAAATTTAACAAATTGAAGCTCCAACAGAAGCCCAAAAACGAATTAGTCTCAGAAAATAACGGTCACAGTCTAACCTCACGGCAATTGGAAACGAATAAAACCGTTTATAACTTATCTTCGGTCCAGTTGAACACTTCCTCTATTGGCGTGTTGGCTAAGGGATTCAATTACACTATTGCTCCCTCTTACATACTAATAGAGAGCATAATATGTGGCGTGAAAACAGCAGTTTCAAAATTAGATGCGAACACCGCTGAAATAATTAGACAAGATGTGTCAGATGTTCTAAGAAAGTCTAAACCACCCAAAAGGAACCTATCTATAGAAGAAAATGAGGCCTTGAAACAACTGCGCCTCAACAAGGACATTGTCATTCTACCTGCTGATAAAGGTAATGCGACTGTAATTTTAGATACAGCGGATTATTCAAACAAAATTCAAATATTGCTACAAGATGATAGCGAAAATTTCCGCAAGTTTGTAAGGTTCTACCGTACCTTGGCGTGTTTCAACCATATTTAGAAATATTGTGAACTAGTTTATATAAACAAATATATCAAATTGAATATTAAAAGGAAAAAATCAGTGTATGGGTATGTTTGTAGGTAAATTTGTTACAGCAATTAATAAACAGGTCAATATAAATGTAGTAAAATGAAGGTAAAAGGTAAATGCAATGCAAAGGTATATTTGCGGTATTAGACAATTAAAATAATATCGAACACAAAAGCACAGAAGGCCTCTATGTGTTTAAGTATGTGTTTCAAGAATTGTTTTAAAATAATAGAGATGAATGTGGGTGAATATTAAATGATAGAACTGTATGTTCAAGATACATAAAACTCGTATCGAATAAATCAATAAAATAATAAAAATCAATAATGTGATGATTGTAATAGTACATACATTAATACTCCTGGCATGAGACTGTCCTGGAGAAGCTGAGGACTGGTTAGCTGTAAGGTTGCGTGTTCCGGGTTCTCGCTGCTACAGTTGTAGTCTCGGTCTGGAAGTTCTTGTCCACAAGGATTTGGAAATCGACACAACTAGTGAGTGTACACGTGTTCTAGCTGTGTTGGACAATCCTACTGACTGCGCCAATTTTATATCTTGTAAATCACTTTTGAGTTTTTAAAAATTATTTATTGAAATACAAAAATTAAAAATTTAAATAAAACATTAATTTGAAAATTAAAATGAACTAACTAATTGGTACAAGTATACTAAAGATAAATGTCGACCGTGGGACCGCGTCGCTCTGATTTATAACATTAAGAAAGCTGACTAATCAAAAGAACGGTCAAGTCGATGCGTTCCCACGTTTACATAATGAAGCAGGAAACTGGTCAGCCAAATATGATACTTTGTATCATACACGTGCATGATATTTACGCCTAACATATATATATATATATATATATATATATATATATATATATATATATATGTTAGGTAGTTTCGGGGAATTCATCCGCGTAATTGATAACTGATCCCTGCCGGGATCGATGGTAAAATGACGACGTTTCGGCAGAGTCACATCTGCCCTCTTCAGGTCGGTTCGCATAATTCTCGTAGCCTTATGCTTTCGCTTCTAGTTACTCGAATACTCGAGTAAGGCTACGAGAATTATTTCCAGTACAAATGTGGACGTTTTATTCTGGAAATTTAAGTTCATATGTATGTAGAAGGAAGCTCAGTTTAATATCACAGTTAAAAACAACAGTGTACAATTGCCCTTTCTTGTCAAAATGCCAAATATAGGAAACGATAATACATGTAATTTAACTGGTTTATGTAAAAATTAGTCTAGCATTAATTTTATGCAAATTGTCAGGAAATGGATAAGATCAATAAGTGTGCAAGTTTTTCAGAATGAGTGGATAATTTTTTTAAAAATGTTCCAAAAATAATCATTTTTTGAGAATAATACAAAACTAATTTAATCGTAGATAATTGCGGCTAATCAAAACTAATATATTTGTTCCGTACAATTTCTTACAGCCGTGTTAAACAAATATTTATCAATTCTGCAATATACCTATATATAATATGTGTCAAACATTTCAGTCCTAAATTTATATTTTGTTACAATTTCCAATGAATCTAAGCAACTAAAGCATAGTACTTTAAAAATATAGGTACAGACTTTTATTCTCACGTGTGGGAAAAATAAATGAAATTGATCAGTTCATATAAAAACTAGAATCATATAGACAACCAAGAAAAAAGTTTACTTACCGATATACACCCTCAATATAATTTTTAAATATACATACAAACTTTCACTGTTCACACTTAATACAATGGTCGTTTGCATAAAGTACAGTAAAACAAAACTTAGGTACTATTTCGGCTAACTAATAACGATACTGGTAAATTAATAAGGACAATCCTATTATATAAATGTGTCCCTAAAGTATCTGTAAGTATATAAAAATATTCACAATTATACTTATTTCTGAGAACTTTTAAAATAGGCTAACCTTAAGACCTAAGTACCATTATGCAAATTGCAAAGTTATATATATATATATATATATATATATATATATATATATATATATATATATATATTATAATTGAATGTAATATAAAGAATTTTTAATGTGAGAGATTACCTCAGGGTCTTTTTTGCTTGGGTTCAAAATTGTAGATCTTAAATAAATAAATAAATTCTATACTTATCTTTTAATTCTCTCTTTCTTCTTCGTTACACTATCACTTTTAAAATTTTTAAATTATATTTTCCACTTTATTTTTTTTCTTTTTAAGATTTTTAGAAGACTAATAAATAATTTTCAAATTCTGGATCAAATTACAATTTATTAATAATGATTTTCCACAATACAATTCTGATATATATAATATTGCCTTTACAACAAAATAAATTTCCTGGTTACTTAAATCTTATTAAATTTCTATCGATTTGTTACAAAAAATATTTCAATACTCTAAACAACAATATTCATTATACTAAATTGAAAACACCTTTATTTGTATCACTGATTGATTTTAGATTTCAATAATCTGTTTATTAAAAAATGTTTCAAAAACTCACAGTTGTCTGGCTTGAATTCCCCTTTTCCTTAATTTTGGTTTTAGTATACTGCTTTCTGATTTGTTTTGGTTTATAAATTAAATTCTGCTACTCAGTTGATCGGTTTGCTGCTGCACCAATACTTTTTATTCCAACAAATTGATTTTTTCTCTCCATCCAAGGATTTCAAATAATTCCTTTTATGGAATATTTATTATTTTCTAATTTCGAATTTATAATTCCAAAACTTTAAAATCTGACTTCAAATCTTAATTTCTTGTCAAAAACTGACATGGAACACTTATTCCAATGATATCACAGAACATTTATCTGGTTGTCATGGAAACGCAATTTTACAGGAACGAAATTTTCAACTGCTCTGGTCGACGATCGGAAAACAAAGAGGACCTTTGAATGTCAGATTTCCTATTTATTTAATAATTTTGCCACCTGCTATTTCCATTTCCGCTTTAATTTATTTTATTAATTTCCAAATATTTTTGTTCTAAATCATATGCAAAAATCTAAATAAATTTTAATTTGAATTTCAACACCATTTACTCTTCTAAATTTTATCTAAATTACTTAATCATGTTTTCAAAATTTTTGATTTGACACTTGTAACCTGCTGGTCACCAGTCATTTAACAGGTACTTTAAAAAAAATTGGATTTTACTGAAATTAAGACTTTATATCTTTTGAACTATTAAATTTTCATAAACTATGCTCTAAGCTCTTTCTAACGGTATATATCTCTTTAGTGTTCCATCATTCATTCCGATTTTTAACGGTTTTTTTTACAATTCTGACATTTCAATTCTCTAAATATTTAACAAATTTATGTATTTAAAATTAATTTTGATCCAAATGTGTTATATTCAGTGTTCTCATGGCCTAATATGTGATCTAAACTTGTTTTACAAACTCTACTGTGATTTTCATAAGGGAATTTAACCTCTTTGATGTTTGGCCTAAATGTGACTTCCTGCCTAGATTTTCTTATGTAAGTATCCAAATTCTACTACACTCTGCATGATAGATTATCTAGCTTTATATGCCACCTTTTATCCTCTCAACAATTTGCTTTTGAAACATTCTTTTTACATGGTTTATATTTTTAGGTTAACTATCTGTTATGATTTGTGCAATTCCTTTATATGAATTTTATTTACATTTCTCCATTCATTTACTTATTCAAATTACTTTTACTTTTGTATTATCTCATGTCTGTTTAAATCCATTACAAATTTCCCCAAAATTTTACAGAATAAATTCTTTCAGTTTTAACTTAAGAATTTATTTTGCTGAAATTTTTCCAATATTTTTTTCATATCCATATTTTTTTTAACCTTTTATATTTATTAAATTTTTTTTTAATTTTTTTTTAGCTATCAAGAATAACATATAACAAACATTATTGTAAACAAATTAACCATGAACAATCAACAACTCAACAAGAAAACTCAATAAACTTGAATAACTTATATAAACACATCAACTGATGAACAATCAACAAATCTACAACTACTGGTATCATTATTTACAAACTTATCCAAGATATGCTGCCCAAAATTTTCATCTGTGGAATCAACATTCTTAGTAAGTTTCCAATCATCATGTATCGTTCCCATTTTATTATTATTATTTTTTTTAACCAATTCTTTTATTTTAAATCAAATCATTAATAATTATTTTTTTTCTTCCCTCTAGTTATATCAAGACTTCATCTGGTTGTTCCCTAGTATTTTATCAGTGAAAATTATAAGATTTCTACAAACATGTTATTAATTTTAAAATATTCTGACTTGTATCCATTGATATTATTAAAATATTTTTCCATATTGTCCTTGTTTAATTTTAAATTTAAGTTGTACATATTTTCATTAATTTAAGATTTATGCTTTTAGTTCATAAGTTTCTTCTTCTCTTTGTAATTTTTCTCAACACTCTCATTTTTCCTTTTCTTCTAACTTATTTGCTTCCATTCCATCTCCATACTTTCTCTTATTATTTTATAATTCTTACCTACAGGATAATTTATATTTCTTCATATGTTACCCCATTTTTACTACATTATTTATTTATTTATACTCTTTATCTGTACTTTAGTACCTTCTTATTTCATCATTACTTCATACCTTCTTATAATTTTTTATTTTAACCGCATTTATGTCATATATTCATTTATAATTCATCATATTTTGAAATACTTGTTATCATCCTGTTTCTTTTTACCTACTGTCTCCACACAAATCATCCATCATCTATCATCTTACCTGTCCACCATCTACATTCTTATTTATTTTAATTATTTTATCCTGAACATATATTTCTAAACTTCTTCACTTCACTTCTTTTAATTAATTATTGTTGTTTTCTGTTTATATTTTGTACAATATGGATTTTAATCACTTTATTTTATATATAATATTTGAAAATACTATCAATGTTGTATATGCCTTTGATCTTCTGTGTCTTGATGTCCACTAACTCATAACTGTTCACTCCATCTCTTGTTTTTACCATATACGGACTTATTATGATGATACTTCCCTATGAAGGTCCTTTACTTATCTTCAATTTGCTCATTATTTTTTTTTATCTTGATCTTTCATTAATTTTCATTTCCATGTTCCTGTGCTAATGTTGGTCTTCCATCCATCCTTCCTGATCTATATTTGCATTTTATATTTTTTTCCTGGTTTTCCAGTTTACTTTTGGGTTTATTCCCCAGTAATAAATTGAGTTCTTATGAGTTTCCCCACAAAACTTTCCACATTTTTCCATATACATGCTCATCTTCATATATTCTTGCTCATACTTCTTATTCATGCTTGGTTTCATGTAATCTGTATGATAATTCCTTTTACTCATGATCATTACCAAAAATCCTATTTTTCCCCACTGTATATTCATTTCATTTTCACCTCCATAATTTACATATGTTCCTATTAACATCAATTTTTCATATAATATTACTTTTCTACTATGTTCTGGTATCACCTCTTCATTCTTCATTTGTGTTCCTGTTTTTTTCCTGATTACTTTGACTTTTGACTTCTTCCCCAACTTTTGCTCTTTCTTCTTGGTGTGTCCCTATAACTTGTTTGTCTTGCTCTTCATGTAATGTAGTATTTTCATATTTTTCTTCAGCCTTGTCCAGCTTTGAATCATCTTCTTGATTTTCTTGACCTTTACATGGTTCTATAAATTTTTCTCTTATTTGTTTCATACCAACTTTCACTTCTTTGATCACTTGTTGCCAATTATTTTCTATTGTTTTGCTATTTTCATATATTTCTCTTTTAAAATCTTCTAGATTCCTTTCAATACTTTCATACTACTTATCTCTTGTTTTAAACTTGTATCCATTTTTAAACTCAACTCCTGTTTCATATTTTCCATTTCTTGTCTTATTATTTGATTATTTTCATCCATTCTTGAACTTACATTATCCATTTTCAAATTTACATTTCCTATTTCTTGTTTTAAACTTTTATCCATCCTTGAACTTAACTGTTGATTATCTTGTTTTAAATCTTGTTTTACACTGCCAATTTCTTGCATCATTCTCTTCATCATCTCCATCAATTGTAGATTACCATCAGATCCAATACTTGCATTTTCTTCAGACCTTGATTCTTCTGGTTGTCCTTCTACAACCACATGCTCTGAAATGATTTGAATATTTTGTTCTTCAATTTGCTCTTCACTTCCACTTACTTCTTGTATATCTTCTGTTCCATGCATATCCTGCTCCATTTCTTCAGACATATGTTCTTCTGGATTATCCACTGATTTTGCAGCTCTAGTTTTTACCATTTTTAATAAATTATTTTTAACACAATTTCTTTATTTATTAATATATATGATTTAAATTTATTATTATTGTTTTATTTTTGACTTATATTGTTTCTTTATCTATATGTATTTTTATAAATTCCCCACCAAGTTTTTACGAAATTGCAAAAATCACTTATTTTTTTATAATTTCAAATATTCTTACCTTTTATCTTGTCTATTTAACCAAATTATCACACAATTTACCTTATCAGGAAATTTATTTTGTTCTTTCTTTATTTAAATCTGACAATTATTATATTTAATTTTTATATATAGGAACCACTAATTTTTGAGCCCCTTCATTTGTTTGCCTTTTATAATTGAATGATATGAAATTGTAAACTACCTAACAATGTGTTTCTGATGCCACACTAGTTTTAATTCCAATTTTTTTTTTTTTTTATTTTTAAATGTAAGATCCACTAATTTTCGAGCCTCTTTAGTTGGGTGCCATTTTGTAATTGAAAAGCCCCACGTTTGGTCGACAATTTATATTTGATTGTAATATAAAATTGAATTTTTTTAAAATGTATGATTACCTCAGGGTCTTTTTTGCTTGGGTTCAAAATTGTAGATCTTATATAAATAAATGAATTTTATACTTATCTTATAAGTCTCTCTTTCTTCTTTGTTACACTATCACTTTTAAAATTTTTAAATTATATTTTCCACTTTATTTTTTTTTAAGATTTTTAGAACACTAATAAATAATTTTCAAATTCTGGATCAAATTACAATTTATTAATAATGATTTTCCACAATACAATTTCTGATATATATAATATTGCCTTTTCAACAAAATAAATTTCCTGGTTACTTAAATCTTATTAAATTTCTATCGATTTGTTACAAAAAATATTTCAATACTCTAAACAACAATATTCATTATACTAAATTGAAAACACCTTTATTTGTATCACTGATTGATTTTAGATTTCAATAATCTGTTTATTAAAAAATGTTTCAAAAACTCACAGTTGTCTGGCTTGAATTCCCTTTTTCCTTAATTTTGGTTTTATTATACTGCTTCCTGATTTGTTTTGGTTTATAAATTAAATTCTGCTACTCAATTGATCTATTTGCTACTGCACCAATATTTTTTTTTATTCCAACAAATTGATTTTTCTCTCCATCCAAGGATTTCAAATGATTCCTTTTATGGAATATTTATTATTTTCTAATTTCAAATTGATAATTCCAAAATTTTAAAATCTAACTTCAAAACTTAATTTCTTGTCAAAAACTGACATGGAACACTTATTCCAATGATATCACAGAACATTTATCTGGTTGTCATGGAAACGCAATTTTACAGGAACGAAATTTTCAACTGCTCTGGTCGACGATCGGAAAACAAAGAGAGACCTTTCAATGTCAGATTTCCTATTTATGTAATAAATCTTGCCACCTGCTATTTCCATTTCCGCTTTAATTTATTTTATTAATTTCCAAATATTTTTGTTCTAAATCATATGCAAAAATCTAAACAAATTTTAATTTGAATTTCAACACCATTTTCTCTTATAAATTTTATCTAAATCACTTAATTCATGTTTTCAAAAATTTTGATTTGACACTCGTAAATTGCTGGCCACCAGTCATTTAACAGGTACTTTAAAAAAAAATTGGTTTTTACTGAAATTAAGACTTACTATCTTTTGAACTATTGAATTTTCACAAACTATGCTCTAAGCTCTTTCTAACGGTATAAATCTCTTTAATGTTCCATCATTCATTCAAATTTTTAACAGTCTTTATAATCCTGACATTTCAATTCTCTGTTTATTTAACAATTTATGATTTAAAACTTAAATTTGATCCAAAATGTGTTATTATTCAGTGTTCTCATGGCCTAATATGTGATCTAAACTTGTTTTACAAACTCTACTGTGATTTTCCTAAGTGAATTTAACCTCTTTGATGTTTGGCCTAAATGTGACTTCCTGCCTAGATTTTCTTATGTAAGTATCCAAATTCTACTACACTCTGCATGATAGATTATCTAGCTTTATATGCCACCTTTTATCCTCTCAACAGTTTGCTTTTGAAACATTCTTTTTACATAGTTTATATTTTTAGGTTAACTTTAACTTTGATTCCTGCAATTTCCTTTGTGTTATTAGATATATATGAATGATATTTACATTTCCCCAATCATTTACTTATTCAGATTACTACACTTTTGTATTATTATTATTTCATGTCGGTTTTAAATCCATTACAAATTTCCCCAGATTTGTGACATGAGATAATACAAAAGTAAAAGTAATTTGAATAAGTAAATGAATGGAGAAATGTAAATAAAATTCATATAAAGGAATTGCACAAATCATAACAGATAGTTAACCTAAAAATATAAACCATGTAAAAAGAATGTTTCAAAAGCAAATTGTTGAGAGGATAAAAGGTGGCATATAAAGCTAGATAATCTATCATGCAGAGTGTAGTAGAATTTGGATACTTACATAAGAAAATTTAGGCAGGAAGTCACATTTAGGCCAAACATCAAAGAGGTTAAATTCCCTTATGAAAATCACAGTAGAGTTTGTAAAACAAGTTTAGATCACATATTAGGCCATGAGAACACTGAATATAACACATTTGGATCAAAATTAATTTTAAATACATAAATTTGTTAAATATTTAGAGAATTGAAATGTCAGAATTGTAAAAAAAAACCGTTAAAAATCGGAATGAATGATGGAACACTAAAGAGATATATACCGTTAGAAAGAGCTTAGAGCATAGTTTATGAAAATTTAATAGTTCAAAAGATATAAAGTCTTAATTTCAGTAAAATCCAATTTTTTTTAAAGTACCTGTTAAATGACTGGTGACCAGCAGGTTACAAGTGTCAAATCAAAAATTTTGAAAACATGATTAAGTAATTTAGATAAAATTTAGAAGAGTAAATGGTGTTGAAATTCAAATTAAAATTTATTTAGATTTTTGCATATGATTTAGAACAAAAATATTTGGAAATTAATAAAATAAATTAAAGCGGAAATGGAAATAGCAGGTGGCAAAATTTATTAAATAAATAGGAAATCTGACATTCAAAGGTCCTCTTTGTTTTCCGATCGTCGACCAGAGCAGTTGAAAATTTCGTTCCTGTAAAATTGCGTTTCCATGACAACCAGATAAATGTTCTGTGATATCATTGGAATAAGTGTTCCATGTCAGTTTTTGACAAGAAATTAAGATTTGAAGTCAGATTTTAAAGTTTTGGAATTATAAATTCGAAATTAGAAAATAATAAATATTCCATAAAAGGAATTATTTGAAATCCTTGGATGGAGAGAAAAAATCAATTTGTTGGAATAAAAAGTATTGGTGCAGCAGCAAACCGATCAATTGAGTAGCAGAATTTAATTTATAAACCAAAACAAATCAGAAAGCAGTATACTAAAACCAAAATTAAGGAAAAGGGGAATTCAAGCCAGACAACTGTGAGTTTTTGAAACATTTTTTAATAAACAGATTATTGAAATCTAAAATCAATCAGTGATACAAATAAAGGTGTTTTCAATTTAGTATAATGAATATTGTTGTTTAGAGTATTGAAATATTTTTTGTAACAAATCGATAGAAATTTAATAAGATTTAAGTAACCAGGAATTTATTTTGTTGTAAAGGCAATATTATATATATCAGAATTGTATTGTGGAAAATCATTATTAATAAATTGTAATTTGATCCAGAATTTGAAAATTATTTATTAGTCTTCTAAAAATCTTAAAAAGAAAAAAATAAAGTGGAAAATATAATTTAAAAATTTTAAAAGTGATAGTGTAACGAAGAAGAAAGAGAGAATTAAAAGATAAGTATAGAATTTATTTATTTATTTAAGATCTACAATTTTGAACCCAAGCAAAAAAGACCCTGAGGTAATCTCTCACATTAAAAATTCTTTATATTACATTCAATTATAAATTGGCGCCCAACGTGGGGCTTTTCAATTACAAAATGGCACCCAACTAAAGAGGCTCGAAAATTAGTGGATCTTACATTTAAAAATAAAAAAAAAAAAATTGGAATTAAAACTAGTGTGGCATCAGAAACACATTGTTAGGTAGTTTACAATTTCATATCATTCAATTATAAAAGGCAAACAAATGAAGGGGCTCAAAAATTAGTGGGTCCTATATATAAAAATTAAATATAATAATTGTCAGATTTAAATAAAGAAAGAACAAAATAAATTTCCTGATAAGGTAAATTGTGTGATAATTTGGTTAAATAGACAAGATAAAAGGTAAGAATATTTGAAATTATAAAAAAATAAGTGATTTTTGCAATTTCGTAAAAACTTGGTGGGGAATTTATAAAAATACATATAGATAAAGAAACAATATAAGTCAAAAATAAAACAATAATAATAAATTTAAATCATATATATTAATAAATAAAGAAATTGTGTTAAAAATAATTTATTAAAAATGGTAAAAACTAGAGCTGCAAAATCAGTGGATAATCCAGAAGAACATATGTCTGAAGAAATGGAGCAGGATATGCATGGAACAGAAGATATACAAGAAGTAAGTGGAAGTGAAGAGCAAATTGAAGAACAAAATATTCAAATCATTTCAGAGCATGTGGTTGTAGAAGGACAACCAGAAGAATCAAGGTCTGAAGAAAATGCAAGTATTGGATCTGATGGTAATCTACAATTGATGGAGATGATGAAGAGAATGATGCAAGAAATTGGCAGTGTAAAACAAGATTTAAAACAAGATAATCAACAGTTAAGTTCAAGGATGGATAAAAGTTTAAAACAAGAATTAGGAAATGTAAATTTGAAAATGGATAATGTAAGTTCAAGAATGGATGAAAATAATCAAATAATAAGACAAGAAATGGAAAATATGAAACAGGAGTTGAGTTTAAAAATGGATACAAGTTTAAAACAAGAGATAAGTAGTATGAAAGAAGATATTGAAAGGAATCTAGAAGATTTTAAAAGAGAAATATATGAAAATAGCAAAACAATAGAAAATAATTGGCAACAAGTGATCAAAGAAGTGAAAGTTGGTATGAAACAAATAAGAGAAAAATTTATAGAACCATGTAAAGGTCAAGAAAATCAAGAAGATGATTCAAAGCTGGACAAGGCTGAAGAAAAATATGAAAATACTACATTACATGAAGAGCAAGACAAACAAGTTATAGGGACACACCAAGAAGAAAGAGCAAAAGTTGGGGAAGAAGTCAAAAGTCAAAGTAATCAGGAAAAAAACAGGAACACAAATGAAGAATGAAGAGGTGATACCAGAACATAGTAGAAAAGTAATATTATATGAAAAATTGATGTTAATAGGAACATATGTAAATTATGGAGGTGAAAATGAAATGAATATACAGTGGGGAAAAATAGGATTTTTGGTAATGATCATGAGTAAAAGGAATTATCATACAGATTACATGAAACCAAGCATGAATAAGAAGTATGAGCAAGAATATATGAAGATGAGCATGTATATGGAAAAATGTGGAAAGTTTTGTGGGGAAACTCTTAAGAACTCAATTTATTACTGGGGAATAAACCCAAAAGTAAACTGGAAAACCAGGAAAAAAATATAAAATGCAAATATAGATCAGGAAGGATGGATGGAAGACCAACATTAGCACAGGAACATGGAAATGAAAATTAATGAAAGATCAAGATAAAAAAAAATAATGAGCAAATTGAAGATAAGTAAAGGACCTTCATAGGGAAGTATCATCATAATAAGTCCGTATATGGTAAAAACAAGAGATGGAGTGAACAGTTATGAGTTAGTGGACATCAAGACACAGAAGATCAAAGGCATATACAACATTGATAGTATTTTCAAATATTATATATAAAATAAAGTGATTAAAATCCATATTGTACAAAATATAAATAGAAAACAACAATAATTAATTAAAAAGAAGTGAAGTGAAGAAGTTTAGAAATATATGTTCAGGGTAAAATAATTAAAATAAATAAGAATGTAGATGGTGGACAGGTAAGATGATAGATGATGGATGATTTGTGTGGAGACAGTAGGTAAAAAGAAACAGGATGATAACAAGTATTTCAAAATATGATGAATTATAAATGAATATATGATATAAATGCGGTTAAAATAAAAATTATAAGAAGGTATGAAGTAATGATGAAATAAGAAGGTACTAAAGTACAGATAAAGAGTATAAATAAATAAATAATGTAGTAAAAATGGGGTAACATATGAAGAAATATAAATTATCCTGTAGGTAAGAATTATAAAATAATAAGAGAAAGTATGGAGATGGAATGGAAGCAAATAAGTTAGAAGAAAAGGAAAAGTGAGAGTGTTGAGAAAAATTACAAAGAGAAGAAGAAACTTATGAACTAAAAGCATAAATCTTAAATTAATGAAAATATGTACAACTTAAATTTAAAATTAAACAAGGACAATATGGAAAAATATTATAATAATATCAATGAATACAAGTCAGAATATTTTAAATTTAATAACATGTTTGTAGAAATCTTATAAACTTCAATGATGAGATCCTAGGGAAGAGCCAGATGAAGTCTTGATATCACTAGAGGGAAGAAATAAAAATTGTATTAATGATTTGATTTAAAATAAAAGAATTGGTTAAAAAAATAATAATAATAATAAAATGGGAACGATACATGATGATTGAAAACTTACTAAGAATGTTGATTCCATAAATGAAAATTTTGGACAGCATATCTTGGATAAGTTTGTAAATAATATACTAGTAGTTGTAGAGTTGTTGAGAGTTTATCAGTTGATATGTTATTTGAGTTTATTGAGTTTTCTTGTTAAGTTGTTAAATGTTAATGTTTAATTTGTTAACAGTTTTGTTTGATATATAATATTCTTGATAGCTAAAAAAATTAAAAAAAAAAATAATAAATATAGAAGATTAAAAAAAAAAACATGGATATTAAGAAAGTATTGGAAAAATTTCAGCAAAATAAATTCTTAAGTTAAAACTGAAAGAATTTATTCTGTAAAATTTTGGGGAAATTTGTAATGGATTTAAAACCGACATGAAATAATAATAATACAAAAGTGTAGTAATCTGAATAAGTAAATGATTGGGGAAATGTAAATATCATTCATATATATCTAATAACACAAAGGAAATTGCAGGAATCAAAGTTAAAGTTAACCTAAAAATATAAACTATGTAAAAAGAATGTTTCAAAAGCAAACTGTTGAGAGGATAAAAGGTGGCATATAAAGCTAGATAATCTATCATGCAGAGTGTAGTAGAATTTGGATACTTACATAAGAAAATCTAGGCAGGAAGTCACATTTAGGCCAAACATCAAAGAGGTTAAATTCACTTAGGAAAATCACAGTAGAGTTTGTAAAACAAGTTTAGATCACATATTAGGCCATGAGAACACTGAATAATAACACATTTTGGATCAAATTTAAGTTTTAAATACATAAATTGTTAAATAAACAGAGAATTGAAATGTCAGGATTATAAAGACTGTTAAAAATTTGAATGAATGATGGAACATTAAAGAGATTTATACCGTTAGAAAGAGCTTAGAGCATAGTTTGTGAAAATTCAATAGTTCAAAAGATAGTAAGTCTTAATTTCAGTAAAAACCAATTTTTTTTTAAAGTACCTGTTAAATGACTGGTGGCCAGCAATTTACGAGTGTCAAATCAAAATTTTTGAAAACATGAATTAAGTGATTTAGATAAAATTTATAAGAGAAAATGGTGTTGAAATTCAAATTAAAATTTGTTTAGATTTTTGCATATGATTTAGAACAAAAATATTTGGAAATTAATAAAATAAATTAAAGCGGAAATGGAAATAGCAGGTGGCAAGATTTATTACATAAATAGGAAATCTGACATTGAAAGGTCCTCTTTGTTTTCCGATCGTCGACCAGAGCAGTTGAAAATTTCGTTCCTGTAAAATTGCGTTTCCATGACAACCAGATAAATGTTCTGTGATATCATTGGAATAAGTGTTCCATGTCAGTTCTTGACAAGAAATTAGGTTGGAAATTAAAATTTTTATAAATTTTGAATCAATTTGAAATTAGAAAATAATAAATATTCCATAAAAGGAATCATTTGAAATCCTTGGATGGAGAGAAAAATCAATTTGTTGGAATAAAAAAAAATATTGGTGCAGTAGCAAATAGATCAATTGAGTAGCAGAATTTAATTTATAAACCAAAACAAATCAGGAAGCAGTATAATAAAACCAAAATTAAGGAAAAAGGGAATTCAAGCCAGACAACTGTGAGTTTTTGAAACATTTTTTAATAAACAGATTATTGAAATCTAAAATCAATCAGTGATACAAATAAAGGTGTTTTCAATTTAGTATAATGAATATTGTTGTTTAGAGTATTGAAATATTTTTTGTAACAAATCGATAGAAATTTAATAAGATTTAAGTAACCAGGAAATTTATTTTGTTGAAAAGGCAATATTATATATATCAGAAATTGTATTGTGGAAAATCAATATTAATAAATTGTAATTTGATCCAGAATTTGAAAATTATTTATTAGTCTTCTAAAAATCTTAAAAAAAAATAAAGTGGAAAATATAATTTAAAAATTTAAAAAAAAGTGATAGTGTAACGAAGAAGAAAGAGAGACTTATAAGATAAGTATAAAATTCATTTATTTATATAAGATCTACAATTTTGAACCCAAGCAAAAAAGACCCTGAGGTAATCATACATTTTAAAAAATTCAATTTTATATTACAATCAAATATAATATATATATATATATATATATATATATATATATATCCAGCATATAAACAAATTACTACTGACCCAACAACTTATCTAGACAAAACAACCAAGGCCAAAATCCAAGCAAGTAGGATCGACAAAAATCTCCAACTGCAACTCATTCCGCGTAAAAAGTCATCAAGATGTCCGAAATTCTATGGGTTGCCAAAAGTACATAAAGAAGGTGCACCTTTGAGGCAAATAGTAAGCTCAATTGGATCCCCAACACAACACCTAGCCAAATACCTAGCCCAACAACTTCAACCGTTTGCAGAGGGGGCAGACTCATATGTAAAAAACTCGACACATCCCTATCAACGAAGCCTTGGATATCATAATAGAAAAATACAAACCACCTCAACACCTTGTAGACTTGACAAGGCACTGTCTGATGAACACCTATTTTTTGTTTACGAGAACAAACGATACAAACAAGTGGAAGGAACTCCAATGGGATCGCCACTCTCACCAGTTATAGCGAACCTTTTTATGGATAACTTTGAGGAGTTGGCACTAAGAACAACAACTCTTAAACCCAGTTTGTGGTTGCGATATGTGGATGATACATTAGTGATTTGGCCTCATGGTAGGGAACACCTCAATGGTTTTTTAAACCACCTTAATGGCATCCATCACAAAATAAAATTTACCATGGAGGTTGAAGCCAACAATCAACTGCCATTCCTTGATGTTCTCATAAATAGGAAGCAAGATGGAACCCTTGGCCATACAGTATATAGGAAAGCAACTCACACCAACAGATACCTTCATGCTAATTCTCATCACCACCCAGCCCAACTACAAGCCGTCGTCAAGACTTTAGTAACCAGATCACAAAGGCTAGCTGACAAGGATAACATCAAACAGGAAATGGACAGTTTAAAAACAGCTCTGAGGCAAAACGGATTTACAAACCGAAATATACAAAGAGCCCTAAAGTCAAAACCGAGACAAACAGACGAGGAGCATGAGACACCAATAACCAAGGCTTATTTACCGTATGTCAAGGGGACCACGGACAGTATTGCAAGAATTCTACGGAGACACAATATCGATACTATTTTCAATATATACAGCAAAATAAGCACGGTGGTGAGGACTCCGAAGACGAGGATCCCTTTAGAACAACAGGGAGTGTACGAGATTCCATGTGCAGACTGCCATAACACCTATGTGGGGCAAACTAATAGAAGAGTTCAAGCTAGACGTGATGGACACCAGAACGCTGTAAGAAAGCAGGAAAAAACAACATCCATTGCGGAACACGCCACCACGATGTCACACCGAATAGACTTTGAGAACACCAGAGTACAGGCAAATATAGAACACCCGAAATCAAGACTCGTAAGAGAGGCAATTTAAATAACGAAGAGGCCTCACAGTCTAAACGCTCGCAATGAAATTCAGAACTTATCGAATTGTTGGAAAATCCTAATAAACACCGTACCGGCCCGGACCCGTCCAATAACAACTCAACCGGAAATAACAAATCAGCAGGATGGAGCCGTGCCCACTGAGCTCCAAGGGCCAATCACAAGAAGCCGTCCACGGTGCCAACCGATAGGCGCCGAGCCGCGACTATATAACAACGCGCGCGTTTAAAAAATCTTAGTATTCGAGTAACTAGAAGCGAAAGCAGAAGGCTACGAGAATTATGCGAACCGACCTGAAGAAGGCAGATGTGACTCTGCCGAAACGTCGTCATTTTACCATCGATCCCGGCAGGGATCAGTTATCAACTACGCGGATAAATTCCCGGAAACCACCTAACCAACCAACATTTAGTGCCCGCAAAAACTTAAAACAAATATATATATGTATATATATATATATATATATATATATATGTATGTATAAAGGTACCGTAGTTTCCTCAGAAGCAGATATACGATATACGTTGTCACCTCATATATGAGGCTACTACCTCCGATTTTGGAGCTCACAACGATTTGCCTTTATTTGAGAATATTTATGGATTGTATGGTAACAGAATGTAAAATCAGCAACATTTTAGTGGAGGCTATAACGCATCTAAAGTATCCTCGAGTCGTCCATTTAGTTTAAGGGTTCACCACTGGAGCTAGTGTTGCCTAAGAGTGATACAACAAGTGAGTTCTGACCTCCGGGTTGTACGTACGTCGTTGTAACCTCCAAATTTTAGCAACGCTGTGAATTTGAACGGTAACTTATTATTAAGTCTTCTTCTTCTACTTCTTGTGAAATCGAAAATGCGTAACAGAGCATCGCTTTTACATCTCATATTGAAATTCGCTGTGGGTTAAGATAAGCGATAGATATATTTTGTAATTTAATTATACAGATTTTCACAATAGTAATTTGTATTTTAGAGAACTCAATGATCTAATTACGTGTTAAAATATTCAGTCGTTTAATAAGGTTTTGAGTCTTTATTGAAAATTTCGATTTCATGGGTTATGCTATTTTATGAAAATATTCAACTTTTTCGATTTTGGGTGGGATTTAAGATTCTAGATGGGTTAATTTTAGTTGTTAGGAATTTATTTATATAATTGGGGCTGACTGAATATACCTAAGGGCGAAATCAAAGGAGGGCACATTGTGGAAACAAATATCCTCTCGGTGTTTATTCACCGTGGTAAAATGAGCTTGAAAGACACTATTATTTATTTCGTAATAAATATCACTTTAAATCTTCAATTATAGTCGTAAATGTTTATCAAAACTACGTGACTACTTCATCTTTAATAATTTGTTGCAGAAATACATAACTTTTGTATAATAGAAAACCTAACAAGGATCTTTTTTTTTCAGATTTCAAATAGAAAATAAATATGACATGAATACTGAAAATACTACTTTACAAAAAACTATATTTCTAGTATACGTGAGTTTTTAAATCCGATTTGAACAAATATTTATTATGACTTTTATGAATGTCATAATATGCGTTTTAGAGCAATCGCGGTTGATATAGTAGCATTATTTAAAGTAAAGGCATATCCAATATATAAAAATATCGTGATACGGTGTTTATCATGATTTTATATATATATTTGATAGGAACAACAATAGGTTGTAAAATATATTTCACGTCCTTATCCAGAAAAAAAAACTGATTGGTAAATATGATTTAAAAAAGTCTAATATCACAATAAATTATAGTTATGAGTTCAGTACAGTGGCAATGATTAAATAATAACATATTAATAGTCTGAGAAAATTAGGTTTAAATAAATGTTGATAAAATAACACATATGTGTTATAAGTGAATCAATAGTTGAATTAAATAGATACATTAACCCCGAACCCATATCCTGAGGAAAGAAACAAAGAGTCATCAAAACTTAAGGCCCCAAAATTTTTGAACATGATTTAATAAATTCTGAAATATAAATAAAAATAAAATTTGCACACGTCACGATGTTTGTGGTCGAACTCCCCCGAAAGGGCTCGACCTATTTTTATGATTTTTTTTGTATGTTTGATATGTATGAGAGAAGGTTGTAAAGTATGTTTCATGTCGCCAGCTGATTAGATTGTCCCTATCCAGAAAAACAAGACGTGGAAATTGGTGTATATACTTCTCTCTCCAAACAAATGATAATGAATATCGTCATTATGCAAAAAATTAATCAACTCATGGGGGTCAGGATGGGAAATGTTTTTTTCAAAAATTTATTATTTTTCCGGAAACTGAAGTAAAGGATTAAGAGGTTGAGTGCTTTTTTAAATGAAGTAATACGTGAGTCGCTATTTTGTCAAAATGGATGTAAAGGGGGTTACTATTGTTTTAGAAAGAATTTAATATATCCAAAATAGAAAGTAATACTGGTGTGAATCTTGATATACATACTCTTCTAAAATCAACAGAGTTTTATCAAATTGTGAACATTCAGGTATACGATACGGGGCAAGCGGTGAATGTTTCAAGGAAAAATCACTAATTTGGGAACCGAAAATAATACAGATATGAGAATTATAATATTAGTTCCTTAAATTTGATGGGTCATTATACGAAAACTCTGTTATTGCAGGAAGACGATGGGTGTCCGCAATTTTTTAGCAACAAAAAAGATGCAGGCGCGAAAGTTGGTATACATGCACTTCTCCTGAAATGACTAGAAATGAATTAATATTTTAGCGTATTTATTCATTGCATGAGAGGTGATAAATTGAATCGGTTCTTAAATGTTTGCCAGTAGGGAGGGGGTGAAGTCACTATCAGATTTAGTGCAGGCAATATCTTTAAAAATTAGAAAATGTTGAAATTTTCATAAGATAGTTAAGACCTATAAAGTATAAAGTAACAATAAATTCCAAAAAATGAAAAAAAATCTATAAACCTTCAAAAGTTAAGAATATTAAATACACCAAAACATCACAATAATATAAAATTTCACAAAATTATCAAAGTTATTGTGTCAAAAACCTAAAACGAGAAAAATCTAAAAAACGCCAAAAATAAAGATATGAGTGAAAATACAAAAATGTGAAAAAATACAAAAATATCAGAAATATGAGAAACAAATGAAATGTCAAAAATGTCATAAACCTCAAAAATATCAAAAATGTCATAAATGTAAAAATGTATAAAACATCAAAAACGTTAAAAATAGCAATAAAACGTCAAAAAACTTGAAACGAAAACTAGCTCATCATATTAAATCCGAAAATAATGTATTTTTTGAAGAATTTGTTGCCATATAATTTTCGCCCATGAATGATAATGTTAAAATGGATTTGAAAAAAATCTAAAAATTTAAGCGATGTGAATATTACCATATTAAAAAATTTTCAAGATAAATATGTCAAATAACCTGACTCGCCTAGCGTGCGCGAAGATAGGAGTGATTAATTAGGGCATTATTTGTAATGCTCGGGCATTATGAATAATGGCAAGCTACGTCGGGCCAAGTGATATTATCTAAACTTCATTATTTATCAAACTGCCTGGGCATTATGAATACTGCTGTGATGGGATGGGAGGCTTGGTCCAGCTGAAGGTAGGTTTTAGCAAAATAAACGCTAAAAAAACTCAGATGCTTGGGAGGGGGGAGTTGAGCCCTCCTTGGATTTGCCACTGGTTGGGCAAAGTATAATAGAGATGCCTTAAGGGAGGAGGAATACAGGGGAGGACAAATGCCCTGCGATGACTGACTGCTGACTTCAACTGCTTCACTGCTCACTACATCGTGTTCCTTATTTTTGTTTACTTACCATTTTGTGTTATTTGTCTTATATTTTTAATTTGACTTTTAACAGCTAAGAATTAGTAGTTTCTAAATGTAGAACCCTTTCATAATAAGTACAAATTATTAACCTTATTATTTAAATTGTTTGTTTTTAATCATAGGGAAGATGGTCTAAAAAACGGAGAAGCTTTATGTTACTTGTGTTTTAAATTTTGATTTCATGTCAGGAAAAATAATAAATAAATGCTTTATTGTCCAACAGTCTCCCATTTACAGGACAATTTAAAAATACAACATTGCGGTACTAATTATTTGATTCAGGGTACATTTAAAAATATCACAATAATTGCATATATTATTAAAATTATTGCACATAACATAAACTGGTGATTTCAACAAAATGTTTGTTCTGGCTCTTGGTGGCCTTAGAGCTAGGTGTTTCCTTGAGTGAAACATAGGTACAATAAAATTAATTTGATTTAACAATTCCGAACAGTCTACAATATTCTTTACAAATTTAAATAAATAATGACAATAAAACATGTTATTTTTTACTTTGACTATATGTAAAATGTCAAATCATTTTGCCAAAAGCCCGGGCATTAGTAGTAGTGTCCAATTAATCACTTGGTTCATAACATATACAGGGCTTTCATTTCAAAACTAGCCACCCAAAATAACTTATAAAATATATTTAAAAGAAAAATAAAAAATAACATTTTAATTTATATTTACGGGGGACACATTTTATACGTATCAGTCACCCTGCATTCCAACCCTTAACCGGGCGTGAATATCACTTCTAAAAGTTTAAATACACAGGGGTATCATCTGAAACCTCTTTTTGCCAATCTTTTGACAGATTATTTTTTTAAATCCGATTATTTTTTACAGAGCATTGACCTAGAAATCGTAAAAATATAATATTTTTAATTGTAATTACAAAAAAGCTTGCGAATAATTACCGAGATAAACAAGTGAGACAAAAATCCTTAAATGTTAATACGAAAGATATTTGTGAGTGTAAATGTAACAAATTTATTATTAGTAGGTAGTAGTAGTAGGAAAAATGTGTATGAATTTCCATAATCCAATGTGGGTTTTCTGATGCCCAATATCGAAAATTTTGCCAGTTTACTAAAGCATTTAAATAAAATGTTGCTTCGCCAAAAAAAACTATCTTACTTGCGGATTGGCATTCCATTTATCCATCAATATTTAGCAAATTTCTACTCTCCGGTCCAAAGCATCTTCAGTACGTTCTAAACTAAATGAATTTTGTATGTGTGCCAGTTATTACTATGCAAGCATTTTAGAAAACAAGATTTACTTATTGAGTGTTCTGCGGCTATTTGTCTACTGGATTTGTGAGGATTTTCTTGTAAATCGAGCAAAACATTTAATTGTGTATCTCCTGGAAAATGTTTGATTTTGTACTTGTCTCTTACTACAAAATTCTAGAATTATTTTTTCTATTTTACATACTACCGATCGTGTAATAGGCCGCGCCGGGTACTTCGCAAACTTCAACTTGTGTTCCAGTTCTGTCGCCATATCTTACCATCTTTAAAATTTCTATTTGCTGCTTTTCAGTTAAACGGGCCATACTTTGAAACTTTACAATTGCACTTGACAACTACTTATTTGAAGTAAAATTATAGTAAAGAGTTGTATTTTGTTATAATTATTTTTAGCTTTTTAGTTATAGGTAGAAGTCGGTTATATTTTTTTAATGTTTTATTCTATATGTATAACCTTAATAGACCGAGTTATATCGAAAATCCCAACATTTCAGAATGCTACATTTTCATTCAAATTGACAGGTGAAAGTTGACAAACAAAATGAATTGGTACGCGTTAACTTAATAAGCCAAAAATATGTTTACCTCACTGACCAGACAGACGTTGTCTTGTCCAAACGTTTTATAAAGATTGTAATTATTGTCACCCAATATAACTTTTTTAATAACCCCGTATACCCGTAATTTCATTCCAATCTATATTCTAAGCAACTTGTAAATTCAACTGCTAATGGTCTACCTTATAGGTATAGCTTTATTTTAACATTCAACTACTGATGGCTATGTTATATAATTATTTGCTCTGTATGTATGTATATTATATTCCTTGTGATAGTCAATCATAGCAGTCTATCAAAACTTCCCAAAACTACATATTAAATTGAATTTTTAATATTAAGAGCGATTGCTCTTAACTTACTGTGATGAACAAACACTTCTGGAAAAGTTTACTGTATAATTGAATGTGAAATTTGCACAAGAAATAATAAATTATTTATTCTATATATGTATATGAATTCGACCGATGCCTCTGTGCTATTGTTATTGCAGTTTAAAGCTTGACTTATGTTGTCACTGAATTTTCTATTAGGTCGAGAGTAGGCGAAACCAAAAGCACCGTCTTCACAAAATTGAAAAATTTCCTTTTTAAATCGGTATTTGCCAGGTATAAAAACAGAATGAGCTTGGTACTCATTGATTTCACGAGCCGAAAATCTTATACTATACTGGCTATGTGCTTGGGATGAACATAGAAAATTTTCAAATTCGCAATTAAAATTTCCAGTGTCTGCAATTCCCGCACTATTACGTTGGAAATAAAATATTTTTGAAGAACTTCGATGGAATTATCAATAAGAATATTGGATTTTTCGGCGATTTTCTGCAGAACTGTAGTTTATAAGTCGCAGAAAAGGATATGAGACCACCTAGGAATCTTCTTTAATAGATTACACTTAAAAAACTATCCACATCGACAAAGGGTTTTATGATGGTCGATTTCCATGCACGCATTTATACATTCACAAATTTCGTCACTTTCCCAAAAGAATTCTATTCCCAAATTTCAAGTTTCACGAATCCAGATATATACTCTATTAAACAACACCATAATTGTTCACATCGGTGCTCAAGAGGAGAAGAAATCAGGTAACATACATACAAATTAAACATTTAAAAAATATATATAACCGACTTCAAAAATATACTAGATTGGTAGGTAATTAATTTGTTCAGAATGACCACCTTTTAATGTTTACATTTTTTACTTCCTGGGTAGATACCTAACAACATTGAATGTGTTATTTATTTGCTAGAGTTGTATTTTGTTATAATTAGTTTTAGCTTTTTAGTTATAAGTAGAAGTCCGTTATATATTTTTTAAAATGTTTTATTTTCAACTTTTTAGTTTTTTTTGAACTCAGGTAGTTTTCATTTTTTATTTTTTATTTTGTATGTATAACCTTAATAGACAGAACCAGGTAACATCGAAAGCCTCAAAATTACACAATGATACTTTCTGATTTAAACTGACACGTAAATCTTTACGAACAAAATGTACTAGTATGCGTTGACTTAATAAACCCAAAATATATTTATGCCTTATGGACTACGCCATGTAACCTTTTTTCAACTTTTTTGACAACCCTGTATAACTATAGCTAATTTCAATCCAGCCTATGTACCAACCATCCTGTACATACGACTGCCCACGCACAAACATAAACTTGTT
Organism: Octodonta nipae; assembly: GCA_034190945.1. Classification (NCBI taxonomy): domain Eukaryota; kingdom Metazoa; phylum Arthropoda; class Insecta; order Coleoptera; family Chrysomelidae; genus Octodonta; species Octodonta nipae. The sequence continues at coordinate 61,796,036 of CM067219.1, forward strand.
AGCTGCCTTCTGTAAACTATAGGACGGAGTAGGATTCATCCCATATTTACGGAGTCAAATTCGTCCTATATTTCAACCATAGTATATAATTCCTTGTGGGCTACCCCATAAATAATTTCATTTTTAACATTTTATATTATCGCCCTCTGTAACATTAATTCCTCTCCACACTTAGTGCAACTTTTTATGGGCTATAAAATAATCAATTTTATAATCACACTGTATAAATATAATTCAAATCCAGCATATATTTCAACCATCCTGTATATGATTTGCTTATCTCCAAATCATATAACAGTTTTTTAATCACCCTATATAATTTTAATTTCACATTTTTTCCAACATTTTTATACCACCAAAAGTCCAGTCCACCCTATATTCCAACCATCCTATATATACGGCTGCCTACGAACCACTATCATTCTAGTCCGTCCTATATTTCAGTCTTCATATAAATGCAAGTCCTTCTATCACTTTAGTTTGTTATTTTGTTTGCTTTAACTAAACACCCTGTCTATAAACGCTCCAAATAGCAGTTTAAAGTTTGACATGTGTTGTCACTGAATTTTCTAGTAGGCCGGGAGAATGTGACAACCAAAGCACAGTCTTCGCAAAATGGAAAAATTTGCATTTAAATAGGTATTTACCCGGTATACAAACAAAACGAGCTTGGTACTCATTGATTTAAGGAGTCGAAAATACTATGCTTTACTACCTATATGCTAGTGATGTACATAGAAAATATTCAAATTCGCAATTAAAACTTCCAGTGCCTAAAATTATCGCACTATTACGTTGGAATTAAAATAATTATGAGGAAATGTCCGTTATGTCATTTCGATGAAATTTTTGATAAGAATTTTGGAATTTTCTGCAAAACTGCAAGTTGGACGTAGCAGAAAAGTATATGAGATCACTTAAGGATCTTCCTTAATAAATTAAACATTAAAAAACTATACACATCCATAAGGGGTTATCGAAAAATCGATTAAAATATTAGGGATATTGGTCGATTTCCAGGCACGCATGTGTTCATTCACAAATTTTATCACTTTACCAAGAGAATTCTTTTCCAAAATTTGAAGTTTCACCAATCCGGATATATACTCTATTAAACAAGACCATAATCATTCACAACAGTGCACCAAAGGAGAAGAAATCAGGTAACATACATACAAAAAAAGCGAAAAAAAATACGCGACGAATTGATAAACTCCTCCTTTTTGGAATTCGGTTAAAAACGGTTTCCATTCATCCGACTAAAATACTGCCAACAATTATAAAAACCAGATGTAAATGAATAGGTTCAAACCAACAAACACCTTATTTTTACAGTTGTTTTCTTAACTTTAGAAATAAATATATTTTTTAATATCTGTTAATTTTCGGTATAGGATATTGTACATGAAAAATACTTAGAATTCAATGTAGAATTCAAAAATAAAATAAAAACAAATGTTTCCATTTGAAAATATGAAGTTGATGGTCGCAATTTATTTCTGGCCCACCCTGTATAAATGAGTTTATCATCACAAAAACCGCAATCCAAAAAAAACCCAAGTGGCCGAGCGTTTTTCCATTAAACCAACACCTGAATTTTAAATGAATTTGTTCCAACCCACGCGTCCTCACACTATAATAACAACTGAATTAAATTGCCTATTTTTAAACATTCTGGTTTATCATTCTAGTGAAGGAATACAAAGACTGATTGATATAAAAAAAATTCCAAGAACTGTTTCCATGATAAAATCTTAATTGCCACACTTAATGAAATAAAATAATTAGTTGTTATCATATATTTTTAATAGGCCGCATTGGTCGCAAAAAATAATAAATTATGAATTACATAAAATATTAATATTTCTACAGTTGATATCCTAAATAATAAATAGATTTATATCAGTAGTAGGTAAATCATTGCAATAAAATACATCAGTTAAAAATCTTCTTATTTCTGCAAATTAAATATTATGCATTGAAACTTTAATATTTACATATCACATGTAAAGTCGTTACTTGCGTTGAAAGAAAGTGTAGCAAATTCATAATTCAGGCAACACCGATGGAGGTCAGTACAACACCTGAAGTGCTCGGCAAATGAGGTCCTTACGTATCTTGTATATCTACTACTATATATACATATATTTATATATATATATAAAATTTTAAATTAAAAAAATACTTTCCCCTCTAATGTAAAACCGTTACATTAACTCCCCCTCATCTCATATATAAAACAATCTTACAGAAATATCATCTGATAGACCTGGAGGTCGGACAGCCTCTTAAACTGTACGGAGGTGACAACTCTATATATATATATATATATATATATATATATATATATATATATATATATATTAATATGTATAAAGGTATCGTTGTGGCCTCAGAAATAGGCTTAAAGGCATCTAAAGTATCCTCGAGTCGTCCATTTGGTTCAAGGTTTCGCCGCTGGAGCTAGTGTTGTCTAAGTGTGATACAACAAGTGAGTTCTGACCTCCGGGTTGTACGTTCGTCGTTGTAACCTCCAAATTTTAGCAACGCTGTGAATTTGAACGGTAACTTATCAGGTCTTCTTCTTCTACTTCTTGTGAAATCGAAAATGCGTAAGAGAGCATCTCTGTTACATCTCATATTGAAATTCGCTCTGGGTAAAGATAAGCGATATATTTTTTATATTTAATTTTACAAATTTTCATAATAGTAATTTGTATTTTAGAGAACTCAATGATCTAAGTAAATGTAAAATTATTCAGTCGTTTAATAAGGTTTTGGGTCTTTGTGGAAACAAACATCCTCTCGCTGTTTATTCACCGTGGTTAAATGAGCTTGAAAGACATTATTATTTATTTCGTAATAAATATCACTTCAAATCTTGAATTATAGTCGTAAATGTTTATTAAAACTACGTGACTACTGCGTCTTTAATAATTTGTTTTAGAAATACATAAATTTCGTATAATAGAAAACCTAAAATTGACCCTTATTTTCTTCAGATTAAAAAAAATAAATATGACAAGAATACTGAAAATACTACTTTTCAAAAAACCGTTGTAAACTATATTTCTACTATACGTGAGTTTTCAAAATCCGATTTGAACAAATATTTATTATGACTTTTATGAATGTCAGAATATGCGTTTTAGAGCAATCGCGGGTTATATAGTAGCATTATTTAAAGTAAAGGCATATCTAATATGTAAAAATATCGTGATAAGGTGATCGAACGTCTCCGAAACGGCTCCACCGATTCTCATGATTTTTTATATATATATATTTGATAGGAACGACAATAGGTTGTAAAATATATTTCATGTCCATATCCAAAAAAAAAAAAAAATATTGGTAAATATAATTTAAAAAAGTCTAATATCACAATCAATTATAGTTAAGAGTTCAGTACAATGGCAATGATTAAATAATAACATATTAATAGTCTGAGAAATTTACGTTTCAATAAATGTTGTTGATAAAATAACACATATGTGTTATAGGTGAATCAATAGTTGAATTAAATAGATATATTAACCCCGAACCCAAGTCCTGAGGAAAGAAACAAAGAGTCATCAAAACTTAAGGCCCCAAAATTTTTGAACATGATTTAATAAATTCTGAAATATAAATAAAAATTAAATTTGCACAAAATCTCATGTCACGGTGTTGGTGGTCGAACTCCCCCGAAAGGGCTCCTATTTTTATAATTTTTTTTTTGTATATTTGTTATGTATGAGAGTAGGTTGTAGAGTATATTTCATGTCGCCAGCTGATTAGATTGTCCCTATCCAGAAAAACAATACGTGAAAATTGGTGTATATACTTCTCTCTCCAAACAAATAATAATGAGTATCGTCATTCTGCAAAAATTTAATTAACTCATGGGGGTCAGGAGGGGAAATGTTTTTTTGCAAACATTTACTATTTTTCCGGAAACTGAAGAAAATAATTAAGAGGTTGAGTCCTTGTTTAAATGAAGTAATACGTGAGTCGCCATTTTGTCAAAATGGATGAAAAGGGGGATAATATTGTTTTAGAAAGAATTTAATATATCCGAAATAGAAAGTAATAATGGTGTGAATCTTGATATACATACTCTTCTAAAATCAACGGAAGCGAATGGAAGAAAAAATGACTATTTTGGGAACTGAAAATAATACAGATATGAGAATTATAATATTAATTCCTTAAATTTATTGAGATTTGATGTGTCATTATACGAAAACTCTGTTATTACAGGAAGACGATGGGTGTCAGTAATTTTTAAGCAACAAAAAAGTTGCAGGCGCGAAAGTTGGTATACATGCAGTTCTCTTGAAATGACTAGAAATGAAATAATCACTTAGCGATCATCGCGTAGCCGATAAATGGAATGTGGAGTATTTATTCATTGCATGAGAGGTGATAAATTGAATCTGCTCTTAAATGTTTGCCAGTAGTGAGGGGGTGGGGTCGCTATCAGATTTAGTGCAGGCAATATCTTTAAAAATTAGAAAATGTTGAAATTTTCAAATGATAGTTAAGGCCTATAAAGTAACAATAACTTCCAAAAAATAAAAAAAAAGTATAAACATGGAAACGTTAAGAATATTAAATATACCAAAACATCACAATAATATAAAATTTGACAAAATTATCAAAGTTATTGTGTCAAAAACATAAAACGAAAAAAATCTAAAAAAACGCCAAAAATAAAGATATGATTGAAAATATCAACATCACCGTAAATGCAAACGAGACCCAAAAATAGTCAAAAACAATATGTCAGAAATGTGAAAAAATACAAAAATACCAGAAATACCAGAAATAAATGAAACGTCAAAAATGTCATAAACCTCAAAAATATCAAAAATGTCATAAATGTAAAAATGTATAAAACACCAAAAATATTATCAAATTAAAAAATTTTCAAGATAAATATGTCAAATAAGCTGACTTGCCTAGGAGTGATTAATGAGGGCATTGTTTGTAATGCTCGGGCATTATGAATAATGGCAAGCTACATCCGGCCAAGTGATATTATCTAAACTTCATTATTTATCAAACTGCTGGTCATTATGAATACTGCTGTGATAATCGAGGGGATGGGAGGCTTGGTCCCGCTAAAGGTAGGTTTTAGCAAAATAAACGCTAAAAAAACTCAGATGCTTGGGAGGGGGGAGTTGAGCCCCCTTTGATCTGCCATTGGTTGGGCAAAGTATAATGAAAATGCCTAAAGGGTGTAGGCATACAGGGGACGACAAACGCCCTGCGATTACTGACTGCTGACTCCAATTGCTTCACTGCTCACTACATCGTGTTCCTTATTTTTGTTTACTTACCATTTTGCGTTATTTGTCTTAGAGTTTTAATTTGACTTTTAAAAGCTAAGAACTAGTTGTTTCTAAATGTAGGACCAACCCTTTCATAATAAGTACAAATTATTAACCTTATTATTTAAATTGTTTGTTTTTAATCATAGGGAAGATGGTCTACAAAACGAAGAAGTTTTATGTTACTTGTGTTTTAAATAGATTGCATGCCAGAAAAAATAATGGCAATAAAACATGTAATTTTTACTTTGAATTTATGTATGGGCTATTTAATGATTTCAATAGATATTATGCTTTTATCAAATCATTTTTCCAAAAGCCCGGACATTAGAAGTAGTGTCCAATTAATCACTTGGTCCATAACATATACAGGGCTTCATTTCAAAACTAGCCACCCAAAATATATTTAAAAGAAAAAGAAAAAATAAAATTTTAATTTATATTTAAGGGGGACACATTTTATACGTATCAGTCACCCTGCATTCCAACCCTTAACCGGGCGTGAATATCACTTTTAAAAGTTTAAATACACAGGGGTATCATCTGAAAACTCTTTTTGCCAATCTTTTGACACATAATTTTTTTAAATCAGATTATTTTTTATTGACCTAGATATCGTAAAAAAATAATATTTTTAATTGTAATTACAAAAAAACATGAGAATATTTACCGAGATAAACAAGTGAGAATAAATCCTTAAATGTTTTTGCGAAAGATTTGTGAGTTTAAATGTAACAAATTTATTGTTAGTAGGTAGTGGTTGCGTTCAAAACTGACCATCAAATTTCGACTATGTTTTATTCTTTACAAGGAAGAATTGAAATAATATATATTTATGGGAAAAGAAAACGCGGTGCACGCAGAACTGCTCATGTTTTTCATCCGAAACATCCCCATAAGAATATTGGGCATTAGTAGGTATGTGTTGGATTTAGTTAATAAAATTTTCAAGGTTAAGTGGTTAACAAATATTTCGGTCTACTCGGTGCATAAAACGTCATGCCTAAATTAACCTGTTCTCTACAAAATACAGCTTTTCAACAGGTTGCTGAGGATGATTGACAGAAGGTTCTGCGAATTAATGATTCAAAAGGCAAATGCAGACTCTATTTTTTATTATTTATTATTATTAACCGAATCTTTAGAAAACTGAGTAAATCAAGAAAGAACTTTGTTGCTAGACGAAGAAAAGCTATTTTTTCAACAGGAGGGAGCACCTCCAGATTATAAGCCTTGCCTGTACGAAATTGGCTTAATGAGACATCTCCCGACCTAACGCTCCTTGACATTTTGAACATTTAATTTAAGTACAAGGTAATTCTAACGCTAATACAATATTAATAATAAATAGGTAGGAAATAACAATTATTTTAAATTGAAAGTTTAAAAAAATATTACTCTGTAAAAATAATCTTATTTTAACAAATGATGGATCAAAAGATTGTCAAAAAGAGAACTTTAAAACAAAATATCACATGATACCCCTTTGTATTTAAACTTTTAGAAGTGATATTCATCCCCGCTTAGGGGCTGGAACCGCAGCGTGACCGATACCTGTAAAATGTGTCCTGCCGTAAATATATATTAATGTGTTTTTGTCTTTTATTTTTAAAGATATTTTAAAAAATAATTTGGGTGGCTAGTTTTGAAATGAAAGCCCTGCATATTAATCAATGTTTATGTACAGGGTCTATCGACATTCTGCTCGCCTTCGATAATCTAGTGTGGACCACTTTCTCGAAGTCCATCAAAATCAAAGCGAGTAGTATTTGATAATCTCTACTGAGTTGGTATTTGTTACTTTCAGTAAACACTTTATAGACTACCGATAGAAGACTTATCGTGCTCTAACTGAAAATGGATTCTTTCTGCCTTTCTTGTGTGGTATCTGTCTGGTTTCTATATATTGCGAAAATATTTGGGCGACATTCCGACGTTCCCTATTGTCTTGTCATTCGTTATGTTTTTGACCGCTGACTCCATTTCTTCCATGAGAACCTTTGATCTTCCTTTGGAAGTCATCTGTATTTCTAGAGAGTCAGGGGCTTTATATGGGTATCCTTCTATTTTTCGGATTTTTTTATCTGTTAATCTCATTACTTCCCTAGTACAGTTATTAGTTCTTTCATAGCATTAATACAACTTTTTCGATTTTCAGTTCCAAATTTTACTAGTTTCTCGCTGTAATTATTGTTACCTTGTTGTGAGATCTTCAAAAAAAGGTATCACATGATACCCCTTTGTATTTAACCTTAAAGAAATTATATTCAGCCCCGCTTAAAGGTTGAAACTGTAGGGTGGCCGATACGTGTAAACTGTGTCCCTCCTATATATAAAAAACTTGTTTTTTGTCTTTTTCTTTTATGGATGTTTTAAAAGTTATTTTGGGTGGCTAGTTTTGAATTGATAGCACTGTATAATGGCAAAGCCAACTCATAAAAAAATAATCCTAGCGATAACAGGCTACATAAATACAACATGTTCCAAAAAAGGTAAATTGGTATGATCAATAGGAAATACAAATGTAAATATGGTTTACAAGGCCGTAGCCAGGGGGGGGGTTCGAGGTTCAAAACGAAATTTGGGAATTGAAGATTAAATTTTAACGAATTAACAAGTTCCTTCATGAAAATATATTATTTTATTCTATACATCCCTTATATACTGGAAGTATACTGAATAGAAAACTAACTTTCGTGGTCCCAACTTTGAAAGGCAAATGTTGTAAAGAAGCAATTTAAATTAATTCAACCAGTGGCGTACAGTTTGAATGATGGCCTTTTTTCCTCTCTAACCGTGACACCACTAAATAAAACACAGATTGAGATATATTTTTTAATTTTAAAAAGACTGGGACTGAACGATGGATGCGAAAGCTTGTTACGAAATATACTTCCCGTCGCTCATTAGCAATGTAGATAGATTACTTTTTTGGTTGTGCATAAAACGAATTTAAATAGATGGATATGACTATCAATGTACAACAAACGGAAATACTAAATAAAATATAATGAGGAATGTGATGCTAAATAATTTGTGAACTTTAGGGGGTAGTTTTGGGGGTGAGTACCCTTCCTGCCTTTGAACCAACCAATTTGTTTACAACCACAAAACAAATTCTATATGTCATTTACAGTCTGTCCTCTATTTAGAATTATTGTGTAATTTTTTTATTTCTACACATTTAATTAAAAGATTAGATTTTTACATCTCAGATACAGATCATAAATTATATAAAATTCTAAAATTCGGGCAGTATTTTTCTAATAATTGTTGTAAAATGTATGGAGTTTAGTTACTGTGTGTAACTGCCATAACATCATTCAAATATTTTATGTGTGCTTCGACATTTCTTTATACTCTTCTTTCTTTATATACCTCAAAAGTATTTCAGCATTTTAAATTTAATTAAATTTGTTTCGTTTTTATTTCTCTGAATTTATTGATATAATGCGCTTTTGATTTTTATCTAAACCTGCCTCATTCATTAACTTATCTGTATTTAATAAATTTCCTTTTAGCTACCCTCTTCATATTTTGAATTTGATTTTTGTGTTCTCGGTTTAAACAAACAGATACTCTCGAACTAGAAAGCCGGAATCCTTTCTATTTTTAAATTGATTGTTTGTTGAATAATATAATAAATGCATCGACAATAAAGCAAAACAAACAATATTAAACTTTTTTCCTTTATAATTTGTAAATTATTGACTATATAGCAATGCTTCCAAAAGAATATTTGTAAAAAACGTGAAAAACGTTATAAAATTAATTTTTGTAAAGCATGATCGGAGCATTACCCACAGGGAAAACTGGAATAACCACTAACATTATTCAGAAAATAATGGTTTACTAGCTGTTCTTTAAACACGGTACTTGTGGACTCTGTCAGATTATTGAGTTTTGCATAATCGCATTATAAACATTTTTTACTTCCTGGGTAGGCACCTAACAACATTGAATGTGTTATTTATTTGCTAGAGTTGTATTTTGTTATAATTATTTTTAGCTTTTTCGTTATAGGTAGAACTCGGTTTTATATATTTTTAAATGTTTTATTTTGTATGTATAACCTTAATAGACCGGGTTATATCGAAAACCCCAACATTTCTGAATGATACATTTTCATTTAAATTTACAGGTAAAAGTTTACGAACAAAATGAATTGGTTGTTTTCTGAAGGATACTTGTAGCATCTTTTTCAATGTCTAAGTGTTTATTGGGAAATAACACCACACTTTAAAGGAAATTGCTGTATATTCCTAACGTTTCGGGGTCTAGATCAGACCCCGTTGTCAATGGCTAAGAAACTACGGATTATAAAGGTACAATTCCAAGATGTAAATTTAAATATTTGACAATGTTTATTATTTGATTTTTGACGTAAAAAAATCATACATACATATTAAACATTTAAAAAATATATATAACCGACTTCAAAAATATACTAGATTGGTAGGTAATTAATTTGTACAGAATGAGCACCTTTTAATGTTTACATTTTTTACTTCCTGGGTAGGTACCTTACAACATTGAATGTGTGATTTATTTGCTAGAGTTGTATTTTGTTATAATTAGTTTTAGCTTTTTAGTTATAAGTAGAAGTCCGTTATATATTTTTTAAAATGTTTAATTTTCAACTTTTTAGTTTTTTTTGAACTCAGGTAGTTTTCATTTTTTATTTTATATGTATAACCTTAATAGACAGAACCAGGTAACATTGAAAGCCTCAGAATTACACAATAATACTTTCTGATTTAAACTGACACGTAAATTTTTACGAACAAAATGTCCTAGTATGCGTTGACTTAATAAACCCAAAATATATTTATGCCTTATGGACTACGCCATGTAACCTTTCTTCAACTTCTTTTGACAACCCTGTATAACTATAGATAATTCCAATCCAACCTATGTACCAACCATCCTGTACATACGACTGCCCAAGCACACCCATAAATTTGTTAGCTGCCTTCTGTAAACTATAGGACGGAGTAGAATCCATCCCATATTTACGGAATCAAATCCGTCCATATTTCAACCATAGTATATAACTCTTTGTCTACCCCATAAATTATTTAATTTTAGCATTTCATATTATCGCCCTGTGTAACATTAATTCTTCTTCACACTTTATGCAACTTCTTATGGGCTATAAAAGAACCAATTTTTTAATCACACTGTATAAATATAATTCAACTCCAGCATATATTTCAACCATCCTGTATATAACTTGCTTATGTCCACATCATATAACAGTTTTTTAATCACCCTATAGAATTTTAATTTCACATTATTTCCAACATTTTTATACCACCAAACGTCCAGTCCACTTTATATTCCAACCAACCTGTATATACGGCTGCCTATGGACCACTATCATTCAAGGCCGTCCTATATTTCAATCTTCATATAAATGCAACTTCTTCTATCGCTTTACTTTGTGATTTTGTTTGCTATAACTAAACACCCTGTCTATAAACGCACCAAATAGCAGTTTACAGTTTGACATGTGTTGTCACTGAATTTTCTATTAGGCCGGGAGCATGTGACAACCAAAAGCACCGTCTTCGCAAAATGGAAAAATTTGCATTTAATAGGTATTTGCCCGGTATAGAAACAAAACGAGCTTGGTACTCATTGATTTAAGGAGCCGAAAATACTATGCTTTACTACGTATATGCTAGAGATGTACATAGAAAATTTTCAAATTCACAATTAAAACTTCCAGTGCCTAAAATTACCCCACTATTACGTTGGAATTAAAATAATTATCAGGAAATGTACGTTATGTCATTTCGATGAAATTTTTGATAAGAATTTTGGAATTTTCGGCAATTTTCTGCAAAACTGCAAGTTGCACGTCGCAGAAAAGTATCTTCCTTAATAGATTAAACATTAAAAAACTATACACATCCATGAGGAGTTATCGAAAAATCGACTAAAATATTAGGGATATTGGTCGATTTCCATGCACGCATGTGTTCATTCACAAATTTTATCACTTTACCAATACAATTCTTTTCCAAAATTTGAAGTTTCACCAATCGGGATATATACCCTATTAAACAAGACCATATTCATTCAAAACAGTACACCACAAGAGAAGAAATCAGGTAACATACATACAAAAAAAGGCGAAAAAATATACGCCACGAATTGATAAACTCCTCCTTTTTGGAAGTCGGTTAAAAAGGGTTTCCATTCATGCGACTAAAATACTGCCAATAGTTATAAAAACCAGATGTAAATACATAGGTTCAAACCAACAAACACCTTATTTTTACCGTTGTTTTCTTAACTTTAGAAATAAATATTTTTTTAATAACTGTTAATTTTCTGTATAGGATATTGTACATGAAAAATACTTAGAATTCAATGCAGAATTCAAAAATAAAATAAAAACAAATGTTTCCATTTGAAAAAATGAAGTTGATGGTCGCAATTTATTTCTGGCCCACCCTGTATAAATGACTTTATCATCACAAAAACCGCAGTCCAAAAAAAACCGAAGTGACCGAGCGTTTTTCCATAAAACCAACACCTGAATTTTAAATGAATTTGTTCCAACCCACGCGTTCTCACTCTATAATAACATAACTGAATTAAATTGCCCCTTTTTAATCATTCAGATTTATCATTCTAGTGAAGGAATACAAAGACTGATTGATATAACAAATTTTCCAAGAACTGTTTCTATGATAAAATCTTAATTGCCACACTTAATGAAAAAAAATAATTAGTTGATTATCATATATTTTTAATAGGCCGCATTGGTCGCAAAAAATTGATAAATTATGAATTACATAAAATAATAATATTTCTACAGTTGATATTCTAAATAATAAATAGATTTATATTAGTAGTAGGTAAATCATTGCAATAAAATACCTCAGTTAAAAATCTTCATATTTCTGCAAATTTAAATATTATGTTTTGAAACTTTACTATTTACATATCACATCTAAAGTCGTTACTTGCGTTGGTAGAAAGTGTAGCAAATTCATAAATCAGGCAACATCGATGGAGGTCAGTACAACACCTGAAATGCTCGGCAAATGAGGTCCTTACGTATCTTGTATATCTACTACTATATATAAATATATTTATATATATAAAATTTTAAATTACAAAAATTCTTTCCCCTCTAATGTAAAACCGTTACAATAACTCCCCCTCATCTCATATATAAAGCAATCTTACAGAAATATCATCTGATAGACCTGGAGGTCAGACAGCCTCTTAAACTGTACGGAGGTGACAACTTAACACGTATACATATATATATATATATATATATATATATATATATATCTAATCTGTGATGTTGTAATCTAATTGTACGCAGCAATTGTTTCAGTTAAAATAATAATCAAAACATTGATGAACGTTCCTCATATATAAATCTCTTGGTGAGGATAATACAAGCATGCATTCCAATAAAAGCGTAAAGGTATTCATGTCGTCATATTCTTTCCTGTGTTATGCATCCAATTCAGCGAGCCATGCCTTATAAAACAACTCGTTTGTCGTTAGTAGTCATCAACTCTATTCACCTTTTGTGGTGCAGAAGTATTTTCCAGTGTGTTAGTAAATTGTTTGTGTGTGCGGTAAGCAATCTTAGATTTTTAAAAATTTCAATTATCTTTACGTTTGACTTTGATCGTGTTCATTGTAACTTTCTCTCCATTTTACGTTTGGTTCTAAAGATTTCTCTAGAGGAGAGGGTTGGTTGAGATTCAAAGACGCCTCGAACGTTACAGTCGATGATGTATGGGACAAAATCTCTTCCATCTATCAGTCCAATTCAACGGGACTTAACACCGAGACCATCTGTCTAGGCATAACGACCGTACGAATGCCGCTAGGTGCGATCGTACAATAGTTTTACTGAGGAATGTTCTAAACGTAGAGGAATTATATATATTAATAACGAAGACAATCTTTGTCTACCTCGCGCTCTAGTGGTGGGTAAGGATCCGCTTTACCCAAAAGTTCTGCGGGATACAGGGAAATTACAAACGCAGAGAGCTGTAGAGTTAATGGAACTTGCAGGTGTAACTATCCCGGAAGAAGTTGCTGGTATACCAGAACTGCAGGAGTTTCAGAGGTATATGTTGTCTTACAGGATTACGGTGAATGCTTATGGTAGTAAAGGCCGCGATGTCATTTGCCTGTAGTTACTATTGTGAGAATTGTCACATCCCATACAACAAAGCACATCATCGTTGTGGAGGTACTTGTCCCGGTTCTCAGCAAAGAACTACTTGCGATGATGCTCATCTCAAGGTAAATTGTGCCGACTGCAAGTGATCCTTCACAGGCCAAGGTTGTTTCAATAATCATATTCAGTATGGTGTTTGTGATCAAATTAGTCGCTGCGAAAAATGCTTCAAAACAGTTGTTTTCTATGATCTTGAAACTCGCCAAGAAACGGTACAAGCAAACTGTTCTTTTCTCCATGAACCCAATCTGTGTGTTATGAAACAATATTGCCATAAATGTATTGATGAGAAAGAGTTATATTTCTGTCACGTGTGGGTATCGTCAAAGCAAATTCGATGGGGATGACGCTATTTCTAAGTTAATGAGACACATTCTAAGCACCCAAAAGACGTTCAAGAGAGTCACTGTTTTGGCCCATAATGGTGGTGGTTTTGATCATCAGTTTATTCTCAATTACATTCTTACGAACACTAACTTGAAACCAGAACTCATAATGAGAGGAACCAGACTTATTTTATTAGTATACGGTAAGGTAACATTCCTCGATAGCCTCAATTACTTTCCAATGGCACTCTCAAAACTTCCCAAAGCGTTTAACCTATCACAACTCAAGAAGGGTTACTTTCCCCATCTTTTTAATCGGTCAGAAAATCAAAGTTATGTCGGTTCTATGCCGGCCCTTGAATATAAGTATCCTGATGGTATAAAATCTGATGAAAGAGAAAAGTTTTTGCATTGGTACGATGAACGTGTTAAGGAAGGGTATATGGTTAATTTTCAACAAGAGATAACTGACTACTTTATTTCCGGTGTCCATATTCTGTCACAGGTATGTCTGAAATTCCGCCAACTCATGTTGGAAGAAACCAATGTATGCCCGTTCTCCGAGGCAATGACCATAGCTTCAGCCTGCAATAAAGTCTACCTCAGAAATTTTCTCAAACCATCGGCACTATTCCTAAACGAGGTTATAGGTGGAGGGAGAATCAGTCAAAAATAGCGATTCAATGGTTGGTATGGGAGGAAATGCAGCGTGGTATAGTCATCCAACATGCTGCGAAAGGTTCTGAAGCAGTAGTATCTAGGAATAAAAGTGGATGGTTATTCTCCAGACTCGAATTTGGTTTTTGAATTCCAAGGATGTTATTAACATGGGTGCACATCTTGCTATAAATACCAAAGAGATGAACCTCTGCATGAAGACCCCAGACAAACTTTAAACCTAAGATACGAAGCCACAAAGTCTAAACTTGCTAGACTTCGTTCTTTCGGTTACGAAGTGGTAGAGATGTGGGAATGCGAGTTAAAGAAAAGTTTATCTCTCAACAATGAGATGAAGACGTTTACGGAAAATCACCCTCTTGTATCGCTCACGCCTTTAGACCAGAGAAAGGCCTTTGCTGGCGGAAGAACTGGTAACATAGTATAGTATTACAAGGCTAAAGAGGACAAGAAAATCAAAGTATGTTGATATGTGTTCCCTCTACCCTTGGGTGTATAAGTATGGAAAGTTTCCGATAGGTCATCCAAACGTGTATGTCGGGGAAGATTCTCTACCAATCTCTCCTCGTTGTCTGGCCTCGTAAAGTGTAAAATTTTACCGCCTCAAGACCTTTTCCATCCTGTTCTTTTACAGAAAATGAACAACAAACTAATGTTTCTTCTCTGTCGCACCTGTGGGGAGCAGTTCAACATCGGTGATTGTCATCATTCAGACGAGAAACGCGTCCTATCTGGTACTTGGGTGATTGAGGGGGTTTTGAAGACCCTTCACATGGGGTACAAAATTCTAGAGATGTATGTCTTACGAAACAATTCAATTTGGGTCAAACACAGCTGGTCTGTTCACCGAAATGATGAACAAATTTCTCAAAAGCAAGCAGGAATCATCCAACTGGCCTTTTCATTGCAAAACTGAAGAGGAAAAGAATCGCTATATTGAACAGTTTTTGGAAAGGGAAGACATTCTTCTAGACTATTCTAAAGTAATCGATAACCCAGGTATAAGATCCTGGGGAAAGCTGATTTTAAATTCCTTCTGGGGAAAGTTTGGACAGCGTGAAAAACAGCGGAAAACCTCTATAATGAATCAACCGGATAAGTTTTTCACTATGACGTCAAACCCAGCCATCAATGTCAATACTGTTCTTCCTATTAACGAGAATACCCTCATTGTGAACTGGGAGTACAAAGAAAAGGCTTCCGATTCTCTTGCTACTGTTAATGTTGTTATCGCAACCTATGTAACAGCCCTGGCTCGTCTGAAACTCTACAGTTATTTAGAGAAATTGGGTAACAGATCACGTCAAGGAGAGTTCGACATCCCCATCGGATCATTCATAGGAGACATGACTGATGAACTAGAGATATACGATGTGGGGAGTTATATCGTGGAATTTGTAAAAGGCGGTCCCAAAAACTATGCATTCATGGTATGGTCAACGAATGCACAAGACTATATAATGGTATGTAAGGTTAAGGGGATTACTTTAGATTGTGCAACCTCGAAATTAGTAAACTTTGACACCATTAAGCGTATGGTTTTGAGTGAAGAAAAATCTATTTCCATTGTTAGTAAGCAAATACGTCGAACGAATGAACACAATGTGGTAACAGTTACAACTGAAAACAGATATCAAGCAAACTCTCTCAAAAGAAAATTTTTGACAGATCATTCATCTGTGCCTTTTGGTTTTAAAAAATTATGTCCTTAAACACACAAACATTTTCTCAACACCTATATCGGAATAAAAATTTTTCAAGATCATTTTCTGTCATAGAGGTCAATATCGAAGAGAGAGTCTCAGGTGGTGAAGAAACGAAAGCATTCTAGTCACAAGAAGTGAAACTGTTTTCTCGACGTTCTGAACTGAGCCCTAGGTGAAGAACAGAAGATGTGGGAATGAATACAAAAAATTACGACATTTGCTTTGAATCATTATGCTTAATTAGATGTTTCTCTTATACCCATAATTCTGATCAAATTCAGAGCCATTGAATTAGGCGCCTCTGTATTAATTTAATGTATCTGCGCGTGCAGATGGTCTCAGCAAACATTTGACTATGCGTATTGATTCAATGTACGAATGGTAGGCCTTTTAATAATTTTTATTAAGGGGAATCCAAACGATGTTTTATATACAATCCCTAGGGACTGTAGAATGTTTATTTAAACACTCTATTGTCCATAGGTCCTCCTGGGTAATTTTTTAGAAAATTGAAAATCCAACCATTAAGGCCGTTCTTGTCAATCATCATTTTACTTGAATATGTGATGTCCGGTCCTTATCATCTATAGTCAGCTCCTTTCACTTTACTGTTTCTTATCAAGGTACAGGTACAGGTACCACATTCCATATAGGACACCGGTATTCACAAAGACCTGTGATGTTTGCCTTAGAGAGAGGGGGCTTGTTACTACCATAATAGGCGTTAGATCAGAGACTTCGTTGTTAGATTTAAAGTAAACACAGTGGAAAATTGTACCTATATATGATGATGATGCCGTTACATTGCCAGACACTGTAGTGGGTTAGACCATTTGGAATTATCATTGTCCTATATCGT
This sequence comes from Octodonta nipae, assembly GCA_034190945.1. Lineage (NCBI taxonomy): Eukaryota > Metazoa > Arthropoda > Insecta > Coleoptera > Chrysomelidae > Octodonta > Octodonta nipae. Next base: position 61,813,141 of record CM067219.1, read on the forward strand.
AAGTTTCTCTATATATTATGAAAGGCAAGAATTTATTAAGTTGTTAAAAGATGTACCACAGCTCGTAGACGTAGACAGCGTACTCAAGCAGTGTCTGAGAACAAAATTTTGTTAATAGTTTAACGACCTCCATCAGATGTGTATTTAAAACCAATTTCTTGAATTCTTTCAGTTTTCCCATTATAATTTCTAGCATACAAAGGCAGCATAATGTAGCTATGCAATATGGATCAATCAGACAGGGTCCAGAAGGTTGTTCCAATCATTAAAACTTCAAAACTCATATTCTTTCTATTTCATTACCATTCTATGATACCTACCCATTAGGATCATTCTTTAAATTTCTAGTATCCTATACCAGCTTTCACGTCCTCGCTCCTACCATTACCTCGACACATATCCATTAGGAACGTTCTTTGAATTCCAGATATCCTATTTATGCTTTCACATTCCTCACCACTACCATTACTACCCAGCGTTCTACTATGCCTCGTAATCAACCCCTGCCAACGAAATACCAGCATTAGCGCCGTTCGTTGAATTTCCTGTATACCATTCTTATGCTTCAACAATCTAACCTCCCGCGTGATAACCAATGGTCAACTGAATCAAACCATTAGACCGTTCATCCCATTCTTTTATTCCACCTTCTGGACTCCTACGTGATAACCAATGAAACCCAACCATCAGAATAGTTCTCATCATTCAATCAATCTCCCATTTGATAACCAACGAGCAACGAAATCCAACCGTTAGAACCGTTCATCCCATTCTTGCTATCCCATTCTTCCATTCTACCTTTTGGGCTCCTACGTGATAACCAATAAAATCCAACTATTAGGATCGTTCTCATAATTCAACCACCCTCTCTCTCACGTCATAACCAACGAGCAGCGAAATCCAGCCGTTTGGTTCGTTCCTTGAATTCCAAGTATACCATTCTTATCATTCAACTATCCGCTCTCGCACTTGATAACCAACGAGCAACAAAATCCAACCGTTTGGTTCGTTCCTTGAATTTACTGTTTCTTACAGAGATACAGAAAGACTTGTTTGAAACATACAGATTACCCCTTATATCCCATATATACCAATGATGAGGCAGCTCTCTAGATCTTGGAAAGCCACATACTTGCGTGAATTCATTTGGTATTGGTATTGGTTTGGTATTTTCATCGCACCATAAGACTGACGGAGCATCAAATTTGAATCAAATTATTTACTTGACAATGGTTTGAAATGACCAATGAGAGTGAGGACTGGTAACGTCACACACGCACGGAAGTGGAGAGCTGCTCGTATGCAGCCCACTTTCATTTTTTCTATGACGTCACAGAAAACACGTGCGGAGCTTGATACCTATAGCGATAATGTTGAATCATTGAAATGTTGATATATTTCAAAATTTTGGTTTCAAACTTAGTATATGCTTAATGCTTGATCAGGTTTACTATATTTCTACAGACAGGTACATCAGCTTGTGACAACAAATGTCTCTGTACGTAGGGCCGTAATGTCAGATCCTCATATATTTCCCTAAGCTGCAAGAACAAACATATTATACGTTCTTATTGCTTAGATGGGAAAAATTCATAGATCTGGGTCGTTGACAAATTATGTAAAGCAAACTCACGCAACATACAATACACAACGCATGTGAAACATCCATACAACATCACTGCGCATGTTTAACACAAATCCAATATTACTGTGCATGCCTATCATCCATACAACATCACTGCGCATGTCTAGCATCATACAACATCACTGCGCATGTCTAACATTCTATAGAACTTCACTGGGCATGTTTATGAAACACGCGTCATCACAACATTCTTGTTCCCACTATGTCGTTTCCCTTATTGTCGTTCCCAATGTTCCGATATTCCGTTTCTAGCATTCCCATCCCAACTCTATAATGCCTGTTCCAACCTGCCCTTTTCAATCATTCTCGTTCCTACCAACCCATTCTCCCGCTTATAACATTATCTTTTCCATCATTCCCATTTCCAATGTTCCAGTTTCCAGCACGTTTCTAGTATTCCCTAGGAGCGGGAATACTCATTCTCATCGATAGTATGTTCCCTCTATACTGTTCAGTCAACCAACTTCAAACGTATTCCAACCATCCAACTACCTATCATTTCTACCAATCGCAACGTCTCTGTTTCACCAATTCGACTTCGCGCTATTTCTACCATCCCCACTGTTTCTAACATTCACAGGTCTACAATCCAACCATCTATTTTTTCCGCTATCCAACCGTCCAACTTCCTACCATTTCTACCCTTTACAACGTTTCTGCTTCAACCATTCAACCAGTTCTACATTTTCCAACTGATCCAACCATTCAAGCATTTTCCTTGTTACGCTGTTCCTCCCATTCCCGTTACGGTGTTTCTAGCATTTGTAACGGCCCTGTTTCACCCATTCAACCATTTCTACCCTGTACAACGTTTCTGCTTCAACCATTTCTACCCTTTGCAACGGGCCTACTTCAACCATTGAACCAGTTTTACTTTTTCCAACATTCCTGTTCCAGCCATTCAAACTTTTTCCTGGCTACGCGGTTCCTACCGTTCCCGTTAGGATGTTTCTAGCATTTGCAACGTTTCTGCTTCAACCATTCAACCATTTCTACCCTTTGCAACGGTCCTACTTCAACCATTTCTACCCTTTGCAACGGTCCTACTTCAACAATTCAAACAGTTCTACCTTTTTGCAACATTCCTGTTCCAACCATTCAAGCATTTTCCTTGTTTTGCCGTTCCTAGCATTCCTCTTTCCAGCGTTTCAGTTTCCAACATTCTCGCTCTCAGCGTTTCCAGAGTTCTGTCAACCAACTTCAAACATATTCCAATCATTCAACTTTATGGTATTTGCACCTGACTTGTTCCCAATATTCCGGTCTTTTCTATCATTTCCGTTTGTAGCGCCCCTGTTTCATCCATTCGACTTCCCGATATTTCTGCCATTTGTAGCGTCATTGTTTCATCCATTCAACTTCCTGCCATTTCTACGTATCCCATTTCCAACATACCTGTTCCCACTATCCTATCATTTGTTACGACCCTACTTCAACCATCCTAACATTTCTAGCAATCGTTACCTCTCTATTATTACCATCTGACCGTTTCTACCATTTCTAACATTAACACTAACCCATTTGTAGCGTCCCTGTTTGTAATTGTTCTGTTCCAGTCATTTATATTATTTGTAAAGTACTGCTCTAACCATTTCAAGCATTTTTAGTGGTCATGCTTCAACCATTTCTACCATTTGCAGAGAGGCTGGAAGCTTACCATCCAACAATTCTATACAGCAAATATTTTCTTCCCTCGAATTCCAGCATCTGCTATCCCCTATCCCCAAGACTATTATCCTGAATTTCCATATCTCATATTTTCTGAGACACCCTGTATCTTTTTATTAGTATATATGCTCCGATTTAATGTTTTGAGTGTACGTGGAACGCCATCTATCGACATGATACCGGGTGTCTTCTACTCGCTCACAGAGGGTGTATCTCGCTTCCAGTCGTTTCTGTGCTGTCTTCTATACACGAGATGTTTTAACCTTTGTCCGCTCGCCAACAGAATGAGCGGCAAGGTCATCGTGTCTCCACCCAACAGCTACGTGACTGATATTATTACCACGCGTCTTAAACGAGTTTTTATTCACCATACTATGAACTGATAGAAAGATTAAGTAAGGTCGCCTTGTTGGCACATATGCTAAGTGCTTACATAGGAAACCGGTGGACTGGAGTTCGATTCCCCATCACTGCGTCGGTTTTTGTAGTATAAATATATACATTATTTTGTACATCATTGAAATTTGGCGCCATTGAACAGATTACGTGGTGTCTATTAACCAATGAGAGCTAGGTATGGCTGAGCACGTCGTAATTAACCAACCTACCTGTAATTGTTCCATCATTCTATGCCATACGCCCCCATACCAACGTTCCGTGTCAACGCTCCTGTTATCCGAGGTCATTGACCTCCAGGCGATTACGTAACATGGCCCCTGCGGATGAGCGTGGGCGGTGTCATCTTGGTTCTCAAGTATAATTATAATTTTACACCATCAATTCATTTTATATTCATCAAATTAACATGTGAAAATATTTTAATTGCAAGAAAATTGTTTCCTTAACACATGCGACACTGAGATGAGAATGAGAGTTCTTTTGGTTGTAGCCGGCTGCCTGTAGAGTAAATGACGAATACGCTTTTTACAGGGAGAGGAAAAGCAAATAGAATTTTTTATAAAAAACTATTCAATAGATTGCTAGTGTCAATCTTTTGAGCACTTTATGGGTATTTAAAAATTGTCGCATGTTAGAAAGTTTAGAAAAGTGTCATTAATCATTTCAAAATTATATCCATTTATGAAGCCTCGTATTGTGTATATTTTCATTAAGCACAATTCATTTATAGAACATTTTTTCGGAATTCTACAGTTTTTTCACAATATCATAACACCAGGGGCCTGTTTCATAATCAACTTGTAACTTGTAGTTTTGTAACTTGTATATTTTCGTATTGAAATTCAACAAAATTATTCTACAAGTTAAAACTTGTAAAATTCAAAATATATGTTGCGTCCCCGCAACTTGTTCTTAGTTTTTAAAGTTGATTGAATTATTCAATCGATTTTTAACCTTTCGCACCTTTTTCGAAAACCCTCCGACGCGCCAATGGTAATTTATATTTGTACATTTTTTTGTCTCTAAAAACAGAGAGAACTGTGATTCGTGTTGTGACCGCCGAGTAGTGCGGAAGCTTTCTCCTTTTGATTCCGTCTTAAGACGGCGGCTTTTTGTTGTTATTGTGTTACGATTTCGCGATTTATTAGTTCCGGTCGTAACAACTTCTAAACCGCTTTCATTTGTTTCGTTTGTAATTGCAAAAGCGCATTATTTGTTTGTTAAACCTGCATTTTTTGTTTGCTCAATCAATGAACATTACGTCGCTATTTTTTTGTGTAACGTGTCGTCCAGATTACTTTAAGAATAGACGAAGCTCTAAAACCCTTCCTGTTGCTGCGGGGCTAGCCTCTGAAGAAAGAAGAACCAAGAAATCACCACCTGCAGGGCTTCGACTTAAAAGGTAAGTGATTAACTTATTTGGTGATTTAATTTACGCGACGGTACATTGTTTTATTGATTGCTCCGCTAAAGGTCCTTCGTCAATTACATACTTGCATTGAACCAGCATTGAACTAAAGCATCTAATTCATAGATTTTTTTTTGGAAATTATATGGAATGTGCCATCGAAGACATTTCATAATTTGGTCCAACTTCCAGGCGGATGCAATTTTTATAATTTCCGTGGTGCAAAGTTTATTAGTCAATTCATTTCATACCGCATTGAATTTTCGATTCTTTATTTGTTGTAAGAGAAAGCAAGTTCGGGATTTATTCATTCACATTGGAAAAAAATTTCGCATATTTTTTGCTGCTTTAAAAAACTTACAAGATATCGTTTCGTTTGTTTTGGGTACTTTGCTAAATCGTGTTGAATTTATTCGACATTGGGTCAGATACTTCGTAGTTTCTAGTTCAACAGTAAAAAATTGTAGATTTTTGGAATAGTATTTTGCTTCGTTCTATCGTGTTAGATTTGTTCAGTGGCGTTAAAGTGATTTTAATTTATTGTTAAGATGTCAAAAACCGCTGAAAATTTACGTAAATTTAAAAGCCATCGACAATCGGAGTTTAAACGATTAGAAGATATTTATTTTGCTGCCGAGAAAGCCTTAAGAGGTGACGACGTTGAATTGTTTTTTTGCATGATTGATATGGTTGATTCAATTCATTCAGAATTTTTTAAACAACGATTGTAGGTTTGATCTCAGATGTGAGCGAGGATTTTCACTTTGAGGATGACATTCGCAATAAATTTGAAAAATTGTTTTATTCAATTAGGTCTATTTTTGCTAAACCGAAATCTGTTCAGAATTCTACGCCATAAAATATAGCTCGGAAAGAGGAAAGTGTTGCTTTGCCGCGAATTGATTTGCCTTCATTTAGTGGAGACGTATTGGAATTTGGTTCCTTTATCGATTTCTTTGATTCATTAATTCACAATAATGAAAAACTCAGTACTATGCAGAAGTTCAAATATTTGTAGTTAGCTTCAAAAGGGCCTGTTTTTGACGCTATTAAGAACTTTAAACTAATACAAAAAAATTACGTGAGTGCTTATGAAACACTTTTGAAAAAATTCAAGCGAACTCGTTTAATCGCGGAGTCTCATTGGTCAGCTTTAGAACAATTCCCCCAACTAACTTCAGATAGCCCTTCAGAGGTTCGGAAGTTATTGGATGACTTCAGTGATAATTTGAAAGCACTGAACAATTTGGGTTTACCAGTAAATCAGTGGGATTTTTATATTGTTCAGATGATGTTGAAACGAGTTCCAAGGATTTTAGCCGCTAAATTTGAAATTTACCATGGTACTGTGACCGCTCAAGATGACTTTCCTATCCGCTCGGAAGTTGTTGATTTTTTGTCGAAGCGTTGCGATGCTTTGAACATGTTGAATTTTCCCTCCTCAAGGCAAAGCGAAGTGTTGACAAAAGGTTACCATTGAATTCAAAGCAACATTCTTCCCGTTTCACTACATCGTTCTTTGCCACTAAGAATAGAAATTGTATTGTTTGTAAATCTGATCATGCGATTTACAAATATTCTGAATTCTTGAACAAGTCACTATCCGCACGCTATAAGTTTGTTAAAGATTTTAGACATTGTTTTAATTGCTTGGGCGATTCTCATCAGTCGAATCGCTGTAAATCCTTATGCACTTGCCGCAACTGCAAACAACGCCATCACACATTGCTTCATTTTGTAAATCGTGGTGATTCAGGTACTCGGGTCTGAATCTAAAGCTCCCCCGCATGCCTGGCTTCCACATCTGGTGGATGTAGTACCATTAATACTGTTGAAAGTCCCGAAACTTCTCTACCGCAGACATCTTGTCATAGTTCACTTTTGTCATACAATTCAAATGTGTTGTTATCTACCGCTTTAGTTGAGGTATTAGATAAGCACGGTTCTTATCAAACTTTGCGATGTCTGCTAGATTCTGGTAGCATGACATCATTCATTGCCAGCAAGGCTGTGAAACTCCTTGGCTTCCGACCTATGCCCGCTTCGATACAACTTAACGGGCTAGGTTCTATGCAGAGTACCCCTGCTGAGGGCTCTCTTACCCTTTCTCTTCACTCTATAGTAAAGCGCGAGTGCAATTTTGTTGTTGATACTATTGTTTTACCCCGCATTTGCAATGATATGCCTGTTGCGCCCATTAATATGGCTAATATGGCATATCTAACCAATTTGAAACTTGCTGATCCTGGTTTCAATAGCATAGGCGCTATTGACCTTTTGTTAGGTGCCGATATATTCTCTCAAATTTTCTTGGATGGACGCCTTCTGGGAAAGGAAAGTGTTCCTGATGCTAATAACACTGTGTTTCGTTACATCCTTATGGGTAGAGTGTCTTCGAGTTCTGTTAACTCCCACTATCATTCAGTCATAAAACCAACCGCTTTTTTGCAAAATTGAAGATGTACTCCCTAACAGTACAAAATATTTTTAAAGATTTAAATGTTTTACAATATATTAATAAAACATTTTTTTCAAATATTAACAAAACATTTTTAAAACATTTTGCAACATATCTAGTTATTAAAATATTTTATAAACTTTTTGAAAAATGGAAAATATATATTTCATAAAAATATTTTACAATATTGTATAAAAATATTTCACAATATGTAAAAATGTTTTCAGTAATACAATAAAATATACTTTCAATAGATTACTTAAAAGTATTACCAAATATTTTTAGAATCTTTTTTAAAACATTTCATAATCAGTCTGTCAAATATTTTATAAAAATATTTGGAAATGTTGTTTCGCATTTCAAAAAAATTAGTTAAGTTTCAAAAAAATATATTAATAATATTCTCGTGTAACAACAAAAAATGTTTCCAGATTATATGTTATGTTAATATTGTGAAATATTTTTAAAACCTTTCTTCAAAAGTTTAAATTCTATAATATTTCAAAACTCTGCTACAAAAAGTTTTATTGGTATTCTGAAAAAGACTCATTATAGACATATTTAAGTAAAAACATATTAAATAAAAAGATTTAAAAATATTGTATATAAATAGTTTTGAATAGTGTAAAAATATTTCCAGAAATACTAAAAATTTTTTTTAAACAATCCTTAAAACTATTATAAATTATTTTAAAAATCTTTTGGATAAGTATTTTATATTTTCTCAATCAGAGAAATATTTTAAAAACTATTTAGAAATTTTGGTTTCAAAATGTTGTAAAAATATACAAAAAAAAAAAAATTTCAAAACATTACATATAAATATTGAAGACTATTTTTAAAATGTTTTGTTGAAACATTTCATATATGGTAAATAAAAAGATTTAAAATATTGTATATAAATATTTCTGAATGCTGTAAAAATATTTCCTGAAATACGAAAACATATTTTTAAACAATCCCTAAAAATTTATTTTCAAAATCTTTTGTTTTCATAAGTATTACATATCAATCTATCAATCCAGGAAATATTTTAAAAACTATTTGGAAATATTTCTTACACATTTCAAAAAATATTTTACACTCATTTCAAAAATATATTTTAATAATATTTCTTTGTAATAATACAACAATATTTTCAGATAATATTATATATCCATATGTTAACATATTTCTAAAACCTTTCTTCAAAATATTTTGTAATCCAGCGCCAATTCGTCTAAAAACGGTTCCTCTTTAAAGCTGAGATAAGTGATTATCTGTGGACGCATAGTAAGTATTAATTATGGATAGATACATAACATACCTACATGCATTACATGTTATATCATTTTAATACGAATATTTACAGTTTAACTGCAAGGTTTCTTAAAAAATAAATCACAGTAAAGGCATACTCTTGCATATTTACTTGATCATTTTGATTATTTTTTACTTCCTATAAATCTTTAGAATGAAACAACTGCATGTTTAGAAAATAATCATTTAAGATATGGCATTGTTGCGTCTTATTAAGTATTTGTAGAATGTAACATCATTATTTCATATGTGGTGTGTACTCTCATCTTTTACACAAATGTTTCTACTTCAAATACAGATGTTTGTACACAGGAAGAGTGATTGATCAGTTTGTAGATATTACTTCTTTCATGTTACAGGAGCAAGATCAACAAGTTTCTCGAAATTGCTCCTCAACATCTTAATTAAACCAAAATTTAAATACTTACCTGTTTACAAAAACACTGAGAGGTGAGAAACTGACTGAGAGATCAGAATATTTTTGTAAATATTTTAAAAAAAAAATATTTTGTTGGTTTACAGGTCTTGCTAAATCTTTCAAAACATAAAATAATTTATATTAAAATTTTAAATGTATGCAAATATCTGCTTTATTTTTACTTTGCCATTAATAGTATAGTTTTATTTCGAACTAAGTATTTGTTTCAGTTATCAGAAAAATTTAAGAAAAAATGTAAAAAAATGAAACAAGGTATTATTTCTATTGAAAAAATGATAATGAGACACTAAAACCGTTATAATCATGCATTCACATCTTCCTTACAAAGAGAAGAATGCTAGATAACATTACAAACAGTTTAAAACTTTGAATGGTAATGATACCAATGAAAATAATGATATTGATTTAAATTGAATTCTCTATGAAGATGTACGCTGCAGCAGTCCAAGTATTCCTATTATAGTAATGATTTGATAAAAGTGTAGATAAGCACTGGTCTTATAAAGAACAAATTGGAAGACTTTTCTAATGGAGAAAACAGGTAAGATTTAGAAGTATTAATATTTTTATTCATTAATGAGTATATATTTTTTAAAGGAAAAATGTTATGGACAATGAAGATATAAATGTACAAAAAATACTTCCAGTCCCTTTCATTTAACCTACAGACATGTACAGGAGCCCCACAAGCTGTAATTATATAGTATATGCATTTTTACTCTTGATAAATTATATACATTAATATGTTAAATAAATCGTGTTACTTCTTTATATACCTACCTCAATTATGCTACATGTAAACACTAATTATGATATGTATATATATATATATATATATATATATATATATATATATATGTTATGAGTGGGTTCCATAAACAAAGTTTTAAAAAAGATTTTATTTTATTAACACAAAAATTCACACTTTGAAATACTTTATAACTTAACTTTGGATTTTGCGATTTTTTAATACGCGTTTAATTAATGTGATAGAACTTGTGAACTGAACTGTATGAGGAACGAAACGTAATAGAGCTTTTAATACGTCTTTACTATGTGAGGAACACCGTGATAGAGCTACGAGAAAGCAGATTTGAATGAATTTATAAGTTTAAGAATGCTTAGGCATCATTTCCGTTCTGGACACCTGCAAGGCAAAAATAGCAAGCCTGCAAAATAGCGGCGTAAACAAGTAACAATGAGCTATTGTTTGATACAATGTAGTTACTTTGTTGAAGGTTAATCCAATGTTAAGTTTTACATATAACAGCTCCCCTTATATATAAAAAGTTGGGGCAATGCTGCAACTTTTGAAAGTATAAAAATTCAAATTTTACATTATTTGGATTTTTCAATTACTTGGTTATTAAAATTATAACGTTTAAAATATAAGCTTGACTATCATAATGTGATTATATAATGTTAAAATGTAAGTGGTTAAAATATCATAAAAATAAAAAGTACATAAATATTATTCTGAAATTAATAGTTCATAAAATTAATGTTTTTGTTTTCACTCACATTTTTTATTTAACCAAGTTCAATATCGTTTTCGTCTTCTTCTGGATGGACACTCGGTCTTCTTCTTGGTAAGAATCTGGCGAATGTGAAATGTCTTCTTTTATGTGGACTCGGTGGAGGAGGCGGATTTGGACCCATGATGCTTATTCTTGTCGGTCGTTTTCTTTTACACTTGCAGAACGTGTAAAGGGATATTAGGGCTACGATTAGTCCAATGGTGAAATAAGTAAACCATGATATATTTTTATTTACGAAGGGTTCATTTATTATTTGATCCAGTTGTTCGGAATATTGATCCAATTTATGTTGTGCAATATTCAAATCGTCTACATTTATTTTATTTAGTTTTAAGGGTTTGAGCTCTGGTAATTGTTTCTTCTCTGGAATGTTACTGCAACATTCAAATGGTATTTGTACTGGGACAGTATTGTATAATATTTTCGTATTTCTGTCGTTGCTATTTCTGGCTCTTATTCTTGTTGTTCCAATGAAAGCGTTGCACTCTAGAGTTAGTGTTATAATTGAATTGTTTTTTATTATAACAGTTTTTGTGTCTTGATTTACACATTTACTTGTTATAGGTAGTGGATCTGATACAATGATCAACCATGTATTGATCTGGATTTCTTTCACATTGTAGCCTTTTGCATAAATTAATGACGTTTGACAAGTTTTTGACAATTTGAATTGTTGTTTAAGTAGTTGGGCTTCGCATATTGAGTTTGTATCGATTGGTAGTGGGAGTACATCAGAACATATCTTTGAATTTGCATCTAGATTTTTGCAATTGTCTAAATTTTGGAAGGTAACATATAGTAAAGATTCATCATCTTTTGCGATGTATTTTTTTGATAATATTATTGAATGATGTAACCCTGTTCTACTATCTTCAATTGGTAGAGGATATAGTTGAAAAAGAGTAAAATACTCGGATTCTACTAAGGGAATCTTTAAAACAAATATTATTTTTGACTCTATTTGAAAAGCATGCAACTCAATTATTTCAAAATATTTAGCAATGTTTGTTAGTTGAGGGGATATTGGTAAATTGTCTTTTGTTAGAGCTTGAGATATTTCTTGCAATGAATTGACTAAATCTTTTGGTGTTATTATTGAAGTGTGTATTATTTTTAATCGTGAAAAAGTTATTGAGTTTAATATGTCATTAATTGAACTTTCGAGAAATGTGTAACTTTCCAATAATGTTTCGCAAATGTCTAATATTTTTAATTTACTTTCGTAAAATGCTAAATCATCATTAAGAGTATAAATTGATTTATCAATTTTCTTTAAATCTTCATTAAAAGTTTCCTCCGCTATTTTGAGCTTTTGAATTGTATTATTGAAGTTTTTAATTACCGAAGTGGTAACTGATATCTGGTTTTTCATTAAATTTTCAATTTGATGTTCATCATGATTTAATTTTTCAATACAGTCTGAGAAATATTTCCCGTCTGAAGCATCGAGGTTTCCCGATATGAATTTCCATACGGTTCCTATACCATCTATTAGACCTCTTTTATAGCGCTCGTTATTCGCTAAAGTGTCTGCAAATATTTTTGAAAATATATATTTATAAGATCTTTGGATATTTGACTGAATATATTTATGTGTGTCTGCACATGTGGTTTAAAACTTCTCATTTTATTTGTAGATTCTGATATCATAGTTTTTATGTGTTCCAAAATATTGTTGTTATCATTTAAAGCATTTCTTATATTTTTCAAATCTTTGTAAACTAATAATGTCCACCTGTTATTTGATAGTTTCATTAATGAGTCATAATTATAATAAATTCCTACAGTGTTGTTTACGGGAGTGATCTGAACTTGACATTGTGAGATGATGAGTAGGTGTGTAATGAATCCGATAAGCGTTAAATGTGTTCCATTCATCTGAAAAAAATTATTTTTCAAGATGTGGTTTCATTCTGTCGAAATTTATTTTATAAGTATTTTGTGTATCTGGATTTATTACTATAGCTGAGTTTTTCAAAATTTCAGTTATTTCGTATGGGCCATTAAATTTATTTTTCAATTTGTCTGAAATTTGAGATTCTTTTATAAAAACTTTATCTCCTACTTTAAAATTATAATTTATAAAAATAATTAATTCTGTTATTTAAATCGCGGAAATTGGAAATTATTTCTTTTTCATTATATAAATTTTCCGGTGGTCTCGAAGATGTATGACCAAAAACTCGAAGGGAGTAAATCCGTGTGTTTTATTTTGTGTATTATTGTAACAAATTACTGCATAGGGAATGCAAGTTAGTGGATTGTCATTTGGGTTTTCTGAAAGATGGGCTCTGATCATGTCTAATAAAGTAGCATGTAATCTTTCAATTGATCCATTAGATTGAGGATGAGATATGCTTGAAAATGTAAGTTTGATGTTGTAGAGTTGACATAAGTCTTTCACTAAAGTATTATTAAATTCTTTGCCTTGATCGCAATGGATCCTAAGGGGTGTACCATAGTGTTGAAAAAATAGAATTAGTGTATTTACGATACTTTTTGAAGTTTTCTCATTAAGAGGGTATGCTTGGATAAATTTTGTTAGTTCATCGTTAATTGTTAGGATGTAATTCTTTGAGGGAATTTCAAGAATATCTATATTTATTCTTTCAAAAGGTGTACGAGGGGTTTCTGTAATTACGAGGGGTTGATTTAGGTTTTTTCTACAAATTTTGGTTTTTTGACATGTTTCACATTTTTTTATAAAATTCTCAACGTCTTTATTTAATCCTTTCCATTGGTATTTTTCTTTAATCCTGCGTATAGTTTCGTTTATTCCTCGGTGTAAGTTTCTTTTTCCATTGTGGTATTCTTCTAAAATTATTTGTCGTTCATCAAGATCTGGTGTCTTTGTTACATTCTGGCATATTTTAAATTTTATGTCCGTGTCAGCGTAAATGTAGCATAACATTTCTAAGATCGGTAAATCTACATTGTTTTCAACAAAATATGTTTTTGAAGGATCTAGTTCATTTTTAAATTTGTAAAGAGTATAAAATAATCTTTCGTTTGTTGAATCGGGATCATAGGGTAAAAATATTAAGTAGTAAGTTCTGTTCTTTACTGTCGCACTGTGTAAGATATTTAATTTGTTAAAGGTAATATCTAAATTTTGTTCGAAAATATCTTCTAGTATTTTTTCATGTAGTTCTTCTCGTGTTTGATTTTGCCAAAATATGCTTATTATATCTTTGTGCTGTTTATTTAATAATTGATCATTTAAATATTCCACTTTTGAATAATCGATTAATGAGGTTGTTTGATATAATTTAACGAAGTTCTGAAATTCTGCGTCGATTTCTTCAATATCAATTTCTTGTTCGTCAGCTGTGTCTGTTTTTTCGCTGTCGGTTTCTGAGTTGTTTGAGGCTAATATTTTTGTTGCTAATTTCGAAGTTTCTTTAAAGTGATTGATCTTTATTCGTGAAAGTGCGTCTGCATTTTTATTAATTCGTCCTGGTTTATACATTATCTTGTAATCGTACTCTTCTAATTTTAGACGCCACCTGGCAAGACGACTGCCTGGGTCTTTTATGGAAAAAAGCCATGTTAAAGGGCGATGATCGGTAATTAGTAGGAAGGTTCTCGAATATAAGTAACATCTGTATGTCTTGACTGCCCAAACTATTGCTAATAGTTCGCGTTCCATTGTTGAATATCTTGTTTCTGCTGGACAAAGTGTTCTTGAGGCGTATGCTATTGGTAAGTCTTTTCCTATAGGGCCTTGACTTAAAACTGCTCCTATACTATATGCACTTGCATCACATGTGAGAACAAAAGGTTCTTCAAAGTTGGGATATTTTAAAATTGGTTCTGAAATGAGAGCATTTTTTAATTCTTCAAATGATTTTTCGCATTCTGAATTGAAATTAAAAGGAACGTCTTTTTGTAGTAATCTCGTTAATGGTTTTGCTATCTTTGCAAAATTTGAAATGAATCGTCTATAATACCCTGCTAGACCTAAGAATGATTTTATTTCTTTGGTGTTTTTCGGTTTTGGAAAATTTTTAACTGCTTCAATTTTTGAAGGGTCTGGCTTGACTCCATCTTTTGTAACAATGTGGCCTAGATAAGCTACTTCTTTTCTCAGAAATTCACACTTATCTGGTTGTATCTTCAGACTTGAATTTCGTAATCTTGTGAAAACTTCTTTTAGTCTTTTATTATGCTCTTGTATTGTTGGTGCGTATATGAGTATATCGTCCATGTAAATTGCGGCTCTTTCATTTTGAATTCCTAGTAAAATTGAATCCATAACTCTTTGAAACGTTGCGGGTGCGTTCTTCAATCCAAACGGCATCCTGACAAATTCATAGTGACCGTTCTCTACTGAAAATGCTGTTTTTTCTACGTCTTTGGGATCGACTTCTACTTGGTGAAAGCCGGACGCTAAATCGAGGGATGTGAAATACTGACATTTTCCTAACTGATCGAGTAAATCTGAAATGTTTGGTAGGGGATAACGATCGTCTACTGTCACTTCGTTGAGTTTCCTGTAGTCTATGACTATCTCCATTTTTGTTTTCCTGACGCATCTATTTTCTTAGGAACTACCCACACTGGTGAATTCCATGGGCTGATTGAAGGTTTGATTATTCCTTGTGATAGCATTTTTGAAATTTGGTTCTTTACTTCTTCTTTGTGTGCGTATGGAGATCGATATGATTTTGTCATAATTGGTTTTGCGTCACCTGTATTTTATGTTTTGTTTCATTCGTGAACGTGAGGTTATCTCCATCTAAATAAAATATATCTGAAAATTCTGTGCAAATTTGGATGATGTCTTCCTTTTCTTCGTCATTTAGATGATCTAATCTTAGTTGTTGTAATATTTCGTGTTCTCGGTCGACGTAAGAGTTATTTTCAAAATTTGAGTTTGAGAAATAATTTATTGAATAACTTTCGAGAGGTTCGATTTGTAAATTCTCAAAATTTCTGGTTTGATTAATTGCATAAGGATTTATTACTGTGGTATAAAATTCACCTTTATCATTTGTTTGTATTAACGCATTTGGTAACCTGACTTTATTTATTTCTGTGGCTACTAATACAGCTTGTTTGTTTTTTAAATTACATTTTAGTTTTACGATTTTTTCACAGCGGGGTTCTATTTGAATTTCATTTGAAATATCACTGGGATTTGAATTTTTATTTGTCATTGTTGAAATATTTTCTGTGGGTCTATGGTTAAAATGATCTTTGGTAAATTTAAAAAGAGGTATTGATTTAAAATTTGTGATTAATTGTTCATTTTTCAGATCAATTACACATTGGTATTGTCGTAGAAAATCTGACCCTAGAATACCGTCAAAATCGATATTTAAGTCATAAATGTACACTTTGTGATGACTATCGTTTCCGAAGGGAATTAATACTGATTCCGTTATTAGAATTTTTTGATTCGTTATACCTTGTATAGTGATGTTTTCTTTAATTCTCTTTTTATAGTTTTTGCAAGTTTGGGGTTTGAAAATCGATAAACCTGCGCCTGTATCAATTAAAATTTTAAATTGGTTTGTCATATCTTTTATATAATAGAGATTTTCTCCATTTACTGTTAGTAGGGGGAATTTATTTTTTAAATGAATCCGTTCTCTGTAAGGTTGAGAGTTTGTATTTGGGTTGTTAGATTTTCCATGTGAGGTGGAGCTTCTGGAATGAAGTCCTCGTGAAAATTTTCGTTCTCCAAAAATGTTTCATTATTTTCGTAATCAATTTGTTGGGATGAGTCAAAAGATTGTTCAAAGTTGTCTTGATTGTAATGGTTTGTTCTTGGATTTGTATTTGTATTTTGTTGTCTTTGATTGAAATTCATTGACTGGGGTCTAGGAATTGTTCCTGTGTTTGAAGAATTTCCTTGACTTGTTGAAGGTTGTGAATTGTTTCGAAAATTTGGATTTCTTTGGAAATTGCTTTGATTATTTTGATTTTGATTTCTCTGGAAATTGTTTGAGAAATTCGGGGGTCTTTGGAAATTGTTTTGATTTCTCTGGAAACTGTTTTGATTGTTATTTGAGTAATTATTTGGATAATTATTAGATTGTTGTTTTTGTCTTTTTCTACATTCATTGTATAAATGTCCTATTTTTCTGCAATAAGTACATTGTTTTTGTGAGTTTTGATTTGAAAATGTGCGTTTTTGCGAACGCGGCAAAAGATCGTGTTTTTGTTTCTCGAATTGTTGCAACTGAAGTTCTCTCTTTATCAAAGTCGTTGCACTTACTATATCTGCGGGATTTGCAGCTCTGATTACGTAACCTAATTGACCGTTTAAACCTGTTAATAAAGCATTTAAACACATATTGTCTATCATGCGAGTTTGAGCGGATTTCTCGATTGCGGACAGAAGTTGTTTATTAATGGAAGCATATAACTTTGAATTTAAACTTTGTAATCTTGATACAAAAGTTATTGCGTTTTCGTTTTCTAACTGATGCATTTTTTGAAGGTCGTGTATTAAACTTGAAAAGTCTCTCGTGTCGGCAAAATGTAATTCTAGTAAATTTTTTATTTCAAGCCAAGTGCTTGGGTTTCTCGAATTGATTAGTTCAGCGGCTTTTAATTTTAATTTATTCTGTATGTGAATAGTTAAAAATAAATTTTGATCACCTACTGCCATGCGATTTGCGGTTTCGCAAGCGTTTATGAATGTTTGTAGATTAATTTGATTTCCGTCAAATTCTGGTACTAAACTGAAAATTTCTGAAAGTTTGTATGGCTCTATATGTTCCTCTGTGTGTGACATTTTTGAAAAGTTTTGAAAGTTCTCTTTTTCTTGAAAGTTAATTAAATTGTTTCATAACGTTTCTTGTTATTTTTACGGATTGTTTTACCTTTTGAAGATATTAGAACATACAATTGTTTTATTGTTATTATTGAATTAAGATGATGATTCCTACCTTGTTTCCTAAGTTCTGCCAGTGGAGTGAGCAACCAATTCAGGACTTACGCGGGTTCTGTCACTGTAGACTTGGAGACTGGTTTTTCTTCTGCTGCAATTCTGCTTTGTTGAGTGAATCTGCTTTGTTTCCTAAGTTGTTCAGTGGAGTGAGCAACCAATTCAGGACTTACGCGGGTTCTGTCACTGTTTTTGACTTGGAAACTGCAATTCTGCTTCTGTTGAAGGACTCTGCTTCTGCTGAGCGATTCTTCCTTTGTCTGCGGGGTTCGTTTTCTTGGTAAAGGATTGGAATCCAACGCCGGAGTGAGCAACCAATTTAGGAATTACGCGTGTTCTGTCGGCGTCCAAGATCTGGATGACTGCACCAAATTTTGTGTTAGCGCACAGGATAATCCTACTGCCAATGTTATGTGAGGGACCAGGATATCCGACTGTTTAAATGGTATGTCAGCGTACAGGATCCTACTGACTGCGCCAAATGTTATGAGTGGGTTCTCATAAACAAAGTTTTAAAAAAGATTTTATTTTATTAACACAAAAGTTCACACTTTGAAATACTTTATAACTTAACTTTGGATTTTGCGATTTTTTAATACGCGTTTAATTAATGTGATAGAACTTGTGAACTGAACTGTATGAGGAACGAAACGTAATAGAGCTTTTAATACGTCTTTACTATGTGAGGAACACCGTGATAGAGCTACGAGAAAGCAGATTTGAATGAATTTATAAGTTTAAGAATGCTTAGGCATCATTTCCGTTCTGGACACCTGCAAGGCAAAAATAGCAAGCCTGCAAAATAGCGGCGTAAACAAGTAACAATGAGCTATTGTTTGATACAATGTAGTTACTTTGTTGAGGGTTAATCCAATGTTAAGTTTTACATATAACATATATATATATATATATATATATATATATATATATATATATGCAAACGAATTACGGGTAGCAGCCAAAGACTAAATAAGTGTACTCTTTTTTATATGAGAGCTTTCGGAATTATTTTATTCCTTCGTCAGTCAAATACTGAAAAAGTTACAAATATTGTTGTTACTATAAGTACTATAAATGAAATTAAATGGTAACTTACTAAAGTTGAGGTTCACAAAATAAAATTAGCATGTCTAGAGAATTAAACGACGTAACATTCAGTTTTTTTGGTTGTAGTTTCATGTAATTAGATCCAAATTTGAAAAAAAATTTTTGATGACAAATATAAATGAGAAACCATAGAAATGTCGGAGGTAATATTATAATGGATGAGAGCTTTTTTTATAAGTTTAAGAAAATAAATAAATAAATTTTCAGACAACATCTAAAAGTAAGTAATATATGTACACATATACCACAAAAACAAAAACGTATGGGTTGATTATTTTTTTATACATATACATATATATATATATATATATCACACACATGCAAACATATACACATATAGACATACACACATACATGCACACATATATATATATACACATGTATATATGTTTTTTTTTTTTTTTTTTTTTTTTTTTTTTTTTTTTTTTTATCCGAAGAAGGGGGAAATACATTGCGTACTTAACTAGCACGTGCTAGCCGTCGTGCGGGACTCCCGATGCAATGACTTCAAAGCAAGAGTAAATCGTTGCATTGAAACCAGTATACCGTATACCCGCTAAAACCCTAACCTCTTTCTCCTACAACCAATGGTCCCTGCGGCACTCTTACTCAATACTACTTCGCAAGGGTGGTTCATTGCAGATGTTAACTGCTCTTACATTGAAAGCTCTAAAGCCTACTCCTCGAACGTATCGCGGAGTTCTTTGAGGATAGTCTCCGCGTAATCTGATACCAAGTTCCAGGCTTGGGGGCCCTTCAGCATGGCTTCTACTAATTGTTCTGGGACGATATTAGTCTCCAGAATCCTCTCCACTTCAGCACGTTGATCCTGAAACCGGGGGCAGGAGAAGAACACGTGTTCGCGTCCTCTATCACGTCCGTACAGTGTGGGCAGTTTGGGGAGTTTGCCCTCCTGAACCTGTGCAGGTATGCTCGAAAGCATCCATGTCCAGTCAGGAGTTGAGTGATGTAGAACCCAACCTCCCCATGCTGGCGGTTGACCCAACGACTGATGTTAGGTATCAATCGATATGTCCACCGGCCTTTAGTAGAGCTGTCCCACCTCTCCTGCCATTGCCCTAGACTCATGGCTCTTTCATCGCTGTTTCCTGTCGGTTGGTCTTTTTCTAACTTTCTGCGATACAGCCGTCCCCTTTCTGCAGCCAGGATGTCGATTGGCAGGGTAGAGGCAATCACACTCACCGCCTCGTAAGACACAGTGCGGTAGGATGATGCCACTCGAATCGCTGAGAGCAACTGGACTGATTTCATTTTCCGGCGGTACGATGGTAGCTCGAGCGATTTCTCCCATACCGGTGCCCCGTACAACAAAACAGAAGTAGTTACTGTTGCCAGTAGCTGTCTTCTTATCTGTCTAGGGCCTCCGACATTTGGCATTATTCTAGATAATGCCCCCTGTACCCCAGCTGCTTTCTTGCTGGCCGCGATTATGTGCTCTTTGAAGTTGAGCCGTGCGTCCAGGAGCACCCCCAAATAGCTGATGAAGGGCTGCGACTGTATGTAGGTGTCGCCTATTTTGAGGGTGATGGTTTCCCTTGCCTTTCGACTGCTAACAAGAAGTGTTTCGGTCTTTTGTTCTGCTAAACTCAAGTCCGCTGCGAGCATCCAATGCTGAATTGTGGCTATAGCGAATGAGAAGGTTGTTTGTATCTCCTCTATGTGCTTGCGCACTATGATCAATGCCACATCATCGGCGAATGCCACTAGCCTGACGCCCTCAGGCAGACCGAGCAGGAGCAGGTCGTTGTACATTACGTTCCATAAGAGGGGCCAAGAACAGAGCCCTGAGGTACACCTCCTGTGATCTTATAGTCTACTTGCCCATTTTCAGTTTGGTACAACAAGATGCGGTCCTTGAAATACGCTGAAACCATTCTGCGCAAGTACTGCGGAACTTCCATCCTGGCAAGAGCCTCCAAAATGCGGTCCCAGCGGGCCGAGTTAAAGGCGTTCTTGATATCCAGGGTGGCTATTAGACAGTACTTTTTTCCACCTCTTCTCCATCTCTTTCCCGAGATAGCCTCTCTGGCGATGTTGGTAACGAGTGTCACGGCATCGATGGTTGATCTCCCCTTTCTGAACCCGAATTGGTTGGTGGAAAGTTTCGGCTCAACGTAGGGCTCCAGCCTATCTGCTATTATCCTTTCAAGGAGTTTTCCCGCAGAGTCCAACATACAGAGGGGACGATATGATGACGGTTCGTCGGGAGGTTTCTTTCCCCCTTTAGGGAGGAGCACAAGCCTCTGCTTCCTCCACTTAGCCGGGAAAACCCCCTGCTTTAGGCAGGTCTCATACATGTGTAGAAACATGTCAGGCCTATTGGCTATGGCGCATTTTAGCGCGATGTTAGGTATGCCATCTGGACCGGAGCCTTACCGTTTTGGAGCCGGTTGCACGCGCCCATCAGCTCATTCATAGTCACTGATGGTATATCTTCGTCCCTCACCTGCCACGAAGGATAAGCGGGTAGCTCAGGCTTCGCAGGAAACAGGTGAGTGACAATGCGGTGCAATGATTCGGGGCAGTTCGTTGATGTCATGGGAGGGGCCTTAATTTTATGCATGACGATTTTATACGGTTTTCCCCATGGATCTTGATTAACTTCGTCACACAACTCCTTCCAGTAGGATCTCTTGCTTGAGAGAATGGCTCTTCGTAGTTGTTGTCTTTTGATCTCATAGTCGAGCCTTAGTTCTTCTGTTGTGACCCTGTCGCGTCTCCGTGCTCGTTGATGCAGCCTTCGTGCTTTGAGACACTCTCGTCGGTGTTGTGAGATCGTGTCGTTCCACCAGTAAACTGGTGGGCGGCTGTTGTTCTGCCGTCTCCTTGGCATGGAAGCATCGCAGGACTTGACAACGCTTGTCATTACCTCTTTGGCAGTGGCTTCTGCGCTTGTTGCTATTGACAATGGTTCCTGCTCCATAACCAAGGCGAATGAATCAGCATCGAAAGCATTTTTGTTCCAACCGACTGGCTGTGACCTCGCACGACTGACACACAATCTTCGTTTGGGAGTGGTGTTGATTTCCCATATAATAGCTTGGTGGTCGCTATTAGTAAACTCCTCATCGACCCGCCACTCACAGCCCCCTTTAATTAGGTTGCTGCTAACGAATGTCACATCGATAATGGAGCTGGCTGTGCCTTTGCGATATGTGCTTACGTCTCCTGTGTTGAGGAGTACCAGGTTGAGCGAAGACATGGTCTCAAGGAGAGCTCGTCCTCTCGCGCTCGTTTCCCGGCATCCCCAGTCAATTGCCCAGGCGTTGAAATCTCCTGCGATGGCGACCGATTCACGCTTCCGTACATCCTCCGCCAAGGTGTCCAAGAATAACTCGAACTCCTCGAGCTGTGCACTAGGAGGTGCATAGCAACTATAGAAGTGAACCCCTCCCACTTTGGCTCTCACAAGCCATGGTTTGAGGGTATTTGGGAGTTGTTGGAACGGAAGTTTACCGCAAGCCCATATCGCTGCTCTGTCCGTTGTGTCATTTACCCAGGACAGGGTGTCGAAGTTTTTGTACTGCTCGCAGATTATGGCTACGTCGCAATCCAATTCCCGCACCCGCTGTACCAGTAGGTCTTGGGCTGCTTCGCAATGGTTGAGGTTGAGTTGCAGTACTTTCATTTACGGGCTTGTGCTGCTCTCATCGCCTGTTGGTAGATCGGACATTTCCAACTACCCGCAACGTGCCGGCAGTCTGACCTACTATCTTTCTCTTTGCAGAGTAAGCACTTGGCAGGTTGTTGACAAGCCGAGGCATTGTGACCAGCGCCTCCGCATCTGTGACAACAACTGCTCGGTCAGTCTTGCCTCTGCACGCCTGGGCGTTGTGCCCAAAGTGCCAGCATTTGAAGCACCGTCGAAGGCTGATCCTCTCGCGAACACGTACTGTGCCCCACGCAAGTTTCAGCTTTCCAAGTGCGATGGCTTTCTTGGCCTGGACCTCTGGGAGACAAACAACTGCCGTTTGTGTTGATCTATATGCCCGTCGAAGTGATTTCACTGCCTCCTCAGTGATCTCTGCCAGGCCGTCGAAATTATCTTTGAGCAGGTTTACTACGTCTTCCTTGGTACTGATCTCGTCCAAGTCTTTAATTTCAATCTCGATTTGCGGTATTCGAGATTGTACAGTGGCCCCGCTTGGGAGCTTATTCTTGATGGCGTTACAATAGCGCTCCATCTCCTGAGCGTCTGCCTTGGCGAATAACAAAAGTAGATCTCCCTTAGCTGTTCGTCGGATCTTATTGACTTTTTTGCCTATATCCTGCAAGGTGGGATCATTCTTGATACCTCGCAAGATATCTGCATGGGAGCTCTTCTCGCCTTTCTTTATAAGCAGCGTACAATGTGGCGCTGGCTTTTGCTTATTGGTCCTCGGGGCCTTTTTCCTCTTTACCACTTGCCAGTCAGTCGACTGGTTTGCAGGTTGGTTTTTGGTCTGCGGTTTAAGCTTGGATTTTAATCCATTGTTTCTCTCCGCTTCTGAATTGACCACCCTACTTGTTGTTCCCTGGGTAGTTTGCCCGATGTTCTGGCGACCTTCCTTACCGGGCTTTAGCTTGCTAGCTAGCACCGGTTTAAGAGTTTTAAGTGGTGGTGCCTTACTTGATGAGGCTACTGAAGGCGAGACCTTCGGTGGCGAGGTCCTTGCTACAGAGGCTACTTTTATTGAAGCCGCCTGCTTTGGGGCCGCCGGTGTTGATGCAGCCGGTTTTGAGTTAGCTGCTTTTGAGGCAGCCGTTTTGGGACCTCCTTTTGCTTGTCCACCTTGTGTCTGAGTTTTTGACACCTTTACTGGCGATGTCTGTGTTGTAGCAGGTTTCGCTACAGGAGGTGGTCGCGTCGTTGACGTCTGATATTTGTCATATTCTGACTTAATGGCGTGTGCCAGTTTCTTGATCTCATGATGTACATTGTGCCTAGGCCCAATGAACTTCAAGAGCTCATCGATCTTTGCTCCTAATTTGTTTGGAGCGCCACTCTCATTTGTTGCCCTTTGTTGGACGTCAACTCCACTATTCGCCTTTTGGAGGACTTGGCTGGATAGTGTCTTGCTGCCAGCTCTAGTTGTAATGGTCGATGTTGTACCATTACTAGTGTTCTTCTTCTTGTCACTATGTGACGGAACCAGTGATAATTCGCTCCCCCCAGAATCCGTGGAGCGTGCACCGGCCACCGAGGCTTTCACTCGATCGGAACCGGTGGCGGGATTATCCTCTGCAGAGGTACCCACCTGGGGTATTAAGTTCACCTTATCACCCATATCCATAAATGGTTTATTTTCGGGTTCCTTCCCCTATCTGATTTTGGTCCGCCCTGAGGAAATCCTCAGTACTCCCCATTGCTGAAGAGCGTTCCCCTATCCGCCACCTGGGGAGGCGCCCGGTAGTGGACCAACAACCACCCCGGGCACATGTATATATGTATATGTATGTATGTGTGTGTATGTATGTGTGTATGTAAGTATATGTATGTTTATATATATGTGTATGTCGATATGTGTATATGATTGCATGTGTGTGATAATATATATATGTATATGTATAAAAAATAATCAACCCATACGTTTTTGTTTTTGTGGTATATATGTACATATATTACTTACTTTTAGATGTTGTCTGGAAATTTATTTATTTATTTATTTTCTTAAACTTATAAAAATATTACCTCCGACATTTCTATGGCTTCTCATTTATATTTGTCATCAAAAAAAAATTCAAATTTGGATCTAATTTCATGAAACTACAACCAAAAAACTGAATGTTACGTCGTTTAATTCTCTAGACATGCTAATTTTATTTTGTGAACCTCAACTTTAGTAAGTTACCATTTAATTTCATTTATAGTACTTATAGTAACAACAATATTTGTAACTTTTTCAGTATTTGACTGACGAAGGAATAAAAGAATTCCGAAAGCTCTCATATAAAAAAGAGTACACTTATTTCGTCTTTGGCTGCTACCCGTAATGCGTTTGCATACTAATTTTAACAGCCGTTACCATTATAATTAGGTATATATATATATATATATATATATATATATAAATGATTTTTAAAATATTTTTCAAAAGAATGCATTGTTTTACAAACTTCTAAAAAATATTTTAAAAAGTTAGAAAGATATACTAAAAAATATATATCAATATTGCAATATAGTCAGTGGGTTCAATTTAAAATTATAAAACTAATATTCACTTTCACTTTTCTAGAACTTTATTTACATCAAATTATACAAATCAGCTGATTCACAATAACATTACGAATACGCTCGTCGTCCTTTCTAACTCACTGCTGCGAGGATGGGTGCTCCTTTTAAAATCAGCGTCGAATTCTCTAGTACAATCCAGTGTCAACTTTACAGTTGTCGAGCTACGATCGAGATAAGTCCCTTTCCCGTCCGAACCTTCTAGCTTCTTTTTATATCCCAGCGATAGTTTCGTACTGAAATGAAACAGGGTCGGCTTTCGTCGTCGTCCCGACCAGAAACATCCTCTCCATGGTAGGGAGCAAGTCGATCTAAATGGACCACCTTCAACTTAGCCATGGAGTTTCGACGGATCCGGTAGACGACGTTATTAAGCCTCTTGACCACCTCGTATGGACCATCGCAGGCGGGTGTAAGCTTTGGGGATTTACCCTTGCTCCGTTTGGGATTGTACAGCCAGACTATGTCCCTCTCCTGGAACCCGACTGAATTGGCCTTGAGGTCGTATCGCGTCTTCATTCGGTCACTGATGGCCAACATCTGCGTTCGGGCTAATTCATTTATTGCCAGCATGTTATGTCGGAGCTGGTCGGCATAATCGTCGATGTCTTGGGAAGGTTCTTCGGGGGAGCCAAATGCCAAATCGCAAGGTAATCGCAGCTCCTTTCCGAATAAGACCCTGACTGGGGTCAGGCCTGTACTATTATGTAGGGCAGAGCGATATGCCAACAGGAATAGGGGAATATACTCATCCCAATCAGGCTGGTTATTGCTGACGACCTTGGATAGGTTTTGTTCCAAGGTCCTGTTGAATCTTTCCACCATTCCGTCTGACTGTGGGTGCAATGGTGTTGTTCTCGTTTTTCTGATCTCCAACATCGTGCAAACTTTCTGGAATACATTCGATTCGAAGTTACGCCCCTGGTCTGAATGTAGTTCCATCTGGACGCCGAACCTGCTAAATAGTTGTTCTACTAGCACCGTCGCTACCGTGGTTGCCTCTTGGTTGGGTATCGCATATGCCTCAGGCCATTTGCTGAAGTAATCCATTGCGACCAGAATGTATTTGTTGCCCCTCTCAGACTCGGGAAACGGACCGGCGACATCGATGGCGATTCTCTCAAATGGGACGCCCACATTGTACTGCTGCATTCTGCCCTTGGTCCGGGTCTTCGGGCCCTTACTGGCCGCACAGGTGGCACATTTGCAGCACCAAGCTCTGACGTCTTCGAAGTAACTCACCCAGTAGTACCGCTGGCGAACTTTGTCTAGGGTTTTATTCATGCCCAGGTGGCCTCCGATAATCCTATCATGTACTTCGGTCAGGATGGCTGGTACCTTTCTCTTCGGAACTACCAGTTGGGACTTGGTTTCTCGTCAGGGTGTTCTGGATAGGGCATCGGCATTATTGTGCAAACGGCCGGCACGGTGTTCCACCTTGAAGTCGTATTGCTGTAATTTCTCCATCCATCTGGCCAGTTGTCCTTCCGGTGTCTTCATGTCCAGCAGCCATTTGAGTGCGGCATGATCTGTTCGGATTAAGAAATGACGTCCATAGAGGTATTTGTGGAAATGGTCTACAGCCCTTATTATTGCAAGAAGTTCTTTCCTGGTGGCGCAGTAATTTCTTTCTGGTTTCGAGAATCCACGGCTGTAGTACTCGATCACCCTCTCTTCACCATCCTGCACCTGGGATAGGACGGCCCCCAAACCTGTGTTGCTGGCGTCGGTGACTAAAATGAACTTGCCGGACTGTGTAGGAAAGGCTAGGATTGGACTGGAACATAGTGCTGCCTTCAGTCGTCTGAATGATGTTTCGCAATCATGATTCCAACGGAAGGTCTCATTCTCAGTGGTCTGCCGATCTGCGGCAATGGTGGCAAATCCCTCCACAAATCGCCTGTCTCTTTCTCAGTGGTCTGCCGATGTAGAGGCGCGGCAATGGTGGCAAATCCCCCCACAAATCGCCTGTAGTCTCTCGGGACTGGCCAATCACGGATCGCTTCTATCTTGTCCTCGTTGGTGCGGATTCCTGACTCGGAAACAACGTGGCCCAAAAACTCTACTTCTTTTTGGAACATGAAACACTTCTTCGTGTTGAGTCTCAGGTTGGCGTTATTAATTCTGGAGAATACTACGCCCAGGTTTTTTAGATGGTCGTCGAATGTCTGGCCCTGACTAGAATGTCGTCGAGGTATACTAAGCACGTCCTCTATGTTAACCCGCTCAGTACATACTCCATTAGCCTCTCAAATGTAGCGGGTGCATTACATAACCCAAAGGGCATGACCGTGAACTGAAACAGCCCTTTACTGGTAGAGAACGCTGTCTTCCTCTCTGTCGTTTCCGTGTAGACCAACCTGACATTATCCACTTTTTAAGTCTAGTGTGGAGAACCAACGGGAGCCTGCTAGTGTGGTCAAAGTGTCATCGATTCGGGGTAGTGAATAGCTGTCTTTCTTCGTGACGTCATTCAGCTTTCTGTAATCCACACAAAATCGGGTGGTTCCATCCTTCTTTTTAACTAGCACGACTGGAGCAGACCATTTGCTGATGGATGGCTCAATAACTCCATTTTGTAACATGGACTCGATGTTTTCCTCGACTGCCTGTTGTTGCCCCAATGGTAGTCGTCTAGGTGGTATTCTGATGGGTTGAGCCTTTCCGGTATCTATTCGATGATGTTGGTGCGACCGATGATTCCATCTTGACTGTTAAAAATTTGCCAATGCTTTGTGATAAATTGCTTGGCTTTCTTCTGGTTCTCTGGTGTCAGGTGTGTCAAATGGTCAGCAAACTGTTGTAGAAACTCTTTACTGGGCCCTGTCTCCTTCACCGACGTCTGGTACTCTTCTTCCCAATTGATGATGGTCTCTACTGGCTCGAAACAAATTATCTCTTGACCATCTCGTCATCATATCTCGTCCGGTTTTAACTATAGCCCGTCCAACTAAGTAGTCATGAGTTGAGTGTACGGGCTCCACCATTCCAACGCAGCTCCCAGGATTGTTGTCTAGCTGCCCATGAATAATCTGTTCCGTTCGACCAGGAATTCTAGCTGAAGACTTTGCCACAAATTTATGGAGGTGACTGAACTGTTGACGGGCCGTGTCAATACAAATTCCTCAATTAGGAACCGAAGAACATCATATCTCGAGTGGAACATAAATCCATGCTGGCCAATTAGGTCCATTCCCAGTATAAAATCATCCTCCATATTCGCTACCCGGACCCTATGCCGGATCATGTTCCCCCTATCTGTAGCACGACATCTGCCTCACCCTGTATTGACATGGACTCGCCGGTGACTTTTTTGAGCTGGATGTTATTGGTAACTTGCCAAATTTCTGATGCTCTCAAAACCCTGGACTTGGCAATGGACACAGCGGCGCCGGTGTCGATGGTGATGGTAACTGCTCGCCCATTGATGGTGCCTCTGATGACTAGGCTGCCGCTATCTCGGCAAAATCCCCGGATGGATAACGTTTTGGGGACTGTTGGAGGGTCAGTCAGCATTCGCCCCCTTATGCTGACTGGCTGACGGTCCCTGGACATGTGGCTGTTCTGTTGGTTACTCCTGGTCGGTGATCGTACGTAGCCTCACTCGACAATCACGTTGGAAGTGCCATGTCCGCCCACGGCGGTAACATGCCCCTCTGGTGCCAGTTCTTTGTGACCGTTCTAATATTTTGTTCAGACCAGCCAGCAGCGCTTGAAATGGTGACTCTGACTCTTCCTGGTTGAAAGAAACTGCTCGGACCCTCGGCTTGGACATGGTCATGACGGCCTCTACTTCCAAAGCCCGAAGTAGAGCTTCATTACTTTTCTTGACGTCACTTAGTCTTAGATTTTGTTGTACTTCCACATCTCTGATGCCGTTTATGAAACTCTGTGTGGCCAACTGTTTTGTTTCCTCTGGCAGGTCTGGGTAGGACAAGTTAACTAACCGTCTAATCTCTGCCTCGAATTCTTGGAGGCTTTCACCGGATTCTTGCGTTTTTCCACTCAGTTGGACTTGGTATACTTGGCTTAAGGATTGATTGTCGTATCGCTTGTCTAGGATGGCGATGATCTTGTCGAAATTGCCTTGTTCATCGAATGGAATGCTTCGGAGGAGTTCTAGGGCCGAACCTCTTAACGAAATTACCAGAGACGTGGATTTTTCTTGGTTATTCCATACATTAGCTGTAGCCACGGCTTCAAATTGCCGTTTATACATGGGCCAATATGAGCTGCCCTCAAATGTGGGTGGTTTGATAACGGAACCTTTGGTACTGACGGTGTGCTGGTATTTTCCTCGCTGTAAGTCCTGTTGCATTCTTTTGATTTCTGTTTCTACCTTGTTCTGGATGACACTGATTTTATCTTGAACTGTGTTTTGAATAGAACTGATTTCAAACTTTAGCTGGCTTTGGATGGAATCGAGGTCATCTACTTTGGTTTCAAGAGTGTCCACCGTATTTTTTGTGGTCTTAATGTCATCATTTATTTCTTCAACTCAACTATTTGCATTCTGTCATTAACTGTTGCATTAACTTGTGCTACTATTTGCATTAATTGTTCAAATTGCAGTTGTCTTTTCTCTTCAGTTTCGTGTCGTTTTAATTCAATTTGATCTTGTTTCTCTTCTTATACTTTAAAATCATTTTGTCGTTTTTCAGGGTCGGCTTGGGTAAATTTCCTAGCAATATTGACAAATATTTTATAATTATTTAATAAATCTTTCATTACTATGTTTCAAATTGTTTCTATTAAATGTTTTTCTGAAATGTTTTTACCCTACGACATTTTGCATTTTAAAACATATTTTGATAATGTTCTAGAAATGACTGTTTAAATAATTTTCATGGCAATAAATCGTTTCAAAGACATTTTTATAATATTTTGCCTAGGTGGTTTTTCCAGTTCTTCAAACGCCTTGTTAATGATGGTTTCCGAGTATCTATTCGCCAAAAAGTCCTCTCTAAGTTTCAGTTGTTCTTCTTTGAGGACTTCTGGCGTACTACAGATATTTTTGGCTCTATGGATTAGAGTTTTGATAATGCCAGTTTTCGTTGTTGATGGGTGGTTAGAATTGCAATGTAGATACACTCCTGTATGGTTAGCCTTCCTGTAGACTGTTGTTTGGATTCCGGTCCAAGTCCTTTGACACTTTACATCTAGGAATGGTAGGAACCCA
Source organism: Octodonta nipae (assembly GCA_034190945.1). Classification (NCBI taxonomy): domain Eukaryota; kingdom Metazoa; phylum Arthropoda; class Insecta; order Coleoptera; family Chrysomelidae; genus Octodonta; species Octodonta nipae. The sequence goes on from CM067219.1 coordinate 61,843,411, forward strand.
CCTTCATCTCCATGGTGAATCTGATGGATGGTTTGCATCGGTTTAGGTGCTCCAGGAATGCCTGTAGTTGTGTCTCTCCGTTTTGCCAAATAATGAAGGTGTCATAGAAATACCTCAACCAAAGCTTGGGCTGCTTCTCGTATCTCTTCAGTGCATATTCTTCGAACCAGTCCAGTTGGCGATAACGGGGAGCCCATTGGTAATTCATCTTCTTCCATGACGAACCTGTCCTTCTCTTGAAAGTAGCAGTTCTTGAGGCAACATTGCAGTAAGTCCATGATTGAATCTATTGGAAGCTCCGTCCTCTTCATCAGGGTTTCATCTTCACTAAGTTTCTTTCTCAGTATATCGAGAGATACGTCGAATGGTACGTTCGTGAAGAGATTTTCAATGTCGAAATTTACTAAGCGATGTTCTGGTCCAAGCTCCATGGCACCGATAATTTCAACAAAATGCTTTGAATCATTGACGTGCGATGATTTTTTGCCCTCCAAAGGTTGGATGATTGGTGGAAGGAACTTTGATAGTGCTGCTGTTGACGAGTTGCGTGAACTAGTAATCGGTCTGAGACGTACTTCAGCCTTGTGTATCTTGGGTAGTCCATAAAGATGTGGTGGTTTGCTGTGATGTGGCGTTAATTTTCGCCTTGTCTCGGGTGGAATGTATTCAGCATGATCTCTGAGAGTGTTTAAGTTTTCCATTCTATCTTGGAAGTTGGATCTGCTGGCAATGGCTTGTATTTTCCCTTCGACAATACGTCTTCCATTTTCTTGTTGTACTCCGTTCTGTCCATCAGGATGGTGTCATTTCCTTTGTCAGCTGGTAAAATGATGATAGATTGGTCGTCCTTAAGTGTTTTTATGATCCTCCTTTCGGATTCGTTGATGTTTTGTTTGATGTGTTGTGTTTTCTCAATCGCGGTCCTGACTTTCCATCGAAATTCCTCCAGTTGCGGAGTATCTTTGCTGCCTATTACTGACTCCACTGAACTGATGATATCTAGTCCTGGCATCTTTTTTGGAGCTCTAGCGTAATTTATACCCTTAGAAAGCAATGTTTCTTCCACTGCTGTGAATACTCTGGATAACAAGTTCACAACTGTGTTCTTGTTGGTTGTATCCTTAGGCAACTGCTTCTTGGTAAGTTTATTAAGTTTCTCTGGGTGCACCTTTTGGCCGATTCGTCTGATGTTGTCACAGTGTTTTTGGATCGAAGCAAAAATCGGCATGTCGTCCTCCTCGTGTGTGCATCTTCTGATATCTTGAAACCTTTTTTCCGCGTCCTTCAGGAGTTGGGATAGTTTTGCCTCGCCTGCTAGCTATTAAAAACTTTTCTAGTTGTGAACTTCACGCCTTTGATGATGCTTCTGAGAAATGTTATGCCGCTGTTGTTTATTTTGTGTTCGAAACCACATCTGGATTTCGTTTTTTTGTGTTGTCTAAATAGAAAGTTGCCTCTTTGAAAGCTTTGTCACTTCCCAGATTGGAACTGTGTGCTTCAGTTCTTACCGCTAAGTTGGCTCATTTTTTTTTGGATATTATATGGAATGTGCCATCGAAGACATTTCAATATATGTATTCGAAATTTGCACGTCTCGTACATGTGGAATACTAATATTGTGGATTTTACAAGTTTTAACTTGTAGAATAATTTTGATAAATTACGAAACGAAATTCTACAACTTACATAACTACAAGTTACAAGTTGATTATGAAACAGGCCCCAGAACTACCACTTTTTAACGGCTTTATCTAGAGCTTCAAGAGGCTTGGGGACATAATTTAAAATCGTTGAAGTATTTGTTGTCCATTTCCGAACTACAAAGTATTACGAACTTAAAAAACTATTTGAAAAAAAATCTTACATTCTCCAGTTTACCATGTCTTTAAAATACAACCAAATGGTATAAAAATTATTTTAGTACTTGCAACCCGTCCCAGCGTCGCATGGGTTCTTCACAAAAACTAAAAAATACCCTATGTTACTCCGAGGACATACAGCTTTCGGTAAAATTGGTTGAGTAGTTTTTGAGTGAAATCGTAACAAACAAACAAAAAATCAATCATCTTTCCTCGTTATACATTTATACATAATATTTATATAGATAATTTTTTGAGTGGCAATTATTTATGAGGCAAACAAAACAGAAAACATTTAGACTAGTTTCTAAGTATACGTTGTATACGACATTAATAACCAGATCATGTGTAAAATGAACAAATTTTGTTTCGAAGTTTATATCCTGGAATTAGGTGAATACTTAACAGTCCTTCATCAATCAAAAAAATTATCCAAGCCCCCGGAAAAAATTATCCAACCCACCTGGAAAAAAAATTCCTGGCTACGACCTTGACTTCAGCAACTTTAGTGTTTAACCCTAAGCTTTATTTATTATCAATTTACGGGAAATTGTATCCGTTTAAATTGGAAAGGCAATTATGAGGGTATTGTGGGAATTCTTGGAATAAAAACAGTTGCGTTGCCAGTTAATATGATACATTCGATCAAAAAAAAGACTACTTTGAAACCTGTACCGTTGCGCAGTTTCAATGGACTCAAATTTCTGAGTAATATTATAGGAGCACCTACTTTTAATATTAATTAATTTGAAACCAATTTATTGTCTTAGTGGATATGTTACTAATATCGGGATAAAATTTTTCAATAACTTCTTCCACATTTTGTAACAAAACACAAATATTGTTAAAATTTACATGGACATTTCCTGCTTGAAAGTCACCGTTTCCTATTTGGGGCAAGTCGTTGCAAAATTGCCAATTATCTTCGGTAAACGATAAAATCCTCATATCAAGTCCACATTTCTTTAAATGTGAGGAAGATCTTTTGAGCGATGCATGACTTCATCTGTTCACGTTTCTCTAGTTATAATTGGCAAAATTTGATGGAAATGTCTAGAGAGAAAAACAGTACAACCACCCATTGGGCAGTTGCTGTTGCGCAGATCTCGAATTGTCCTGTCTTTATGAGACATAGAAGCCTCATTCCAAATAATCACACTGCAATCCCTCATTAATTTTCCGACACAACTCCGTTTATAAATATTGCAAATGCTAGTGATGTCATCACTACATATTTTTAATGTCAGTTTGAATGTGGAATGGGGCTTTCCAAAAGTGTGGCTGCTATGCCGAACGATGCCACAGTTAGAGCAATTTTTCTGTTGGATCGTACTTTTGCTAATAATAAATTTATTCAAAAAGGTTTTACCTGTCTTTCCAGGGGCATCTAAAAAACATTTTACCTTCATTACTATTATTATTTGATGACAATATTAGGTCATATTTTTGTTTGTTCAGCATTCAAGCGACATTCATCGTGAATGACTTGTAAAAGTCTCAAATAGTTTTGGTTAGTTTCTCGTAAATACTCTTTATTGACGTCTGTGATGCATACACACAGAAATCTTCAGCCATGCTTTGACGAATATTTCGTCAAAGAAGATGTGGGTCGGTAATTTTACTGAAGGATATCATGATGGTAAATAAATGTCTATTAGATTTACCTGAACTATAGAAAACGTACTTTCCCAATGAGACTCGTTTTCTAACAGACCCGTTGCTTTACAAAGTCCTTGAAATGTTTCGTAAGTTGTACCTTAAAAAGTACCTAAACTACTGAAATTATCATATTTTTATTTTCACAGTTGAAATTTTACAAAATATTCTTACTCCTACCTTCTCTATACAAAGACTACTGAAAGAAGTAGGGCCTTTTACATTGTGGAGTAACATCTTCGGCTCGGACGCGTGGCGTTGACGGGGAGCCCGCCCGACTTGGTGGAATCAAGGTGACATGAAATTAATTTGCGTGTTACATATTTTGATTTTGCTATATCTCCTAAGATATTCATTAAATTTGCATGCTGTAAGGCAGAAAATATTCTTCATGAAATGCTCAAACCAACTAATATAATTAAAATCATAAGGATTTATACCGTATTTATCTAAATAACGTTCCAATAAACGCTTTATAAGTGCCAATTTTTTAAGTATTAAAATGAGTGTAGCATGTTTTCCTTAAGAGATAGACATATGCCGCGGACTTTTTTATAGATCTCTATAAGATACACAATTCCACCGTACATTATTTTGTTATATCTCAAAGGGTTTTTTCCGACATCTCCAACAAATATCGTTATATTTTAACCAATTTTTATAAAAACTTAACAAACTATACTAAAAACTTCCTCGAGAACCACTCTATCCACTGGTGAAAACAGCATGAAAATCGGTGTGGTGGTTTTTGAGTTTATCGCGGACAGACAGACAGACAGATTGTCAGACGCGGCGGAGGACTTTGTTTTATAATATGTAGTGATATTATTTATATAGCCAGCATTCCAATACTTGGAAAGATTGTGTCCCGAAACTTAATCAATTCCTTCATCTAATCCCATACTAAAATTCAGAAACTAACCTGGCAAGCGTGGTGTTTTAAATGGCAAAATAATTCTGACGACAATTCTGATGAAATGAGCGCACCCGAAGTCCTCAGTGTCTACGACATCCTGACCAAGATAGCAGAAGAAATAACAGGGATGCAGCAAGCTACCAGTGAAAAACTACATTGGCAATGGAATGAAGAATGTATAACGCTGATATTGGGTCACATATTATATTAGAAAGATGTAGACAATGGAATTCAATATGGCATGGGGTATATAAATAAAACTTTCTACATCATTTATTAGAAAATTTGACAAGTAAATTGAGTCAACATAATAAAAACAAAGTAAAAGAAAAAAGGCAATTATTTAGGACCCGAAACATGTGGTTAGACAAATTGCAGAGGAAACAAGAAATATGATAGGAATATAATTACAAAAAATACAAGTTTAAATGGAAATGATAATAGTGTGACTGGAATTCCTCCGATAATTCGTGGAATCGGATTTCATCCGATATTTCGGGAACTCGAATTATGATTTGGCTGGCACATCGAAGTAGGCGGTTGATGTATTTCTCGAAGAGTCTAGCCTGGTCTCGGCGGCTCTTTGACGTTCTGGAGAATTCCGAGAAGAAATATATAAATACGGAGAGCTGAGGAAGCCGAGACTGAGAATGTTAAAGCAGTGACTTTGGACGAATTGAAAGTGGCGGACTTAAAAAAAGAACTTGAGGAAAGGGATTTAGGAATTAGTGGGAAGAAAATGAATTAATACAACGGCTACGAGATGCCCTGATAAATGAAAGTTTCTAGTAATGGGGACATAAGTATGCTGTTACGATAGATGATAGAGAATTTAATAGAAAATTACTAGAATATTCGAAGACTTTGGAACATAAGTTACAAAAATTACACGAAAATTCGAAATCCCTAGAAGAAAATTTTAAAAGCGTGATACATAAAAATTCAGAAATCTTAGAACAGAAAATAGTCTCTGTTGAAGATCAGATAGAAGATCTAAAGCAGATAATGGTCGAAGAGCTAAAGCAAACGACAGTTAAAATCGAAACGCGCATAGAAGACTTAAAACACTAAAATAAAAGAGCATGTAGTGGCAAAACAAGGGAGGAATCTCCACCAAAGACCGAAAGCAGAAACAGTCTGGAGGTCGTTGATTCGAAAATTGGCCTCGAGGGAACAAGACACAAAATGAAACCTCCACAATTGGTTGGAAAATTGTTTGAAGACCACGTGAAAAACCTAGAGGAAGTATTTCGGCGACTTCGAAGTTCCGGACTAAAGTTAAGCCCGAAGAAGTGTCAATTGTTCCAAGAAGAGGTGCAATACCTTGAACATCGTGGTTTCCGCAGAAGGAGTAGATGTTGATAAACAGAAAATCAAAGCTGTCAAAGAGTGGCCGATACCTAAAGACATCCACCAGCTAAGAAGTTTGCTGGGGTTATTCACCTACTATCGTCGACATGTAGCGGGATTTGCCAATATCGCCAAGTCACTCAGTAGACTCACAGACAGAAAAGTGCAGTACTAGTGGGACGAGGAATGTCAGCGACCATTCGAGACATTGAAAAGAGCATTGACCAGTTCCCCCATTTTAAGTTATCCTTTGCCAGATGGGAACTTCGTATTGGATACCGACGCAAGCAATGTCGGAGTTGGTGCGGTGCTTTCGCCGATCTAGGAGGGTCAGGCGAGAGTCATCGGACATTTCAGCAAGACTTTGAGCAAGTCCGAACGGAATTACCGCGTTACTTGCAGGGAACTCTTGTCTGTGGTAAAGGGGGTAGAATATTTCTATAAGTACCTCTATGGCAAAAGGTTCCTCCTGAGGACTGATCACGCAGCATTGAAATGGCTCCTGCAGTTTAAAAATCCCGGACAGGTGACAAGGTGGATTGAGTGGTTGCAAGAATTCGACTTCGATTTTGAACATCGCGCTGGGACAAGCCATAAGAATGCTGATACCTTATCGAGGAGACCATTCCCTGATGATTGCAAACAGTGTCAGCGAGCTGAAGAAAAAGTGGTTGTCCTCGGTAGAACTACCGCCGTAAATAATCATTGGCAATCTAAAGAGATCCAAAAAGATCAGAAACTAGATCCAGATTCGAAAAAGGTTTTCTGGTAGAAGGAAAAAGACCGCAAACCTATGTGACTGGAGATTCCCCGATACTCACCAACCATAAAGTCGTACTGGGCTTAGTGAAAGTCCCTGATCCTGGAGAACGGACTTCTGAAGCACATCCTGGAAACTCCAGAAGAGGGAGAAGACAGAAAACAGATTGTAGTTCCCAGAAATAAGGGACCAGAGGTTTTAGGAGGACTACATAATGGTACAACTGGAGGACACCTGTGCGTTACGAAAACCCTGGGGAAGTTGAGAGAACTCTTCTATTGGGTAAATTGCCAAGCAGATGTTAAGGATTGGTGTCGGAAATGCAAGGTTTGTGCAGCAAGTAATGGGCCTCAGAAGCGAGCAAAAGCCCCCATGAAGCAATATAATATGGACAGTCCATTCTAAAGAGTATCCATTGTTGCCGGTCCATATCCTGAATCCGACTCTGGAAATAAGTACATTGTGGGGGTGATGAACTATTTCATTAAATGGGCAGAAGCGCATGCCTTGCCGAATCAAGAAGCCTTGACCGTTGCTGATTCCGTGCCAAGGAATGGATCAGTCGTTTTGGTGTTCCCTTGGAGTTGCACTCAGACCAAGGTAGAAATTTCGAGTCAACTCTTTTCCAAGACGTCTGCAAGCTCTTAAATATCAATAAAACACGAACGACAGCTTTACACCCGTAATCCGATGGAATGGCAGAATGAATAGAACCATTAATCGCCATTAATAAAAGTCTCTGACCACCAAAGAGACTGGGACCACTATCTGCACTTACTTCTAATGGCATATCGTTCGTCTGTGCACGAGTCCACGGGTCAGACCCCGACCCTTAAACCACTCGTCTTAAGAGAGTCGTGAAAAATAAACGTTGTAAAAGTTCGTTCGGGACACTCGAAGCATTAATTAAGTTTTTTAAGCGTTCATTGTATTTTTTCTTTGTACTCTACTGATTTTCTCCTAATTATTTTATTAAATATTCGAGTATTAAGTGTTATGTTAAATATATATACAATATCCAAAAACCGTTTTATAAAAAATATTCACATACAGTTTGGAATGTCTTCCATGGCACATTCCATAGAGAATATTCAAAAAATGTATGAATTAGATGTTGCGGTTTTAGTTCAATGCTGGTTCAATGCAAGTATATAATTGACGAAGGACCTTTAGCGGAACAATCAATAAACACGTGCCGTCACATAAACGAATCACCAAATAAAAGTTATCACTAACATTTAAGTCGAAGCTCTGGTGTTTTCTTGGTTCTTCTTTCTTCTGAGGCTAGCCCCGTAACAGCAGGAACAGTTTTTTAGAGCTTCGTCTGGACAACACGTTACACAAAAAATAGCGACGTAATGTTCATTGATTGAGCATACAAAAAATGCGGGTTTAACAACAAATGATGCGCTTTTGTAAACACAAAAGAAACAAATGAAAACGGTTTAGAGGTTGTTACGACCGGAACTAATAAATCGCGAAATCGTAACACAATAACAACAAAAAGCCGCCGTCTTAAGACGGAATCAAAAGGAGAAAGCTTCCGCACTACTCTTCGAATATTCTAGTAATTTTCTACTAAATTCTCTATCATCTATCGTAACAGCATACTTATGTCCCCATTACTAGAAACATTCATTTATCAGGGCATCTCGTAGCCGTTGATTAATTCATTTTCTTCCCACTAATTCCTAAATCCCTTTCCTCAAGTTCTTTTTTTAAGTCCGTCACTTTCAATTTGTCCAAAGTCACTGCTTTAAACATTTTCAGTCGATTTATTCTTCACTTCTAAAGTTCCACAAATAAACACCACATCTGACACCACTGTAATGTTTTTATTTTAACACTCTTCGAGTTCAGTTCAGTTCTTGGATTTATTTAAAAACACAGTCCAACTCACTCTAATTTATTTCCACTACTTTAACAAAATTTATATTCACAGAACTATTTGCAATTTATCTCTACTTAATTATACGGCAGTCTAATGAATGCTTCCTCTGCACTCCGTATTTATATATTTCTTCTCGGAATTCTCCAGAACGTCAAAGAGCCGTCGAGAGTACATTGTTGTGGTGGAGATAAGTTGATGACATTTTTGTGGTTTGGGAACCGCACTCATTCCTGGATTACTTCAATAGTCAAGAACCCACAATAAAATTTACAATGGAGATGGAAAATTTGCATAAACTTGCTTATCTTGATGTACTTATAGATAGAACAAACAACACAATAAGTACAAGTACTTATCGAAAACCTACGAATACTAATAGATATTTGAATTTTCATTCCAACCATCCCTTGAATGTAAAGAAAGATGTTGTAAAGTGCTTATATGATAGAGCAAAAAAACATATCTTCATACACCCAAATCTTATGACAAGTCAAAATTATCAAAGAACATCTACTTCAAAACGAATATCCCAAAACTTTATAAATAAAACTATAAATCAGCTAGAAAGAAAATCGCAACAACACACCAGCACAAATAACCATCACACTAATACCAACCAAACACAAACAGACAACCAAATTATGAACATAATTCCATATGTCCCAGGTGTATCGGAAAAAATTAAGCTGTTAGGAAATAAATACAGCGGTAAAACAAATAATACCTTGCGCTCTATCCTCACACATACCAAACCGTTTAACGCAATCCAGAGTTCCAAAAATTGTGTGTACAGTGTTTTTTGTGTGACGGTGGCCATTGTTTTACCAGTGAAACTTCAAGACCTTTAGAAGTAAGGAAAAAAGAACATCAATATAACGTTTCCAGAAGACATGTGGACAAATCAAATTTGGCCAATCATGTATTAACGAGCACCGGCAGCCATAGACTGGGATAAAACAAAGATTTTGTTGAAAGAGGAAAATTTAAAAAAGAGAAAACTTAAAGAAGCCAGCTGTATGATGATAGACAACACTGAAATCGGGGCACCTTCAGCCGACCTTCATTTGGACTGGAGGAATTTATTGCTAACAGAACAAAAAAAACAGTGTCTAATTTTTTGACAAACAACAAATTCAATATCAAAGCAAATTTTTTTTAGAAAAAACCTAAAAAACAACACTAAACGATTGACAACGACTCCAGACTAGGAGGTGAAACGTCTCCAAACACAGATAAGTATTACACAGTATACCATACATTACTTATATACAGGAATACTGGTTGATCATTTTGTAGACATATCTTTCTTTCAGAATAGCTGTGAGAAAGAATCTCTGAACGGGCAGCCAGTAATCCGGGCAATTTTACGAAATTGCCTTACTACACTTTGTTCTACATATACAATTTTTAAATACTTACCTGTTGCAGGAAAAAAAATTGAGGAGAGAAAACCCAATGAACAGACAAAATAATTCAAGACCTCCTCAACAATCTTTTCGAAATTATGTATTGGAAATTCGTCGCTTTTCATCGAATATTGGAGAAACCTTCTAGAGAATTCTGAGCAGAAGTACACAAATACGAAGACCTGACGATAGGATTCATTCAGTATTTAATTGCAGTTTAGTAAACATCAGGTGTACAAAATAAATCGTAAATTGTTGCGTGTATATAAAATTAGTGGAAATAAATTAAAGTGAGTTCCGCTGTGTTTTTAAATAAATGCAGGAACCCGTTGAGTAAATAAAAACTTTACAGTGGTGTTAAAAAAGAACTTGAGGAAAGATATTTAGAAATTAGAGCGAAGAAAGTGGATTAATGCAACGGCTACGAGATGCACTAATAAATGAAGCTAACAATTCCGATACGTATTTGTTTGAAGTCTCTGGTACTGCGGACGTGAGCATGCTATTAAAACAAACGAAAAAAAACTTGAAAGACGCTTCAGAAGGTAAATTAGTAGAAAATCCTAAAACCCTAGAGGACAAATTGCAAGAAAAGTTTAAAAGCCTAGAAGATAAATTGCTAAAAAAGTCTTTCAAAGCTGCAAACAAGAAAATTCTAAAACCATAGAAAACAAATTACTAGGAAACTTTAAAACCTTGGAAGCCCAATTACTAGAAAATTCTAAATTTGAAAAGCATGATACAGAAAAATTCACAAATGCTGGAAGAGAAAATAGTCGAGAATGAAGCTCGGATATAAGAGTTAAAAAGATAATAGAGATCAACAAAATTAAAGAACAGGTGGTCACAATACAAAGGGGGGACACTCCATACAATACATAAAGCCAAAACAGTCAAGAAGTAGTAGGTTCTATAATTGGCTTCGACGGAACAAGACACAAAATGAAACCTCCACAATCGGCGCCAATGGGATGCTACAGCAAAGCTAAACGGATGGTCGGCAGAGGAGAAGGTAATATCACTAAAGCTACATATACTGTGCAAACGTTGAATACCTCGGAGCAAGAAGCCTTTGATTAACTGGTCAAATATTTAAAACTGATGTATGAAATCGAATTAATCCCCATAACAGTTTGAAGCTGATATTGAATGTATGGTTCGCCTTGTCTATTAAGACACCTCGGAAAAGTCGATAGAGAAAGGTTATCAGTACAAGCGTTTTTGGATGGACTTCTGGACCACGAAGCCAGAAGCATTGACACTAGCTTGACCCACTCAATGCACTGGCTCGAGCTCTGGAATTCGAGGCTGCGACAAACACCTGTAGAGGTCAGGTCAAAGTCCGAATCATTGAATTCATTGAATTCGAATCAGAAGATGGTGGAAATGATAAAGCCTGTGTAAGGAAGATGGTGGAGGAAGTCCTTACCGAAAAAAGACAGCGGAGATGTCGGAATTGTGGTAAGGTAGGACATATAAGTCATCATTGTAAGAGTAGCAGCAGAGTATCGACTTCCTCGTCGGAACATTGCGTTGGAACGAGCCCTAAGAATGCCGATGCCTCATCGAAGAGACCAAGTCTTGGTGATTGTAAACGTGGTCAGCGACTTGAAGGAAAAGGTACTGTTCTCGGTAAAAGTACCGCCGTCGATTACCATTGGCAAGCTAGGGAGATAAAAAAGATCAGAAATTAGATTCAGATTTGAAAGAGGTGATTCGGTGGAAGGAACCTATCTGGCAAGAGATTTCACAATACTCACCCACCATATAGTCATACTGGGCTCAGTGTAACTTCCTCATCCTGGAGAACATACTACTGACGCGTGTGTTAGAAACTCCAGAGGAGGGTAAGAAAAGGAAACAATTTGCATTCCCTCGAAATAGGAGTTCCGAAGTTTTGCGAAAACTACATGATGGTACAATCTGGAGTGACGAAAACCCTAGAGAAGTTACTATTGGGTAAACTGTCAAGCAGATGTCAAGGATTGGTGCCCAAAATGTACGGGTTGTACAGCAAGTAATGGTCCCCCAAAAGCGAGCAAACGCTCCCAAGACGCAATATAAAGTGGGCAGTCTATTTGAACGAAAAGCCATTGATGTTGCCGGTCCATTTTCTAAATATGACTCCGGAAATAAGTACATTGTGGTGGTGATGTGCTTTTGAGTAAATGGGCAGAAGCCTATGCGTTGCGGAATCAAGAAGCCTTGACCGTTGCTAATGCCCTTATCAAAGAATGGATCAACCGTTTTGGTGTTCCCTTGGAGATCAAGAAGAAATTTCGAATTCACTCTTTTACCATGACGTTCTAATGCATTGGTTTTTATGATGTAGGGTCATATCAAGAAAATTGATGACCCCATCTTTTTCTATTTCTATGGTGAATTTCAGTTTTTCGTGATAATTATTGAAGTGGTTTAATATTACTTGACTTTTATTTTTGGGAATTGCCAATATGCAGTCATCCACATATCTGAAAAAGAAGGGTAGATCAAAATCCAAGTTCCTTATTACTGTTTCCTCTAGGTCTTCCAAGACTAGCTGGGCAATTACACTTGATATTGATGCACCCATTGCGCAGTGTATTTTCTTAACTTGTTCCAGTTTTTTTCGATTAGATTTTTTGTCAGCCCTTTTGGAATATTGGTGTATTGGGAGATTACATCTAGAGATATTATTATATAATCTTCTGGAATCATTATGTTTTTAATTTTATTTTTGAAGTCCCATGAGTCCTTAATGTAATATTGATTCTTATTTGTGATGTTAGCGAGTATAGATTTTAAAAATTTTGACAATTTTTCAAATGGGGATTGAGTACATGATACAATAGGTCGAAGTGGTATACCAGTTTTATGTAATTTAGGTAATCCATATATTCGTGGTGCTATGGCATTGTTTGTTTTTAAACTTTTTGCTATATTAGGAGAAATATATGATTTTTTTTCCCAATCATTAATTAAGTTGTTATTTAGTTTTTGATAAACATTTGTCGGATCGTTGTTTAGCTCCTTATATGTTGTGTTATCTGCAAGGAGTTCGTTTATTTTTGCTTTATATTCGGAGGCATACATAATTACCGTTTTATTCGACTTATCTGGTTTCAACACCATTAGATGTGGATTTTGTTTTAGAAAATTGTTTTTTGAAGATTCCTGGTAATTATTTTTTGATCTAACATTTGTGTTTTTTAATTTATTCTTATGATTTTTTAATATATTAGAGCATCTTAATCTTATTTCATTTTTCTCCTCCGTAGTGAAGTTAATAATTGTTTGTTCAATATTTGCTATGTATTCAGGGATTGGTATTTCTTCTGGCTCTTGTGTGGGTACTGCAAATGTGGATCCAAAACTAAGGATGTTGAGTACACTGTCTGGTATATCACAGTTAGTTAGGTTTTCTATCCAGTCATTCTTGCTACAAATTTCAGTATTATTCATAATATCCATTCGTTTTTGTAAGTTTTGAACCTTTTTGATGTTATTGGCCCTTATCTTTTTGAACATCACTTCATTTTTTATACTTTCTCTTTTTAAGTAATCATTAAATATATCTTGCGGCATCGTAGTCTTCAAACTATTACAAATATTGTCAAAATCTTTTTTGAGCGCTATTAATTGCTTACAACTATCCGTTATGAGAAGGTTAAGAGTATTAATTTTAAATTTTTTAAATATGCTTTCAGTAAAATTTCGTTGCAGTGACTTACAATTAAAATTTATGTGTTTTAATTTAAAATTAAGAAAATTTGGTGTTAAATTATCGGTTTTACATCTCAAAAGAAAAATTCTTCGGTTTTTTTGTTTTGTGTTTTTTCCATTATCCTTATTAGTATTTTCATCTTGTCATAAATATTTTTTCCATATGTTTTTTGGATATCCTTTAGTGTGAGCATTTTTTCACCCATGCCCTATATATTTTTATGTGGAAAGGGAACAATTGTTTTATCCTTCCAAATGGTTCTCGGGCCTCGGTTTATATATTGTCTTGCGTACAAAGGAATGACACCTCGAAGAGAGTACTATTACCTATCCTTGTTGTTTCTAATCAGAACAAAGCAAATAAGCTAGCAGAGTTTTCGATGTCCTGCACTATATGCAAGCAATTATATAATAAGACTTCGATACTGTGGGTAAGTGTGGAATGTTACCAAAGACAGTTTTATTGACACTCGTATTCGAGGGGGTACTGTGTTATTACATGGACTGGACTGCTTCCATTTGTTTGAGAGCTTGTTTAAATGTCATAAATCACTGTGATTTTATTGTTTATACTAATCAAGAGATCTGCATGTTGGTTTTTAAGTTCGGCAAATAAGTAGCAGCCTTATATATATATATATATATATATATATATATATATATATATATATATATATATATATATCAGAAATATTTTTGTTCCAAATTAGATATTATATTTAGACAAATGCTGCTAACAAACTACTTAACGAGGACCTCAAAAGTTCTGGTTCTCCAACTTTAGGTCCTGCGAAATTCCTTCCATTTAAGCTAAAATGATTAATAATGACCTAAATCTTATGGTTACAATTAACATGTAAAAACAACTGTTCCAGAAATTTAAAATAAATCGTCTGCTCAGGTTTATTCTGAATCATTATTTGGCTAAAGAACTGCTTTTTTCAAACTAATTTTATTGTATATTGTTGATCCTCTTCAAAAAGATATTATGCATTGAAGAAAATTATTTAATAAAAACAATTAGAAAAGCTAGTGAAAATGAAAAATACGAATTATTTTCAAATACATTTATTACTTCACATCTACACCTGCTAAACAATTTTAACCTACATAAAATATCACAATATTTATTAACACTAACCGCGAATATAAGTTGTACAAGAGCAACAAGTGCAAACGCTTTGTCTATTTATTCACATAACAATAATCATTGGAAAAGATCTTGTTGCAATCATACCAATTTCTTCGAAAGATATGAAGGTACAGATATGCAGACGTATTAACTCTTATAACACGTAATATCATGATACAAAAATTTATTTACAATTTCAATTTTTTACTTTGGAAAAAGAATAAATTGGCTGTCACGGAAAAATAAATCTCATGGTCAAATGAACATTTAATTAACATTTATTAACTGATATTAGGTATTGGGCCAAAATTCGATCCATAGTAGCATACTCTGTTACTTTGTGAAAAAATATAACATAACGCTTTAATAATACATTCGTTTATGAAAAAAAAGTTATTTGTAGTAAACAGATATGTGCTCAGAATATTATCATCATTAATTCAATGGATATGATCAAATAAAATATTACTGTATTGGAGTGTTTTTGAAACTTTCTTTATTGTTTTGAAACTACCATACTTTTGACTTTTGACATATTTTGGTATTTTTGCGCCTCTATAGCATGCAAAAAATGATTGTTATATAGTGGTAT
The DNA here is from genome assembly GCA_034190945.1 of Octodonta nipae. Lineage (NCBI taxonomy): Eukaryota > Metazoa > Arthropoda > Insecta > Coleoptera > Chrysomelidae > Octodonta > Octodonta nipae. The sequence continues at coordinate 61,858,675 of CM067219.1, forward strand.
TGCCAATTATTTTCTCAATTTAATTAGAGTAGATTTATTTGTTAATTACTATTGGTTATTGATAAAATCCATATTTTTACAAATGGGAAGCAACCGAAAATAAATCTTAGGTTGACGAATAACAGTATAATCTATACAATTTTCTTGTTTATAACAATGCTTCAGTTTCCTAGCTTATGGATGGCATGTGTTACAACTCCATGTATATTCAGTACTTTCTGAATTGAAGTAAAATTAGAAGGGTAATAATTATAACTTAGAATGCATGAGATATGGGCGTCTGTACAAGTGAAATCGTAACTCTGGATAAGAGATGTAGACGTATATGTATCTATTTCTACTGCTGCAAGCAATAGCTAAACGTCACTTGACTGGCACACTCACGCACCAATCAGAAGCGAGGTTAAATGCAGTTTTCATTCTCTCTCAAGGTGCGTGACGTTTTTCTCGGGGCCTGATATTCTAAACGGTTGTCTAAACTGCTTCTGTGTTAGGCTAGAATTGTAGACATTATAAGTGACACATTCTCAATTTCCAATTTCTATGATCACATATGTCTAATTAGACAAATAGGCGGAATGGCAAACATTTTCTTTATTTTGTGTGAATACTTTTACCCATACCATTTCCTTTTCTTGATGAATGTCAGTAAACAGAAAATAGCATGGTTATTGTAACAGACAAATCAGGGGTTTCAGCTACTACACATGTGGTTTGTTAACTTTTAAAAGGGCACCGCAAATCTTAAATGGAAATTGTGTTTTACTCAATGTTACTGAAATTTTGGGGGAAAGATTCTCCAGAACACGTGAATCAAAAGTCTCAATTGGCAGAATGCTTACTTTTTCATTTATAGTGGACTGAAGTTGCAAAAAAATAACAATATGCAAATATATACCAACACATAACTATAAGCGCGACTTTTACAAATACACGCATTTGTATATATTTATATGCATTAATATGCACTGTCTGTGACTCGAACGCTTAGAGACATACATATACATATATACAGGGTGTGTTCAAAGTACTAGGACGGCACGATATCTCGTCAGAAATGCATTTTCGGAAAAACTGGTTCGAACAAAAGTTTTAGGATTTTTGCAGGCTATTTAATGATGACCATGAATTTGATATTAACCATAAACTTAAAGGTCAAATCAACGTCAACAGTTTCGGAAAATTTTACGTCCGTATGTGCCCTTCCCACTTAAACTTGACTTCCAGGTCATTCCAAGATCAAAATTGTTTTCTCCTAAGAACCCACTATATTTCACTGCGGATTACGATAGACCGGGTAATTTTAATTAACAACGCATATTATTGGGACGTTTATTCATTGAAAATATAAAATATATCTCAAATAGATTACTACTTTTTGAAGAAATACGGAGTGAACAACCCCTTTATGAAAATATTAAAAAAGTAGATTTCTACAAATTCTAATGACCTTTATAAAATGTAATCAAATGTAGAGTTTAAAAAAATTACAATATATAAAGAATTAAATCCAAATGTTCCGAAAATATTCATGATTAATGTTTAAAGATGGTAGTCGATCTTAAGAATGTACTATAATATTGCATACAGCAAATGGTAAGTATTTTTATATTCGATAAGGGTAATAATAATTATAATATTCCTTGATTGTACTCCTATTAATACCGATTTTTGTGCGGCATATATATATATATATATATATATATATATATATATATATATATATATATCAAGATAATTCGCAAGTTTCTTTTACTGTGCGCAACATCATCGCACAAAGATGTAGCAATGCTAAAGTAAATAAATCAAGTATCAGTTACGAAATATATTAATCAACTTATACGTTAATATATTTTGGCGACAACGTTGCGCATGTTAAACGAAACTTGCGAATTAAAGTGATGTGTATTGCCGCCCAAAAATCGGTAACTGCTATTAATAGAAGTAAAGTTCAGAAATATTATAATTACTATCCTTCTTATCAAATATCAAAATAACATTTGTTTTATCCGTACATTCTTAACATCGACTTACATCTCTAATGATTAATTATTATCAATATGTGTCAGTTCAAAGTACAAAACATTAGGGTTTAATTCTTTATATATTGCCATTTAAAAAAAATAATAATAATCAACCTTTTATAACGCTTTTTTAAAACTCTATATAAAATTACGTTTTATTAAAGTCGTTACAATTTGTAGAAATCTACTTTAGTGTAATTAGCATTTTCATACAGTGATTGTTTAGTACTTATTTTTTCAGAACATCTTAATTCTATTTGAGATCAATATTTTATTGCCAATAAACCAACGTCGCAATAGAATGCGATGTTACTTAAAATTATCTGTTCTTTTGAAATCCGTAGTTAAAAATAAGGGGCTTCTATGATAAAAACATTTTGAACTTGGAGTGACCTTGAAGGTCAAGTACAAATGTTATGGTAGGGAAATATTCGGGTGTAAATTTTTTCCGCTCTTTCCAAATCCGTGTGAAGAAAGGGAATATATATATATATATATATATATATATATATATATATATATATATATGCCTGTGTATGACTCTATGCGTTCGAGTCACAGACGATGCATATTGATGCATATAAACATATTCAAATTCGCGTATTAGTGAAAGTTGCGTTTATAGTTGTGTGTATATATATTTGAATATTGTTAATTTTTTGCAACTTCAGCCCACTGTAAATAAAAAAGAAAGCATTTTGGAGCGTTGACTTGTGTCCCAGTTGCTCTGAAGACTCTACCCCCAAAATTTCAGAAACATTGCGTGAAACCCAAAGTCCATTTAATTTACCTCACATTAAAACACACAAACATAATAATTATACATAGACAATTTTGACATATCATCAAGCGGCGAAATTGTGATTCAAGGATATAATACTAAATTACAGTTTCTTGTGAATGAACTTTGTTGTTCACTAATATAAAAAATATGAAATACTAAGCCACGACTAAGCTGTTAGTTAATTATCAAAAACTTTTTGGGAAAGAAATAACTGCAAAAGTGCAAACGAATAAAGTTAGTAATACGAAGACGAGACTTTTTAACGAAAAAAAAAAAAAAAGATTTGAACAAAACTGGAAACACCTGTTCGACTCGGAGAAGAAATTGGCAGGTTTTCTAACTGAAATCCTAAGTCAGGGCTCTACAGAATAGCTATCGACACCACGTACTACTACATTAGGTAGTCTCAATAAATTTGCCAAACTATAAACATTTTCCAATTTGTACATCTCGGTTGCACACAGGTCATCATCAGCTCTCATCATATTCGTCGCTGTTTTCGTGGCTTTTGCAACTCAATATAGGTTCAGTCAATTAGTTCAATTGCTTTGCCAAAACAGTTTTGTTCTACTATTTTGATTTTGAGGTAAAAGAGATTTGACCCAGTTGTCAGCGTGAACGACTGTATTATCGATAACGGAATTCACGGTTCTTAACACTGTTGATTGGCTTAATCAAGTTCCTCACTGATACACTTCTGTTAACCAGCATCAGCAACTTAGGTTCAGATGATAGGACATCAGTTCGGGATTCGACGGAAGTACCCAAGAACAGCATGAAAATATTTGAAGAGATATTTCACTGAGTTATTTCTGAAATCTTCCAATATCCGCAACAAAACGTCTACTGAAATATTTCATGAAATATTAGTAAATATTTCGTGAAATATTACCGAAATTTTAAATGAAATATTTCAAGAATTTTTAATCGAGATCAATAAATTTGACATTTGCAATGTAAATTGGAAAATCTGCTGATAATATAATTTCAACTTAATTTTTTTTTAATGAAACTCTTAAAGTAAATATCTGCTATATTTTGCTCGCCAATTTGCCGTAAATATTACCAAATAACAACCAGTTTTGTATTTAGAGAGAAGTACAAGTAGAGGTTATTAAATTAATTCTATCTCAAACGTCGATGAGAATCTTCATACAAAAAATCAATAGAACTTTAAACAAAGGCTGATATTCACAAGAAATTGTGATTTGCTGATATTTTTAAATATCATACTAAAAGAACTATTTACATGAAAATTGATGCAAGAAGTACCGCTAGAAATTTCAGCAACTCTTCTTGAATTAGTTTACAGTATTAAGTAATCTACATTAAATCAATAACTTGTCAATTGTCCTAAATTTCTTCATTATTTAATATTAGTATATTTGAGTATGTAATTTTTTTACTTTAATAATCGGGATAGTTCTTTTAATTTTTTCGTAATAAAAAAGCATAAAAACATCTAATTATCACTCAGTATTTCATAAATGTTTTTATATATATTTTTTACGACTAATATATTGTACCACAAAAAAAACAAAAGTTACTGCACTATTACATCATTTAAGACATACTATGATTTCTATAGCTAAAAATGTTTGCTCACTATTTATTAAATGATTTTACATTTTTTAACTACTTATGTATTTTTGGTGTAAAAGACATAAAAACATCTTATTAATAGTGAGTAAATAATTTATTTATGTAGGCCTTTATTTTGTTGTAGGATACTGTAGTAACTTTAACTAATATTATATTAAACGTAAAAAATCATATATATTACAATTTATTGACTCAGTCTCTAACAATATATGTTTTTGTATTTTTTACCACTAATTTAATTTAGTACAATAAATATAAGTTACTACAAATAATGTATGTTATTTTTGTAATAAAACAAGTATTTACAAACTATTAGAAAATTATTTAGTAGTGATATATATTACTACAAAACAAAAGTTACTACAATATAGTACAAATCATGTAAAAGCCACTACACTGATTCTTGAAGTGGAATTAAGACTTCTAAGCAGTTTATGATTTTTTGTATTTTTCAGGACTAATAATTTTGCTACAAAAAATAAAAATCACTACACTTTTCCCCATGACTTGTAGTATACAGGGTGTAAATATTTTGAGTGCATATATTTTAGGTGGAGATAGTAAACTCCAAATAAAACAAAAAACTCGTATAACACTATGGTCTCTAGGCCTTAATAAGCGAAAAAAATCCAAATAAATGATAAGTAAATTATTGTCAAAGCGGCAACGTCGCGGTAAAATAAGATTCACTTTTAGGGCGAATAATAAAGTAATGATTCACCGCAAAAACATGAACATCTGTGATAAAATAATTAAATTGATTCTTAGATTTATTTAGGTAAATCAAAGTTTATGAAATATTATTTTAAAAGATGTACGTTTTTAACAACTATGCATTAAAATTAATATTTATTTTGCCGATTTATTTTATGCATCAAGTTGAAGAAGGGACGATACAAAGTTGTTTATATATGATATGTAAATAATTCGACAAAAATATATTAAACAAAACATTTCTTATATGTAGTTCTTTTATCTGTTAAATTATTCAAAAATAAAATTATTCATTAAATTAATTTTATTTATGTTAGACAAGTAAATAATTATGTACTTACAGTATTTGTCATTATGATAGAGCTAAGGGGAAGAAACGGAATCTTGATAGTAAATATTCAAAATTCAACATTCTTGCTGTTACATCTGCTTTCCTCACAAATTAATAGCATGTCAGGTCTATCCTTAATTGTAAAATCTGCAATTATTTAATAACTAATACTCTCGCATTCGAACTGAAAAACCACAACCGATTTCATTTGTTCCAATTTATTTTTTAAAATGAAAATCAAATCAAAGTTTACATCCAATATCACGCAAATCACTTTCACTTAGATATAAATTTTCTCACAAGAACCGATAGAGAAAAAGAACAATCGTGGCGGCGATCAGCTGTGGTTAAAGTAAACATGTATACTAAGCTAGGCATGTTTATATGCCACGTTGCCACATCTGTTCGGAGTAACGTGCAGCAAACTATAACAGAATATTTAGAGTTTAAATAATAAGTTTCTTTGTTAATACAGTTATTAAAGGTGTATAAGCTATTGAAGTATTTACATATTTAGCTTTACAAGCATTTTGAGCACATAAATAGTCTATAATTCACTGTAATAAAGACTACCGAACTTCTAACTCTTTTTTTGGAAACCTATGATATATTTCTGAAAATATTATAAAGCTTTTTGATTTGTTTTGTCCCGAAGTATTGAGCCCCAAAATCTTTGCACTCAGACCGTTAACGCCCTGTAAATGTATATATATATATATATATATATATATATATATATATATAATGATATCTGTAGCGATAAATGAAGTTCCAGGTTTAGCCAGCTTAGCATTACTTTAAAATAATATCCTTTTAGTGAGTTTGTAGTCTAAGTCATAATTGATTTTTACTTATTGTTTAATATAGTATTTTAAAATGTAAGGTAAGTTAGTTCCGAATACAAAATGTTAAATTAAAAGTTTTACTATTTTTAATAGATAAACTCATCGTAAGAAATTTTACAGTTAGATATCTCAATTGGAGAAAAGTACTGAATATAACTATCCATGGTTCAGATGTCACAAATTTGCAAATATGCGGAGATATAGCCGATTTTTAACCGTTTGCAATTTTGAGCACTACAAAAATAATTTTAATCTTATCAAAATTTGATCAGTTTTCGAGGTTCAGCCCATTTTTTTAATTAGAAATTCTATAGCTATTGAAGTAAGTACGGCAAATACAATAATTTAGATCCTTACATTGCGAAATACGAGTATATTTCGCACTAATGAATAAACGGGAGATATTAAATTATGGATCACATGTGCCTGGTGTAAAACTGAATTGGAAATTGTAAAAATCGGCATTGTCGCCAACTCGGTCTATTAAATTTTAGACTGGAACATGCCACGCTATTTCCAATAAATAAAATACTATTCAATAACTTAAATATTGTAGTCAGACTTATTTTTCCTGATCATCGTTTAAAATTCTTTAAACCGTATTGGGTATTTCTAGAAAAGATTTACAAACATGGAGTAATAGTTATATTTACAAGTATTATAAATGTGTATATCTAATACTGCTAAACTGATATAATCGAATTAATAATAACTATAAGGTTTTACTATTAGATTGTCCATTGTTAGAATACTTTATAGAAAAACCTTATTTTTAATTATTACATGTATTTACAACAACATTCAAATACTTCGTCTTGGAATAAAAACTATCTTTAAGATATGAACCCTTTTTCACGAAAAACTGTACGACTTTTGATATGTAATGTCTTATACAATAATTCGTTTAATGTAATATCATATCAAGCTAAATTTATAATTATCAAGTAAATGTTTGATCGTGAACTAGGGTGTAGCAGTAAATGTCTTAGGGAAGTTATACTAAACTATTTATATTTCTATTATTGTCACCCAGAAATTTCAGGAGAATGAGGTCATTCTAAAAGTTAAAATATATATTAGAATTATTGATACCAAACCCAACGCACTTTGTATGTCATAATGAATATTCTCCAAATGTAAAAATCCTTGTACAGAAATGTCTTGTTCGGTTAGAAAATAATCCAAAACAGTAGCATTCAAAATATTTCAAAATGTGGCTGCTTTTAACCAACATATTCATAAAAAAAAATTTCAATTTTGTTGTTCTTTAAAATAAAAATAAACACTAGAATAATCGTATTACATCCATACATGAAGAAATAAGTTTGTTTAGGCGGTTTTAATGAAAAATATGTTTCAATTGTTTGTAATTAAAAATATTGCAAATTATACAAATGTTTCCAAAACAATTCTGAAAGGGGCAGGCGCCCATAAGAAATTACAATTGGATTGGTCAATATATCTTGGTTTAATTTATGTAATGAAATATGTCATATTTGTGTAATTATTGAGGATGCATATTAAACAATTTTTAGATCTTCTGTGCGTTTTCTGCAATTGATTTCGAGAGGCTATTACGCGTTTTCACCTTTGCAAAACCATTATACATGTATTAATGAGAAACCAAGAGAAGCTTGTGAAAACTATATTTTTATGCAAATATTATATAAAGTGTAGGGTAATGAAAGTTTTTTGTTACAATTTGTTGTGTTAAATAGATACTACTCAAAGTTGTCATCTTCATAGAGTAAACCAAACTGAATATATTTACAATTTTCACTAATTTAAAAAAATATTTAAAAAATCGCAAAATTTTTAAATGGATTTAATTTGGTTTAGTCCATGAAGATGATAACTTAGATTTGTTGAAACGGCGCTTAATCTTTTAAATACAGGTTTGGGGTTAGGGAAAAAAACTATGTTTTATGAATTAGTTACATATAATAATTCGTTCCATTTAATTGTAGGTTTTTATTTTTGTACCATATTGTAATTGATTATTGCAGTTAATGTATAATTGTTCGACAGAGTAACCAAAATTCGCAAAGTGATAAAATGAATTGAGGCAGATAATAATTGGTAGTTATTATACAATGAAAGATTAATATAGAATTCTGTTCATAAGATAATATACTATTTCAAATAATTGAATAGAAGTAATTTTCTGACAGGTATATCTATTATTACTAATTTAGAATTATTTGTTTTCTGTCATTCTAGAAATTCGTTCAGTATACATATATTTCTTAGGAAACTTCCCATTTCCGCTAACAACCAAACTTCATAACGAACTGCTGACCACATACACATTTAACAAATTTATTTAAAAATTGGATAGAGAATTTTCCTAAATGTATTTGGCTGGGAAAATGATTTTGTTTTTAAAACTTAGTTAACAAATAAATTAATCGAGTACCTCCTCAACGAACAGTTTAAAAAAACTATTAAGGCCACTATTGTTATTTCCAACTTTTTATTTCAATACATTGTTACAAATTGTTATTTTTAACGCCGCATCTTCGAAAAGGGTTATGACTGCGATTAGAATATTGCTGTACACCACGCCACCGGAATACTCATTTCAAACGAGACCGCTGAATGTTATATAATAATATAAATCTATAGGAAAACTGCCTGTAGTAATTCCCATATTATGAACCCAAGAGGAGTCGGCATTTAAAAGAACCCAAAACTTGTAAAAATTGTGTATTTGGAATCGTTTGCAGTCCCAAATCATATGAATGTGTTTGCTATGCCTGCCTTGTAACGGTTCAGTCAATCAATCAAAGCTCTTAGTAATGATGATTTTGATTCAATTGAGGTATATAACTCAACCAAGTTGAATAATGTACCACCTATTCAGAATTTGGACACTAAAAATCAGGTACCATACTGAGCAGCCGACTTACAGACCAATGGATGTACAAGTAATCGTTAATGTATGTAATTTATCGACATGCTTACTTCAGGAACGGCATGGAGTTCCAGGCAACAGGGACTACTAAATTTACAATTAATTACGTCATAGCCAACTGCTCTAAGAAATAAGGAAAACAAGAAAAGGAACAACTAAAATGTCATGAATATAAATAAATGAAACATGCAACACTGGATTGTAATACCAACCAGGTGAAAAAAGAATAAAACAAAAGTAGAAAGTGATGATTCAGCAGTTGAGGGATCGGAACTTGAGGGATTAGAAATACACTAATGGGAAACTTCACCACCAATTGTTGAAACCGATTACGATTATTGGGATGAATTTGAAAGGATTCAACTATTGACCTGCGGGCAGAAATCATAAAGTAAAACTGGCTTAGTAAAAATTGAAAAAAGGTCTGTTGCCTCTTCAATAGAAAAGCTATTTTGGTCATTTAGTTGACCAGATATTGAAAACAATTTGCAAACTTCGGACATCTGCTTGTCGATTTGTCTAAAATATATATATATATATATATATATATATATACAAAGGAAAAATATATATATATATATATATATACCTATTAATTAATTCCCTACGTTGGTATAAATTAATTTCTAGATCATGAAATTAGTAATTAGTAGATGTTATACTAAAATTGGATTCTAGAAGCGCTGTAATCCATGTGTTATGTTATTCGTCTTCTCATCATGTTGATATTGGTTGGTGGGCTGTTTATAGGATTTTACATAAACACACTAACACACGTAACAGTACCTTTTAATGAGCTTTTATAGTCCCTCACTTACCTCATTATTGACGAAGCAATCGAAGCGCAATCAGAGGACTGATTTCGAATAACGTTATGAATTGGTGATAGCAGGGTTTTTCATAGAGAATTAAGACAATGATCGCTCACATTTTAACGATCCCTTATACCCCAGTACCACTTATATGTTTTCAGTAATTAAATATGGTTTCTTCATATTAATATTAAGAAATAGATCACAGAACAGTTTGCCACGTCACTTACAAAGACACAACTCTCACCAACCACAACCCCATGCAAGGGCGTACCCAGTTTTTGGTCTAGAAAGGGGCAAATTTGGAAAAAAATTGTCCTAGAGGGGGGCAAATAAAAAAGGGCATAGAAAGAGGGTCAATTCAGAAATTATTTTGATCCAGGGAGGGAGGCAAGACAGCAAATTAATAGGAAACTTTAATGGCTCACGGCAGGTTTTCAGGTCCAGGGGCAGCAGCCGCTCCTCCGCCCCCCTCGGAACGCGCATTACTAAATGTTAATTCTTATCATCAACGAACTCAAATATGATCAACTATTAGCCACCCTTAAAATATTTTCAACCGCATCAATTCCACGAAATAAGTGATAAAAATAATATCGAATGTGAGAAATATAACTCAATCAAATTGTAGTTGAAGGTAAAAAAAATATTATAGAAAGCGCCTTCATTACAAATACATGGAAATCAGAAGACGAAGGATATAATACACTAATCGGAGTTAATCTATCATATATCACAACCACCACAATTTTGCGAACAAATATTATAAAAGTAACTAAAAATGTATAAATTATTAAAACGCTTCGTTCAATAAAATATGGAACTTGATATATCATTTATCATCAGGGTGTGTGAAAATTAAGTTAGACATTTCTGGATAACAATATTCTAGAATGACCTCTTCATATTTTTATTTAGTTTCTGCACCTTAGAAGTGATGTTATTTTAATGCCTAACAATTTACCGCTACATACCTGATTAGGGACGGAAACATAAACAAAGACATTATATTTAACTCACAACTAATTTACGCTTAATAGTTTAAACACAACTTTCCGGCAGTCTACTTGCCATTAGTCTTTCCTTAATGGCTAAACCATTTAATTCGTCATCTGGAATGTTATGGCTAGTACCATTCTCGTTAGCTAGCCGAAGATCTTTAGGTCTTGATTCTCGGGGAAATGTTCCTCCCATATTCTTGTACTGGTGGTACTGGAAGTGTAAATATAATTATTGGTCATACCTGTTAGAGAATAGCAAACAAATTATTTATTTCCATTTCAGGGGTATTGACCTTTATGCATCAATCCTATAATTTATTTGGTATCTTATAACCATTGCGTGGTCTTGCTTTCCTCTATCAAATAGTGCATCCTCCTCTGCAGTATATCCAAACTCTTGCTTTTTAACTGTTCGTATAAAGTTAATCAATTTAAAATACTAAAATTACACGTGTTTTTTTCTTCGTAAGAAAAATTAAATAAAATATAGATCTGTTAAATAGTATATAGGTATACCAAAAATATAAAATTTTTTGCTACAACAATTAAATACTTTTTATGAAGGCGGTGCCAAGCTAAAGTGAAACTATTTTGGGAAGGACATTTATAAGTTGACCTTCGCAACTTCGCTGTTCAAATTGGCACCTACTTCCCAAAAAGTATTTAATTGTTTTCTAAACGTTGTTTGTGGCATATTCTTGATTACTTTTATGTTTTTTTGGGGAATAATCTTCTCACATTATTATCACAATAGAATTTTCAAATAAAACTGAAGATGATGATGAGACAACGTATATTGCAGGAATACCAAACGTTTCAAAGTCTATTCTGACTTCGCAAACACACTTGTCAATGGCTTTAACAAACAAATATTTATTGATGTGGATTGTAATTAATGAACTGTCTCATCAAATTTTCATTTTAGAATAGACTTTGAAACGTTTGGTATTCCTGCAATATACGTAGTTTTCTTTCTATTGTGGTGTTATTCCCCAAAAAAACATAAAACTATTTAATTGTTGTAGCAAAAAGTAATTTAATGCTTTTTAGTTATTTTTGTTAAAAAAAATATTTATTGTATAATTTTTAGTAATGCAATGGCTTAATTGGAAGCAGTTTTCAAATCTAATTAACTTTTTCGATATTGCCTAACATAAGGTATATTACTTTCATTTATTAGCTTGACCGACCTCGTTTACTGTTGAATAGCATAACTTGTTTTCTAGATATCGTCGGCTTGGAAGAAGACTGTCATAACTCAAAATACACAAATTTTCAGGGGAAGCATGTAAACATTTTACTGGATAAAATGTACTCAGATCTCGATCTCATTAAATAATTAGAAACCATATTCTTTACAGATGGCTTACAGACAACTTAAGTTGCATTGTTTTGCCTTAAGTTGCCTTTTGTTTTGTACGTTTGTACAAATTCAACCCCTATTTTCAAACATGTGACAGTCTTGTTCCAAATAATATTTATGTTTTTGAATAATATTTCAGAGAAGTTAGGATTATTTGGTTACTTCTGAAATAAATTTAAATATACAAAATGAAACATTTATTTTAAGTAAACAAAACCTTTCTGAAAACAACTATACATTTTTATAAATAGTTATGACTCATAATAATATCGTGGAACAACTGTTGTATCTTGAAAGGGTACAATATGAAAACTTTATTTTAAGTAAACAAAACCTTTGTGAGAACAACTATACATTATTATAAATTTTTATAAAACTCATAATACTATCGAGGAACAACTTTTTTATTTATCAAGGACAGTATTCCATTCTTTTTTGCTTCTGCAATAGGTAATTTCTGTTTATAAGCTTTACTTAGTTCAAGTAAATTAAAGTCTTTTCTTTGGCGCCTTGAGTTCACAATATTTGCAGTAAAGAAGTCCTGCTGCTGATAAGAATTTTTATAAAAGATTTTTCCGACCTGATCCTTCATCATGAACATTTTCATCTCTGTGATTTTAACTACTTCACCTTCAGAGTTTTTGAATATATTATTGATGCCCATCTCCAGAACAAGTTTTTTTAAGTCGAAAAAATCGTCGTATCGAAGATGCATTTCCCGTGGGACATGGCAAAACTGCTTGGAGGTCGTATACGGCAACTGTACTCCCTGAAGTTTTATCAATTTCTTTCTCTCTCCAGGAAAGCTCTTTTTCTTTGATATGGGTATCATACTTTTCCTGAAGTTGAGTTTTCTCATTTGTACTAGCATTTAGAAAAGCAAGGCAAAGTTCACATTGGTCTTTTTTGGGGTTAAAGAAACCAATGTTATATTCAGTATTAAATATTGTATAGTACATCAAATAGTTTGAATACAAAATATTCTGCTCTTGACATAAGCTCTTATAGTCTCTATAGAGCTCAGCGATTGTCTTACTGCCTTCGATATACTCTTTTTTTGTTTCAGACTTGCAGTAGTGGCTTTCTATTCGTGGTATCTTGTTTATATGCATCCATATACCATTTTTTATTTCTTCTGATACCATTGCGTGGTTCTTGTGCTTTCCTCTCATTTTCATCCTCCTCTGGTTGTAATATCCCCTTTGCAATTGACTCTTGCTTTTCTTGAACTGTTCGTATGATCCTAGAGTTGATTCCCAATGTGGCCATGAAAAATAGTTTGCAGACACGTGTTTTTTCTTTTCGTAAGTTCAAATAAAAGGCTCTATTTAAAGATCGAGAACTTTGGGCATTTTGATATCTATATTTTGGTTTTACTGTCTCCATACAAGATGATATGAAATCACGTTGTCTCTGAAGCTCACCCATTTCCCATTACTCCATAAATATTTGAGTCGACATTTATTATTACAAGGCGCTAACATTTGCTTCGCCTCACGTACTACGAATAAACGCTTTTTTGTTCCATCGTCATTTCTGATTCTTTTCAAAGATCTATATGACTGTCCACGATTTCTAAGCCGTTTGGCAGTATTTTTCTGCCCGTTTTCCTTGTTAATTCTCCTTTTTCTGACATTCTGTTCTATCTGCGAATGGTGCTTAACAACACGAATCTTCTCGACATTATTATCTACAGAACTAGAAGAATTTTCATCGGAATCAGAAACTGAAGATGATGATGAGACAACCGTAAAATTTGGATTAGCTTGTGAGTCATTGGAATCAATAGGGTTACTATCGCTTGCTTCACTACGACTTGATTCGTCACCGTTTACACTCCTCACAGCAAACACACTTTCATCCAGAAATGGATTGGTTAAGACGGCTTCTATAACAAACAAATAATGATAATAATTTATGTGGAGTGTATATTATTATATAAGAGCACTGTCTCATCTTCCTTATCATTTTGAAAGGTTTCATTCACATTACTATTATATGTGACGTTCTTTTTTCCATCTCCTTCAATTATGTGATCTGCCATAGTTTCTGCAATGAAGTAATTGGAATTATAAAACAAAAATAAACTGATGATACTAGATATGTTATGTTACTGTGATGTTAAAAAAGTATTTTTAACACACAAACCTTGTTCACAGTTATGCACTTCCATAGGAATGCAATTTTTATTTGCTACATCTAGGCCTAGGGCATGTTCAGAAGTGTTACTGTTAGGAGCTTTAATTTTCCACATCACAGTAACTTTGCCATTTGCCTCTGATGAAATAGCACCATTATCGTGTGGTTGTTGTTCTTTGGCAAGTTTTAGAATTAGATGTGATCGGCTACTCATTTTTCATAATATGATATATTATATGCAAGGAATGTCTGAAACACACAAATAATATATCCTAAATGTCCTGAGTTTATTGCAAATACTAGGTATTTAATTTATTCAACGAAAACGAGATTATGTTGTGTCATCAAAACATTACTTCAGATTAACTTAATAATTTTCTGGACAGTCACATCTTTATTATTAGTTTTGAAGAGTACTGTTTCTTCTCAGATTAATACATTAAAATGATACAAAAACTAAATAATTTATCCTTACCTTTTGAAGAAAACTGTTCTAACTCAAAATATGACACTATTCCACAGAACGTGTGACGCTTTCATGGCAACAGTAAAGACACAACTGATATGTGACTCTATTGCACAGAATACATGTGTCGACTTGTCAGAAACACATACTGTCACTAGTGGCATTTAGCGTCCGCCAAATAAATTCTTCCACATAAAATTATAGACAAATTGAAGTTGTTTCATTGCAAAAACATAAAAATGCATTTTTTTGAGTTATGACAGTCTTCTTCCAAGCCGACGATATGTACATGTATTAAGAAAATTTTATTTATGTTTCAAACTCAGGTGGATCCCCTATATTGTAAACGATCGTAATACAGTTTTAAATGATATAGCATAATAGGCCGTAGTTTTTAGTTCTAATTAACATTGTCTGATAACAATTTGAGTTATTATTAAAAATAAAGGTACTTAACTTAAACAAAATTTATATTCTTTACCAAAAATACATAATTTGGGAAACAGACATGAAGATATATTATACAATTTTTAGTGATGTGGCATAATTAGTTGTTTTTGATAGTTCTTGTTACCCCTGTTTGAGAAGAATTTTATATATTATGAAAAATAAAGGTATTTTACTTTTAAGCAAAATTCATTTTTTGGTGACAAACTTCGTGTATAGTTGAAAAAGTGAAATGTCATGATTACAGTATACGTTTTCGTTTGAATTCAACTTATGAAGGCACACTGTATATAGAAACTAACTGAGAATCTCTACCTTGAAGTTGATTAACTGAGATTTATTTCGATTTATTTCCAATCAACTTTCAATTTATTACAATTTTTTGACAACACAGCACAATTGGATGCAGTTTCCCATTCTAATAAACTTTGCTTGATTACAATTTGTGATATTATAAAAATGAAGGTACCTGACTTTTAAACAAAATTCATATATATATTTTTTGAAACATATTATATATTTACAGGAATACTTTTTAGTGCAATGGCATAAGTAGATGTAGATTTTACTTCTAACCCAGTAAACACATGACATTCATATGACGTCATAAATAGATCATATAGAGATCATACAATTTTTACATAGATATGACATAATAGTGACTCTATTGATGACTTTTATTTGATGTTATCTAGTATGACATCATTATGGCATAATACTGACACAGAATCTGACTTTAATATGACGTCATGATTATCATTTAAATATTACTTAAATAATATATAATATTTTCATCATATTGTCGGAAAACGGACCGGCGACATCACTTCAAAGTGGGACGCCCACATATATTCTGCCCTTGGTCGGGTCTTTATATATTATTTACGTAACAAGTAAATCATACAGTTACATAAGTTACACGTCATGATGTAAGGTAAAAGTTATATAATAATTCCGTAATAACCTTATGTAAGAAATAAGTCTGAGCTTTACGTAAAATTGATATAAGGAGGCCATCATACTCAAACGTCACTTACAAGTCAACCTTTTACGTATAACTGATATCACAT
This sequence comes from Octodonta nipae, assembly GCA_034190945.1. NCBI lineage: Eukaryota > Metazoa > Arthropoda > Insecta > Coleoptera > Chrysomelidae > Octodonta > Octodonta nipae. Next base: position 61,875,187 of record CM067219.1, read on the forward strand.
TAAAGTCATGTTTATCTAACAAATCATGTTTTTATTTTTATACTGTGTATGTCGATAAGTGCAAGTTTCTACAACATTAATGCTCCTTCCCACAAAGCACAGGTCTTCCCCATGACGTCCGTTTTTGATCCTATTCAGATCCGAATGTCCTAGACCACTCCTACACCTTAATCGGACATCCTGAGGATGTCGTCTACCGTCTCAATATGGAAATTTAAATATAAACCTCCATCAGTACGTACCAGGAACATCCATGAAGATTCTTTTTCGGAAATTTTGGGAAAAACAAATTTTAGACATTGAAGTACCTGTTCAATATTTCTTACCTAAACTTAATTGCATACACCTATTACATGTTAAATAAATTCTAATCAAATATTTAATCTCTATATTTCTACCACAGGTAAATAAAATAATTTGAGGGACTCATATTCTATTTAATTAGGAACGTATTTCCAATTTAAATAATAATTGTTACCTTAACTGTGTTATCAAACATGAATGATTTTAAACATACCGCATTTTCTAAAATCTAAACGACATTTTGCATCCCATTGCCAGATTGTAACTAATTTCGAGCAATTCACTAAAAACGTTAACCTTAAGTGACAGTTAACTAATTGTTAGGTAAGTATACCTTTACTGAATATTATTGTAAAATAGATCTTTTTGTTTATTTATCATTGTTTCAAAATTATTTTAGCATCAGTTAAATTTAAATGTGGTACAACTGATTTGTATGTAAAAATGTAAGCAGCTTGTTACGACTAAGAGTAACAATGCGACAACACTGATTAAATGATGGCGTACGAATAAAATCGATCGTTACCGATTCAGATTGTGACGATTGTGTTCTGGTTAGCCCTTTTGATTCCTCACTCAATTTTGGTACTTGTTGTTTGAAGAAAGTTATGAACGCTTAGTGAACTGACTTTTGTGGCAATAAGTGTTTTAATTTTGAGCATTCATTGTATAATACTAATTCGAATTATCATTCGATGATTTGTGGAACTTTCCCAACAAAGGTAAGAATATTTTATCGTATACAATTTTTTAAGGTTAGTGAAGTTTGAGGTATGTAATGAATAAACATGTATTGTTTTGAAAACCAAGTTATTGCTAGAGTTAATGAACAAAAATACGAAAATCTTTAAAAATAACAGCACTTTGTTTATTTTTAAATCTTAGGTTTATCTAATCATTTTAATTTTTTTTACTTACAGGTTGAGCTCTCAATGCCCAGTATAATTCAGGACCAAAAGTTACAGAAATATATTTGGTTAGGAAGAAAGGGCAAAAAGCCAATGCAGGCAACATTTTAACCAAAATTAATAATTTGTGAGTATGTAGTGACTTATAAGTTTGTATATATTGCATATTAATTATGGAATAATTTAATAATTTTATTGTTCATGTTGGTTTGACCTTTGTACATATTTATATGTATTTGTTGAAGCTAACTAATAAATAGATAAATAGTTCATGAACTAAACATAAAAGGTGTAAACTTTTCATCGAGACTTATTAATTCATATATTTTATTCTTTTTATATTTATTATACCTAAATAAAGATTATAAAGTTTCCTCCTAACAAAACTTTAAGTTCATTTTAATTAAAAAACCAAATTTTAGCAGCCAGTATATAAACTATAGATAGATCTTAAAACAGTGATCATTATATTACAATTTGATTACACATTACAGTTCTTTTTTTCAGGTACTTGAATTTTAGCTGTATTGTTAACGTGCAAATATTTTTATGGGTGCTTGAGAAAAATGGTTATTGGGTAACCAACATCCAATGGAGGAAGCAATTACAAGTTTTATTAGAAGTGGTGAAAGATTGATGGCAACAGAAAATAAAACATATGATGTTAATATAAAATATAAAACTGAAATTAAACTGATTCACAATTTTATAGACTTTCAAAACAGACACATGTCTTATGCATTCCAGCTTCCATATAGTTGATAACTGATCATCATCATTCTGGGTTATTTGTAAAATAACTGTGTATTGACTGAGTACCAGTATTGCCCTCTTTTGGAATGGTTCACATGGTCCCTCTTTCTGCCTGGCCCATTTCTAGTTACTTGACAAAAAGTATAAGCTGATTGATATGAGGATAATGTAAACCAACCTGAAGAGGGCATATGTGACCAAAACATCATTTAACCTATGCTACCAGGAGGATTCATTTGTCAACTAGGGATGAAAACCAAGCATCCAATATATAAATTTATACTCTTTTTAACTATATTTGTGGAGCTTTCGATATCATTTATTTTTTGATCAGCCAAAAAGTTAGTTGAGATTGAATTTAGAATTAACTTTACAGCACAAATAAACATTGGAAAGGTTATCCAGCAAAAGATAGTATTTTTACATTTGACATGTATAGGATATATATATATATATATATATATATATATATATATATATATATATATATATATATATTCCTATACATTTCAAATGTAAAAATATTTTCTTTTCAAAAATATATATTTTTTCCTATACATTTCTAATGTAAATATATTATCTTTTACTGGATAACCTTTCCAATGTTCAATTTGTGCTGTAAAGTGAGTTCTAAATTCAGTTTCAACTAACTTTTTGACTGATAAAGAAATAAATGATTTCGAAAGCTCTCAAAATATAGTTAAAAGAGTGTACATTTATATATTGGCTGCTTCCCGTTAGCATTCTAGATATATATATATATATATATATATATATATATATATATATATATATATATATATATCATATTGTTATGGACGTAATTATTATGTCATCAGACTGATGTCATATTTATGTCATATATGAAAGAAATTTTACATCTCCTTTATGTCATTGTTATGTCATCTTGACATCAAATGGATGTCAAGAAGTGTGAAATCCTGACCCCTATATGGCCAAATATAACTTCTATATTACGTAAATCGTGACACAGAAATGTGTTCACTGGGAATTACTTCTAATTGATAACAATTTTAGATCTTAACAAAAACGAAGATACTTTAATTTGTAATCAAAGTTCCTCTTTGATGACAAACCTCTGCTAGAGTTAAAAAGTGACATGGAATGATTACTGTTTACGTTTTAGACCCTGCAAATCTGAATAATACCTTTTTCTCTTAAACGTATTAATAAAAAATAAATCGTTTGATTTATGAATCCACACTATACATACATATTACTGAGATTTATTTTAATTAATTCAATTTATTTATAATTTACCCCAAGTAACACTTAATACCAGCAACTGTATCAAAGCTTACTGTATAAGAATGTCGTTAAAAAAGTTTTTCCCGATTTTATAAAAAAAATGGGACCACTTCGGGATCCCCCGGAGCTAATTCAATTTCTTATTAATTCATTATACCCCACGTTTCGAACAGAAATTTCTTCCAGCTTTTGAATCCAGCGAAACCACCAAAGTTTACTGTATAAGAACGTCGGTAAAAAAGTTTTTTCCCGATTTTCTATGAAACGGTACAAGCTATGTTATTAAAAAATATATGCCACCACTTCGGGATATCCCGGAGCTAATCTATTTTTTTTAATTCTCACACGTTCCGAATTTTTTCATATTTTTAATACCGGCGACTCCAACCAAGGCATAGTGTATAAGATAATTTATATTTAAAAAAGAACCGACTTCAGCTCACTTAAAATAAAAACCGTTTAGAAACCGTCTGCAATCAAACACTATTTTCAGACATATATTCTTTTTTATCTGATTTAAGGTACATTTCAACTGAAAATTTTAGCGTATTCTTATCTCTCTCTCTTTTTCTATCTTTGTCTATATTTTCCAAATATATTTTAACTTTTTTATTTGTTTTTTATTTGTTTTATTATTTGGACCACTTTCTCTCTGCTTCTGTGTACTGGTCACCCCTATATAACTTATCATTTTCTGAATCAACTATAATTCAACTCAACAAAATATAACATCGGTCCTGATATCTTTAATACCACCCTGTATAAGTATAAATCCTCTCCACACTATGGACTCTTTCTATTTTTCTATTGTTTAAATTATTCCTGTATACCAATGATTTTACTTCGCCCCATATGTCTAGTATTCCATTTACGCAACTGCTCATGGTCTACCGTATATAACAAAATTCAGCTTTTTGAACCACATTTTATAAATACTCTCTTCGAGGTGTAATTTTCACATTTTATGACTATAATTTTACTCTACCATTTATTTCAACCACCCGGTATATGCAACTGCTTCTATTTTTTTTAACTTATGTCTATAATTATACCCCGTTCTATGTCCTATAATTCAAATATCCTAACGGCTTATGCTTATATAACAAATTTTTGATACACCCTGAATAACAATAATTTTACTTCAAAGACCTAGTCTAAGCAACTACTTATGTTCCAAACTATATAACTTTTTAAAACCGCAATTATACTCCACCTTATATTTCAACCATCTTGTATATTCAACTGCTTCTGACAATTTTTAAAGCTATTTGTATAACTGTAATTATTCTCCGGCCTATAACGCAAATATCCACTCTGTATAACTACAGTTTTGCTCCACTCTTATTTCAACCACTCTGTATATGCAATTACTTATGTGCCACACAATACAATATTTTTCGAACTACCCTGTATAACTAATTCAATTTTAACTTATATTTCAACCATCATTGTATGCAACTGCTTATGTACCACCTAATATAACATGCACGCACGCACACACCTTCAACAGTATTCCAGACAGAAGAGATCGCCGGAATAACAAATTTTCGTTTTAAAAAGCTAATGGAATATTTTCTGCCATTTCACGCGTCTGTAAAACATCAAAATTAAAATCATTACAAACACCCATAGACATATTTTCATGGCATATCTAGATATTTATGATGAAAATTTGACATTTACCATGATGTTTACAGTTTTCGTGCATATATTTTTCCGATTTTCAGAAAAATGGTGTTTTACGTTGTAGAAAAATGTACGGAATCAAGCTGGAACATATCTTTGCATAATACAATTTATAATATTCAAATGCGTGAGCAGCTTTACAGAAAACAGTGAAGATTCATTGAAAATTGCTGAAATCTAGCCCCTTATTTACTTTTATTATATGGGACCTTTCTGTAATGTTCCTTAATATAATCTAGTTTAAATCATCAAAATTGCACAAGCCATTTTTGGGTAATCGCTCGTCTAACAATAATAAAAAGTTGTAGACGAATTGATTACCTCCTACTTTTTGGAAGTCGGTTTAAAATAGGTAAAAAAGTTTTTCCCCAATTTCTAAGAAAGGGTACAAGCTATGTTAATGAAAAAAATATGGGACCACTTCGCGATCCCGTGAAACAGTATCCAGTATATACGGTCGAAATTCCTTGAGCCGTTTGCTAGTACCTAATCACTAAACAAACATAAAAAAATATTCTTCGGTTAAAAAAGCAAGAACGGAATGTCGTTTCTAAACTTCAGAGATCTCATATTTTCAAATGATATACAAGTATATTCCCGTTTAGGTATGGAAACACTTTCGGAAATTATGGGTTTTCCGAAAATTGAAGAGAGACAGTTTATAAAATATTGAAGGATATGTCTTAATTGACGTTTGATGTAACCTCGGCAATAATATTTAAGATGAGAACATTTTCAGTCCGATTAATTAAAAAAAAATCCTTTAGTTGACCTCTAAAATAAAATAGGATATGCGTGTAAATTTGACACTGAGAAATAATTTAATTTAATTAACCCAACCTTCTAATTGTCAAACTGCTGAAAACTTGATACGTGAGAATTTATGGTTTGTTCAAAAAATTGGATTGCTCCTTCGTTATATAATGTTCGGATTTGTACATAACACACTTTAATATGCCAACTCAATGTCATACCAATGTTCTATGTAAATCTATGTTAAGTCTCATTCCTTGATTAAAGCTCATTATCATAACAGTATAAGCTTTACCCATTTTTCTGTGTTAAAAATACGCTGTTCACTATTACCTTTCCTTATGTCCTTATGACTTCAGATCTGAGTAGTACATAGATAGAACCTTTCTAGAATTTTGATAAATCATTTTATTATATAGGCGCCTGGAATTGAATAATTTAAATTCCTCATCACTTCTTCATAGCCAGCTTTTTGGAGCTGGCAAGTTTTGCATTATTTCTCTGTTTGAGTTATTTCACGAGCTGTCATTTTCCTTAGCTTTGTAATCATCAGTCTCTTGTTCTACACCGTATTTCAAGCTCGGGTTTAATCAATGGTTTATCAGATATTAGATGTTTAGAAGTTTTAGAACCTACCACATGTTCATCAATAATGAGAAGTACAATGAAACTCACTAAATTACATTTAAAAGTTCATAAGCATACTTCACTGGACATCATTCTTGATGTGATTACCCATACAATATCCATCTCTTTATTTGAACGTAAACGGAGAAATGTAATATTTCACATACTGGTGTACAGCTAAAAATGCATTTAACACAATATTAAATACATGAGATTCAAATCTTAGTAAACTTTGATTCCGGTACCGTTAATGCTGCGCTATTCAAATTAGGTATATCCTGACATTTACCAAGACTTTTATCATTCCTATACATATATAAATATTGGTGAGAATGTTAACAGATTCGTTGATAGAATTGGAAAATTTCATCTATGTTCTGCAGGTGGGAGGTTAGCTTAGGTTCGTGTAAATTGGGTTTCACTTTTAACTGACAGGAGTCAATTCTATTTATTAATTTCAACTGAAATATTTAACGCTTGCTAAAGCAAGTATATTGAAGACTCGCCATAGTTTTTTATGAGGATTCAGTAATATTAATAGTAACAGAGAGTAAGATATACCGACCGGCATATGCCATCAGCGTTGAGAATTATAAATTAAGCAAAAATATATGAGCAATCTCGTCTTAGGTGCTGTGACTTTCACTCAGATTGCCAAATAATGGATATATAATAAAGCTCTGTCTAAACAAAATAAACAATTTTATATTTCTCTGACAAAACGAAAATGATGCGGAAATTTTAAGCGGGAATCAAATGTGTTACAAAAGATGATAATACTATAGTTATAGTTTAATACAATCAGACAATGGCAAGACTATAAATTTAAATTTAGTTATAGTTAAATATAATTTCATCTACATTGTTAACAATGCTTTTACAATCACAATTGGTTGAAAGATATCTTTTTTGAGAAATTGTTATAAAATAAATCAAATTAAAAAGTGTTGTCATATAATTTATGAAAACGCTATAGAATAAGGGTCCAACTACTAGGTTTTATACGAAAAAACAAATTATTGAATGATGGAACATGTTTGAATCGATTGCAGGTCAAAAGATTTCTTTGGAAAATATAATTTCACGGGATTAAGAAAAGTTGTTTATAATACAAGAATAAAAAATATATTTAGAAAGAAGTCCATGATCGAGTCTTTTATCAGTAAGTCATGACAATGTACTAACATTGATCCACACATGTTTATAATAATACAAATTATATGAACTGTAGGATAATTAGCAATATTTGATCAGTCAGTGATTTGTGAATAGGGTGTACTTTAGAGAATTTTTTTATTGGATATAATGCAAAAATTAACAAGAAGTATAGAAGGGTGTGCTATCACCAATAAGTTACCAATTATGAAGTTGTTTCAGTGCCTAAACTATTTTACTTTCTTAAAACTTGTTACACTTAATTCAATTAATGAATTTGTTTTCTTGTTCCAACTAATTGAAACATACTAGATATGTATTTACTAAAGGAATTGCAAAGGCATCGAACATTTTATCCTGAGGCGAAATACCCCATCATAATTTATTGTAATCAGTACTCAAATGTGCGTCTGGTTCTTGCTAGATAAGTCACATAAATTAGGATTCGTATTTATGGGAATAAAAAATGATTTGATATGCTATGTTTCTTATTCTCAGACAACTTTTGTTAATGAGTCAATCAAGCAGGGTAATAATTGCACATATTCATCAAATATTTTAGGATGTGCTGATCGGAACTCTAATCTAAGTCCCTATAGGATATAAAGAATTTTTAGTAAAGTGGTATAAAAATATTACCTTTTATAGTAAACAGGCTTTAAATCAAAATTATTATGCAAATTTTCAGTTTGCACATTTATGTGCATTATGATAATATCAATTTTAAATTTCTTGTAAATCCATTTTGTGTCACGAATCTAAAAAGTATGTAAAATATTTGAATACATAATAATCTACATTTTATTTTAATACCAAATACAAACCGTTACAAGTTTGTTTTGTATTTTACTCTAATGAGACTTTTCATCTGCAAAAAAGTATACCTAGTCGATTTTAACACAATGTCATTTAAGATATATTTTACCTGATCACTCGGAGCCACTGCTGAATGTCCATAACTTACTGGACTGATCCACTGAGACGTTGGTAAAGTGTGGGTTTGAGCATAATTCGGAAATGTGATTTCAGGAGCTTTTCCTACAGGATAAGCTTGGGGAGCAGTAAGCGTTCCCAGGTGTCTATCGCAGTGTTCGTTTGGAGAGCCTATCGCAAAAGAAACAAGAGCAAATTAGCATTCATCTTCATAAACGCAATGCCTGAGGTAGTTTTTCAGCAGCTACTGTAAAATTTTGATTTATTACTTATTAGTGACGCATTTTCCTCATCTTTCAGCGTTACTGGTATAAAACAGAATTAACTGTTGTGCGTCAGTTGATCCGATATTAACGTAGAATTATAATTTTGAATGAATTCAGCCTACATTACGTTTCAGTTTATTACGCATACTTATTAAGATTACCGACTAAGCAAATTTTATTCAGTTATAGCTTTGAGTTATATTGTAAATACTGTTTAATTAACATACTTATTTTATTACTTAAGAAGTTTTTCTTAGTCAATTAATAAGGATTTATATTTAGGAAACGCAAAATCAGGAAATAGAGTATTATTTATGGTGATTAACACTAAATAAAAAATGAGCTACATTGCAATATTGCAACTATCTGCTGCCATAACGGATGGAAATTAAAACCGTAGGAAACCATAAAAAATCGGTAATATTTAACTTGTGTTTATGCTTATTACATAGCTTTCAGATTGATTCCATACCCTAGAGGATTTATCAATGCTATGGTACAGATTTGTCAAATCCATTACAGAAACAAATAGTGCGGCAGCAATACTAACTACATGCTGCCCGTGGGCGTGCCACTAACCGATAGAAGTTTTAAGAATCATAGAAGATGCGCTGAAAAAGATCGAATATTCAATCAGAAAAATAAACCTGAAAATGAGGGAACGTGAAAAATTGTCAATTTTATATTCGCTTATTGCATTTATAAATATTGTCGAATACAATAGTTAGTTCAATGAATTACGGATATGTTTTTTCTTAAGTTAGCTATTTTATTTGTTGTCAACTGGTGATTTAGTTGCAACTTTAAGAAAGATTGCAGTAACCAGTCGCAAATATTTAGCATTGTTAATAAATTAATGTCGTCTATAAGCAAAGTATTTGTTTTCTCTTTTATCGTTTTTCATGACACTTTTTTAGGTATTACCAAGTCATAAGAACCTATCTGCTTCAAGAGATGTAAATAAGTAAATAATGGTCTAAATATAAAAAAATAAAAAATAAAAATCCAATAGTATAGGTCAGTGTACAGCGGCTATGCCATTCCTCAGTTGAAAATTGTCAATAATAATTGACCAATTCTTAGTAAAAAATATTGCATGCATTTGTAGATATTTTATGTTATCATTGAATGAGTATTACTGAAATCTCACAGTAGCCGTAAACTGCTCTTATAATCTTGACTGCATATTGGGTTTTCTAACCTCACCTCTATTCTGTAACATATGTTTTGAAAGTTGTAATGAAACAAAAAGTGATTGGAGCAATTTCGAAAAATTGTCCAAATTCCTAGTTGTTATTAAGTCATTATGCAGTTGATGCCTTAAGTTCCATTTTTTAAATAATTTTGTTATTTCTACTGTACGGCTACCAGCTCTCCTTAATACGTAAAAAGCTAGATTTGATGTGTCCACGCGTTTTCGGAAAATATTTTCGTGTTCTTCCTTACTACTAGAGGTCTCCACGTCTCACCTTCACAGAAAACTACATTATACACAAAATTCTTGGAAATTAGGACTGTTTGGAACGGTTTTGTATGCGACAGAATGCTTTATTTTTTTAACCGATTTAGTTTCGTATTTATTTCCTAGACGTATGCATTTTGGATTAAACCCAGGGTATATAGTATTGCATAGATCCCCGCTCTATTGCTGTTATAGTTTCATCCATAAGTTTCATAAGCTTTTTACACAACTTCTCTTTACGCAGGAGCCGCCGCACCGGAAATATTGTTAATCATTAATTTGAATAACTATTTTATTAAAGGCAAAATAATCAGAGACCTCTTCAATGAACTTTCAGAAATTACTTAACCTATTTTTGATTTAATTTTCGTAATTTTATACATTTAGGAGAATTGTCAATGTGACTTGTACGATTTGGAGGGGAGGGGGGAGGGTCAAATGAAATTATCTGTTAGTCTTCGTAGATTACTGATATAGCTATGCATGCATTTATGTCCATTCTCATGATATGACTACTGGGAAGATACTAAGAACATTTTTATGATTTGGCAATCCAGTGTTGTAGGTGTTCACTCATTTCTGGATTACGTCAATATCAAGAGTCAACAACAAAATTCGCCATAAAGATGCAACATTTAAACAAACTTGTTTATCTTGATGGACTTATAGAAATATTTATCAACCAAGTTAACATTATAAAAGCCCATCTATTACAAAATATATATCCAAAGGGATTTATAAATAGAGCCAATAGAACAAACATTAAACAAATTAGTGTAAATCAAATATTCCAGGTGAATCCGAAAAATTAAACGCCTAGGCAATATTTATAATGTTATTGTAATGTTTTATTCGATGGCACATTACATATAATATCCAAAAAAATGTATGAATTAGGTGTTGCGGTTTTAGTTCAATGCTGGTTGACTGACTGAGAGTGAGAGTTAACAGAACTCGAAGACACTCTACCCATAAGGATGTAACCAAACACAGTGTTAATAGCAACAGGAACACCTTCCTTTCCCATGCCATATTAGCCATGTTAATGGGCGCAACAGGCATATCATTGCAAATGCGGGGTAGAACAATAGTATCAACAACAAAATTGCACTCATGCTTTACTATAGAGCGAAGAGAAAGGGTAAGAGAGCCCTCAGCAGAGGTACTCTGCATACAACCTAGCCCGTTGAGTTGAATCGAAGCCAAGGCGTTTCACAGCCTTGCTCGCAATGAATGATGTCATGCTACCAGAATCTAGCAGACATCGCAAAGTTTGATAAGAACCGTGCTTATCTAATACCTCAACTAAAGCGGTAGATAACAACACATTTGAATTGTATGACAAAAGTGAACTATGACAAGAAGTCTGCGGTAGAGAAGTTTCGGGACTTTCAACGGTATTAATGGTACTGGATCCACCAGATGTGGAAGCAAGGTTGGCGGAGGGAGCACTAGATTCAGACCAAATGCCTGAATCACCACGATTTACAAAATGAAGCAATGTGTGATGGATGGCGTTGTTTGCAGTTGCGGCAAGTGGATAAAGATTTACAGCGATTCAACTGATGAGAAACGCGTAAGCAATTAAAATAAAGTCTAAAATCTTTAACAAACTTAATCCGCGCGGATACTAATTTGTTTAAGAATTCAGAACATTTGTAAATCGCATGATCGGATTTACAAACTAAACAATTTCTCTTCTTAGTGACAAACAATAAGATGTAGTGAAACGGGAAGAATGTTGCTTTGAATTCAATGGTAACCTTTTGTCAACACTTCGCTTTGCGGGATAATTCAACATGTTCAAAGGCATCGCAATGCTTCAACAAAAAATCAACAACTTCCGAGCGGATCGGAAAGTCATCTTGAACGGACACAGTACCATGGTAAAGTTCAAATTTAGCGGCTAAATTCTTTGGAACTAGTTTCAGCATCATCTGAACGATACAAAAATCCCACTGATTTACTGGTAAACCCAAATTCTTCAGTGTTTCCAAATTATCGCTGAAGTCATCCAATAACTTCCAAACCTCTGAAGGGCTATCTGAAGTTAGTTGGGGGAATTAGTCTAAAGCTGACCAATGAGACTCCGCGATTAAACGAGTTCGCTTGAATTTTTTTAAAAGTGTTTCATAAGCACTCACATAATTGTTTTGTGTTAGTTTAAAATTCTTAATAGCCTCAAAAGCAGGCCCTTTTAAAACTAACTGCAAATATTTGAACTTCTGCATAGCACTGAGTTCTTCATTATTGTGAATTAATGAATCACATAAATCAATAGAAGTACCAAATTCCAATATGTCTCCACTAAATGAAGGCAAATCAATTCGCGGCAAAGCAACACTTTCCTGTTCCCGAGCTATATTTTGTGGCGTAGAATTTTGAACAGATTTCAGTTTAGCAAAAATAGACCTATTTGAATCAAACAATTTTTCACATTTATTGCGAATGTCAGCCTCAAAGTCAAAATCATCGTTGGCTTCTGAAATTAAACCTACAATCGAATTGTGATGTTTAAAAAATTCTGAATGAATTGAGTCCATCATATCAATCATGCAAAAAAAACAATTCAACGTCGTCACCTCTTAATGTTTTTTCGGCAACAAAATCAATATCTTCTAATCTTTTAAACTGCGATTGTCGATAATTTTTAAAAATCGTAAATTTTCAGCGGTTTTTGACATCTTAACAATAAATTGAAATCATTGTAACGCCACTGAACAAATCTAACACGATAGAACGAAAATACTATTCCAAAAATCTACAATTTTTTCTGTTGACGTAGAAAATGTCTGACCAACTGTCTAATGAATTCAAAACCATTTAGCAAAATAACCAAACAAACGAAACGAGCTCTTGTAAGTTTTTTAACGCGTCAAAAAATATGCGAAATTTATTTCCAAAGGAATGAATGAATATCCCGAACTTGCTTTCTCTTATAACAAATAATGAATGCGAAAATTCAATGCGGTTTTCAACAGTAATTGAAATGAAAAATCAATGGTTTGATCGACAAACTTTGCACGGAATTAACTCAAATTGCATCCGGCTCGGAGTTGGACCAAATTATGTAATGTCTTCGATGGCACATTACATATATCCAATGCTGGTTCAATGCAAGAATGTAATTGACGAAGGACCTTTAGCGGAACAATCAATAAAACACGTGCTGGCGCGTAAATGAAATCACCAAATAAAAGTTAATCACTGACCTTTTAAGTCGAAGCCCTGCAGGTGGTGTTTTCTTTGTTCTTCTTTCTTCAGAGGCCAGCCCCGCAGCGGCAGGAACTGTTTCAGAGCTTCGTCTGGACAACACGTTACACAAAAAATTGGGACGTAATGTTCATTGATTGAACAAACAAAAAATGTGGGTTTAACAAACAAATGATGCGCTTTTGTTAACACAAAAGAAACAAATGAAAGCGGTTTAGCGTTTTTACAACCGAAACTATAACTCGCGAAATCGTAACACAATAACAACAAAAAGCGGCCGTCTTAAGACGGAATCAAAAAAGCGTCAGAATAGCTCGGAAGTCAATACACGAATACTGTCTTTATTTTACATGCAAAAAACACTTAAAATTAGCATTAGCGCGACGGAAGGTTTTGGAAAAGGTGCAGAAGTTTAAAAATCAATGAAGTAATTCAATCAAATTTAAACAATACACTAAACAATTGCGGGAACGCAACAGTTATAGTGGCTATTATAACGAATGATATATTTCAAGAATTGTGTGCGCAGTTTACTTTGTATATGTGTTCAAACATATACAGGTGAAAACTCGAAAGCTCTAGAAGTAAGGAAACGGAACACCGTTACAACATTTCACGAAGAGACGTGGATAAATCAAAATTAGTCAACCACTTGTTAAGAAGTGTTCGGACAATACTAAAATGAAAGCAGAAAACTTAAAAAAAACGAAACAAGTAAACAAGCTGCATGGTGGCTAATAATATTGAAATCGGAGTTTCATCTACAGATGGATACATTTATTGGTAGCCAAGGCGAGTAGCGGAACACGCGAATCAAGGGTTCAAAAAGAGATGTAAACTGTAACTGCCAATTTTATTTATTTGACAGAGGCAAAGTTTGTGCTTCTCAGTGAATATCCAAGAAGTAACGCTTAACAAAAACATACTACGACTCTAGAGTTGACAGTTGAAACATCTCAAGAATAGTCAAATTTGCTCCGTGTATCCTTTGTTGCATTCTAACTTTCAAATACTTATCGTTTTCAGGAGAGATGTAAGTAGAAATAACCAAAATGAGCAGTCAACAATAATTTCGAAATGATTTGCTATTATAATGTTATAATTAAACAAAACTCACCAAATTTTGCTGGAATGACATCTGGATCTCTTTCATCTGACTCTCTTGGTGAGGTGCTGCGTAGTAATGGTTTCATAGACGAAGTTGTATTTTGGCTAAGTGTTGGGGCTGCTACTGCAAATTTCTGCTCTAGCGGGGAAGCCCGATGATCTTCTTCCGATTTTCTTATTCGTATAATTATTAATAATACAATAATAATCATGGTAAGTGTTAAACCAATCAATATTCCGAGGGTAGGAGAAAACATTAGGCTTCCATTATGAGCTGAAAAAATATAAAACAAATCTTTTATTGAAATTTTCGTCAAATATTATTTGTGTATAATGCTCTGAACTCATAGAATACCAAGAACTCAAATAGTGGAGCATCACTCGCCAGATCAAACTTGACTGCAGTAGTTACAGAGGGAAACTTTTAGTCATTTATTATCGTGTAGCATTATTAATCTTTTAGTATCAATTCTAAAAAAGGGATCTGGGACCTGATTCTCGAAACCATTCGACTGCTCAAAAACAAACCACTACCACACGAATTTCGACGTAAGTCGAGTGATAGAGCTGTCGAATGGTTTCAAGAATCAGGGCCCTCTGCATTTGACCAGACACATCTGCACACTGAATTTGATTCCGAGGTCCGTCTGGCCCGTACACCTCCAGAATTTGAGTAAATTGCAAAACAACAATATAAATATTGAAAAATCGTATAAAATTCCTGTTATGAACTAAATCAAATATATTTCTTGTTAATTTCGAAAAGATTGTTGAGGAGGTCTGGAATTATTTTGTCTGTCATTGGGTTTTCTCCTCCAAATTTTTTCTTGCAACAGATAAGTATTTAAAAATTGTATATGTAGAACAAAGTGTAGTAAGGCAATTTCGTAAAATTGCCCGGATTACTGGCTGTCTGTACAGAGATTCTTCCTCACAGTTATTCTGAGAGAAAGAGATGTCTACAAAATGATCAACCAGTATTCCTGTATATAAGTAATGTATTGTATATTGTGTAATACTTATCTGTGTATGGAGACGTTTCAACTCCGAGTCTGGAGTCGTTGTCAATCGTTTTTCGAGATTTTTTCTAAAAAATTTTCGCTTTGATCTTAAATTTGTTGTTTGTCAAAAAATTTGACACTGACAATTTGTCGTTTGGCGATCACTTGACGCTGAGGTTACCGTTTTTTTTTTCGTTCTGTTAGTAATAAATTCCTCCAGTCCAAATGAATGTCGGCTGAAGGTGCAGCTGGCTTCTTTAAGTTTTCTCTTTTTTAAATTTTCTTCTTTCAAAAAAATCTTTGTTTTATCCCAGTCTATCCTATGGCTGCCGGTGCTCGTTAATACATGATTGGCCAAATTTGATTTGTCCACATGTCTTCTGGAAATGTTATATTGATGTTCTTTTTTCCTTACTTCTAAAGATCTTGAAGTTTCACCGGTATAAGAATGACCACAGTCACTCAAAACACTGTTAAAATCATACCAAACCGTTTAACGCAACTCAGAGTTCTAAAAATTGTGTTTACAGTGTTTTGTGCGACTGTGGCCATTCTTATACCGGTGAAACTTCAAGACCTTTAGAAGTAAGGAGAAAAGAACATCAATATAACATTTCCAGAAGACATGTGGACAAATCAAATTTGGCCAATCATGTATTAACGAGCACCCGCAGCCATAGGATAGACTGGAATAAAACAAAGATTTTGTTGAAAGAAGAAAATTTAAAAAAGAGAAAACTTAAAGAAGCCAGCTGTATGATGATAAACAATACTGAAATCCGAGCACCTTCAGCCGACCTTCATTTGGACTGGAGGAATGTATTACTAACAGAACAAAAAACGGTAACCTCAACGTCAAGTGATCGCCAAACGACAAATTGTCAGTGTCAAATTTTTTGACAAACAACAAATTCAAGATCAAAGCGAAAATTTTTTAGAAAAAACCTCGAAAACAACACTAAACGATTGACAACGACTCCAGACTCGGAGCTAAAACGTCTCCATACACAGATAAGTATTACACAATATACAATACATTACTTATATACAGGAATACTGGTTGATCACTTTGTAGACATCTCTTTCTCTCAGAATAACTGTGAGGAAGAATCTCTGTACACACAGCCAGTAATCCGGGCAATTTTACGAAATTGCCTTACTACACTTTGTTCTACATATACAATTTTTAAATACTTATCTGTTGCAGGAAAAAAATTTTAGGAGAGAAAACCCAATGAACAGACAAAATATTTCTTGTTATTCGAAGTGCTGAATCCGAATCCGAAGGTGGTTTAGCTCTCTAACCCTTCAAAATTTTTTGAGTTATCTACTATCTCATGACTATTTTTTATGATTTCTTAATCTTATTAGCGATTTTCAATATTTTACTTAAAGTTAGCTGGTGTGCAAGCTATAAAAAAATACAATTGATTTTGTGTAAAAAAATCGTTTTCAATTTTACAACAATTATATTGTTTAGCAGAACTGCGTTCTACACATTTTAATACTAATGAGTTAATTTCTTGCATCTGTATTTTTATCGAGTTTTAGGTCACTCTATCATGCAATTTGAATAGACTCGGTCGTGATTTGCAATTGTATAAAATACTAACTTAGAAGTAGTAATTTTCAAGTGAATAACAATTTCTAGAAAATAAAATTAAAAAACCTAATAACCTAAGTGGTGCAGTCAGTATGATGTGATTTTCGGCACCGAAAACCAGTCTACGTAATCAAAGGCGTACAGAGTTTTTGAGAAAATCCATTGTGGAAATTTCAAAAGCGCAACTCATTTTCGAGCGAACAATCCAAAGTTCTACTGCAGAAACAGGAGCCCGTGAGAGACCTCAACCAAAAAACAGAGGAAACTTCACCGAAAACGTTGGTAAAAGCAGCCTTGGAAAATTTGTTGAGCAAATCCGACAAAAGCTGAATAAATGGAGGAGAGATTTAAGTTTTAGTGAGTGATTTTTGTTTATCACAGAGTAATCAACCTTTTCTACAACTGAATCCATTTGAAATAACAATATGGTAATTTAATTAGATTTATAAAATATTTGTTATCAATTAAATCAATTTTCACTTTCAATATTGAATTCAGACTAAATATCACCAAACATAAACCAAACCAAGTAGTAGTACCTTTGAAAGATATAAGAAATCTTTGAATTATACCCAGTTGTGATGGTAATCTCCAGAAATACGCAGATTCTTAAATGCATCTGAATCTATTTTGACCCATTACTGTGATATTCAAAACCCAAAAAATTTTCAAAATTTACTTTTGACAAATGGTATACTAAACAAACTAATGAAGAGCTGAAGACGTAGTAAGTATAAACGATTCATCGTCTTGGAACGACATAAAAAATACTACAATCCAAAATTTCGGTCCAACGAGATGAAAGTAGCTTAAATTTATATCTTGTAAATATGCATCAAAAACAAAATGAGAAAGTTCATAGTGGAGATTCTAACGAAAAAATCTGTTTCTTCTCAAAACAAGCTTTTAAATCATTTCTAGCAGGATTAATAGAACGCTTAGGACCAATTGTCCGGGCATAAAATATTTTCAAAATACTCCCACGCAAACTTTTCAAAATCACTTTAAACCACAACAAATTCAACAAAGTCAAATAATGCCTTTCCCTATTCATCACCCACAAGCTAATCAATTTCAACAAATTCAAAATAAATTTTCAGCAGGTCGTAAAGACAATCAGTACTCCAAATTCCAAAAATTTCCAAAACACAAATGTAATGAATTATTTTGAAAATAAAAATATATTCAAACGCAGATCGGATATAATTATAAGAAGTATTTAATACTGAATTATATGATCAAACAAATGACTTAGAAATGGAATTTAATGAAAATTACATTAAGATACTAACTTTTCGAGATTTTTCAATCAATTGAACGTAAGACAATATATTGTTTCTAGTCGAGAACTTTCATCAGTTGCGCTCCCCTCAACTGATTGATTTCTCGAATAATTATTTATGTATACAGTATATATATCTGAATTTAATATATTATATCGCGAAATGAATTCCGACAACCAGGAGTTTCAGTAAAATCTAGCTCACAGAGACTCCAATCGGGGGTCGTGCTGTGTATAATGCTGTTTCCCTTTGATTCCTAGGATAGAAATCACACGAATAAATTCATAGGTTTACTAAAACCTGTCAAAGAAATTACGATACTAACTTTTCGAGATTTTTCAATCCATTGAATGCAAGACAATATATTTTTATCACAGGGAAACGGCGTTACACACAGTACAGATTTCGAGTCTCTGTGAGCTAGATTTTCCTGAAACTCCTGAATGTTGGAATTCATTTCGCGATAAGATATTAAAAGGACATTAATTTAAGTGACGTTAATCAAACTGAAGAATTTTATTGTGATGACAATTCTATGGAACAAGAAAATTTTCAGGAAGTTTCTGAGAAAATAAATTATAAACATTTTATTGTCCCAACTATTGAAACCACGATTACAATGTGAATATCCCAATGTTTAAAGAATTTAAACAAAACAATTCTTTAAAATTTTTCAATTTCAAATTTCACCCAATTTTTGATGAAACTGATATGTCTTCACAATTTAAAAACATTAAATGCAAACATTTCGTAATCTCGAAACTAATAACAGCAAACTCAACAATTCCTATAAATTAATAACTTTCAAATCAAAAAATAATTGTCAAAACAAGTTTTCACAAATGTCCATTATGAATATATGAGGTTGCCATTCAGCTTAAAAAATTCTCCTGTCAGTTTCCAGAAAGTAATGGATAATGTTTTGAGAGGTTGCCAAAATGAATTTTGTCTTTGTTATCTTGATAGTATTATTATAATGTCAGCCTGACTTCAGGAACATATAATTTGGTTAACCATAGTAAAAGATTAAGTGAAACTAAGCTGAAAATGCAATTTGATAAATCTGAATGTCTTAAAAGAGAAGTTGCCTATTTAGGTCATATAATTACGCCGGAAGAAGTAAAACTCAATCCCGACAAAGTTGTTGCAATTAAAAAATACCCCATTCTACATAAAAGCAACTAAAGACACAAAATCCAATTCTAGTTTTCTCGGGTACTATAGAAAATTTATCGAAAATTGTTAATCTTACAAAACCCATAATTTCTTGTTTAAAAAAGGGTGCAAAAATTGAAGATACCCCTGAGTTCATGAAATGTTTTGAAAATTGTAAAAATATATTATCTATTTCTAAAACACTCAATGATTCTGAGCAAAATTATGGTACAATTGAAACAGAACTCCTTGCAATTGTATGCCCAACAACACAATACAGACCTTATCTTTATGGCCAAAAATTTCAATATTTTGTGTTTATATGCCCTTAAGTTGGCTCATGAATTTAAAAGGCAAAAAAACACAAATGCCGACGCGCTTTCCTGAATAGTTTCCTTGGTCTTTTATCCTCTTCAAGTCTAATTAACTTACTCTCTTCGAGGTGTCATTCCTTGAAAATCCTAGATGTCGGTCTTACATCTCGCGTCTTCAAATCTAATTAACTTGTTCGATATTGTCTAAAATAAAGTATTTTACTGTTAAGCAACATTTATTATTTTGACCAACCTTGTTTACTAATGAGTAGAATTGTTTTCTTATTGTCTATATATATTAAGAAAGTTTGCATATGATTCTAACTTAGATATATCCACTATATTCTAGACGATTTGAGTATCATACTTTTTTTAGGTCTATTAATTATATTGACATTCATTTAATATCTTTTTTACGCGGAAGCTTATAATAAATCATTAGACAGTTTTAATTGATATATCATAATAGGACACAGTTTGCAAATCTATTAAACTTTGTTTGATAACAATGAGTTATTATTAAAAACAAAGATACTTCAATTTCAAACTAATTTTATATTATTTGTCAAACCTAATATACAATTTTTAGCGATGTTTTTAGAGGGGTTTTATGATTCCAATTATTTCTGTTTGATAGGATTTTAGATATTATCAAAAATAAACGGTATTTTACTTTTAGCACAACTCATATTTGCTGACAAACCTCGTATGAAAAAGTTACCTGTAATGATTAGAGTATACGTTTCTGACCATGCAAATCTATTTATGAAGAATAACTTTTTCTCTAAATAATATTCATAAGAACGTTTTCCGTTTGAATCTAAATCGTGTACTCAAGTTACCAAAATGTAATTTTAAACCCATATTTCTCGGACTATTACATTAAAATTAGTCGTTATGTGGTTTAAACCTATAGAAGTAACGTTCTTCTTGGCTTTTGGAGTTAAAATAACCTCGTTATAATGATAACTTTACTTACTTTGAGGCTCTCGGTGGGGGCGAACGCTATGCAACTGATTATGAACCAGCCAATATCACATTTATTTGTAAGTTTTCGATGCACACACACAAAATTTGACATTCACATTGATGTTTACCGTTTATTGCACATATTTTTTCGATTTTCAGAAAAACGGTATGTTTTACGTTATAAAAAAATATAAGGAATCAAGCTAGAACATCTCTTTGTAGAATACAATTTATAATATTTAAATTGATTGAGTCGTTTTAAAGAAAACATTGTAGATTTATTTACATTCACAGAAGTGTACTCCCTTAATTACTGTTTTTTCTGATTTTCTGAAAAACCGTAAATCTCATATTATAGATTATAATGTAGCTTTCTGTAATATTCCTTAGTACAATGCCCTTTAAATCACCAAAATTGCCTAAGCCGTTTTTAAATAATCACTGAGCATCCTTTTTGGAAGTCGGTTAATATGTCGCGTAAATGCAGATCTTAGGTGACTTAGGTGAATTCAATGACGTAATGACCGAGACACTGAGCATTTATTTCATTATATTGTTCAGTGTCTGTAATTAAATTATATATGTGTCAATAATATAACGGATTTATAACCATATTTAAAAGTTTATTTAATAACGTTGGTAAATATTTTTTAGTGCGATTGTACCCAAAAACTATTAAGTAATCATATAAAGTATAGTTGCTTATAGCTCATTGCAAGTAATAAGTTCACCATTTACCTCATAATCAACAGCATATATTATTTACCACTTCAAGTAAGACAACCGAGGACATGCATGACCACAGAACCACCCACAGGTCAAATCTTAGACCATAAGTTACGCCAAGATTGCGTAACGGCAATCGATAATACAGTAGTGTCAAAAAGAATTCTAAGGCTTTCTCGAACAAGTGACTTTGTGATTTATAATTTAAATTTTCTTTTGTGGTTGTTATGAAATTAATTGATATTCCTTCAGAAAAGTAAAATAAAATTTTCATAAAATATAAACCTCTTTTAGAATTACACCACCTATATTTTTTAATACAGTCAAATATTATATTATGAAAATGAACAAGTCTCTATTACCAATTAAGTACTAGAAATGTTCTGGACCTTTTTGTGTGACACAAATGCGTAAAGATATCGTTTTATACCTTCACACCAAGCATACATTTCCACACAGCCAAACTGCTCATGAAGTGTACATTAATTTGTCGACTACCTACAATTATGTGAGTCAATTTTTATTCGTAATTACAAACAACGGAATATTGACAATAATTAATTAAGGTGCTATAAAAATGGACAGTTTTCACATTTCCCTCTAGAATATACTCAAAATTGCCCGTAAATATTCACAGAAAATTGTTAAAAATTGGGCACAAATAAATTCCATTACTATTAAAAATTGTTAAATGAGTGTGTATTATGTAAATAAATACAATTAATAATAGATGGATTTTGTCCATAAAACCTGTGTTAATCACTAATTTTTATTCACAACGATTAATAAAGCTTATAAAAATATACATAATTTTGGACCTCAAGGAACAAGTGCATAATATTTTCAATTATATATATATATATATATATATATATATATATATATATATATATGTATAAACGTATCGTTGTGGCCTCAGAAGCAGGTGTACGATATACGTTGTCACCTCATATATGACGCTACTACCTCCGATTTTGGAGGTCACAACGATTTGCCTTTATTTGACAATATTTATGGATTGTATGGTAACAGAATGCAAAATCAGCAAAATTTTAGTGGAGGCTTAAACACATCTAAAGTATCCTCGAGTCGTCCATTTAGTTCAAGGGTTCACCACTGGAGCTAGTGTTGCCTAAGAGTGATACAACAAGTGAGTTTTGACCTCCGGATTGTACGTTCGTCGTTGTAACCTCCAAATTTTAGCAACGCTGTAAATTTGAACGGTAACTTGTTATCAGGTCTTCTTCTTCTACTTCTTAGTGAAATCGAGAATGCGTGACAGAGCATCTCTGTTACATCTCATATTGAAGTTCGCTGTGGGTAAAGATAAGCGATATATTTTTTAATTTAATTTTACAAATTTTCATAATAGTAAATTGTATTTTAGAGAACTCAATGATCTAATTAAATGTAAAGAGTCGTTTAATAAGGTTTTGGGTCTTTATTGCAAATTTCGATTTCATGGGTTATGCTATTTTATGAAAATATTCAACTTTTTCGATTTTGGGTGGGATTTAAGATTGTAGATGGGTTAATTTTAGTTGTTAGGAATTTATTTATATAATTGGGGCTGTCTGAATATACTTAAGGGCGAAATCAAAGAAGGGCACACTGTGGAAACAAACATCCTCTCGCTGTTTATTCACCGTGGTTAGATGAGCTTGAAAGACACTATTATTTATTTCTTAATAAATATCACTTTAAATATTGAATTATAGTCGTAAATGTTTATCAAAACTATGTGACTACTTCATCTTTAATAATTTGTTGCAGAAATACATAACTTTCGTATAATAGAAAACCTAACAATGATCATTCTTTTTTTCAGATTTCAAATAGAAAATAAATATGACATGAATACTGAAAATACTACTTCTACAAAAATCCAATTTGAACAAATATTTATTATGACTTTCATGAATGTCAGAATATGAGTTTTAGAGCAATCGCGGTTTATATAGTAGGAGTATTTAAAGTAAAGGCATATCTGATACGTAAAAATATCGTGATACGGTGTTTGTGATCGAACTTCTCCGAAACGGCTACACCGATTCTCATGATTTTATATGTATATTTGATAGGAACGACAATAGGTTGTAAAATATATTTCATGTCCATATCCAGAAAAAAAAAAGATTGGTAAATATAATTTAAAAAAAGTGTAATGTCACAATAAATTATAGTTATGAGTTCAGTACAGTGGCAATGATTAAATAATAACATATTAATAGTCTGAGAAAATTAGGTTTCAATAAATGTTGTTGATAAACTAACACATATGTGCTATAAGTGAATCAATAGTTGAATTAAATAGATACATTAACCCCGAACCCAAATCCTGAGGAAAGAAACAAAGAGTCATCAAAAGTTAAGGCTCCAAAATTTAAACATTCATTTCTTCTGAAATGACTAGAAATGAATTAATCACTTAGCGATCATCACGTAGCCGATAAATGGAATGTGGAGTATTTATTCATTCCATGAGAGGTGATAAATTGAATCTATTCTTAAATGTTTGCCAGTAGTGAGGGCGTGGGTGTCAATATCAGATTTAGTGCAGGCAATATCTTTAAAAATTAGTAAATGTTGAAATTTTCAAATAAAGGTTAAGACCTATAAAGTAACAATAAATTCCAAAAACTGTAAAAAAGTATAAACCTTCAAACGTTAATAATATTAAATACACCAAAACATCACAATAATATAAAATTTGACAAAATTATCAAAGTTATTGTGTCAAAAACATAAAACGAGAAAATCTAAAAAAACGCCAAAATAAAGATATGAGTGAAAATACCAACATCACCGTAAGTGCAAACGAGACCCAAAAATAGTCAAAAACAATATGTTAATGTGTCAAAAATGTGAAAAAATACAAAAATATCAGAAATACCAGGAATAAATGAAACCTCAAAAATGTCATAAACCTCAAAAATATCAAAAATGTCATAAATGAAAAAATGTATAAAACACTAAAATCTTTAAAAATAGCAATAAAATGTCAAAAAACCTGAAACAAAAACTAGCTCATATTAAATCCGAAAATAATGTATTTTTAGAACAATTTGTTGCCATATAATTTTCGCCCATGAATGATAATGTTAAAACGGATTTAAAAAAAATCTAAAAATTTAAGCGATGTGAATATTACCAAATTAAAAAATTTTCAAGATAAATATGTCAAATAAGCTGACTCGCCTAGCGTGCGCGAAGATAGGAGTGATTAATGAAGGCATTATTTGTAATGCTCGGGCATTATGAATAATGGCAAGCTACGTCGGTCCAAGTGATATTATCTAAACTTCATTATTTATCAAACTGCCTAAGCATTATGAATACTGCTGTGATAATCGAGGGAATGGGAAGCTTGGTCCCGCTGAAGGTAGGTTTTAGCAAAATAAATGCTAAAAAAAACTCAGATGCTTGGGAGGGGGGAGTTGAGCCCACCTTGAATCTTCCACTGGTTGGGCAAAGTATAATACAGATGCCTTAAGGGAGGAGGCATACAGGCGTGGACAAAGGCCCTGCGATGACTGACTGCTGACTCCAATTGCTTCACTGCTCACTACATCGTGTTCCTTATTTTTGTTTACTTACCATTTTGTGTTATTTGTCTTATATTTTTTATTTCACTTTTAACAGCTAAGAACTAGTAGTTTCTAAATGTAGAACCCTCTTATAATAAGTACAAATTATTAACCTTATTATTTAAATTGTTTGTTTTTAATCATAGGGAAGATGGTCTACAAAACGAAGAAGTTTTATGTTACTTGTGTTTTAAATTTTGATTTCATGTCAGAAAAAAAAAATGGCAATAAAGCATGTTATTTTTACTTTGACTTTATGTATGGGCTATTTAATGATTTAAATCATTTTTCCAAAAGCCCGGGAGCAGTGTCCAATTAATCACTTGGTCCATAACATATACAGGGCTTTCATTTCAAAACTAGTCACCCAAAATAACCTATAAAATATATTTAAAAGAAAAATAAAAAATAACATATTAATTTATATTTACGGGGGACACATTTTATACGTATCAGTCACCCTGCATTCCAACCCTTAACCGGGGATGAATATAACTTCTAAAAGTTTAAATTCACAAGGGTATCATCTGAAACCTCTTTATGCCAATCTTTTGACAGATTATTTTTTTAAGTCAGATTATTTTTTACAGAGTATTGACCTAGAAATCGTTAATATTTTTAATTGTAATTACAAAAAAGCATGAGAATAATTACAGAGATAAACAAGTGAGACAAAATCCTTAAATATTTATGCGAAAGATATTTGTGAGTGTAAATGTAACAAATTTATTATTAGTAGGTAGTGGTTGAGTTAAAAACTGACTATCAAATTTCGACTATGTTTTATTCATTACAAGGAAGAATTGAAATAATATACATTTATGGGAAAGAAAAACGCGGTGCACGCAGAACTGCCCATGTCTTTCATCAGAGACATCACGATAAAAATATTAGGCATTAGTAGGTATGTGTTGGATTTAGTTCATAAATTTCTCAAGGTTAACTGGTTAACAAATATTTCAGTCGGCTCTGTGCATAAAACGTCATACCTAAATTAATCCGTTCCCTACAAAATACAGCTTTTCAACAGCTTGCTGAGGATGATTATGAAAGAAGGTTCTGCGAATTAATGATTCAAAGGGCAAATGCAGACTCTATTTTTTTAATATTTCTTTTTCTGACGAGCAGGATTTTTTTTAATGGATTTGCCACTAAATAATTGTAGATACTAGAACAATACCAACCCACAAGTTTTTAAAGAAGAGAACAACCAACATATAAAACTATAAAATTATAGGTTCTTTATTCGTCGAAACAAATGAAAATGTGATAAATACCCTTATAACCGAATCTTTAGAAAACTGAATAAATCAAAAAGGAACTTTTTTGCTAGACGAAGAAAAGCTATTTTTTCAACAGGAGGGAGCACCTCCAGATTATAAGCCTTGCCTGTACGAAATTAGCTTAATGAGACATCTCCCGACCTAACCCTCCTTGACATTTTGAACATTTAATTTAAGTAATTCTAACGCTAATACAATATTTTAATAATAAATACATAGAAAATAATAATTATTTTAAATTGAAAGTTTAAAATGATATTACTCTGTAAAAATAATCTTATTGTAACAAATGATGGTTCAAAAGATTGTCAAAAAGAGAACTTTAAAACAAAATATCACATGATACCCCTTTGTATTTAAACTTTTAGAAATGATATTCAACCCCGCTTAGGGGCTGAAACCGCAGGGTAACCGATACCTGTAAAATGTGTCCCCCGTAAATATAAATTAATGTGTTTTTTGTCTTTTTCTTTTAAAGATATTTTAAAAAATAATTTGGGTGAGTAGTTTTGAAATGGAAGCCCTACATATTAATCAATGTTTATGTACATGGTCTATCGACATTCTGCTCGCCTTCGATAATCTAGTGTGGACCACTTTCTCGAAGTCCATGAAAATCAATGCGAGTAGTATTTGATAATCTCTACTGAGTTGGTATTTGTTACTTTCAGTAAACATTTTATAGACTACCGATAGAAGACTTATCGTGCTATAACTGAAAATGGATTCTTTTTGCCTTTCTTGTGTGGTATGTGTCTGGTTTCTATATATTGCGAAAATATTTGGGCGATATTCCGACGTTCCCTATTGTCTTGTCATTCTTTATGTTTTTAACCGCTGACTCCACTTCTTCCACGAGAACTTCTGGTCTTCCTTTGGCAGTCATCTGTATTTCTAGAGTGTCAGGGGTTTTATATGGGTATTCTTCTGTTTTTCGAATTTTTTTAAATCTGTTAATCTTATTACTTCCCTAGGACAGTTATTAGTTTCATAGCATTAATACAACTTTTTCGATTTTCAGTTCCAAATTGTACTAGTTTGTCGCTGTAATGGTTGTTACCTTGTTGTGAGATCTTTAAAGAAATTATATTCACCCCCGCTTAAGGGTTGAAACTGTAGAGTGGCAGATACGTGTAAAATGTGTCCCTCCTATATATAAAAAAATTGTTTTTTGTCTTTTCCTTTTAAGGATGTTTTAAAAGTTATTTTGCGTGGCTAGTTTTGAATAGATAGCACTGTATAATGGCAAAGCCAACTCTTAAAAAAATAATCTTAGCGAAAACAGGCTATATAAATACAACATGTCCCAAAAAAGGTAAATTGGTATGATCAATAGGAAATACAAAAGTAAATATGGTTTACAAGGCCGTAGCCAGGGGAGGTTCGAGGTTGAAAACGAAATTTGGAAATTGAAGATTCAATTTTAACGAATTAACAAGTTTCTTCATGAGATATTATTTTATTCGATACATCTCTTATATACTGGAAGTATACTGAATAGAAAACTAACTTTCGCGGTCCCAATCAGTGCACAATCTTAAAAACAAATGGCTAAAGTAATCACCCCTCCCCAAACTATTTTTCTAGCTACAGCCTTGAGAGTTTGTTTAATAAATCCTTACACCACTCATATTCCAGATTTAGAGGGTTAATCTTTAAAATTCAAAAACGCATATTGGCGAAAACTTCATCACATTACATTTTTAATAAACTTTGAAAGGCAATTGTTGTAAAGAAGCAATTTAAATTAATTCAACCAGTGGCCTACAGTTTAATAGATGACCCTTTTTTCCTCCCTAACCATGACACAGATTTAGATATATTTTTTAATTTTAAAAAGACTGGGACTGAACGATGGAAGCGAAAGCTTGTTACGAAATATACCTTCCGTCGCTCATTACCAATTTAGATAGATTATTTTTTTTGGTTGCGCATAAAATGAATTTAAATAGATGGATATGACTATCAATGTACAACAAACGGAAATACTAAATAAAATATAATGAGGAATGTGAGGCTAAATAATATGTGAACTTTATATTCTATATGTCATTTACAGTCTGTCCTCTATTTAGAATTATTGTGTAAACTTTTTTTTATTTCCACACATTTAACCATAAGTAGATTTTAAATCTCAGATACAGACCATAAATTATATACAATTCTAAAATTCGGGCAGTAATTTTCTTATATTTGTTGTAAAATGTACGGAGTTTAGTTACTGTGTGTAACTGCCATAACATCATTCAAATATTTTATGTGTGCTTCGACATTTCTTTATACTCTTCTTTCATTATATATGTCAAAAATATTCCAGCATTTTAATTTAAATTAAATTTGTTTTGTTTTTATGTCTATGAATTTATTGATATAATGCACTTTTGATTTTTATCTAAACCTGCCTCATTCATTAAATTATCTGTATTTAATAAATTTCGTTTCAGCTTCCCTCTTCATATTTTGAATTTGAGTTTTGTGTTCTCGGTTTAAACAAACCGATACTCTCGAACTTGAAAACCGGAATCCTTTCTATTTTTAAATTGATTGTTTGTTGAATAATATAATAAATGCATCAGCTACGAACCAATACATTTCATTTTGCATTTTTTTCGACAATAAAGCAAAACAAACAATATTAAACATTTTTTCCTATATAATTTGTAAATTTTTGACTATATAGCAATCGCATTATAAACAATTTAAGTTCATTGTATGAAATGAAGTTTGTTAAAACCCAAAGAACATAAATTTAAACAATATTGTCAATAGTAACAAATCAGAAATAATATGGCTAATTGCAACATAATTCTGATTTTAATTGACAGACTACAAATTTATAATCCAAAATTGCAAACCAGCGACTCCCAGGAAATAATAAGAACTTTTAAAAAAAAGTAATTATTACGCAATATAAATTGCTGTGTATGTGATCTCATATAGAACAAGTTTGCCGAAAAATTGTAAGCCTAGAAAGTATCAGTACGTTCTAAACTAAATGAATTTTGTATGGGTGCCAGTTATTTCTATGCAAGTAGACAAATAAAATGTCTACTGGATTTGTGATGATTTTCTTGTAAATCGAGCAAAACATAATTATGTATCTTCTGGAAAATGTTTGGTTTTGTAATTGTCTCTTACTACAAAATTCTAGAAATATTTTTTCTATTTTACTTTGCGCCGGGTACTTCATATTAAACAATTCGCAAACTTCAACTTGTGTTCGAGTTCTGTTGCCATATCCTACCATCTTCAAAATTTCTATTCGCTGCTTTTCAGTTAAACGCACCATACTTTGAAACTTTACAATTGCACTTGACAACTACTTATTTGAAGTAAAATTATAGTACAGTTTATATGGACATAAACAATTGATATAAACTCTATCATAAAAAAGGGTTTCCATTCATGCGACTAAAATACTGCCAACAATTATTTAAACCAAATGTAAATAAATATGTTCAAACCAACATATACCTTATTTTTACCGTTGTTTTCTTAAGTTTAGAAATAAATATATTTTTTTAATAACTGTTAATTTTCGGTATAGACCATTGAACATGAAAAATACTTAGGATTCAATGCAGAATTCAAAAATAAAATAAAAACAAATATTTCCATTTGAAAATATGAAGTTGATGGTCGCAATTTATTTGTGGCCCACCCTGTATAAATGAGTTTATCATCACAAAAACCGCAGTCCAAAAAAACCGAAGTGACCGAGTGTTTCTCCATAAAACCAACACCTGAATTTTAAATGAATTTGTTCCAACCCAGGCGTACTCACTCTATAATAACATAACTGAATTAAATTGCCCCTTTTTAAACATTCAGGTTTATCATTCCAGTGAAGGAATACAAAGACTTATTGATATAACAAATTTTCCAAGAACTGTTCCTATGATAAAATCTTAATTGCCACACTTAATGAAAAAAAATAATTAGTTGATTGTCAGATATTTTTAATAGGCCGCATTGGTAGCAAAAAACTAATAAATTATGAATTACATAAAATAATAATATTTCTACAGTTGATATCCTAAATAATAAATAGATTTATATTAGTAGTAGGTAAATCATTGCTATAGAATACCTCAGTTAAAAATCTTCTTATTTCTGCAAATTTAAATATTATGTTTTGAAACTATTTATATATCACATGTAAAGTCGTTACTTGCGGTTGTAGAAAGTGTAGCAAATTCATAAATCAGGCAACACCGATGGAGGTCAGTACAACACCTGAAATGCTCGGCAAATGAGGTCCTTACGTATCTTCTATATCTACTACTATATATAAATATATTTATATATATAAAATTTTAAATTACAAAAATTCTTTCCCCTCTAATGTAAAACCGTTACAATAACTCCCCCTCATCTCATGTATAAAGCAATCTTACAGAAATATCATCTGATAGACCTGAAGGTCATATATATATATATATATATATATACAGGACGAGTTTTTTTTGATGATCAGTATGGGGATCTCGCAACTCGCTAGATAGATCAATGGTTAAATTGGGAAAGATTTGCAGTTCTACTGGCTCAATTTAATGATACTTTCGGATTTTTGTAAAAAGTCATGGCTTACTAGATATTTAAAAAAAAAGAAATTCTGTCGATTTAGTCAAATCCCTCTAGCTCCTTTGTTTTGATTTTATAAAAAAAATGTAAATATCAAAATTGAAGGGAATTGTATCCCGAATATGATTGTCATGTCCTCGTTTGCGTGATAGCTCTAGTTTTCGAGATATGACACAAACTTATCTTTTTTTGAATGGAAATTATAGTTGGCTATGATCTTAAAAAATCAGACATTTTTAGAGCATTTCAACGATATAATACTCGATTTAGTTATTCATAAAAGTAACGGAGTTATGGATGCTTTTCTCTCTTATTTTCACTTTTAACGTAGGTAGCCATGAATTAGATTGATTTATTAATAACAATTCCAAAAAACATTGAACGATTTTTTTATTAGGTATATCAGATATAACGAAAAAACTAAATAAGTAGGTAATTACTAAAAACTTAAAAAATTAAAGTACATAATAATGGTTACAATTTATGTTCGAAAAGTCCACCATTGTTATTTAGACAAAAAATTAATCTTTTTCAGATTGACATTACTGCTTCCCTCACAGAACGCCTTTCAATTTCTTCAATTGCTTGTAGTACCTCCTTCCTTAGGTCACCAAGTGTCTATACTTTCTTTTGTATACTTTGTTTTTTAGCGCACCCCATAAATGGAAGTCTATAACTGCCAAATCCGGAGACCGGGGTGGCCATTTTCGTCGGCCATTTCTTCCTATCCAAGGGTTTGGATAGATATTTATCTAAGTGTTGTCTTACTAATAACGAGTTATAAGCAGGTGCTCTATCATGTTGGAACCACTCAATTTCTCAAATTAAAATTATGCAACATGTCTTGAAAAGTGTATTGCAAGAAATGCAAGTAGCGCTCCCCAGTAAGTGATTCATCATAGTTAAAAGGCCCCAGAATAGTAGACCCTATGATACCACACCAAACATTAAAACCAAATTTTATCTGGGTTCGTCTTTGTTCCACATGGAAAGGGTTTTTTTAGCCCAGATATGCTCATTGTGTCTATTGAACATACCGCAGTTAGTAAATCTAGTTTCATCTGACCATAACACCTTTAACGGAAACTGTGGATTGTCAAGGCACATGTGTCTAAACCATGTACAAAACAAAATACGTCGATGTTCGTTACCAGCATGCAAAGTTTGAGAAACTGAAAGTTTGTACGGGTGGAATTTGTGCGCTTTCAATTCGTTGAGATGTGCCAGCTTCTGCCGCAATTTGATGTAGATGGATTTTGATTTATCATTGACAAAACATTTATTTGTGCTGCTTCGTTAATTTGATTACGTTCCTTTGGTGGTTTAGTAAAAGATCCATATCCGCGTAAAGTATCGTAAAGCCTCTTAAATGTACCTAAAGCAGGTTGACGACGATTAAAATATTTATGAAAGTATTCCTCAGCTGCACGAACTGAATTTTTATGGTATATGATATAACATTCCTCCATTTTCAGTTTTTCTTCGTTAGAATATTCCATTTTATCACGAAAACTTGTCAATATCGACTGTCAGTTCAGCACTACTAATGGAATCACTCTCAAATGAGGAAACCTCAAACTGAAAACAATCTTTTTCATGGCTACCTAAGTTAAAAGTGAAAATAAGAGAGAAAAGCATCCATAACTCCGTTATTTTTATGAATAACTATATCGAGTGTTATCATTTTTTTAAAAGTAGGTTGTGAATTTGACATGAACTATTGATTTCTTTTTTGCACAGTGTCAATTTATTTACTGCATTTTTAAATTTAAATATGCCTAGAATTAAATAGTTTTCAAATAGTGAAATAAGGGATATTATTTGTGTTTATGCACAAGTAAATTATAATTGAAGTGCTGCAGGTAGATTATACACAAATTTAGGTAAAGATGATATTTTAGTTCCAATTCTGAAAAATCCTGCATTAAGTACTCGGCGCTTGCAAACAGCTAGTGGTTTAAGTAATTCGAGTATATCACGAATATTACGTACAGAAAAATTGTATGCGTATCACTTTACGCCTGTACAAAATTATTGTCCAATCACGTAGACTACAGTTCTGTCAGTGGATGCAACAGAAAATCGGTCCAGATCCAACGTTTCTTGAAAACGTCCTATTTTCTGACGAAGCTACATTCAAACTTCGTGGAGTCTTCATTTGGAGGAATAACCACTATGATTTTGATAATCCTCATAAGTATCGTGAAGGTCATTTTCAGTATGAATTTTCCATTAATATTTGGTGTGGAATTATTGGGGATGACTTCATTCGTCCACTTGAACTTCCGACGAGATTAAATGCATTACAGTATATAGAATTTTTGGAAAATAATTTGGTAATTTACTCCAAGAAGTTCCTCTTACTGCAAGGCAGCATATGGGGTTTATGCGCGATGGGGCGCCG
The DNA here is from genome assembly GCA_034190945.1 of Octodonta nipae. Classification (NCBI taxonomy): domain Eukaryota; kingdom Metazoa; phylum Arthropoda; class Insecta; order Coleoptera; family Chrysomelidae; genus Octodonta; species Octodonta nipae. The sequence goes on from CM067219.1 coordinate 61,908,531, forward strand.
CCCATTATTCACTTATAGTCCGGCAATATTTAAATGACTACTTTCCGCATCGTTGGATTGGACGTGGCAGTGAATTCCCTTGGCCGCCTTGTACTCCAGAACTTAATCCTATGAACTTTCACGTATTGGGATACATGAAATCTTTGGTGTACAGCAATGAAATTAATACCCGAACCGAGCGTTTAGCGAAAATTCAGGAAGCCGCGATTAGTCTTAAAAATAACATAGCAACCTTTTGCAAGATAAGACGACATTTCACAGAAAGTGTAATAAAATGCATTGATGCTAATGGTGGCCAATTTCAACATTTGATGAAGAGAATCTATTTGTTTTTTTTTTGTTTTATAATTAAATTGAATGTTTTTGAAACCGTTAATGTTTTATTTAAATGACTAAGCGCCAGTCTTCAAATGGCAATATCTCGAAAACATCTTGAAATATGGAGTTTCAACAAGTATACGTTTTTTGTATTGAAATTATTTAGCATCGAAACCCAAATTATACGAATTCGAACTTCGTAACAAACACCCTGTTAGTACTCTCGTACTATGAAAAATGACAAGTTGTTGTTTATCGCCTTTGAAAACTATATTGTACCAAAATTTGAGTTCAATATATGGAGACGATTTTCAAATATCACAAATTTTCAAAAACCAAATACCCACTTTAGGACCCTGTATATCATTTACTACAAACATTTTGCAAAGGCATGTTTGTGTTAATCGATATATTTTCACCGCCTGTAACTGGAAGGTATCGTATAGTCCATTGTCCATTGTATAGTTATGAGACCCCTGCATACGTTTTAAATAATAGTGTATTTTCTCACTAATATTTCATCTTAAGCTAAAGTCGCATATTTTTACGTAGAATACAATATAAGTTTCTGTTTAAATTTTTAACGACAGGGTGTTGTATGTCAATGTTTTTTCTTAACAATATTTCACTCCTGAGATAATTGATCAAGCCGCATAAATAAAATTGTGACAGTTTCTTAAATTGCGCTAAGGCATTAAAAGTTTTTAATGCTGGATAATAACTAACAATTTTCATCTAAAGTACTAATTTTTATAATTTTTTTCTCAATTCAAATATGTATTGCACATGAAAAAACTTATTAACTGATTCAATAAGCATTTTCAACCGTTATAAAAGCTAAGCTAATGAAAGTATCTACTATTTGGTGCTTGTGATGGAACCAATAGATTAATTGTGAGTTACCCAACATCGCAGAATTATTTTTGCTATATCTACTGTTTCTGTCAATGTAGGAACAGCAAATGTGTACCAGATTTTAAGTCAAACTGTTGGCTTTGCAATAGAAAAAGATTCAGCAAAATAAGTTCAAAAGTTCTTACGTGATGCCCGTACAAATAAACAAAGAGACAGACAACTACAATTTTATAATAGTATAGAAGATAATTGAAAAATCTTGAAAGAAGAGAAAATTTTTAATTTAAATTTTAGACAATATTTTCTCAAATTATCTACCTAGACCCCGAAATATTTGCAAACTTTTGTATAAAAATAAATTACAAATGTCAAAGCAGTCAGAAAACAAAACAAATTGTCCTTACAAAAATGATCTGTACTCTGGCTTTAAAGGAACCCGCACACATCTAAGCCCTACTGTCCACGTACCTTCGCTTGAAACTAGCACTTTCGGTAATTTCCCCTTGCTCTATGCTTGATTGCAGCTTGCATCTGAGATTAAACTGTGTCCACCAGGCTAAAAATGTTGTAGTGACATGCAATCGTCATGCAGCTTGAGCAGAATGCAGCACTAGTCAAGGTAACAGATAAAAGCTAATACAATTTTTCCTGAAATTCCTGGATGTCGAAACTTATTTCGCGATAAAACATTTTACTTTGATATATCTCCTGTATTTCCACCTCATGATCAATGGATTATTTTTATATAATACTTCTAGCAATTATTCATTCACCCGCGTATGGAATGTAAAATTCTGTGCAAACAGAATTAGCCTATGAAACATATGGGCTACTCTATATAACAAATTTTTTAACTTCTGTGAACCACCCTACATAACAATAAATCCACCAATCCCGAATATATTTCACTCAAACTACAAGTGCTTATGGGCCTCCCTATATAATAGTTTTATTCAACATTTTTCTGAACCACCTGGTAACTGTACTTCACCCTATAGTACAACCATCCTGAATAAACTGCAGCATGCAGTTTATTCGTCACCCAATATAACGTTTTTTAATCCTTTACTTCACTCTATATTTCAGCTATGCAACTGCTCATGGTCTACGCAATATAACAAGTATTTCTGAAAATATTTAAGCCACCTAGTAAAGTATAATTTCTCTCCACCCTGTATTTTAACCACCCTTTATATGCAACTTTTTCTAACATTGTGTTAAACACACTATATAATTATAATTTTGCTTCGCACCATATTTTAGGTATTACACATATATGCAACTGTTCATGGTCTACCCTCTATAACAATATTTTTAACATTTTTTTATCCACCCTGTAAACCTATAATTCTACTCCACCCTCGATTTCAACCACCTTGTACATACAACTACCCAATATAACAATTTGTTGTACCGCTCTGTATGACTATAAATCCACCAATCCCCAATATATTTCTACCAAACTACAACTGCTTATTTGCCATCCTATATAACCACATTATTAAATATTTTTTGAACCGCCTTGTATAATTATTACTCTACTTCCATCTATATTTAAACCATCCTGTTTATACTGCTGCTAATTAGTCAACCATTATAACTTATTTGTCCATACCTCTTTGAATCATCTTGTATAACCATAATTTTACAATACAAAATTTTTCAACCACCCTGTATATGCATCTGCTTAAGGACCATCAAATATAACATGTTTGTAAACTTAACACTTAACTCTGACTCTGTTCTACTACATTGTTACGAGAATTCATCCGACAGCTAGTGCAATCGGCCATCAACCAATTCGTGAAAGGGTCATTATTCCGATACTTCTGGGAATCCGAAATGTTTCGTCTCCCAACAGGCCGACCGCTGCCGTTACTGGGAATTCCCTTAAAGCTTCCAGAATACATGAAAGAAGTTTCCCGATAGTTCGTTGACTTTCAAGAATAATTCCAAGAGAAATATATAAATACGGACAGCTGGCGATGGGATTCATTCTGTTTTCGACGGTCGTATTGTGTAGTTAAGATAAAATGTAAATAGTTTCTGTGAATATAAATTGTGTTAAAGTAGTGGAAATAAATTAGAGTGAATTGGACTGTGTTTTTAGATAAATCCAAGAACTGAACAGAACCCGTGTGTGAAAATATAAACATTACAAAAAATTTCAACTATTTTATCCATCCATATTTCTGATAATTTTTTAATCACCCTGGAAAGTGTAATTTGTCTACACCTTATTTCTCAACAGCCGCTTATATGCAATTTTTCTTACATTGTTTTAGTCACACTGTATAACTATAATTTTACTCCACCCTCTATTTCAACTACCATGTATAGGTATGCAACTACTTATCGGCCACCCAGTATAACATCTTTGTACTAACCTGTATAACTATAAATCCACCAATCCTCAATATATTTCACCTAAACTACACTTACTAATTGGCCACCCTATATAACAATTTTATTAAACTTTTTATTGAGCCACCTTGTTTATACTGCTGCGAATTAGTCAACCGTTATAACTTACTTGTTTATCAGTTGTTGATCCATCATGTATAACCATAAGTTTACTCTAGGAAATATTTCAGCTACCCTGTATATGCATCTGCTTAGGGACCACCAGATTTTTTTAAACACTTAACTATAAATCTGCTCCTCTCTATATTTCAACTGTCTTATGCATGCAACTGCTTCGAGACTACGCTATATAATCATTTTTCTGATATTTGGAAAGTCTAATATATGCAACTTATATGCAACTTTTTCTAATATTGTTTTAATCACACTCTATAACTATAATTTTACTTTGTCCCATGTTTCAGATATTGCATATACGCAACAGCTCCTACAAAAACTTTCGAACATTTTGTTATTCACCCTATTTAATAAAATTCTACTCCTCCCTCTATTTCAAATACCTTGTATACTACTATCGGCCACGTAGTATAACATTTTTGGCCTACAATGTTTAACCATAAATATAAATCCATTAATTCCCAATATATTTCACCAAAACTACAACTGCCTATGGGGCACCCTATATAACAATTTTTCAAAAATGCCTTGCATGTATCTCTCCACTTCAACCTGTATTATAACCACCCATTATATGCTGCTGCTGATTGTTTACCCAATATATCATTTTTAAGTACTTTACTATACCCCCATCCTATATTTCAACTATCCTATCTATGCAACTGACTATGAGCTACGCTATGTCACAATTTTCCTCAATTTTTTTAATCACACTTCATTTGAAACTTTTTCTAACCTTTTTGAAACACACTGTGTAACTATAACTTTCATTCACCCCATATTTTAGGTAATCCAGATATGAAATTGCTCATGTTCTACCTTATAAAACAACATTTTTCTACCATTTTTTTACCCACCCGGTATAATTATAATTCTACTATACCCTATATTTCAACAATGTATATTAACTACTTATGGGCGACCCAATATATCATTTTTGTACCACCCTGTTTACTTAGAATTCTACTCCACCATATATTTCAAACATCTTATATACGAAGCACCTTGTAGATCATAACATTTCCTTGAAATATTTTTTAGACCCACCTGTATAACCGTTATTTTACTTCGCCACATATTTCAACCGTTTTATATAAGCAACCACTTGTGGATATTAAACAATTTTTTAACCACCTTATAAACTATATTCCACTCCATCTAATATTTCAACAACATTTTATAAACAACTGCTTCGAACATTTTTTCAAACCGTCTCATAACTATAATAACTTAAGACACTAGATATCCTAACCTAACTTAATTTCAACCACATTTTATACAACATTTTATTATCTGTATAAATGTAACACAAACTACCTGGTACATGAAACTATTTATGTATCACCTAGTTATTTTGATTTCTTATTTCCAACTTATGCAGCTGCCTACCTATAATAAATAATTGTATTCTATCCCTGTATATCTACCCATTGGAATAGTGCAATTCTGTGTTACTTACATCGTAGTAGTTTTATCGCTAAATCTAGCAGCAGTTTACTATCATTTTCAAACATATTATGGTCATAACGATATTGAAGTTCAAAATTAGTCAATGTATTGCAAAATAGGACTTCTACCTATAACGCTAAAAATAATTATATTACCTATAAAAAACACATTCAATGTTGTAAGGTACCTACCCACCATTATGCTCATTCTGTACAAATTAATTACCTACCAATCTAGTATATTTTTGAAGTCTGTGCCAAGCAAATCTAAAATGCTTCATTGCGTACTTATCTACTAATTCATCAAACTTGATTGTTGCTTGTCACCGACTTCAAAAATATACTAGATTGGTAGGTAAATAATTTGTACAGAATGAGCACCTTTTAATGTTTACATTTGTTACTTCCTGGGTAGGTACCTTACAACATTGAATGTGTTATTTATTTGCTAGAGTTGTATTTTGATATAATTATTTTTAGCTTTTTAGTTATAGGTAGAAGTCGGTTATATTTTTTTTACAAATGTTTTATTTTCAACTTTTTAGTTTTTTTGAACTCAGGTAGTTTTCATTCTTTATTTTGTATGTATAACCTTAATAGACAGAACTAGGTAACATCGAAAGCCTCAACATTACACAATGATAATTTATCATTTAAATTGACAGGTAAATCTTTACGAACAAAATGTACCAGTACGCGTTGACTTAATAAGCCCAAAATATATTTTGGGGACTACGCCATGTAACTTTTCTTCAACTTTTTTGACAACCCTGTATAACTATAGATAATTCCACTCCAACCTATGTACCAACCATCCTGTACATACGACTGCCCACGGACAAGCATAAATTTGTTAGCTGCCTTCTGTAAACTATAGGACGGAGTAGAATCCATCCTATATTTACGGAGTAAAATCCGTCCTATATTTCAACCATAGTATATAACTCCCTATGGGCTACCCCATAAATTATTTCCTTTTTAACATTTTATGTTATCGCCCTGTGTAATATTAATTCCTCTCCACACTTTATGCAATTTCTTATAGGCTATAAAAGAAATAATTTTTTAATCACACTTTATAAATATAATTCAACTCCAGCATATATTTCAACCATCCTGTATATGATTTTCTTATGTCCACATCATGTAACAGTTTTTTAATCACCCTATATAATTTTAATTTCACATTTTTTTCAACATTTTTATACCACCAAACGTCCAGTCCATCCTATATTCCAACCATCCTGTATATACGGCTGCCTACGGACCACTATCATTCTAGTCCGTCCTATATTTCAATTTTCATATAAATGCAACTCCTTCTGCCACTTTACTTTGTGATTTTGTTTGCTATATCTAAACACCCTGTCTATAGGCCACCAAGTACCAGTTTAAAGTTTGACATGTGTTGTCACTGAACTATTAGGCCGGGAGAATGAGACAACAAAAAGTACCGTCTTCGCAAAATGGAAAAATTTGCATTTAAATAAGTATTTACCTGGTATACAAACAAAACGAGCTTGGTACTCATTGATTTAAGGAGCCGAAAATACTATGCTTTACTACCTATATGGTTGAAATGTACATAGAAAACTTTCAAATTCGCAATTAAAACTTTCAGTGCCTAAAATTACCGCACTATTACGTTGGAATTAAAATATTTATGAGGAAATGTCTGTTATGTCATTTCTCGGTTGCAAAAGCAATTCACTTCATCATAAATAGTTGCCTCAAGCACCCACGCTTTTTACTCTGAAACAAATTATTCTGTTAATAACATATTGGTTCGTGCACTGTTCATTACAAATTTTCTACTTACCAAACATCTTATATATACACAGAAATATTAAATTCAAGATGTTTACGTCATTACGACAAGACTAGATCAGCAATGAACATTACAAAATAGTAAATTCAACGAATTGTAATGAGTCAAGTTAATCAAAAGCGTTGAAACATTGTATACAAACGTAAAAACTCACTTGATTGAGTTAAATGAATAAAGAAAGGTTATATAATTTTTAGTTGTATTAGACAATACAAAATATAATCTGGATAATTTTTATTTATTAGAGCATATTTATACAAAGCAAAATATATCAGTACAAAACTGATATTTAGTATATTCATTTTATAGTAGGCTACTCCCAACCCTTCTCTGACTACCAAATCCAAATGGTATAACCATCTATAATAGTTACTTCAGTGAATTATAGGTGGAAGTCATGTGTTTAAAAAGTACATGATCTCACAAGGCATTTTTTAACTGAGATATAACAATTTGTCCTAGTTTCTCCGAAAATCCTAGATGTCTCTCTTTACATTTCGCGTCTACAATTTTTCTGACATGTATCAAATACATAAATAAGTGTTGGAGAGGCCATTCTCTTGTGGGAAGCGCAACTGATGAAGGTTCCATGACCAGAAACAATATATAAAGAATGACATCCGAAGAGGGTATTAAAAATGATTTATTATAAAAATTTAAATTAAATTATTACGCAAGTTAAAATTCAAAAATATTATTTGGGAAATTACAATTTAAGTAGCTCTCTTTTCTATTTAACTACTTACCGACATTAGAAAATGTTAGTAATAAGTAAATAACTCAATCTACAATAATAATGAACGTTCTTACCTTGAAATTCTAATTTAACATTTTGCATCTAATATATTAACTAAAATGTAAACGACCAAGAAATTTAAGGTATCAAAAAGTTCAATTCAGGCAACATTACTGATGTAAGTTGTAATACTGATAATTATAGTTTAAAAAAAAACAAGAAAACGCTTTAATAGCAAACCGCACTAGTAGTCTTAATTATGAACAGTTTATATTACAGCAGCAGAAATCGAACAACAATCATGATTAATTCCAATTAAAAACTTATAAAATAGTTATAGAATAATTGTAAAGTTTGCAGAATATTTCGTGATGATATAAAAATAAAAACACCCCACGCTTTTACTTTAACATTATAATTTCGAATTATTCTGTTATTAACTAAATAAATTTTATTATTACAATTTCAATTTAGAGGAATTGGTTTTTATTAATCAATATTGTTTGCTCGACTTTCTACGGTGAATATATACAATTATTTCTTCATAATCTTAAAAATATATTTAAACTCATTTTTAGTTCAGTTTGTCTATGAAAGCGTAATTTAGAATTAGTTTTTTAAACTATAATTATTTCCAAGTTTTTAGTTTCATAACGCACGTATTTATAATTCAAAAGTTTACTTCATACAGTAATTTGAAGCGGAACCTAAATGTCCCTATCATTATTCCGACACAGTTCCACTCCTGCCAACTATATGGCAGTAGAAAAATCGCTGCTTCAATTTAGTCCTGGGCAAGGTTTTAATGGTATTTCGTATTTTCTCCATCTTATTTTTGGTAGTTGGGTTCTCTTCAAGAACAGTCTTACGTCTTCCCCACAAGATAACAAACGGCCAGGAAAATTTCAACTGTTATAACTCGAATTCGGTATTGTCATCTAAATGCCCTTGACATACTTTTGATTATAATGCGCGGTCAAATTTTCAAGCTAGATACTTACATCATGTTTTGACACTTCTTTACTTGATTGTGACATACACATCCAAATTAGTTTTCTGTTTAAGAAAAGTAAGAGCCTTCGGTTTATAGAAAAATTATACAAATACAGAAGTCAAAATTTGCATTTTATTTAATACTCTACCAAGAACATCACAAAAAAGGAATGTATGGGTAGTAGAGAAAAGTATGACCAATTTATGTGGGCATTAAAAAATGTCCACGCTGAAAGCATTAATAACATGTTCAAAAAGTGACTAGAATGTCACTAGTGTAGAAAAGGTTATAATGTGAATTTTAAATATCCAATGAAGCCACCGGTTTATTTCTTTTTAACCAGACTTCCAGTAAAAGGAGGAGGTTGTCAATTATTTGGCACGCATGTATGCTCAGTGGTTATCAAAAACGACTTGGGCAATTTTATGATTAAACGGCATTGTTTTTTTTTAACTCTTAATGGGCGAAAATCATTTTGCCATAAAATGATTAAGGCATTATTTAGCAGAATACCTGATACTAGGTAATAAACCAATTGTACATGAAGTGGAAGAAAGTCTTTTGTGGGGAATATGTTTCAATAAACTCAACTCACTGACTGGTTAAACCGATTTTTTTTAAATATTAAAACAGTAGCTCTGGCTTGATAAATAGTCGTGCCAAACAGGAATACTTTTTTTGTCGAAAATACAAATTTTATTTGCATTATCTACTTAAAATTACTAACAAGCACCCCACGCTTTTTACTCATATGAAATCGATAATGAGGTTTATTTTTCTGTTAATAACTTAAAGTTTACACAAAATTATATTTTTATTTTGACGCGTAATTTTTTTAAAATCAAAAATTGAAAAAGTACATTTAAAGTGATGACGGACTTGAGATCTACTGCTTATAATACTAGAATTTGATTCCCTTTTTGCCGTTCATTTTACTGCAAATGAAAAATATTCCAATCAAGGGTTACATTCCGGTTAAGTTTTTGTACTCGTATGTATGGTTAATAAATAGTCCCCTAAGTGTGAAAACCGTTTTTGATAGTTTTTTCCTCAATACATATATAATAGACTGTTTTTGATTAAACACGCTCCAAGAGTGAGATTTTTCAGTGATGTAAGCGGGAGGTCATAGGATGTCCGATGTATAAATAGATACTATTTATTAATTGAAAACTTCCTGGTAAAGAAATACTTGCTTTGCAATAAGGTCGTTTTACAGGCTCAGACTAGAAAATTCAAGTCTCGTTTACTTCATGTTTACGTAAGTTTTCATTTTCCATTTCATGTAGTACGACATTATTTTACTAGAGATATTTCTAACTACTAGATGGCAAATTTTCGCATTCGTGCTTGAGTTAATAAATTTGAATTTGGCATTCTAGGCATCGTTTGTGATTTGTTATTTCCTAATAGTGACGTATCAAAAAGCTCGTTTATCACAGAGAGTACGCTAACGGGGAAAGTTTCAACTTAAAGAATTGGGTATTGAGTCATACGAAGCGGCCCTGATTTATTGAGAGCTGTAGCCAATTTTCAAGTTAATCAGACTTCTTTAAGTTGGTGAAAATTACGTTGAAGTTTCCGTTACATTGATACATACATATATACACGTCAACGTAATAAAAGCGTGTTAATAAAATTAAATATTCACTTGATTGAGTTTTAAATGAATTAGTCTTAGAGAACTAGTAATTTCAGTATATATAATTGTGGTTAGTTGTATTTAGAGTACCAACAATATCAAAATATAATTGATTGTAGATAATTGTGTTTGTTTAAAGGATAAAATTTGTTCATAATTTTCAAAAATATGGTCAGGTGACCGTTTAAAAATATTGTAAACGAACGTTTGTTTCTTGTCAGTATATGTGCCTCGAAAGACAAATAATATGTGGTTATAATTATCCTCAACTATAAAGTTTAATCCTTCCTCGACGTTTTCTTGGACTTCCATCGTCTTGAAATGATTGATCTCAGAACGTTTCATAGCTTTGGATCTCCTATCGTCAATGAATGAGAAATTGAGATTATCCGTCGAATTTATACCCATAACCGGTCATGCTGTTTGCGTCGCTTAATCCCTTGTCATGTGTTTAAAAAGTACATGATCTCACAAAGCGTTGTTTAACTGAGTTTGTGGCCCAAGACATAGATATTTGTACTAGTTTCCCGACAATACTAGATGTCGGTCTTTACATCTCGCGTCTACAAATTTTCTGATATATATCAAATACATAAATAAGTGTTCGAGAGGCCATTCTCTTGTGGAAAGCGCAACTGATGAAGGTTCCCTGACCAGAAACAATATATAAAGAATGACACCCCGAAGAGTATTAAAAAGTATTTATTATCAAAATTTAAATTAAATTATTACGCAAGTTAAAATTCAAAAATATTATTTGGGAAATTACGATTTAAGTAGCTCTCTTTTCTATTTATCTACTTACCGACATTAGAAAATGTTAGTAATAAGTAAATAACTAATTCTATTATAATAATGAACGTTCTTACCTTGAATTTCTAATTTAATATTTTGCATCTAATATATTAACTAAAATGTAAACGACCAAGAAATTTAAGGTATCAAAAGGTTCAATTCAGTCAACATTACTGATTGTTGTTGTAATACTGATAATTATAGTTTAAAAAAAAACAAGAAACACGCTTTAATAGCAAACCGCACTAAAAAGTAGAAAACAATTCTTAATTATGAACAGTTTATATTACAGCAGCAGAAAGTCGAACAATCAATCATGATTAATTACCTCAATATAAAAACTTAATAAAATTTAAGTTATTAACAGAATAATTCGATTCAGAGTACACAGCGTGATGATATTGCAGAAATGTTACGTGATGATATAAAAATAAATAATATTCCTTCAATATTGCAGTAATATTTACTAATTAACATTATATATTTCATATTATGATATATTTCTGTATTATCGCAGGGATATTGCTAAATAATATATTTATTCCCAATATTACGGCAATATTCCAACAATATTAGAGTCTGAATTGGTTTTTATTAGAAATATGCAATATTGATGCAATGTCGCTGCAAATTTAAATACGAATATATTACAATATAATTTCTATACTATAATACAGCAATCTTACAAAAAAATATATTTAAACACAATATTACAGTAATATGTCAGCAATATTAGAATGTGAACAGTTTGCATTTAATAATATAATATATTTCGTGAATATCGCAGGAATATTGCTAAATAATATATTTATTCGCAATGTACAGTAATATTGGAGCAATAAATGTCTTCCATTATTCTCGACACATTTATCTAATCTAATATCAGTAGAAAAATCGCTGCTTCAATTTCAGTCCTGGGCAAGGTTTTAATGGTATTTCGTATTTTCTCCATCTTATTTTTCCTGGTAGTTGGGTTCTCTTCAAAAACGAGGTCTTACAGTCTTCCCCACAAATAAAAATCGGCCAGGAAAACAGACTTTCTCTGTCTATAACTCGATTCGGATATATCTCATCTAAATGTTGACATATCTTTTGATTATAATGCGCCGGACAAGATTCAAGCTAGATACTTACACATGTTTTGACACTTCGTTCCGACCGACACAATACTTACTTGATCTTGACATACACATCCAAATTAGTTTTCTGTTTAAGAAACAGGCCCCACTTTATATATTAAGAGCCTATCCGTTTATAGAAAAATTATACAAATATCAGAACAAAATTTGCATTTTATTTTAATAACTCTACCAATTTTGTGTTTGCGAACATCACAAAAAAGGAATGTATGGGTAGTAGAGAAAAGTATGACCAATTTATGTGGGCATTAAACTGAAAAAATGTCCAGCTGAAAGCATTAAATAACATGTTCAAAAAGTGACTAGAATGTCACTAGTGTAGAAAGAGGTTATAATGTGAATTTCTAAATATCCAATAAGCCACCGGTTTTTTCTTTTTAACCGACTTCCAAAAAGGAGGAGGTTGTCAATTATTTGGCACGTTTTGTTTTATGTATGCTCAGTGGTTATTCAAAAACGACTTGGGCAATTTTGATGATTTAAACGGCATTGTTTTTTTTTTTAACTCTTAGATGGGCGAAAATCATTTTGCCATAAATATGATTAAGGCATTCATTTAGCAGCTTACCTGATACTAGGTAATAAACCAATTGTACATGAAGTGGAAGAAAGTCTTTTGTTGAATATAGTTTCAATAAACTCAACTCTATGAAATACTTGACTGGTTAAACCGATTTTTTTTAAATATTAAAACAGTAGCAAATAAATTATTCTTGGCTTGATATAATCAGTCGTAAAACAGGAATACTTTTTTTGTCGAAAATACAAATTTTATTTGCATTATCTACTTAAAATTACTAACAAGCCACGTTCTGCTCATATAAATCGATAATGAGGTTCTATTTTTCCTAAAATATAGTGTTATAATAAAGTTCTACACAAAATTAATAAATGGATTTTATATTTTTCGAAAAACGCGATTATTTTTTTACTCTTCTGATGAAAATATCAAAAAATGAAAAAGTACATTGTAAAGATGATGACGGCATTGAGATTCGCTTCAAATACTAGAATTTGATTCCCTTTTTGCCGTTTTTTACTGCAAATGACAAAATATTCCAATCAAGGGTTACATCTCCGGTTAAGTTGACTGGGCAGCCCCACGCATGTGTACTCGTATGTATGGTTAATAAATAAGTCCCCTACAGAATAGTGAAAACCGTTTTTGATAATATTCTTCCTCAATATCTTTGTCATATTAATAGACTCTTTTAAAGTGATTAAACACGCTCCAAGAGTGATGATTAGTATTCAGTGATCGTTAAGCGGGAGGTCATAGGATGTCCGGATCGTATAAATAGATATAATTTATTACATAATTTCCTTAAAAAATACTTGCTTATGGTCAATAAGGTCGTTAAGACCAAGACCACAACCAGCCTTAACGGCTACAGGCTACAGACAAGTAAATTTAGAAAATATACAAGTCTCGTTTTATTCATTTATGGAATTTGGATTTTAAGAAATCTTTGATCTAACAAGAAGTGATGTTAAGTTTTCATTTATCATTTTCATGTACTAACGGACATTATTTTACTAGAGATAATTTCTTAATTAATAACTACATATAAATTATTTAGTGGCTATAATTTTCGATTAGTGCTTGAGTTTTAAACATTTGATGTTTATTCTACATCGTTTGTGATTTGTTATTTCCTAATATGACGTATCAAAAGCTCGTTTATCACAGAGAGTACGCATAGAAAGTTTAATAATGGTGGGTTACTGAGATCAATTACGAAGCGATGAAAAAGCAGAATCCTGATTTATTGAAAGAGCTTAGATTTAAAGAAGTACAGTAAGTAGAGTTGAGGCAAGATAAGAACAAACGGGAGGAGTAAAAGACTTAGATAAGGCAGAGCTAAAATGAACGATGACACCACATTCAACGCTTTATTAACGTTGTTAGCAACACAATTACACAACATCAACGGAAGTTCCTCTAGAAAATGCAAGCCAGTCGTTTATTGGAAAATATTTAAAGACTGTCAAATTTCACCCTGACTGGATGCATCTCATTCAATAGCTGGCAGATGATGATCCTGATCGACGATTGCAAATTTGATTGAAATTTTTATGGGAATGTGACTAAATCTCCAATTTTTTTAAACATGTTGATTTCCGACGGAGCTTTTTTTTTAAATGATGCAAGTAAATCGTCTGAATGGTCGTTATTGGTCTCAGGAAAATCGGCTATGGGTACAAAGGTTACTCACCCATAAAACACAAGAAATCAATGTTTTGGAAAATCTCACATTCTATGGAGAATTTGATTGATTTTGACAAAGCGAACTTCAGAGACCAACTTTCCAGTTCCAATTAGTACCGGACAAGATTATTTCTGCCTTGCAACGATTACTTCTACATAGAGTCAGAAACCAAGTTTGAATTTGACATGTCAAGAAAAACGAGATTCCGGTTAGAACTTCCCACTTCCGGAAAGAACCTGAAGCGATTTTTGCTTTATTTCAAGTCTTCGCGAACGAAGAGTTCATACCCTTGGTTAAAGTCTTATTTTGTGTGTTTTGCATATAAAGCTGTTATAATACCTATTTTACCTGTAAATGGTGAATTATTCGAAATCGATTAACAGAAATACTAAAATTGCAATTGAGTTTCGTTGAACGAGTTACTATAAGTATAAAACAAAAATTTAATGAAATTAATTTTGAGAATGGACTATTTCACTGCTGCCGCTGTTGCATGCCGAAATGCTTTCGGTATCTATGTATATTTACACTCAAAATTTTGAAAAACTGTGATAACGTATCTCTAGGGCAACATTTTAAACGGAACATCCTAAGACTTTGGTTTATTTTGTAAAAACAATTAGGGCTTTAGCATCTATCGAATGGAATTATATAAGCAACAGATTAATTATCATAATTCTGAGAAAGACATAACTAAATTTTTTACAAAGGATATCTTCGAAATCATTATGTAAATTAGATTTTGGTTAACTGGTTTGAAACCAGGTGGGTTTTGTAGCTTTTGAGTAGTAGATCAAAAGTGTCAATGACCGACAAGCCCTAAAACGGGGTGGTTCAGTTATAGTTCGCTGAAGCTACAATGGGGAAGTAAAATTATTTGAAATTAATGTAGGTACTGTCAAATATTTCAAGATTAGATTTTACATTTAATTATATTGTCCGGATTCTATATAAGACACTGAAAAATTGAATTATCATTTTTAAATTTTTTATTGCCTACTATGTAACGTTTGGTTATGTGTAATACTATATCTATGATATAGTATAAGAGCCAGCGTGGCAGACTTACGGTAGTTTAATAAAGCAATTTCCACTTTCAGGTTCACTATGTTCAGTGAAGGTCCCTATGGATCTCTTGACGTATCAAACATGTTACAAATTTGACCATACCCATTTTAATTTTAATGTTGTCACGGACAACTGAATGTTACTTTTGAGGTTATATGTTTAGGGATGTATAATATTACCGCACTCACTCTCATCATGGTCTGATTCATCTTTTTCTAGATGGTATTTATGTTTATTTCTGTGCCTATTTAATTTTCAAATGGAACGACAGTCATAGTGATAGTTTTGCCAAGTATTTTTGATATATTTGTATTGATTAACTGTAAAATTTATTAAACATTTGCCGGATGGTAAATGAAATTTCAATATTCAAAATTCCAGTAATGTAACAATACTTGCAACTAGGTAATGCAACTCAGTTGGAGTTAATAGGCGTGTGCATATACATATAAATAAATTGTTCCTCAGTTTATCCCAAAAAAAATATATTTTTAATTATATTTTGTCATGTGAAATGGACTTCGTTGAACTGTAATATTACTATTTAGGCAGCTTTTTATAATCGACTGCCCGTCCGAACATATTGAATTTAAACTTATAGTTTTTCAGGGTCCTCATTTCTAATATTACTGTATAGTATTTTTTTCTATAAACTAATGTACATCAATATATTTTTTGCAACATACATTTTTCGTTTAAGGGCGAACCGTAATTGCCAGATTTGCAAGATTACCTGAATTAAAGTAAAAAGTTTCACAAGATGTTTATTTTTTATATTTTATTAAATATAGCACAAATAAAGGAAGTTATTACAATGAGTTAAATTTCAATAAACTGGCATATTTACCCTATCACAAAATTCTATTGAACATATTTGAGTTAATATAATTTATATTTTTCGCAGATGTTCTTGTTTAATTTTATTTGCAGTACATTTAAATCCTTTGATATAGAGATTCATCATAAATAATATTAGAGTTTTCTTTTAGTTTTTTACCTGAACCCACCTGGACTAGCAACTTCCACTTTCAAAAATTATTAATTAGGTTACCTTTAAAATTTTTATAAATAATACAAATTTTGTTAAGAGATACATCCACAATAATTATCCTGAAGCATTGAAAAATGTTTTTTCCACAAAAACCTAATATTAAAAAAAAACGAAATGGATTCAGTTAATTTCGTTCCACTCCTTTAATATCATTCTATTTAATACATATTTCAAATTGAAAAACCAATATTCATATTTTTTTTCCATAGCTATAATTCTCCAAGTGAGTAAATCTTCCAATATTTGATAGTTCATTGAAATAAAATATTTTCATTTGGACTGTAAATTTATAATTTCGTTATCTAATTTCAATAACAAATGAATATGAAAAAATAACGTTGGTAAATTATTCAAATAATAATAACTAAATAATCCATCATACCTGAAACGTTATTAAAATACTATATGCGATCTCTTAATATTCGTAATGGGAGCAATTCCGACTGCCTAATCTTTATGATTTATTGGAGTGTCTATGAGCCCTTCACGTGTATTACGAAAGAAACGAACTGAACTGAAAACTAAACTAATTGCACAATAATTCCGTTGATTTTGTATAACTTAAAACAGATTTTCGATGTGAAATTTTACAAGGAACACGTTGGTCGAGTTACTTTTTTCACATTCATTGTAGTTTTCAGGAATAATGTAAAAAAACCCTCTGTTTTTGAGGCATTTCCCCCCTTATTGCAAGCTTACCGTAAAAAGTAATTACAGATTCGTAATCTGCGCGCTCGAAAACATAAATGTTCTGTGTTAATTATCTGCTAGGTACAGGCAAAATTCAATAGACTATTTATTTCGGTATTAATTCTGTGGTGTATTTTCGAAAATGATTCAATGTTATTAGTATTTACAGAGGAATATGATATGGTAAAAGATGCGCGGTTTAGTATTTTACATTAAATTATAGTTGACGCAAACGCACTTTGCAAAATATTTTATAGATATATTATGGTAGCATATGAAATATCCTAGAATATTCATATAGAGTAAATCTTTATAAACCTTCACTCCAATCTAAAATTATACAAATCATTCCCCAGAAATTGAAATTCAAGGATTTATTTCATATAATGATTTCTTTTGCCCACTGGTAATATTTAGAATTTATTGCAGCATATTTTCTGAATTTAATTTCCCGCTTTTACAATCTTTATTGAAGAAGATCGCTTCACTGTTGCCTCCCGGTAAAGGGTGACCTGAAAATAGGTCATTAATAAAACCATCAGGCTTTAAATAATCCTGGAGCGGGATAACAATGGCTGAAGAATTTCGATGATAATGGGATGTGCTTCTGAAAGTTGGTGAAACGTTCCATTATGGATATCGAATTAGTATAACGGGGCAAATCGTATTTTTTTATAGCAAGTTACTTTTACCTTAGAATATGATCAACCATCTGTAAACATTATGACTCAGATCATTATGAAAACTTTTTCTATTGCAGAATCGCCTATTATCAGAAAGACGTAATTAAATTTAGTATTAGTTACGAAGATACATTGACTATTTTAGGGGTAAAAAATAACATTATAAAATAGATATAATTATTTAAAATTTAGAATTAAAAACAAAAAGTAAAATAAAAATCTCTGAATTTTGCGTGCTGGGAAATGATTTATATAATCTTAGATTAGGTACTTATAATTGTAATATACAGACCATTAAAGTCATGGGAAATTTTTATTCAAGACCTGGTTAAAATTTGACTAGACTTGAGTTCCTGCTTAGAATTTAAACATGAATGATGCGGACATCTCTCAGCAAGTTACTTTTAGAGCTGTCAAAGTTGACATTTTTTCCAAACAATGGCAAAAAATGACTTTTTTGGACGAATTAGGAAAAATGTGAGTTAGGTAATTTGATTCTAATTTCATTTTACGTATATATGCAATACTTGAATCATCTAGAATAAAATTGATATTGTACCTATTTTTGACCAATAAAACTTAAAAATAGTTTTGATTGCAGAACAAACCAGGGTATCATTTCAAGAAAAAATAGAAATTGTGTTCATACATAGACAAAAAATTCTATATAGCTGAAATTTTTATCAAAGCCATACAGAAAAAATATTCGTTATTCAACTGTATCAAGAATAATGACAAAATTCAAAAGCACTGATCCGGTAGGAAACCGGTTTAAATAAGTACATATTCCCAGTAAGTAGACTTGGGCAATATAAATTTTTTAGGTGAATGGTTCATTGACAATTCAGTCTTTATACTGAATGATTCAATTGAACCGTTCAAATGAAGATACTTTAATAAAGAGCTTGAAAGTAGTTTATTCAATTAGTACTTTCAATATAGTCTGGACAGTTAATATATTTATCGGGGGACGGGAACTTCCAAAACTATTTTGAACTAAATATTATTTTTAATGAACAGCTCCTGAGGTTATATTGTATATATTAAATCATTTTCTAATGGTTTCAGCAGTATTCGAATATGTTGACGTCTAATTATGAATAAGCAAAATACTTAAAAATCAAAATTTAATTAGGTATACTATTTACTCTAATTTAGAATAAATGATCAGTTGTTGAAAGTCGAGTGTGGAATACCCGAAATGCTGTCAAAACGCTATTATTTTAACAGAAATTCGTATTTGATGTTTTCTTTAATTCGCGCTTTACAGGATAGATGTAGAGACTTGCAGGAAGTAGTTTTTACAAACAAATGTGGTGCATTTTTTTGTTGGGGTATATAGCACATGTAGATCTATATATCTATATTGTCGTTTCTATTTCGGGTTATCATATATTTTGCGGTTTTTGTGATGATAAACTCATTTACATAGAGTGGGTCAGAAATAAATTGCGACCATCAACTTAAGTTTTTCAAATGTAAAGATTTGTTTTTTTATTTTTGAATTCTGTCCTATACCGAAAATTAACAGTTATTAAAAAAGACATTTCTTTCTAAAGTTAAAAACAACAAATGTGGAATGCATTTTTTTTGTTGGGGTACTATAATTTTCCTTCACAGTGAAAAGCAGCGTAGATTTTCTAGGATATATCTATATAAATACAAAAAAGTCGTTGGCCACGTAAGAGACAATTACAAAACCAAACATTAGAAGATACACGCTCGATTTACAAGAAAATTTTCACAAATCCACTTAGCGGCAGAACAATAAGTAAATCTTCTATCAAAAATTTTGCAAATGGCACCCATACAAAGTTTTTGTTTAGGAACTTATGAAGATAAACCCGAGAGTAGAATTTTGCGAAATAATGAAGGATTTGCCAACCCGCATTTCAAGTAAGATAGTTTTTTCCGATGCAAAATTTTGAATGCTTCAGTAAACAGGCAACATTTTCAATTGGGTCAGAAAACCACATTGGAATGGAAACATAGAGAGTTTTCCCATGGGCGGAATTGGGAATAATTGTAAGTCCTTTTTTTAGGGGAACACTTAATTCGGGAAAGTATTTAAACGTTTACAAAATGACCCTGACCCCAATGGATAACCCCAATTCTGGCAGATTAGGTATGGCATATCATAAAGATCTAGATGTGAAATAAGTATAAATGGGAAAATTCGAGGAATTAAAAAATAAACCGAAAACACGAATCCTGCCCAAACCTAAATATTAAGAGAATTTGAAAACCGTCTTTGGTAGTGTCAGGAAGTTAAGGGTTGAATATTTAATTTTTTAAGTTTTTTTTTCTTTAAAGAAAGAAATGTCTTTTTTAATAACTGTTAATTTTCGGTAGGGCATTGTACAGAAAAATATTAGAATTCAATGCAGAATTCAAAAATAAAATAAAAAAACAATGTTTCCGTTTGAAAAAATGAAATTGATGGTCGCAATTTATTTCTGACACACTTTGTATAAATGAGATTATTATCACAAAAACCGCAATTCAAAAAAAAACCGACGTGTCCGAGCGTTTTTCCTAAAAAACCAACACTTGAATTTTAAATGAATTTGTTCTAACCCACCCGTTCTCACTATATATATATATATATATATATATATATATATATATATATATATATATATATATATATATATATATATATATATATATGTATTGTGATATACTCCGTGGGTTCAATTAAAATTGTAAAACTAATATTCACTCTCACTTTCTATCCCAGCGATTGATGTCTCACGGAATGAAACCAGGGACGGACTGGATATATTTTTATAACACTGCCCTCCCTTTAATTCCGATAGTCCTGATCAGAAACATCCTCTCCATGGTAGGGAGCGAGTCGATCTAAATGGACCACCTTCAACTTAGCCCTGATGTTTCGACTGATCCGGTAGACGACGTCATTAAGCCTCTTGATCACCTCGTATGGACCATCCCAGACGGGTGTAAGCTTTGGAGATTTACCCTTGCTCCGTTGGGGGTTGTACAGCCAGACTTTGTCCCTTTATTGGAACCCGACTGAATTGGCCTTGAGGTCGTATCGCGTCTTCATCCGGTCACTGATGGCCAACATCTGCGTTCGGGCTAACTCGTGTATTGCCAGCATGTTATGTCGGAGCTGGTCGGCATAATCGCTGATGTCCAACGGAAGGTCTCCTTCTCTGTGGTCTGCCGATGTAGAGGCGCGGCAATGGTGGCAAATCCCTCAACAAATCGCCTGTAGTAGGAACAGAGGCCCTAGGTTCGGAGTTCATGCTTGTCTCTTGGGACTGGCCAATCACGGATTGCATCTATCTTGTCCTCGTTGGTGCGGATTCCTGACTCGGAAACGACGTGGCCTACTTCTTTTTGAAACAAGGAACACTTCTTCGGGTTGAGTCTCAGGTTGGCGTTATTAATTCTGGAGAATACTTCGCCCAGGTTCTTCAGATGGTCGTCAAATGTCTAACCCAAGACCAGAATGTCGTCGAGGTAACCCGGTCAGGCCATACTCCATTAGCCTCTCGAATGTTGCGGGAGAATAACATAACCCAAAGGGCATGACCGTGAACTGAAACAGTGGAGAACACTGTCTTTTCTCTGTCGATTACCTGTAGACCAACCTGCCAATATCCACTCTTTAGGTCTAGTGTGGAGAACCAACGGGAGCCTGCTAGTGTGGTCAGAGTGTCATCAATTCAGGGTAGTGGATAGCTGTCCTTTTGGTGATGTCGTTCAGCATTCTGTAATCAACGCAAAATCGGGTGGTTCCATCCTTCTTTTTAACTAGCACGACGGGAGCGGACCATGGGCTGATGGATGGCTCAATAACTCCATTTTGTAACATGGACTCGATGTTTTCTTCGACTGCCTGTTGTTGCCACAATGGTAGTCGCCTAGGTGGTATTCTGATGGGTTGAGTCTTCCCGGTATATATTCGGCGCCGCTGGATGATGTTGGTACGACCGGTGGTCCCATCTTCACTGTTAAAAATTTGCCAGTGCTTTGTGATAAATTGCTTCTGTTCCTCTGGTGTCAGATGTGTCAAATGGTCAGCAAACTGTTGTAGGAACTCTTTTCTGGACCCTGTCTGCTTCACGGATGTCTGGTACCCTTCTTCGCACTTGATGATGGTCTCGACTGGCTCGAAACAAGCTACCTCTTGACCATTAGCAATTCTGATGTCGTTGTTGGACAAATTCAATACTCTAATTGGTATGTCTCGTCCGGTTTTAACTATAGCCCGTCCAAGTAAGTATTCATGAGCTGAGTGTACGGGCTCCACCATTTCAACGCAGCTCCCAGGATGGCTTTCTAGCTGCCCATGAATAATCTGTTTCGTTCGATCGAGAATTCTGGCTGAGGATTGTGCTACAATTTTTCCGCAGGTCGCTGAGCTGTTGACGGGCCGTGTCAATACAAATTCTTCATTTAGGAAAAGAAGAACATCAATTCTCGGGTCGAACATAAATCGATGCTGGCTGATTAGGTTCATACCCAGTATAAAATCGTCCTCAATATTCGCTACCAGGACCCTATGCCAGATCATGTTGTCCCCTATCTGTAGCATGACATCTGCCTCACTCTGTATTGACACGGACTCGCCGGTGACTGTTCTGAGCTGGATGTTATTGGTAACTGGCCGAATTTCTGATGCTCTCAAAACCCTGGACTTGGCAATGGACACAGCGGAGCCGGTGTCGATGGTGATGATAACTGCTCGGCCATTGATGGTGCCCCTAGTGAATAGGCTGCTGCTATCTCGGCAAAATCCCCAGATGGATAACGTTTTGGGGGCTGGTGGAGGATCACTCAGCATTTGCCCCCTTATGCTGACTGGCTGACGGTCCCTGGACATGTGGCTGTTCTGTTGGTTACCCCTGGTCGGTGATCGTTCAGGTAGCCTTACTCTGCAGTCACGTTGAAAGTGTCCTGTTCGTCAACAGCGGAAACATGCCGTTATGATGCCAGTTCTTTGTGACCGTTCTAATAGTTTGTTCAGGCCAGCCAGCAGCGCTTGACATGGTGACTCTGGCTCTTCGTGGTTAAACTGCTCAGACCCTCGGCTTGGACATGTTCATGACAGCCTCTACTTCTAACGCCCTAAGTAAAGCTTCATTACTTTTCTTGACGCCACTTAGTCTTAGATTTCGTTGTACTTCCACATCTCTTATACCGTTTATGAAACTCTGTGTGGCCAATTGATCTTTGGTTTTCTCTGGCAAGTCTGCGTAGGACAAGTGCACTAAACGTCTAACCTCTGCTTCGAATTCTTAAAGGCTCTCTCCGAATTTTTGCATTTTCCATTTAGTTGCACCTGGTATACTTGGCTCAAGGACTGACTGTCGTATCTTTTGTCCAGGATGGCGATGATCTTTTTAAAATTGCCTTGTTGATCGACTGGAATGCTTTGGAGGAGTTCTAAGGCCGGATTTCTTAAGGAAATTACAAGAGAGGTAGATTTTTCTTGGTTATCCCATCCATTAGCTGTAGCCACTGCTTCAAATTGCCGTTTATACATGGGCCAAGATGAACTGCCATCAAATGTGGGTGGTTTACTAAAGGAACCTTTGGTACTCATGGTGTGCTGGTATTTCATTTTCTGCAAATCTTGTTGTAATTGTTTAATTTCGGTTTCCATTTTGTTTTGGATGCCACTGATTTTATCTTGTACCTCACTTTGTATTGTGTTCTTAATGGAACTGATTTCAAATTTCACCTGGCTCTGTATGAAATCGATATCATCTACTTTGATTACTTTTTAGAATCTTTATGTCGTCGTTTATTTCTTTTATGTCTGATTCCACTATTTGCATTCTTTCATTAACTGTTTCATTAACTTGCGATACTATTTGCATTAGTTGTTCAAATTGCAGTTGTCTTTTCTTTTAATATTTTAGATTCGTTTTTTCTGGATAATTCAACTTGTTCCTGTTTCTCTTCAAATACTTTAAAATCATTTTGTCTTGTTAATTCAAATTTCGACAATAATCCCTCAATTAAATTTTGTTGTTGTTCTTCCATGGCAGTGACAAAATTTTGCTGTTCGCTTTTCATCGTAGAAACAAGATTTTGTTGTTTTCTTCCATGGCAGTGACAAGATTTTCTAATTCGATTTTACTTTTTTCATCAAATGATTTGACTAACCTTTGTTAAATTTCTTCTTGAGGTTGGTTCTCCTTATTGTCACGTTTTCTAGGATCTGATCTATTTTTTCGTCAATTCCATCCTTCATCTGTTTGAATATTTTTTTTGGTAGTCTCGTCAATTTTTTCTTTTTCCATACTTCGGGTTTCCATAAATCAAATTGCGATTTTAACTTCACTTGATCCTTTACTTTTCATCACCAAATTTATTATATACTCTGTGGGTTCAATTAAAATTGTAAAACTAATATTCACTCTCACATTCTAGTAACTTTTATTTACATCAAATGTATACAACAGCTGATTCGGATATCACAATAATAACGCAACATAAGCTCTTTGCCGTCGCACACTCTTGCGATGATAGGTTGCTCCTTTTAAAATCAGCTTCGAATTCTCGCGTACAATCCAATCCCAATTTTACAGTTGTCGAGTTACTTTGAGATAAGTTTTTTTCCCATCCGAACCTTCTAGCTCTTCTTTTTTTTTCTATCCCAGCGATTGATGTCTCACGGAATGAAACCAGGGACGGACTGAATATATTTTTATAACAATATATATGAACAAGGATAGGTTCTGGGTGAGAACCGCGTCTGAATTAATTATATACTCGACGTTTCGACTCCTGCTTTGGAGCCATTATCAAGAGACAAAAGTGAGAAAGAGTTTCAGGGCCTAGATCGAACTCGGGGCCTCAATCTTCCTACTCCCCAAGAGTCAATAGGCAACTGAACTGTTCAGTTCTCGAATTCTCAATCTTCAGTCCCAATTCAAGACAATGAATTTCAACGACAGCTTCAATCCAAACCTCAACTTCCCGGAAAACGCTTTCTTATAAGCCCCGCACTATCAGTTAACTCAAAAAACCTTTTTTACATCAATGACGCTTCTAACATTTACAAACTCTTAATCGACACAGGAGCAGACTTATCAATCTTCAAGCCCAAAACTTGTGAAAATTTCTCAAATCGATCCCCTGAAAACGTTGTGATACAAGGTATCACTAACCAAAAAATTCTCATAAACGAATCCACTTTAGTCCCGTTCAATCTAACAGATCCACACAAAGTCTACATGTGCAATCTGGATATCGAATTCGATGGCCTATTAGGATCCGATTTTCTGGAACATTAGAAATGCGTAATAGATATTAATAATAAAGTTCTTGTCACAAATTTCATAACCATACCGCTCATAAAAGTAACTGAAGAGACATTATCAACTGACAGACAACCACAGATAAACAACCAAATGGTTTCAAATACTATCAGTATAGAACCACGGACAGAATGGATTTTTAAACATAAATGCGATTTACGAAATACGGACGCCATTCTAACTTCCAGCGTATTAGAAAATATAAGTACCAAATGCTCTCGTCCGGATCAATGATAAAGGTGAATTTTTCACATCGGTTTTAAACGCTAACGCTAGTCCAAAAACAGTAAATTTTGACAAAATTGAATTAGAACCTATCTAGAACCTCTCGATTAATCACTGCGAAGAAATTTCATTTAGAATTAACTCTAACATAGACAGACTGACAGAAATTCACAAACAACTTCGACTCGAACACCTCAACGAAGAAGATGCGGAATTAATCCAACAACTTTACATCGATTTCTCGGACATTTTCTATTTAGAAGGAGACAATCTTAGTTTCACTAACAAAATAAAACACTCTATTGATACAAATAACTCGCAACCCATATACACCAAATCTTATCGCTACCCCCAAATCCATAAGGAAGAAGTTCGAACCCAAGTATCAAAAATGTGAGAACAAGGTATTATTCCCCCTTCAAATTCCTCTTGGTCTTCCTCTGTGTGGGTTGTTCCAAAAAAACAAGACGCACCCGGCAAACAAAAGTGGCGTATAGTCGTGGACTACCAAAAACTTAATGAACTCACAGTACACGATAAGTATCCCTTACCTAACATATCGGACTTACTGGACCAACTTGGTAAATGCCAACACTTTACTACACTAGACCTTTCTTCTGGCTCTCACCAGATCGAAATTGAATCGAAGAACGCTTTCACTGTAGAGAACAGTCAATTTGAATTCGTTCCCATGTCTTTCGGTTTGAAGAATGCTCCGTCAACCTTTGAAATGGTGCTGGACAGCATTCTCATCGGAATCCAGAACGAGAAATGCTTGGTCTATATGAACTATATAATCGTCTACTCACCAACTATAACTGAAGTATTCAAAAGACTTAGGGAGGCAAATCTTAAGATTCAGCCTGATAAATGCGAATTTCTCTACAATGAGGTCGCATATTTAGAAAACCTCAGTACAAAGGAGGAGTAAAACCGAACCCGTCCAAAGTGGAATGTATAATTAACTTCCCGCAACCGCAGAACCAGAAAGACATTAAATATTTGCTTGGTCTAACTGGCTACTATCGACGATTTATCCCAAAATTTGCCAAAATATCCAAACCCCTCACAAAACTGCTCGAAAAAAACGGTTCATTTCCTTTTAGTTCAGACTGTGTTGACTCCTTTAACAAATTAAAACAATCTCTAACTTCCACTCCGATCTTGATCTATCCCGACTTCAACGAACCGTTTCTTGTAACTACAGACGCTAGTGCTTTCGCAATCGGCGCTGTACGTTCGCAGGGACCAATAGGCTAAGACCTGCCCATTGCATATGCCTCTAGAACTCTCTGCACAGCAGAGACTAGATACTCCACCATAGAGCCCGAACTTCTGGCCATCGTCTGGGCTGTCAAACACTTTCGACCAATAATTTTCGGCCGCAAGTTTAAACTTTTGACCGATCACCGCCCATTAACACGTGGCTCTTTTCTTTTAAAGATCCGGGTAGTCGACTTGCGAGATGGCGCCTCAAACTTGATTTCCAGTCAACCAACAATCTTCAATACTTCCCAATAAACCCCCTTAACGAAAACGATGACACCGACTCTGAAGAAACTGAAACAAATAACGAGGACGACTTAATATTTGCCGAATTTCGAACATTCGTAGAACGGTACAAGACTATCTCACTCATAAAGTACAGCAAGATCCAATTTTCTAACTGCCAACTTCCTGACAGAGAAAATAAAAATATCCTAGTTTTCTTTCAAACGGATATTCTTAAAGACTGTTACTACCAAATCTTGGAAGATATCTTTGAAGAGAATGCCGACTTCGAACGATAAAAGATTAACTTATTCTCCAGCAAAAGTGTTAGAAAAAGACGGTATTATATTATACCCTTACCATCTAGTCCTGAAACGGTAAACGAGATTCTAAAAGCAAAAATGTACTAACCGAATCAGAACTCTATTTCGTCGAGAATAACTTGGAATTACCTATTTTAGAAATGCTTTCATTTGTCTTTGCAGAATTAAACGTAAAATGGAAAGTTTGTCAAAACATAACTTAAACTATCGATAAATATCAATTGCCAATAATTCTAGAACAGTTTCGTAACGGAAAGACCAATATAGATAGGGGTATTAATGAAACAATTAGGGAAAAATATAATTGGCAGGGTCTTACAAAAGATGTTGACAATTATATTAAGAATTGTCGAATATGTCAAACAGCTCAAACATTTCGCAAAAACCTTGACAGCTCTTTGGTAATTACTGAAACTCCAAGAACTCCGTTCGAAAGACTCAACATTGACATCCTTGAAGTCCCGAAGAAAAATTATGCCTTGACTATACGCGACGAGTTAACCAAATTTTCCCAAGCATACCCTAGTTACCGACAAATCTGCTAAAACAGTCGTAAATACACTTTTAATGTTTTTCCAACATTTCATAACACCCATCGGAATACATTGTGACTACGGTCGAGAATTCGATAACGCCTTACTTAACGATCTTTGTAAACTCTTCGAGATTAAACTTTCAAGTGTGGACACCCGCAATCCAATAGATCATTGGAACGCTTTCACTCTACTCTCCTAGATATCTTACGAATTCATCAAGCAGAACATCCCGATGAACAACCCTTTAACATTTTGCCCTATGCGGTAGGCGCATATAACAACTCTGCCAATAAGGCACATGGGTTCACACCCTATGAACTTACCTTCGGCCATACTTCCAGCAGACCCCCAGAGACTCTATACAACGAAAAAGACCTGATTACAAAATACATTAGAGACCTCAATAATAGAATTTCTCATTACTATAAAATCGCCCGTGAAAGGATAGAAAAACAGAAACAAAAAGCCCAAGTCCGATTTGACAAACATGTTTCGGGACACCCACCTAATTACCAAGTAGGTGATAAAGTGTACATATAAGAATCTCAATTTAAAGACAAACTGCAGAACAAGTTTAACGGACCTTTCGAAATACTAGAAATCCATAAAAATTCAGCAACTTTATTAAACCCCCGAACTAACCAAAATACGAAAGTAAACTTTGATCGCATGAAACCATTCATAGAAGACGAATTTGTTTACAGGGTCATCATGCTGTTCGGACAAGCAGCATAACAGTGCGAAATAAAAACCATAAATAACACAATAGGAATTTACTATCTCGAGGAAGCACGAATTGACGTTTCAAATTGCAAATGGATACTATTAGTTCATAAAAACCTTTCACTACTAATAACAGACTCCTTGACACATTAACAAAATATATTTCTTATAACCTCAACTCAATGAACCTATTCTGTGCCGACGTCCAAACTCACTTAAATCTATGTAATCAAATTTCTAAATCCATAAAAAACAAATTTAGCGAAATTCATATGGATATAAACAACTTCCACTTCAGACGCCACGGAGAGCAGACCAAGCGGAGAACGACCTAGCCGACGATCTGGGATACGAAGTAGTCCGGAAAGGTCCGAACCTGCAGCTACCCTTCGTGTTGGAAGAAGAGGAAAAGCCTTATGAAAATGCCAAGTGAGATTTTGGCAAAACGTCAGGCGACCGTTCCTTTACAGGGACAAAACTTTCAACGGACGAACACCCGGACCAGAAGACCGGAAGAGAGCTACACATAGTTCCATCCGTGCCAACTTGTTTTCAAATATATATATATATATATATGTTATATGCAAAATATATCAGCACTTAATTCACACAGTCGAGAAGTCAACGGAATTTAAAGCGTACGTGACTTCTCAGGGATATCAAATTACATCTTGAACTATATGCAAACAACTTCCCGGAAACCTACACGAGTCCGTTTAACCAGTAAAAACGCTGACTTGCATCAGCACTTTTGTTAATGTTATAAAAGCAACTGGAAACGTTCTCGTGTTGTCATTCAAATAATATCATTTATAGTATTAAGTTATTCAAGTTCTTTAACTATTTTAATTGTTCAATTTTAATTTTGTATGTTTCTAAATAAATAATTTTTTTTAAAAAGTGAATTGAATCAAAGTGAATATAAAATTGGCGCAGTCAGTAGGATTGTCCAACACAGTTAGAACACGTGAATACTAACTGACTGTGGAGATTTCTAAATCATTGTGGACAAAACCTACTTGAAAAGGACAACAACTACCAAGTACTAGCAAGGGAACACGCAACCAGGCTAACCAGTGCTAAGTGACGCGGAGAACAGTCCGATGCGAGGAATAATAACGTAAGAATCACATAAAGTAACTATTTTTTATTTTTTGAATGACCACCAGTTCTTTCATTTATATAATATTTTATTCCTCATAACCTTACATTCCTAAATAATATTGAAACTATATATTTTACATAATCATATTATTTTATTACTTTGACTTACATATTTCGAAGTATTTGAAACATTATTTCAAGTTTATTATTAATCTACCATTTATACATTCCTATTTCAAATTTGTTATTACCCTATTAAACATTGCTCGATATTGGATTTTGATAAACTAGATATTTACCATTTACATTTAAAACCTCAACATTTAATTTTTATTTATTGTTCAAATCTATACAATTATAAAAATGGCCACTACTAGACAAGCAGCTACACCAACCGTAGAACCATATAAGTTAACTGAAATATTTGCCATAATTCCCGAATATGATGGTAATCCGATATTTTTGAATACTTTCATATGCTCCTGTAATACTGCTTACAGCATGGCAACGGATAATCAGCAAGTATTGCTAATTCTCCATATAAAAAATAAGTTACGCGGTAGAGCGGCTGAGTTAATTAATTCGCGAAACCCTAGTCAACTAGCCGAAATTCAAACCCTCCTAGAAAATCATTTTGGAGATCCTAGGGATCTCTCGGCTCTCATACAGGACTTGCAACGAATGCGGCAAACTCCTAATGAATCCCCCCTCACTTTCTCTGCTAGACTGCAGACGCTCCAAGCGAAAATGCTAGCAGCTATAAACAAACAAAATTTAACCATCAAAGAAAAGCAAGCGCAGATTGACTTAATAGAGTCAATGGCTCTTAATAGCCTCCTCACGGGTTTAGAGCCCAAAATTGGTCAACTCGTTCGCGCTAGCGACCCGTGCAGTATTCTCACTGTCATTTCCAGAATTAAACGAGAACTACAACTCTCACATTTAGAAACCCAGAAATTTTCAGGTAATAGAAGTTTCCAACAACCCCCTCGTAAACCAAATAACAGTCCACCTCCAAAACAATGCTCTTTTTGTAAACGCATGGGCCATTTAAGCAACAAATGCTTATTGAGAATGAGACAATTTCAACACAACACGAATTCTAATCAGAACTATTCGAATTACCGCCCTCATTTTTCCAATCAACCTGCTAATCAATCTACAAATGTTAATCCCAGTCAACAATTTTCACAGCAACAATTTCGTCCATCTACCAGTAGACAACCCCAAATGTCTGGCAATTACAGACCGAATCCGAGTTTCTTTAAACATCAACAACGCCAACAACCAAAGACTCATCACTTGAACAATCTGCCATTCGGACCATATCACAATAACTATAACTACTCTCAAAACGAAAATCATTACACCTCTTTACCCGATGAGTACGGAAACGTACAAGATTATCACCCTAATGATTTCGAACAAAACAATGAACCAGAATACTTCAATACTGAACAGTTATACGAATTTTATTCTGACGAACCTGATTCTTCTCAAGTAAATTTTCATTTGACCCCCACTCAGTCAGAACTCCCCAAGAGTCAATAGGCAACTGAACTGTTCAGTTCTCGAATTCTCAATCTTCAGTCCCAATTCAAGACAATGAATTTCAACGACAGCTTCAATCCAAACCTCAACTTCCCGGAAAACGCTTTCTTATAAGCCCCGCACTATCAGTTAACTCAAAAAACCTTTTTTACATCAATGACGCTTCTAACATTTACAAACTCTTAATCGACACAGGAGCAGGCTTATCAATCTTCAAGCCCAAAACTTGTGAAAATTTCTCAAATCGATCCCCTGAAAACGTTGTGATACAAGGTATCACTAACCAAAAAATTCTCATAAACGAATCCACTTTAGTCCCGTTCAATCTAACAGATCCACACAAAGTCTACATGTGCAATCTGGATATCGAATTCGATGGCCTATTAGGATCCGATTTTCTGGAACATTAGAAATGCGTAATAGATATTAATAATAAAGTTCTTGTCACAAATTTCATAACCATACCCCTCATAAAAGTAACTGAAGAGACATTATCAACCGACAGACAACCACAGATAAACAACCAAATGATTTCAAATACTATCAGTATAGAACCACGGACAGAATGGATTTTTAAACATAAATGCGATTTACGAAATGTACGGACGCTCATTCTAACTTTCCCAGCCGTATTAGAAAATATAAGTACCAAATGCTCTCGTCCGGATCAATGATAAAGGTGAATTTTTCACATCGGTTTTAAACGCTAACTCTAGTCCAAAAAAATTTTGACAAAATTGAATTAGAACCTATCTAGAACCTCTCGATTAATCACTGCGAAGAAATTTCATTTAGAATTAACTCTAACATAGACAGACTAACAGAAATTCACAAACAACTTCGACTCGAACACCTCAACGAAGAAGATGCGGAATTAATCCAACAACTTTACATCGATTTCTCGGACATTTTCTATTTATAAGGGGACAATTTTAGCTTCACTAACAAAATAAAACACTCTATTGATACAAATAACTCGCAACCCATATACACCAAATCTTATCGCTACCCCCAAATCCATAAGGAAGAAGTTCGAACCCAAGTATCAAAAATGTGAGAACAAGGTATTATTCCCCCTTCAAATTCCTCTTGGTCTTCCTCTGTGTGGGTTGTTCCAAAAAAACAAGACGCACCCGGCAAACAAAAGTGGCGTATAGTCGTGGACTACCAAAAACTTAATGAACTCACAGTACACGATATGTATCCCTTACCTAACATATCGGACTTACTGGACCAACTTGGTAAATGCCAACACTTTACTACACTAGACCTTTCTTCTGGCTCTCACCAGATCGAAATTGAATCAAAAGAACGCTTTCACTGTAGAGAACAGTCAATTTGAATTCGTTCCCATGTCTTTCGGTTTGAAGAATGCTCCGTCAACCTTTGAAATGGTGCTGGACAGCATTCTCATCGGAATCCAGAACGAGAAATGCTTGGTCTATATGAACTATATAATCGTCTACTCACCAACTATAACTGAAGTATTCAAAAGACTTAGTGAGGCAAATCTTAAGATTTAGCCTGATAAATGCGAATTTCTCTACAATGAGGTCGCATATTTAGAAAACCTCAGTACAAAGGAGGAGTAAAACCGAACCCGTCCAAAGTGGAATGTATAATTAACTTCCCGCAACCGCAAAACCAGAAAGACATTAAATATTTGCTTGGTCTAACTGGCTACTATCGTCGATTTATCCCAAAATTTGCCAAAATATCCAAACCCCTCACAAAACTGCTCGAAAAAAACGGTTCATTTCATTTTAGTTCAGACTGTGTTGACTCCTTTAACAAATTAAAACAATCTCTAACTTCCACTCCGATCTTGATCTATCCCGACTTCAACGAACCGTTTCTTGTAACTACAGACGCTAGTGCTTTCGCAATCGGCGCTGTACGTTCGCAGGGACCAATAGGCTAAGACCTGCCCATTGCATATGCCTCTAGAACCCTCTGCACAGCAGAGACTAGATACTCCACCATAGAGCCGGAACTTCTGGCCATCGTCTGGGCTGTCAAACACTTTCGACCAATAATTTTCGGCCGCAAGTTTAAACTTTTGACCGATCACCGCCCATTAACACGTGGCTCTTTTCTTTTAAAGATCCGGGTAGTCGACTTGCGAGATGGCGCTTAAGCTCGAGGAGTACGACTATCAAATGATTTACAAACCCGGCAAAGTCAACCAACAATCTTAATGAATACTTCATTTCAAGCAATAAACCCCCTTAACGAAACTGACGATGACACCGACTCGGAAGAAACTGAAACAAATAACGAGGACGACTTAATATTTGCCGAAATTCGAACATTCGTAGAACGGTACAAGACTATCTCACTCATAAAGTACAGCAAGATCCAATTTTCTAACTGCCAACTTCCTGACAGAGAAAATAAAAATATCCTAGTTTTCTTTCAAACGGATATTCTTAAAGACTGTTACTACCAAATCTTGGAAGATATCTTTGAAGAGAATGCCGACTTCGAACGATAAAAGATTAACTTATTCTCCAGCAAAAGTGTTAGAAAAAGACGGTATTATATTATACCCTTACCATCTAGTCCTGAAACGGTAAACGAGATTCTAAAAGCAAAAATGTACTAACCGAATCAGAACTCTATTTCGTCGAGAATAACTTGGAATTAGCTATTTTAGAAATGCTTTCATTTATCTTTGCAGAATTAAACGTAAAATGGAAAGTTTGTCAAAACATAACTTAAACTATCGATAAATATCAAGTGCCAATAATTCTAGAACAGTTTCGTAACGGAAAGACCAATATAGATAGGGGTATTAATGAAACAATTAGGGAAAAATATAATTGGCAGGGTCTTACAAAAGATGTTGACAATTATATTAAGAATTGTCGAATATGTCAAACAGCTCAAACATTTCGCAAAAACCTTGACAGCTCTTTGGTAATTACTGAAACTCCAAGAACTCCGTTCGAAAGACACAACATTGACATCCTTGAAATCCCGAAGAAAAATTAAGCCTTGACTATACGCGACGAGTTAACCAAATTTTCCCAAGCATACCCTAGTTACCGACAAATGTGCTAAAACAGTCGTAAATACACTTTTAATGTTTTTCCAACATTTCATAACACCCATCGGAATACATTGTGACTACGGTCGAGAATTCGATAACGCCTTACTTAACGATCTTTGTAAACTCTTCGAGATTAAACTTTCAAGTGTGGACACCCGCAATCCAATAGATCATTGGAACGCTTTCACTCTACTCTCCTAGATATCTTACGAATTCATCAAGCAGAACATCCCGATGAACAACCCTTTAACATTTTGCCCTATGCGGTATACGCATATAACAACTCTGCCAATAAGGCACATGGGTTCACACCCTATGAACTTACCTTCGGCCATACTTCCAGCAGACCCCCAGAGACTCTATACAAAATCGCCCGTGAAAGGATAGAAAAACAGCAACAAAAAGCCAAAGTCCGATTTGACAAACATGTTTCGGGACACCCACCTAATTACCAAGTAGGTGATAAAGTGTACATATAAGAATCTCAATTTAAAGACAAACTGCAGAACAAGTTTAACGGACCTTTCGAAATACTAGAAATCCATAAAAATTCAGCAACTTTATTAAACCCCCGAACTAACCAAAATACGAAAGTAAACTTTGATCGCATGAAACCATTCATAGAAGACGAATTTGTTTACAGGTTCATCATGCTGTTCGGACAAGCAGCATAACAGTGCGAAATAAAAACCATAAATAACACAATAGGAATTTACTATCTCGAGGAAGCACGAATTGACGTTTCAAATTGCAAATGGATACTATTAGTTCATAAAAACCTTTCACTACTAATAACAGACTCCTTGACACATTAACAAAATATATTTCTTATAACCTCAACTCAATGAACCTATTCTGTGCCGACGTCCAAACTCACTTAAATCTATGTAACCAAATTTCTAAATCCATAAAAAACAAATTTAGCGAAATTCATATGGATATAAACAACTTCCACTTCAGACGCCACGGAGAGCAGACCAAGCGGAGAACGACCTAGCCGACGATCTGGGATACGAAGTAGTCCGGAAAGGTCCGAACCTGCAGCTACCCTTCGTGTTGGAAGAAGAAGAAAAGCCTTATGAAAATGCCAAGTGAGATTTTGGCTAGGTTCCGGGTGAGAACCGCGTCTGAATTTATTGAATACTCGACGTTTCGACTCCTGCTTTGGAGACATTATCAAGAGATAAAAGTGAAAAAGAGTTTCAGAGTCTAGATCGAACTCGGGGCCTCAATCTGCCTACTCCCCAAGAGTCACTAGGTAACTGAACTGAATTTGAGTCTGCTCTGCTTCTTTTACTTATAGTTAGCGCTGGGGTAGAAGAAGATGTCACGTGATGAGGCTGTGTTGTGATTGGTTGGGTATTGGTGGGCGTGTCTGCTTTGTTTAATCTGGCAATTACGGAGGTCCAAGCTGTGGGAAGGCGAGTGCTGTCATCGCGTCTATTTAGACAGAGAGGTCTTTTCTCTATTTCGATGGCTTCGCGAATAGTGGATGCCCTAAGAGAATTGAGAGATATGATAGTCCTACTGTCCTCGAAGTTGATAGAGTGTCCTGTTTGGATATGGTGATGCGCGAGAGCTGAAGTCGGATCTTTTTTACGAACTGACAGAGAGTGTTCATATACTCGATGGTTAACGCGCCTGTTGGTACGACCGATGTAGCTTTGTGGGCAATCGCGACATGAGATTTCGTAAACTCCTCGATCCTCGTTAGGTACTTTGTCTTTGGGGTTACCGGTTAAGTTGCCTATAGTTTGAGTGGTGTTGAAGATAGTCTTTATTTGATGTCTTTGTAAAATTCGTGCTATTTTGTCAGTGACTCCTCGAATGTATGGAAGTACGGCTTTTTGATGTTGTTGTTCTGTTTCTGACGGGGTTGGTGTGATTGGGGGTTGTTGAGATTGATGAATTATACGCGCAATGTGGTCCGGATGATAACCGTTTAGTCGAAGGATTTGTTGAAGATTATTAAGTTCGTTTTGTCTATTGTCAATATCTGTTAAACGAATAGATCTAAGAGTCAAAGATTTCATTACAGAACTCAATTGGGCAGGGTGGTGGTGTGATTGGGCATTTAAGTATCGATTGGTATGGGTTGGTTTTCTATAGACGGTATGTGAGAATCTGTCATTGTTGGTTTTTGTTATGAGGACATCAAGAAACGGGAGAGAAGAATCGGACTCGATTTCCATTGTAAATTGTATATTAGAATGTATACCATTGAGGTGTTGTAGGAAGAAGTCTAATGAATCTCTGCCATGAGGCCAAATGACAAAAGTATCATCTACATATCTAAGCCAACAGGAAGGTTTTAAATTAGACGAGTTTAGGGCCTGGGTTTCGATTTGTTCCATGAAAATGTTAGCAAGCACTGGAGAAAGAGGTGAACCCATGGGTGCCCCATGGACTTGTTTGAACAGAGTGGCTTGAAATGAAAAATAAGTGTTAGAAGAACAGTGTTGTACAAGTTTGATGATGTCAGAAGAGATATTGTGTTTTGTTTTTAGAATATCTAACGTTTCTGAAATGGGGACATTGGTGAAAAGAGATACAACATCGAAGCTAACTAGGATATCATTTTCTGAAATTCTGTAACCACTTAGGATATCTAGGAAGGAAGAAGAGTTCTTTACGTACGAGGATGCTTGCTCGGCTAGAGGTTGGAGGGTTTTGGCTAAGTACCGGGCTAATTCTTGGGTCGGGGATTGTACCGAACTGACAATGGGCCTAAGAGGAATGTCCGGCTTATGAATTTTGGGTAGTCCGTAAATTTTCGGAATTTTAGAAGACTTTTCACGAGGAATGATGATCTTTTTGACGTCAAGAGGAAGTTGTGTCCTGTTGATGATTTCCTTAGTCTTTTTCTCTAAGTAAGTAGTAGGATTATTGTTCATTATTTCGTAGTCTGCAGTGTGGATTAGGGAATTCATCTTGTGAACATAGTCCTTAGTATTGAGAAGAACAGTCGCGTTACCTTTGTCGGCAGGAAGAATAGTTATGTCATCGTTGTTACGTAGTTGTTTTAGTGCATGTCTTTCGTTAGAAGTTAGGTTTGATTTTGGTGGCTTTGATGTGCGGAGTACTCTAGCAATGTCTTGACGAGTATCTTCAGCCTCAATATCTGTTAGTTCAACCAAAGCTACCTCAACTTGAGAAATGATTCTTTCAGTTGGAATAGTTTTCGGCGTCACCGCGAAATTGAAACCTTTGAATAGGACGTGTAAACTGGTAGAGTCTAAGGGGAAGTCAGAAAAGTTATGGACGGTCGTCTGAGGGGGTGAGGTGACAGCGGGTTGTTGTTTTGTAATAAGTCGTGTTAGCTTAAGTTTTTGAGTGACTGTTTTCTTTTGGGCCAGGTGTTCGGCTTTATCGCTCGAAATGCGATTAAAATTGTCCCACAGAATTGGATGAGGATTGAAAGTATGTAATGATGAATAACAGTGTTCGATCTAGACTCTGAAACTCTTTTTCACTTTTATCTCTTGATAATGGCTCCAAAGCAGGAGTCGAAACGTCGAGTATTCAATAAATTCAGACGCGGTTCTCACCCGGAACCTAGCTTAGTTCATATATATATATATGAACAATGAAATTAATTGGGAAGCAGCCAGTTCACTAGAGGGTGTTAAACAGAAATACTCTTTATTGAAAAGCTTTCAGAATACGTTTATTCCTTCGTCAGTTCAACTAAAATTACATAAAAAAATACAGTAAGAATTGGTAAAATTTTTTGAATATAAACTTACGAAATACGAGGTTCTTATTCAGACTAACAATTACCAGAGGAAAACAGGCCATAGTAAGACAAAACTCGTCTTGTTAGTTAAAACAGCACCATTGATATTATAATAAATTTCTTGTTAGATATTTCATGATTGACTGACATTAAACTGGTTTGAAGTTATTTGAGAGGAATATGATTCGAGAATAAATAATAATACTAATTTGATTTCAACTAATATTATTATATATTAATTCAGCCGTTATAATCTATTTCTTATATATTCATCATAACTTCTTCCAGAACTTGTTCTTCTCTTTCCATACTATCCTCTTCTAAAACTTGTTGTTCTTGGTCAATTTGTTCCTCTATCCCTTCTCCAATTTCTCTGTTTTCTTCTATAACTTCCTTTTTTTACTAATCTTGGCCTTATTTTACTTGACATTTTTATTTAATATTATTACCACAATATTCAAATTTAAAGTTATATACAGGGTGAGTTTTTTTTGATGATCAGTATGGGGATCTCGGAAACTAGCGGAGATAGAGCAATGGTTAAATTGGGCAAGATTTGCAGTTTTACTGGCCCAATTTAATGAGACTTTTGGATAGATAGATATTTTGAAAAAATGAAATTGTGTCGATTAAGTCAAATCCTTCTAGCTCCTTTGTTTTTAATTTTATAAAAAAGTGTAAATATCAAAATTGAAGGGAATTGTATCCCGAATATGACTGTCATGTCCTCGTTTGAGTGACAGCTCTCGTTTTCGATATATGACACAAACTTATCTTTTTTTGAATGGAAACCATTCACCTATGACCTCAAAATCGGACATTTTTAGAGCTTTTCAAAGATATAATACTCGATATAGTTATTCATAAAAATAACGAAGTTATGGATGCTTTTCTCTCTTATTTTCACTTTTAACGTAGGTAGCCATGAAAAAGATTGTATTCGCTTTGTGGAATGTCTTCGATGGCACATTCCATAGAGAATATCCAAAAAAAATTTATGAATTAGATGTTGCGGTTTTAGTTCAATGCTGGTTCAATGCAAGTATATAATTGACGAAGGACCTTTAGCGGAACAATCAATAAACACGTGCCGTCACATAAACGAATCACCAAATAAAAGTTATCACTAACCTTTAAGTCGAAGCTCTGGTGTTTTCTTGGTTCTTCTTTCTTTAGAGGCTAGCCCCGTAACAGCAGGAACAGTTTCTTAGAGCTTCATCTGGACAACACGTTACACAAAAAATAGCGACGTAATGTTCATTGATTGAGCATACAAAAAATGCGGGTTTAACAACAAATGATGCGCTTTTGTAAATACAAAAGAAACAAAATGAAAGCGGTTTAGCGGTCGTTACGAACGAAGCTACTAACTCGCGAAATCGTAACGCAAACAACAAAAAGCGGCGTCTCTTCAGACGGAATCAAAAAATGTGTCCGAATAATTCGGAGCACAATACACGAACCTCCCAAGCGTCCTAATAGCTAGGGATCCGAAACACGAATGTCAATACTGTCTATATTGTACACACAAAAAAACACTTACAATTAGCATTAGCGCGACGGAAGGTTTTAGAAAAGGTGCAGAAGTTTAAAAATCAATGAAGTAATTCAATCAAATTGAAAACAATACTCTAAACAAATTGCGGGAACGCACCATTCCGCCAGCCTTGAATTACTTATTTCAAAACTAAGGGTCCACTGGCAGTGGACAAAGCTTTATAAGAGGTCGCTTCAAAGTACCACTTGCAGTTATAACTGTAGCAACGCGTACAACACCATCACCTCCAGGATGTACGTCAGTAATGCGCCCTAATGGCCAATTCAAAGGAGGTGAAGTGTCTTGCTTCAAAATAACAAGAGTACCTGGCTTAACAACCTCCGAGGGATCAGTCCATTTACTCCGTTGATGGAGAGTATGTAAATATTCTTGCGACCAACGTTTCCAGAATGCCTGATGCAAACGACTCAGTAACTGCCATCTGTTGAGCCGATTAGATGGGACAGATAAGAAATCAGATTCAGGAGGTGCTGTTAAAGGTTCCATGGTAAGAAACATTCCAGGACTCAAGGCGGTAAGATCCGATGGATCGTTGCTACAAGGGGTTATAGGTCGCGAGTTTAAAACTGCTTCGACCTGTGTAAATACAGTAGAAAGTTCTTCGTAGGTTAGGATTTGATCTCCAACGACACGTCTTAAGTGAGCTTTAACGGATTTAATTCCGCTCTCCCATAGTCCTCCAAAGTGAGGAGCCGAAGGGGGATTGAAATGCCAAGAAATGGTTTCTCGTGCAGCAGTAGCTCTAAAAGATTTCAAGATCTGCTTGTGAGCACACACAAAATTAGTACCACAATCACTATATATATGGCTACATCGACCACGACGTGCAATGAATCGTCGCAAAGCTGCCAAGAATGCATCAGCAGACAAATCTGATACGAGTTCTAGATGAACAGCTTTCGTTGCAAAGCACTTAAACAGGCACAGATAAGCCTTTAAAGTTTTCGACCCTCTAGTTTTAGCCATGGTTATAGTGAAGGGACCAGCAAAATCTACTCCAACATGAGAAAAGGGTTTCAATTGTGAAACGCGGGAAATGGGCAAATTTCCCATGAAGGCTTGGTAAGCAGAAGGATTAAGCTTCCAACAAGAAACACATTTAGAAATGACACTACGAATTACTTTCTTTGCGGATAGAATCCAAAATCGTTGCTGCAAAAGAAATTGAACGGTTTGGATTCCTGCGTGAAGATTGGTGACATGACAATCTTCGACAATTAGATTAGTCAAACGACTTTTACTTGGTAGCAGTGCGGGAAATTTAGTGTCAAACGGCAATGGAGCATTAGCCAATCTACTACCAACTCTAAGAGTTCCCTGTTCATCAAGAAACGGCGAAAGTTTACGAAGCGATTGAGGCAAAAGTTTTCGTTCTCGAAGAAGGGTAATCTCTTTAGAGAAATATTGATCTTAAACATATCGAACAATGCGAAGCTGAGCCTGATATAACTCAGCAGCCAAAAATGATCCAGAGCCCCTGCGGTCTGGATTGCGGGCGTTATCAACAAAGCGACAAATATGAGCTATAATGCGGGTAATACGATTAATAGAAGAATGTTCTTCTAACAAAGTACCAAATAAATTTTGTGAAGCGGTGACTTGAAGCGCCACTATACGGGCTTCAGTCATAACTAGCGGTGACATGCTTGAGTCTGAGCAAGCAAGTGGCAAACAAGCGGTAATCAACAATTGTGGGCCTTTCCACCAAAGTGTATTGCCTAATAACTCTGATGGCAAAGTGCCGCGGGAACCCAAGTCAGCGGGGTTATCACAAGATTGAATGTAAAACCAATGCGAAGAAGGAAATTTTTTCTGAATGTAAGCAACTCGATTACTGACAAATGTCTTCCAACGGTGCGGGGAAGAACTAAGCCATGAAAGGACTACCGTGGAATCTGACCAGCAACGAATCACCTTGAACAACAAACGACTATTGAATTGCTCATAAACATAATGAGCCAACTTAGCGGTAAGAACTGAAGCAGACAGTTCCAATCTGGGAAGTGACAAGGTTTTCAAAGGGGCAACTTTCGATATAGACAACACAAAAAAACTTTGACGAAATCCAGATGCGGTTTCGAACACAAAATAAACAACAGCATAACCTTTCTCAGAAGCATCACCAAAGGAGTGAAGTTCACAACTAGAAAAGTTTTCTATAGCAAACAGGCGAGGCAAAACTAAATTGTGCAAGGTCAACAAAATAGCGATAATGTATGGCTGCAATTTGGGACCGATAAACAAACAATCATTTAAAGATAACCGATGAAGTATCTTAGCGGATGCATTAAACACTACACGAAGTTTGGTTGTGCCACTATCAGGTTTCAAAACACAATGATGCGGTATGTAGTAACAATCAGAAGAAGTAGATGATAGATCTGGAACCAGCTCCATATGTTCAAGCTCCAAATACTCTTTAAGAAAATCACAATAGTGTTTGTAGAGATCTGGTTGCTGTAGAAGACGTCTTTCTAAGGAGTAGAAACGTTGTACGGTGGGATTATACATTCCATCAAAAGCAGGAAGTGTATTTCGAAAAGGAAGGAGCACAACGAATCTACCTGAATCCAATCTCCTGCATCCCTCGGAAAATATTTTTTCGCAAATAAGATCATCAGGGGACTGAACCAGTGCGGTAGGAACATCTTCAATTGTCCAGAACCTTTGGAGTGAATCATCTAATGATACTACATCTTCAATTTTACAAAAAAGCGAAGTTGGATTTATGGCCGACTGAGAGTGAGAGTTAAGAGAACTCGAAGACACTCTACCCATAAGGATGTAACCAAACACAGTGTTAATAGCATCAGGAACACCTTACTTTCCCAGAAGACGTCCATCCAACAAAATTTGAGAGAATATATCGGCACCTAACAAAAGGTCAATAGCGCCTGGGCTATTGAAACCAGGATCAGCAAGTTTCAAATTGGTTAGATATGCCATATTAGCCATGTTAATGGGCGCAACAGGCATATCATTGCAAATGCGGGGTAAAACAATAGTATCAACAACAAAATTGCACTCACGGTTTGCTGTAGAGCGAAGAGAAAGGGTAAGAGAGCCCTCAGCAGAGGTACTCTGCACAGAACCTAGCCCGTTGAGTTGAATCGAAGCGGGCATAGGTTGGAAGCCAAGGCGTTTCACAGCCTTGCTCGCAATGAATGATGTCATGCTACCAGAATCTAGCAGACATCGCAAAGTTTGATAAGAACCGTGCTTATCTAATACCTCAACTAAAGCGGTAGATAACAACACATTTGAATTGTATGACAAAAGTGAACTATGACAAGAAGTCTGCGGTAGAGAAGTTTCGGGACTTTCAACAGTATTAATGGTACTGGATCCACCAGATGTGGAAGCCAGGTTTGCGGGGGGAGCTTTAGATTCAGACCCAATACCTGAATCAGCACGATTTACAAAATGAAGCAATGTGTGATGATTGATGCTGATTAAAACAAAGTCTAAAATCTTTAACAAACTTAAACCGCGCGGATACTGATTTGTTCAAGAATTCAGAACATTTGTAAATCGCATGATCGGATTTACAAACTAAACAATTTCTATTCTTAGTAACAAACAAAGATGTAATGAACCGGGAAGAATGTTTCTTTGAATTCAATGGTAACTTTTTGTCAACACTTCGCTTTGCCTTGCGGGATAATTCAACATGTTCAAAGGCATCGCAATGCTTCGACAAAAAATCATCAACTTCCGAGAGGATCGGAAAGTCATCTTGAGCGGTCACAGTACCATGGTAAAGTTCAAATTTAGCGGCTAAATTCTTTGGAACTCGTTTCAACATCATCTGAACTATACAAAAATCCCACTGATTTACTAGTAAACCCAAATTCTTCAGTGCTTCCAAATTATCACTGAAGTCGTCCAATAACTTCCGAACCTCTGAAGGGCTATCTGAAGTTAGTTGGGGGAATTGTTCTAAAGCTGACCAATGAGACTCCGCGATTAAACGAGTTCGCTTGAATTTTTTCAAAAGTGTTTCATAAGCACTCACGTAATTGTTTTGTGTTAGTTTAAAATTCTTAATATCCTCAAAAGCATGCCCTTTTAAAGCTAACTGCAAATATTTGAACTTCTGCATAGTACTGAGTTTTTCATTATTGTGAATTAATGAATCAAACAAATCAATAAAAGTACAAAATTCCAATATGTCTCCACTAAATGAAGGCAAATCAATTCGCGGCAAAGCAACACTTTCCAGTTCCCGAGCTATATTTTGTGGCGTAGAATTCTGAACAGATTTCAGTTTAGCAAAAATAGATCTAATTGAATAAAACAATTTTTCAAATTTATTGCGAATGTCATCCTCAAAGTCAAAATCATCGTTTGCATCTGAAATTAATCCAACAATGGAATTGTGATGTTTAAAAAATTGTGAATGAATTGAATTAACCATATCAATCATGCTAAAAAACAATTCAACGTCGTCACCTCTTAAGGCTTTCTCGGCAGCAAAATAAATATCTTCTAATCTTTTAAACTCCGATTGTCGATGATTTTTAAAT
This sequence comes from Octodonta nipae, assembly GCA_034190945.1. Taxonomy (NCBI): domain Eukaryota; kingdom Metazoa; phylum Arthropoda; class Insecta; order Coleoptera; family Chrysomelidae; genus Octodonta; species Octodonta nipae. Next base: position 61,952,655 of record CM067219.1, read on the forward strand.
TTACGTAAATTTTCAGCGGTTTTTGACATCTTAACAATAAATTAAAATCACTGTAACGCCACTGAACCAATCTAACACGATAGAACGAAAACAAAATACTATTCCAAAAATGTACAATTTTTTACTGTTGAAGTCGAAAATATCTGACCAAATGTCAAATAAATTCAAAACAATTTAGCAAATAACCAAAACAATCGAAACGATCTCTTGTAAGGTTTTTAACGAGACAAAAAAAGATGCGTTTTATTTCCAACGGAATGAGTGAATATCCCGAACTTGCTTTCTCTTCTAACAAATAAAGAAACGAAAATTCAATGCGTTTTTCAACTATAATTGCAACGAACAATCAATGGTTTTTTTGATCGTTAAACTTTGCACGAAATTAACTCAAATGTACCGGCCCGGAGTTGGACCAAATTATGTAATTTATTCGATAATCTTTGCACAAAATTAACTCAAATTGCATCCGGCTCGAAGTTGGACCAAACTATGGAATGTCTTCGATGGCACATTCCATAGAGAATATCCAAAAAAATGTATGAATTATATGTTGCGGTTTTAGTTCAATGCTTGTTCAATGCAAGTATATAATTGACGAAGGACCTTTAGCGGAACAATCAATAAACACGTGCCGTCACATAAACGAATCACCAAATAAAAGTTATCACTAACCTTTAAGTCGAAGCTCTGGTGTTTTCTTGGTTCTTCTTTCTTTAGAGGCTAGCCCCGTAACAGCAGGAACAGTTTCTTAGAGCTTCGTCTGGACAACACGTTACACAAAAAATAGCGACGTAATGTTCATTGATTGAGCATACAAAAAATGCGGGTTTAACAACAAATGATACGCTTTTGTAAACACAAAAGAAACAAAATGAAAGCGGTTTAGCGGTCGTTACGAACGAAGCTACTAACTCGAGAAATCGTAACGCAAACAACAAAAAGCGGCGTCTCTTCAGACGGAATCAAAAAATGTGTCCGAATAATTCGGAGCACAATACACGAACCTCCCAAGCGTCCTAATAGCTAGGGATCCGAAACACGAATGTCAATACTGTCTATATTGTACACGCAAAAAAACACTTACAATTAGCATTAGCGCGACGGAAGGTTTTAGAAAAGGTGCAGAAGTTTAAAAATCAAGGAAGTAATTCAATCAAATTGAAAACAATACACTAAACAAATTGCGGGAACGCACCACTTTGACTTTTCCTCATTTGAGAGTAATTCCATTAGTAGTGCTGAACTGACAGTCGATAATGACAAGTATTCGTGATAAAATGGAATATTCTAACGAAGAAAAACTGAATATGGTGGAATGTTATATCATATGCCATAAAAAATCAGTTCGTGCAGCTGAGGAATACTTTCATAGATATTTTAATCGTCGTCAACCTGCTCTATGTACATTTAAGAGCCTTTACGATAGTTTACGCAGATATGGATCTTTTACTAAACCACCAAAGGAACGTACTCAAATTAACGAAGCAGCACAAATTAAATGTTTTGGCAATGGTAAATCAAAATCCATCTACATCAACTCGTGAGATTGCGGCATCTCAACGAACTATAGTTAAGGTACTGAAAGCGCACAAGTTCCACCCGTACAAACTTTCAGTTTATCAAACTTTGCATGCTGGTGATGAACATCGACGTATTTTGTTTTGTACATGGTGCCTTGACAATCCACAGTTTCCATTAAAGGTGTTATGGTCAGATGAAACTAGATTTACTAACTCCGGTATGTTCAATAGACACAATGAGCATATCTGGGCTAAAGAAAACCCTTTCCATGTAGAACAAAGACGACCCCAGATAAAATTTGGTTTTAATGTTTGGTGTGGTATCATAGGGTCTACTATTCTGGGGCCTTTTATTTTTGACGAATCACTTACTGGGGAGCGCTACTTGCATTTCTTGCAATACACTTTTCAAGACATGTTGCATAATTTGATAACTCGTTTAGAAATTGAGTGGTTCCAACATAATGGAGCACCTGCTCATAACTCGTTATTAGTAAGACAACACTTAGATAATATCTATCCAAACTCTTGGATAGGAAAAAATGGCCCACTAGAATGGCCACCCCGGTCTCCCGATTTGGCAGTTATATACTTCTATTTATGGGGTGCTCTAAAATACAATGTATACAAAAGAAAGTGTGAGACAGTTGGTGACCTAAAGGAGGCGGTATTACAAACAATTGAAGAAATTGATAGGCGGTTTGTAAGGAAAGCGGTAATGTCAATCTTAAAAAGATGCAATGTTTGTCTAAATAACAATGGTGGACTTTTCGAACATAAATTGTAACCATTATTATGTACTTTAATTTCTTAAGTTTTTAGTAAGTGCCTACTTATTTAATTTTTTCGTTATATCTAATATACCTAATAAAAAAATCGTTCAATATTTTTTGGAATAGTTAATAAATAATTAATAAATAAATCTATTTCATAGCTAACTACGTTAAAAGTGAAAATAAGAGAGAAAAGCATCCATAACTCCGTTATTTTTATGAATAACTATCGAGTATTATATCGTTGAAAAGCTCTAAAAATGTCCGATTTTTTAAGGTCATAGCCAACTATGGTTTCCATTCAAAAAAAATATAAGTAAGTATGCCATGACATTTTACAAAAATCCGAAAGTGGCATTAAATTGGGCTAGTATAACTGCAAATCTTTCCCAATTTAACCATTGCTCTATCTCCGCTAGTTTCAGACATCCCCATACTGATCATCAAAAAAATTCCCCTGTATATATATATATATTTGTTTTTAAGTTTTCGCGGGCACTAAATGTTTTAGGTGGTTTCCGGGAATTCATCCGCGTAGTTGATAACTGATTCCTGCCGGGATCGATGGTAAAATGACAGTCACATCTGCCCTCTTCAGGTCGGTTCGCATAATTCTCGTAGCCTTCTGCTTTCGCTTCTAGTTACTCGAATGGTTGTTCTTATTTATTTTTCGTTCTAGTGGCTGGTTTTCTTGTTCATGACGTCGGAATACTCTTAGCATGGTGTTAAATCTTTGGTTAAACTTTTTGTTCTGATAGTCAATTGCTTTCAGTGCATTTTTCGCTTTATTTATTGCATGGTCTCTTAACTTTTCATCAGATAGTTGTATGGCTCTGTCTGTCAACCTCATTATGACTGTTTTTTTGGTCAAGTGGGTCATTAGATTTGAAGTGCAAGTAGTATACCATTCTGTTAAAATGTTTTCTTGATTACGATATAGTGTAATATCCATAAATTTTAAAATACATTTCCATTGTGAATTGAATTTTTTTATGAAAACTGTTAAAGGCCACTAATGTGTGTCATTTGTTTTATCTGTTGGTACAGAAGTTATGCAGTCATCAACATACCTATAAAAAATGGTATGTGATAATCGATATTAGCAAAGAGAGCTTCTTCACACTTCACAATATCCACATATGTCGTAAAGGATATAATTTAACGGCAAGTAATTTCAGTACGCTTGAAACAAAAACGCCCAAAAGTAGAAAAGTAACATTGTTTACGAATGAGCATGCAAGGGTTTATACATCGGAAAAACGTCACAATACCTTGAAAATAGGCTAAAATCCCACAAATATGACAAGAAAAAACAGATGGCATTGATAAATCATGAAAAAACTAAAAAACATTCTTTTAATTTCGAACATACTAAGGTAACCAAAACTGAGCCAAATAATTTGGTCAAGTGCGAGTTGGACTGGCATACTAAGGGTTCTGTACCAGCTTCAAGATTTGATAGATGAATCAATTTCAGACAAGCAGGGAATAAGTGCATTTTCTTATATTTACCTTAACTTCTTTTGAAGAAAGTGTTTTAAATTTATAAAAAGTATACACTTTTAATTTCCACAGATATACTTTTTATTTTATCTGTTGGCTTGATTTTTATAGAAATATGTATTTAATTTTCTAATTTGGCCTCCAAAATTAACAATAGAGATTTATTTTACAAATAAACTTTCCTGGAAGCCTTTTTTAATCAACTGTCTGAATTTTAGGCTCTGTAGATTGGAGGATAAAGGGAAAATAGGTCAAGTTTTAAATAATAAATCTTTTAGACAAATTATTTAAAAATATATTTTTCAAAATTTTACATAGTGTAGTTTCTAAAGTGGGAATTAAGTCGACGTTTAGTATTTTTGTTAATATCTGTTAAACAAATGATGAGTCCTTCATTTGAAATTTAGATGATGGGCTTGAAAATTTAATTTTTATTTTCCATTTAATTCTATAACTTGTCCCCAAAATTAATAATGGAGTTTTCTATTAATTTTCCTTATAAATTTCACGTACTTCTAATTATTCTCAATATTTTAGGTAGTATGGTTTATGAAATAAAGCTCTTTCATTTGATGTAATTCATGATGTGTTAATTTTTTATTTTCCGTTTAATTTTATAATTTTGGCTCAAATTAATTTTAGGGATTTCTTTATATTTTTCCTGTTAACAAAAAAATGTAGGTCTTATAGTTTGGGGAATAAAGGGGTAAGTGCGTAAAATGAGCCCTTAGCTTTGATATATTACATGATGCCTTAGAAATAATTTTAATTTAATGTTTTCTATTTAATGCTGTATATGACACCATAAAATTCATATTAGGGGTTGCTTCTTATTTTTCCAATAAAGTTCACTAATTTATTGAACTTTTTACGTCTTATAGTTTCGGAGGTAAAGGAGGAATGGGTATTTTTTTTATATTTCTGTTAATATTTTTAAATAATTTATTTTAAAAATATGAAAAAAAATTTTTAATATGTCATAATTTGATAAATTACATAATTCCTTAGAAACACTTTTAATTTTATATTTTCCATTTGAATCTGTAATTTGGCCCCCAAAATTAACAGTAGAGGTTTCTCGTTATTTCTCCGGTAAAATTCAGGTGAGGCCCTATACCTCTAATTTTTTCAAAATCTTACTTCTTATAGTATCGGAGATAAGGGAGGGGACAGTTGATTTTTTAGTTTTACCCCCCAGAAATACCCCTAAAATCAAAATTTCTTCATTTACGAAATGAACTCCTGATCGGGTCACCAAATAATACACTGGTACCAAATTTCAACATTTTTTTGTCCAGTAGTTTATGAGAAAATTGCTGTGATATGAAAGAGGGAGAAATCCGGAGTGACATTATAATTGTATCCGTATATTGTATATACAGAACCCCAAAAACGTGAATTGCATGAAATGTTGTGTATTCAAACAAATACATTTTCGATAAATGATTGGAGAGATGTAAACCATATCGGAAAAATCTAGGCTGCTGTTCTCAAATAATTTAAAAAAGGGCAAAGCACCGTGATACAAACAATTTATTTAAAAGCTATTGTGGTGGGAGTCAGACATCAGTTAATGGGTATGAACGTGATTTTAAATAATTTTTAAATGTATAAATGTTCCCAGAGATAAATTAGTGTCCTGTACATAAATGTTGTAAGTAATTTTACATATGACCAAAAACTAAGAAAATTTTATGCAATTTATATGAAACATAAGGTCAAAGAATTTCTCTAAAGAATAAAGTACACCAAATAAACAAGTATTGGTTAATTAAACCAAATTGAATGATATAAATAACTATGGCGATAATTTTGAGCTAGTTAAGAGCCATGAGAAAGTAACATAAATTATAAATAAGGGCATTGCAAGAATATATAGTTATGATTATAACATGATGTGTAGATTTAACTGTTTGAAAATAGATAAAAATGATAGGATGTTATATATTTAAAATGAATTGTTATATCTTACAAATAAAAAAAAGAGAAGTATAACCAAGTAGTTATAGAAGTCAAAACATATTAATGTTTCAACAATGAACAATTGGCATAATGAATGTTAGAAATCATGAGCTAGAGATTATTTCATACAAATTTCCATAAAATAGTAATACTTACACGAAAAAGAAAGTTGATACGACCATCTTAAAAGATCAGAATTCCAAAAAGTAGATTAAGTTTATAAGCAATGTTAGAGTTGGGGAAATAAGTAAAATCACAAATTTAGGCATCCAGGACACTTTTAAATTACTTGAATTTATTGTAAAAACAGATTTGATAAACGTCTAAATTTCAAAATCGTTAAAAACATGAACAACAGGGATATAACCTTTAGATTATAAGTAGATTATAAGACTGCAGAAGGAACAAAAAATTATAGAAAAAGATAATTAATAATTCAAAAGTATAGGTAAAAGAAATTTGGAAATAAATATATTTTTTAAAAAATACCTGCAGCAACTAGGAATAAAAAGTATATAGTTCAAAGATTTAGGCAAATATAAAAAAGTAAAAAGGGTATCAAAATTAATTTGAGATTTTATTTTAATTGTAGTAGTTATCACTACATGAGGGAAATTTTCGAAAATTAATTAAAAAATTATCAACGGAAATATCCTTTGCTAGTGGGAATTCTGATATTATGAATAGAAAGAATTTTTATTATATTACGAGAATTTATCCGATAGCTGATGCAATCGGCCTTCGTCCGATATTTCGGAGAATACGAAATGTTTGTCTATCGACCTGAAGCCGACAGCTAGCGTTAATGGGAATTCGTCGAATTGTATCGAATCTTCCGGAATTTCTCGATGGCTCGTTGACCTACTAGAGAATTCCGAGAGAAATGTATAAATACCGACAGCTGGCGATGGGATTCATTCAGAATTCGACTGCCGCATAGTATAGTAAAAATATATTTTAAATAGGGCTGTGAATATAAATTGTTTTAAAGTAGTGGAAATAAATTATAGTGAGCTGGGCTGTGTTTTTAAATAAATCCAAGACCTGAACTGAACCCGAAGAGTGTAAAAATAAAAACATTACAGTGGTGACAGGTGTAGTTGTATTTGTGGAACTTCAGAAGTGAAAAATAAATAGACTGACAATGTTTAAGGCGGTGAGTTTGGACCAATTGAAAGGGCACGGACTTAAAAAAGTAACTTGAGGAAAGGGATTTAGAAATTAGAGGGAAGAAAAGTGAATTAATACAACGGCTACGAGATACTCTAATAAATGAAGGTACCAATCCCGACACTTATTTGTTTCACGTTTCTGGTACTGGGGACATGAGCATGCTATTAAAACAAATGGAGGAAATTTTAAAAGAAACCTTACAAGATATATTGTTAGATAATTTAAAAAACTTGAAAGAGTCTTTAGAAGATAAAGTAGTAGAAATTCTAAGACTTTAGAAGATAAACTACAAACAATACAAGAAAACTCTAAAACCTTGGAAGACAATTTGCTAGAAAATTCTAAAAACTTGAAAGTGGCATTTGAAGATAAATTAGCAGAAAATTCTAAATTCCTAGAAGAAAATTTGAAAAGCATGGTGCAGAAAAATTCAGAAATGCTAGAAGAGAAAATAGTCGAGAATGAAGTTCGGACGGAAGAGCTAAAGGAGACAATGGTTGAAGAGCTGAAACAGACGACAGACAAAAATGATAGCGGATAGAGATAAATCAGATACTTGAGGGTGAAATTAGCACAATAAAAGAGCAGCTAGTCATAATACAAAGGGAAGACATTCCACCAGAGACCGAAAGCAGAGACAGTCCGGAAGTAGTGAAGCCGAAAATTGGCCTCCAGGGAACATGACCCAAACTGAAACCACCACAATTTGATGAAAAATTGTCATGAACTAATTATGGACGCCAAATCGAAGCTGCAGCTAAGCTAACCGGATGGTCGGCAGTGGAGAAGGCAATCGCATTAACCCTAGCATTAAGAGGGGATGCTACAGATATCTTTCAAACATTGAATATCTCGGAGCAAGAAGACTCCGAACAACTTGTCAAGCATTTAGAACTGAGGTATGGCCAGACACATTTGGAGCACGTCTACAACTCCCAATTGAAACATCGCCACCAGAGATCAAAAGAATTACTGCAAGAGTTTGAAGCTGATATTGCTCGTCTGGTTCGCCTTGACTATCCAGCCACACCGGAAGATGTGACAGAAAGGTTAGCAGTGCAAGTCTTTTTGGATAGACTTCGGGACCACGACTCAACTGACTCAATTAGTGGATGCACTGGCTCGAGCTCTGGAATTCGAGGCTGCGAAAAATACCTGTAGAGGTCATGGCAGAATCCGAATTATTGAAGGAGAGTCAGAAGACGGTGGAAAATATAGGGCCTCTGTAAGGAAGATAGTAGAAGAAGTCCTTGCCAAAATAAGACTAGTGAGATGTCGCAAGCAAGGTAGGTAATATCCGGAGTCGTTGCAAGGAGAGCAACGGAGTACAGACTTCCTCGTCGGGAAAACTAAAGGTCAATGTAAAGAGACCATCGTCGACGTGTAACCAACAAGCCCCAACTACCAACGCACATGTCGCGTCGCTACGCAACCACGTTAACAGTGTCTTTGAGGATGGTCTTATTAATAAGAAGCAATGTGCAATGCTGCTGGACACAGGTGCAACAAAAATAGTTATTAGGCCCAACATCGTTTTAGAGACAATGATAAAACCAACAAAATGGAAACTGCGAACAGTGACAGGAGAAGCAGCTAAGGTCCATGGTGAAATAGAGGTCTTGGGAAATACAACATTCCAACATCGGGCATTAGTGGCAGACTTTGAAGACCAAATCATCATCGGAATGGATGTCATATGTTCCAAGAGATTCGAGTTAAAATTTAAAGATGGAATTCTGCGAGTGAATGACAAAGAAGTGGTGCTCCATGGAAAAGATGACATAGTGCTTCGAGTAATCTTAGCAGAGTAGATGTAGATGCTCGCCTAGACGGAAAAGCTAAAACTGGAACGGTGATGATGTTTGATCCTGAACTTAACGACGGAAATTTAGGTAGAGGAATCGCACTGAGAAAGACTCTGTTTCATACCAAGGGGATTGTGCCAGTAAGAGTAATGAACCTGAATCATTACTCGGTTGCGTTGAAGAAAGGAACAATTTTGGGGCACTGTTCAACAGTTTCCTCTGTAGTCAGAGCACGCAACATACAACAATACCACCAGGCAAACTATCGGAAGAACTGGAAAAACTCATAACAGATTCTTCCAAGAATTTAATACCAAAAAAGAAAGCAAAAGTGAGGGACATCGTTAGAAACTAACAGGATATCTTCAATGTAGGGAACGGAAAAAGAGGACAAAACGATCTGGTGAAACCTAAAATTAATACCGGGACGCTCAATCTATTCGACAGTCCGCGAGAAGACTACCCCTAGCTAAAAGAGAAGTAGCCGACAGGATAGTCCGCGAAATGGAGCATGAAGGTGTTATTGACCATCCGATAGCCCTTGGGCTTCTCTAGCTGTCTTGGTTAAAAAGAAAGATGGTTCTACCCGATTTTGCATGGACTATCGACAATTAAACCACGCTACAAAAAACGACAGCTATCCTCTCCGAAGAATACACGATACTATATACGTTGGTTGGATCGAAGATGTTTTCCACCCTGGACTTGAAGAGCGGTTATTGGCAGGTGGAACTTGCTAAAGAAGACAGAGAAAAGACTACTTTTACCATCGGGTCAGGACTTTACCAATTTATTGTAATGCCGTTTGGGTTGTGTAATGCTCCAGCGACGTTTGAAAGTTTGATGGAAACAATGTTAAAAGGGCTTTCATGGAATATTTGCCTGGCGTATCTGGACGACATTACCGTGGTTGGAAAATCGTTCGAGGACCACGTGATGTTTCTGACCAAAGTTAAACTCGAAGAAGTGTCAACTGTTCCAGGAAGAGTTGTAATACCTTGTACAGTGCCCCCATTTTAAGTTATTCGTTACCGGATGGGAACTTCGTCCTGGATAACGATGCAAGCAATGTTGGAATTGGTGCTGTTCTTTTGCAGATCCAAGACGGTCAGGAGATAGCCATCGGATATTTCAGCAAGATCTTGAGTAAACCAGAACTGCGTTACTTGCAGGGAACTTTTGGCTGTGGTAAAGGAGGTTAAACATTTCTACAAGTACCTCTATCGTAAAAGATTCCTCCTGAGGACTGATCACGTAGCACTGAAGTGGCTTCTGCAGTTTAAAAACACCGAAGGACAAGTGGCCAGGTGGATTGAGCGGTTGTAAGAATTCGACTTCGAGACAGAACATCGCGCTGGAACAAGTCATAGGAGTGATGATGTCCTAATGATTGCACACATTGCCAGTGAGCTGACGAAAAAGCAGCTGGTCTCTCCAGAACTACCGCCGTCGATGACCATTGGCAATCTGCAGACATCCAGAAAGGCCAGAAATTGGATCCGGAGTTTAAAAAAGTTATTAGGTGGAAGGAAGAAGACCGCAAACCTAGGTGACAGGAGAGAGATTCCCGTTTTTCACTCACCATAAAGTCACACTGGGCTCAGTGGAACTCCTTCATCCTGGAAAACGGACTTCTCAAGCGTGTGCTGGAAACTCCAGAGGAGGGCAACCACAGAAAACAGATCGAAGTCCCCAGAAATAGAACTACATGATGGTACCGGCGGATATCTGGGAGTTAGGAATACCCTGGGGAAGTTAAGAGTTAAGTTACTACAGAAGATAAACGAGATCCACCAAAGAGTCCAGTTAAATATCCAGAATGTCAGTGCCCGAATGAAGAAAGCCTATGACATCAAAGCCGAAGGCGGGGAATTCCAAGTTGATGATCTTGTGTGGTTGTTTAACCCGTAACGTCGCCCAAGCTACAGAGATCTTGGGAGGGGCCTTACCAAATTGTAAAGAAGATCAACGATGTTGTCTACAGAATAAGGAAGCTACCTCGAGGAAAAACAAAATTGGTACATTCCAACAGGTTGCCTGAAGTCATGACGGCGAAGTTGACCAAGCCCAAGTCCGCAGCATCCAACCACCCGATGTCGAGATGACATTCGAACAGTTCTTGGCACTGTACTCTGATGGGCAGAAAGTGCAGCACGACGTAACCAGAGAAGAACCCCGAGACCTGTTTGAGCTACTCATAGAATATGCCCTGGCTCATTGTGTGGCTAGAGATGTCCAAATGTCCAGAGGAATAGCCAAGCTGCTTGCCAAAAACTACGGCCAGTTCCAGAAGCTAGGGGAGCAAGATCCAGTGGTACGGAATGTCCTTCATCTCGAAGATACACAACCAATGGGTACTAGAGACATCTTCCATTTGGTAAGAAAAACGTTCTTGCAGGACAGGCCAACATACTCTTCGGAAGACTCTGGTAGTGTTGAGGACCATAATGATGGAGAACAACCTGATGAAGTTGCCGGTCCCAAAGATAGCCTGCGGGTTGGAGGGTGTTGAAAGTACGATGGAAACAATCTTTCGATTGAGTGGCATCGACATCCTTGCAGTCTGTCTCAATTCGCAGCCCAGATTCGAAGACCGTTGACTGTTACTTCTACCAAATTTCCCGTTGTCGAAATAGAGAGTCCTGTAAATATCGTCAGACCAGGAAGGATTTTGGGACATTCCGGGACGGAATGGTCTTAAGGAGGGGGCCATGTTACTAGAATTCATCCGATAGCTGGTGCAATAGGCCTTCGTCCGATATATCGGAAAATGCGAAATGTTTGTCTATCGACCCGAGGCCGACGATTAGCATTAATGGGAATTCGTCGAATTATATTGATTCATCGAGAACACATCGATCGCTCGTTGACCTACTAGAGAATACCGACAGAAATATATAAATATGGACAGCTGGCTATGGGATTCATTCAGTACTCGACTGCCGCATAGTATAGTAGAAATATATTGTAAATAGTTCTGTGAATATAAATTGTGTTAAAGTAGTGGAAATAAATCAGTGTGAGTTGGACTGTGTTTTTAACTAAATCCAAGAACTGAACTAAACCCGAAGAGTGTGAAAATAAAAACATTACAATATGATATAAGCACAATAAATAAAGCATAACCTAAAGTCATAACAACTACATTTAAATTTGTTTTAAAACTTGGAATTAATTAATATATTTATATGGGAAAATTAGATCAAGAGAATAAATAAAGTACAAACAGAAAACGTGATAAGCGTTTTAACACATTTATAGAAGATATTTGGAAGATATTAGTACAAATAAACATTTAACTTGATAAAAAAAAATAAGTTAAAAAGGCGAGAACAAGGAAGTGAGATAAGCAACAATAAATAATAAATAAAGAACACCAATTAGAAGGCAAGAATATTAATAGACAAACCAGTGAGTTTTTGAAACGTAATATGTAAAATCATACTTTTAAAAGATTGCCAGAGAATTTTCGTAAGTTTAAGTTTAATAATAGTTGTTTAATATAATTTGTGATTAGCAAGTTTGGGAATTTATTTTGAAAGTTTGTTTGTTGTTGAATATAAAATAAACGTGTAAATACGTTTTAAAAATGATTTGGTATTTATTTAAAAATTAACAACATTGCACATTCATCAAATAAAATAATAAAAGTTCATTTATAAAAAAATATTTAAGTGCTACAGGTGAAAGCATCTTTCAAGAGAACAGAAGAATTTTGGGTCCAAAGAGATTTGAACAGATAAGTTATATTTATTACGATTTAACAATTTATCGAACCCAAGCGAAAAAGACCCTGAGATAAACAAAATTTTAACAACACAAACTATATAACATTTAGAGCTAAGAAACAGCCCATTTCAAAATTAACATACCATTATAATATAATATATATGTATATATATATATATATATATATATATATATATATATATATATATATATTGCAATATACTTCGTGGGTTTAATTTAAAAATTATAACAACTAGTATTCACTGTCACTTTTCTAGAACTTTCGTTACATTCAAACATCTGATTCAAATACAATAACAATCCCGTATAAGCTAGTCGACGCGGTATCACTGAACTGCTATCGTGGCGTGCTTCTTTTATAATCCCCGTGGAATTCTCCAGTAGAAAATAATCATCGCTCCTTCCGCTGCCGAGTCTTTTCGAGAATTGTATTTTTTATCGTAAAGCGTTTGTTGTCGTGCTGAAAGGACACAGGGTCGGCTTTGGGAAAATTTCGTAACACTGCCCCCCCCCCTAATTCTGATCGTCCCGATCAGAAACATCCTCTCCATGGTAGGGAGCTAGTCGATCTAAATGAACCACCTTCAATTTATCCTTGGGGTTTCGACGGATCCGGTAGACGACATCATTAAGCCTCTTGACCACCTCGTATGGACCATCCCAGGCGGGTGTAAGCTTTGGGGATTTACCCTTGCTCCGTTGGGGGTTGTACAACCAGACTTTGTCCCTCTCCTGGAACCCGACTGAATTGGCCTTGAGGTCGTATCGCGTCTTCATCCGGTCACTGGTGGCCAACATCTGCGTTCGGGCTAATTCGTGTATTGCCAGCAGGTTATGTCGGAGCTGGTCGGCATAGTCCTCGATGTCTTGGGGAGGTTCTTCGGGGGAGCCAAATGCCAAGTCGCATGGTAATCGCAGCTCCTTTCCGAATAGGACCCTGGCTGGGGTCAGGCCTGTACTATTATGTACAGCAGAGCGATATGACAATAGGAATAGAACTTGGATAGGTGTTGTTCCAAGGTCCTGTTGAATCTTTCCACCATTCCGTCTGACTGTGGGTGTAATGGTGTTGTTCTCGTTTTCCTGATCCCCAACATCGTGCAGACCTTCTGGAATACAATCGATTCGAAGTTACGCCCCTGGTCTGAATGTAATTCCATCGGGACGCCAAACCGGCTGAATAGTTGTTCTACTAGCACCGTCGCTACCGTGGTTGCCTCTTGGTTGGGTATCGCATATGCCTCAGGCCATTTGCTGAAGTAATCCATTGCGACCAGAATGTATTTGTTCCCCCTCTCGGACTCGGGAAACGGACCGGCGACATCGATGGCGATTCTCTCAAATTGGACGCCCACATTGTACTGCTGCATTCTGCCCTTGGTCCGGGTCTTCGGGCCCTTACTGGCGGCACATATGGCACATTTGCGGCACCAAGTTCTGACGTCTTCGAAGTAATTCACCCAGTAGTACCGCTGGCGAACTTTGTCTAGGGTTTTATTCATGCCTAGGTGGCCTCCGGTAATTCCATCATGTACTTCGGTCAAGATGGCTGGTACCTTTTTCTTCGGAACTACCAGTTGGGACTTGGTTTCTCGTCCATCAGCGCTTTCCCAAACTCGCTTGAGCATTCCATTGTCTACTCGTAGAGAGTCCCACTGAGCCCATAACGATTTCAGCACGCCGGAGTATCTAGCTACCTCGTCCCATCGTGGCCTGGGTGCCCCTCTCATTTTGAGTGACAAGATTGGTTCGATGTCTGGATCAGCCATTTGGTCCTGGATGCACTGTTCCGTTGTCCAGTCTTCATTGGCCTGCACTCGAATCTGCCTGATGGAGATACCCTCTCGCTGTTCCGTCTTCAGACAATGCTTGCATTCCGCTCTACAGGGTCTTCTGGATAGGGCATCGGCATTATTGTGCAACCGGCCGGCACGGTGTTCCACCTTGAAGTCGTATTGCTGTAATTTCTCCATCCATCTGGCCAGTTGTCCTTCCGGTGTCTTCATGTCCAGCAGCCATTTGAGTGCGGCATGATCTGTTCGGATTAAGAAATGGCGACCATACAGGTATTTATGGAAATGGTCCACAGCCCTTATTATTGCAAGAAGTTCTTTTCTGGTGACGCAATAATTTCTTTCTGGCTTCGAGAATCCACGGCTGTAGTACTCGATCACCCTCTCTTCACCATCTTGCACCTGGGATAGGACGGCCCCCAAACCTGTGTTGCTGGCGTCGGTGTCTAAGATGAACTTGCCGGACTGTGTAGGAAAGGCTAGGATTCCTGACTCGGACACTACGTGGCCCAAAAACTCTACTTCTTTTTGAAACAAGGAACACTTCTTCGGATTGAGTCTCAGGTTGGCATTATTAATTCTGGAGAATACTTCGCCCAGGTTCTTCAGATGGTCGTCGAATGTCTGGCCCATGACTAGAATGTCGTCGAGGTATACTAAGCACGTCCTCCATGTTAACCCGCTCAGTACATACTCCATTAGCCTCTCAAATGTAGCGGGTGCATTACATAACCCAAAGGGCATGACCGTGAACTGAAACAGCCCTTTACTGGTGGAGAACGCTGTCTTCTCTCTGTCGTTTGCGTGCAGACCAACCTGCCAATATCCACTTTTTAGGTCTAGTGTGGAGAACCAACGGGAGCCTGCTAGTGTGGTCAAAGTGTCATCGATTCGGGGTAGTGGATAGCTGTCTTTCTTCGTGACGTCATTGAGCTTTCTGTAATCTACGCAAAATCGGGTGGTTCCATCCTTCTTTTTAACTAGCACGACGGGAGCAGACCATGGACTGATGGATGGCTCAATAACTCCATTTTGTAACATGGACTCGATGTTTTCCTCGACTGCCTGTTGTTGCCCCAATGGTAGTCGTCTAGGTGGTATTCTGATGGGCTGAGCCTTTCCGGTATCTATTCGATGCTGGATGATGTTGGTGCGACCGGTGGTTCCATTTTTACTGTTAAAAATTTGCCAGTGTTTTGTGATAAATTGCTTGGCTTTTTTCTGGTTCTCTGGTGTCAAGTGTGTTAAGTGGTCAGCAAACTGTTGTAGGAACTCTTTATCGGGCCCTGTCTCCTTCACCGACGTCTGGTACTCTTCTTCGCAATTGATGATGGTCTCTACTGGCTCGAAACAAGCTATCTCGTGACCATTGGTAATTCTGATGTCGTTGTTGGACAAATTCAGGACTCTGATTGGTATATCTCGTCCGGTTTTAACTATAGCCCGTCCAACCAAGTAGTCATGAGCTGAGTGTACGGGCTCCACCATTCCAACGCAGCTCCCAGGATTGCTGTCTAGCTGCCCATGAATAATCTGTTCGACCGGGAATTCTAGCTGAAGACTTTGCCACAATTTTTATGGGCGTGACTGATGTGTTGACAGGCCGTGTCAATACAAATTCCTCATTCAGGAACCGAAGAACATCATATCTCGGGTCGAACATAAATCCATGCTGGCTAATTAGGTCCATTCCCAAAATAAAATCGTCCTCAATTTTCGCTACCAGGACCCTATGCCGGATCATGTTGTCCCCTATCTGTAGCACTACATCTGCCTCACCCTGTATTGACATGGACTCGCCGGTGACTGTTCTGAGCTGGATGTTATTGGTAACTGGCCGAATTTCTGATGCTCTCAAAACCCTGGACTGGGCAATGGACACAGCGGCGCCGGTATCGATGGTGATGGTAACTGCTCGCCCGTTGATGGTGCCTCTGATGACTAGGCTGCCGCTATCTCGGCAAAATCCCCGGATGGATAACGTTTTGGGGGCTGGTGGAGGGACAGTCAGCATTCGCCCCCCCTATGCTGACTGACTGACGGTCCCTGGACATGTGGCTGTTCTGTTGGTTACCCCTGGTCGGTGATCGTTCAGGTGGCCTCACTCGACAATTACGTTAGAAGTGCCCTGTCCGTCCGCAGCGGTAACATGCCCCTCTGGTGCCAGTTCTTTGTGACCAGTCTAATAATTTGTTCAGACCAGCCAGCAGCGCTTGAAATTGTGACTCTGACTCTTCCTGATTGAAGGAAACTGCTCGGACCCTCGGCTTGGACATGTTCATGACGGCCTCTACTTCCAAAGCCCGAAGTAGAGCTTCACTACTTTTCTTGACGCCACTCAGTCTTAAATTTCTTTGTACTTCCACATCTCTGATGCCGTTTATGAAACTCTGTGTGGCCAACTGGTCTTTCGTTTCCTCTGGCAGGTCTGGGTAGGACAAGTGAACTAACCGTCTAATTTCTGCTTCGAATTCTTGGAGGCTTTCACCGGATTTTTGGGTTTTTCCACTCAGTTGGACTTGGTATACCTAGCTCAAGGATTGATTGTCGTAGCGTTTGTCTAGGATGGCGATGATCTTGTCGAAATTACCTTGTTCATCGACTGGAATGCTTTGGAGGAGTTCTAGGGCCGGACCTCTTAACGAAATTACCAGAGAAGTAGATTTTTCTTCATTATCCCATCCATTAGCTGTAGCCACAGCCTCAAATTGCCGTTTATACATAGGCCAAGATGAACTGCCATCAAATGTGGGTGGTTTACTAATGGAACCTCTGGTACTCACGGTGTTCTGGTATTTTCCTCGCTGTAAGTCCTGTTGCATTTTTTTAATTTCTGTTTCTACCTTGTCTTGGATGGCACTGATTTGGTCTTGAACTGTGTTTTGAATTGAACTGATTTCAACTTTTACCTGGCTTTGGATGGAATCGAGGTCATCTACTTTTGTTTCAAGAGTGTCCACGGTATTTTTTATGGTCTTAATGTCATCATTTATCTCTTTTATATCAGACTCAACTATTTGCATTCTTTCATTAACTGTTTCATTAACTTGTCTTACTATTTGCATTAGTTGTTCAAATTGCATTTGTCTTTTTTCTTCAGTTATTTTAAATTCATTTTGTCGTTTTTCTTCTAATAATTTAAATTCATTTTTCATCGTGGAAACCAGATTGTGTTGTTTTTCATCGATATTAGTGACAAGATTTCCTAATTCAACTTTAAGTTTATCATCAAAAGATTTCACTAACCTTTGTTGAATTTCTTCTTGATGTTGTTTCTCCTCCTTGTCACGTTTTTCTAGAATCTGTGCCATTTTTTCGTCTAGTCCCTCTGTAACCTGTTTGATAATTTTTCTGGTAGTTTCGTCGGTTTTTTCCATACTTCGAGTTTCCATAACTGCACTAATCCTTTACTTCTGACACCAAATTGCAATATACTTTGTGGGTTTAATTTAAAAATTATAACAACTAGTATTCACTGTCACTTTTCTAGAACTTTATTTACATTCAAACATCTGATTCAAATACAATAACAATCCCGTATAAGCTAGTCGACGCGGTATCACTGAACTGCGATCGTGGCGTGCTTCTTTTATAATCCCCGTGGAATTCTCCAGTAGAAAATAATCATCGCTCCTTCCGCTGCCGAGTCTTTTCGAGAATTGTATTTTTTATCGTAAAGCGTTTGTTGTCGTGCTGAAAGGACACAGGGTCGGCTTTGGGAAAATTTCGTAACAATATATTATATATATATATATATATATATATATATATATATGTTATATATATATATATATATATATATATATATATATATATATATATATGTTATATACGTCCTAAACAATACTTAGAATAATTATATGACAACACCGTGTAACCGGTCAAATGAGTCGTTCACATGGTGTCATATTACACGATATAGCAATTCCCAGGAAATACGCAAATGCCCATCGCACGTGTAAAACTGCTGATGCTGACAATGCAACACGTAGCTTATAAATGCACATGCGATGGCTGTGAGCGTCATTAAGTGTATCGCTTTCATTTATTTCATTTATATTGTATAACGTAACTTTCAAGTAAAATATTTAATTTGTGTTTTAAATAAAAATATATTTTTTTAAAAAAAGCATTTGTGTTTGTGAAGATATAAAATTGGCACAGTCAGTAGGATTGTTCCAAAACCACTAGAATACGAGAATTCTAACTAGTCGTGGTGGTTTCCAAACTTTCGTGGGACAATCAACCTCTTGCTGGAGACACAACTGGAAGCGAGCTAGCACCAGGAACACGCACCGGCTAACCAGTGCAGTCAACTTACAGAACAGTCCATGCCAGGAATTATATTGTAAGGATTACGTTACTATTATTTTATTATTTCCATTTACTGATACACTTAATCACCATTATGTATCATCAAAGATAAATCCTTTAATATTCCTTAAATATTTGAAACATATTACATCACCTTTAATATATTGTTCATTTATTTTGAATATAAGTGCAAGGTAAAAAAAATATTTGTGAGCAATTTAGGTACATATTGATAATTACATATTAAACTTATACCATTATTTTGAACAACTTATAATAACTTGATCTAATTATTTTAATATCTATCTATTTTCAGATTTATTTATACGTTATTG
This sequence comes from Octodonta nipae, assembly GCA_034190945.1. Classification (NCBI taxonomy): domain Eukaryota; kingdom Metazoa; phylum Arthropoda; class Insecta; order Coleoptera; family Chrysomelidae; genus Octodonta; species Octodonta nipae. The sequence continues at coordinate 61,971,583 of CM067219.1, forward strand.
CATTGTCAATTTGACAATATAATCTTATTGCGACTTTTAATATTGTGCAAATACTTAATTTTTAAAACAATATGACCACTACAAGGCAAGGTGCAGCCACTCCAACTGTGGAGCCCTATAAAATTTCCGAGATTTTTGCGATAGTACCGGAGTACGACGGTAACCCTATCTTTTTAAATACCTTTATCACATCATGTAACACCGCCCACAGTATGGCGACCGATAACCAACAGGTCTTACTTATACTCCACATAAAAATAAACTCCGTGGCAGGGCAGCAGAACTAGCAAATTCGCAAAACCCTACACAATTGACTGACATTGTAACTCTTTTAGAAAACCATTTCGGAGACCCTCGAGACCTATCGGCGCTCATTCAGGATCTCCAACGTATGAAACAACTACCATCCGAATCACCCTTAACCTTTTGAATTAGAATTCAGACCCACCAGGCAAAAATGCTGGCACCGGTCACAAAACAAAATTTGACTAGTAAGGAAAAACAAGCCCAAATAGATTTAATTGAACCTATGGCACTAAACAGCCTGCTTACAGGCCTAGAGCCAAAAATGGGACAATTAATTCGAGCAAGTGACCCGAGAGATATTTTAACCGCGATCTGTAGAATCAAAAGAGAAATCCAATTGAACCATCTCGAAACTCAAAAATTTTCTAATTTCAAAACTACAAATCCGTCCTTTAGAAGACCCAATCAATTGCCACCTCCAAAACAATGTACATTCTGTAAGAGAATGGGCCATTCAGTTAATGAATGCATCACTAGATCGAGGCAATTTCAACAAAACCAAAGCTTTGGACAAAATCAAAGTTTTGAGCAAAATTTCCAAAGACCTCGCCTTCCATTCACCCAACATTCCAACCAGCAAAATTACCACCAACCTCGCCAAACAAATTTTCCACCCAATAGAAATTTTCAGCCACAACGCCCATCAACAAGTAATCAACCCCTAAATACGGACCAATTTAAACCGAACCCTAATTTTTACCGCCAACAACGTACTCATCACCTAAATAATCATGAATTCGAAAATCACACATTTGAACAAACCTATTCGAACCCAACAAACAAACCAGTACCAATACACAGATTACGACAATACCGACTATTTTTCCTACGACAATTCCCACAATGACTTTTACCATTACCGTAAAACAGACTTCGAAAGCGAAAATTATTCTGAATACTACGACGAAATTTCTCCGACAAATTTTCAGGACACTACCCCTCAGAGCTCCCGGATATGTCAGACCTTCAAACCTTGAATTTAGACAGCTTCGACCCCAACCTGAATATCCCCGAACAGAGATTTCTGTAAGACCCCTCTTGTCCGTAAACTCTAAGAACTTATATTACATCACCGATGCATCCAACACTTACAAACTTCTTGTGGATACCGGTACAGGCATTTTTAACCCAGAAACTTGCAAACGATTCAGGGAAAGGTTCCCAGAAAATGTCGTCATCCAGGGAATAGCTAACGAGAAAATTCATATCAACGAATCGACTCTCGTCCCGTTTAATATCAATGATCCTCATAAGGTCTACATTTGCAATATCGATATCGAGTTCGACGGATTGTTAGGTTCCGATTTCCTCGAACATTATAATTGCATCGTCGATTTCGATAAAAAGCAATTAGTAACCAACTTCAAAACACTTCCGCTATATAAAGTAACAGATGATTTAATCAGTAAAGATACCCCTAAAAACTTTTCATGTAACCCCGTCAACACAATTTCCATTCAACCACGTACAGAGCAAATCTGTAAACTTACTTGCAACCTTAGAGATACAGATGCCTTATTAACAGGCAGAGAAGTTGAAAAAGTCCATCTTCCGAATGCTATTGTAAAAGTCGATAGTAATGGCCAATTTTTGACATCCGTATTAAATGCAAATGCCATGCCTAAAACTACAAATTTCACTGACATTAAACTTGACCCTTTACAACATTTCAGTGTGAATTCTATTTCACAAACCCAGCCAACAGACAACAATATACCAGAACGACAAGAACAAATTTTCAATCAACTTCGACTTGACCACTTAAACGAAGAAGAATCCGACTTAATATCGCAACTATGTCTTGACTACTCTGACATATTTTATCTCGAAGGAGACCATCTGTCATTCACCAACGAAATTAAACATATCATCGAGACTAACAACTCTAGACCAGTTTTCACGAAACCTTATCGCTACCCTCAGATTCATAAAGAGGAAGTTAAATCCCAAATAACGAAAATGCTAGACGAAGGTATTATACGCCATTCAAACTCGCCCTGGTCCACCCCTGTATGGGTAGTCCCAAAAAAACTGGACGCTTCAGGAAAGCAAAAATGGCGCGTTGTAGTTGACTATCGAAAACTCAACGAACTAACGGTTGATGACAAATATCCTCACCCTAACATTTCGGACTTATTAGATCAACTTGGCAAATGCCAATATTTCACAACACTTGACCTCGCCTCAGGATTCCATCAGATTGAGATTGACCCAAAAGACATTTCCAAAACCGCGTTTACCGTTGAGAATGGGCACTACGAATTCGTAAGGATGCCCTTTGGTCTAAAGAATGCCCCTTCAACATTCCAGAGGGTTATGGACAACATTCTTTTAGGTATTCAAAACGAACGTTGTCTCGTCTATATGGACGACATAATCGTATACTCTCCCACTATCAACGACCATTTGTCTCGTCTTACTGATGTTTTTAAGCGCCTACGAAAGACAAATCTCAAAATCCAACCCGACAAGTGCGGATTTCCTCGCAAAGAAGTCGCCTATCTCGGACATCTTATTACCAAAAATGGAATTAAACCGAATCCATCAAAGGTTGAATGTATATTGAAATTTCCTCAGCCCCAAAATCAAAAAGATATCAAATCCTTTCTGGGATTAGCCGGGTATTATCGTCGATTCATACCCAATTTTTCTAAAATTTCAAAACCACTCACCAAATTGCTGCAAAAAGATGTTTCATTCTATTTCAGTTCTGAATGCGTTAATTCTTTCAAAGAATTAAAGCAAGCCCTCACTTCGACCCCAATTTTAATTTATCCCGACTTCAATGAGCCCTTTATTTTGACAACTGACGCTAGCGCATTTGCAATCGGCGCTGTGCTTTCACAGGGACCAATAGGCAAAGATCTGCCAATTGGAAACGCATCTAGGACCCTCTGTAAGGCTGAGACCCGATACTCCACAATAGAGCGTGAACTTCTGGCTATTGTTTGGGCCGTTAAACACTTCAGACCAATAATTTTTGGACGAAAGTTTAAACTTCTGACCGACCACCGCCCGTTAACGTGACTCTTTTCTATTAAAGATCCAGGTAGTCGACTTGCCAGATGGCGCCTCAAACTCGAGGAGTACGATTATGAAATTATATACAAACCGGGAAAAGTAAATAAGAACGCAGACGCCCTTTCACGCATTCGAATCAACCATTTTGATGAATGTATGACCTTCCAATCAAACACCAAACTCCAACACTTCACGATAAACTTAAACGAAAACGAAGAAAGTGATACAGAACAACTTGAAACCGACAACGAGGACAACTCATTTTTTCAGAATTTCGGACATTCGTAGAACGGTATAAGACCGTCTCACTTATCGACTATAGTAAAATTCAGTACTCCAACTGTCAACTCCTTGATAGAGAAAACAAAAATATCTTAGTTTTCTTTCAATCCGGCAATTTAAAAGATTTTCATAATTAAATTCTTGAGGATATCTTCGAAGAGAACGCCGCCTTCGAGCAATTCAAAATCAATATTTTGAATAGCAAAAGCGTTCGAAAAAGACGATATTACATTATTCCCCTACCGACTGATTTCGACACTGTGAACGAGGTATTATTTGCCTCAATTTACAAGAGCAAAGATCTTCTAACTGACTCTGAACTATACTGCGTTGAAAATAACTTAGACCTACCTATACTCGAAATGCTTTCGTTTATATTCGCAGAAACAGACATAAAGTGGAAAGTCTATCAGAACATAACAAAAACAGTAGGAAGAGATCAAGTGCCAATAATACTAGATCAATTCCATAACGGTAAAAAAAACATACACAGAGGGATCAACGAAACTATTAGACGAATTAAAGAAAAGTATAACTGGCAAGGTATTACAAAAGATGTAGAAAACTTCATTAGAAACTGTCAAATCTGTCAGACAACTAAAGCTTTCCGAAAAAACCTTGACAATCCCTTAGTAGTAACCGAAACTCCAAGCACCCCCTTTGAAAGGATAAATATCGACATTCTGGAAGTTCCTAGCAAAAATTATGCCCTTACTATCAGTCAGTACACTCTTGGTGTTTTTCCAACACTTCGGAACTCCTCTGAGAATACACTGCGACTACGGTCGTGAATTCGACAATGCACTCCTCAAAGACCTTTGCAAATTGTTCGATATTAAACTTTCCTCACTCTAGTGTAGGACACCCCCAATCTAACGGCTCTTTAGAGCGTTTTCATACAACTTTGTTAGATATGATCCGTATTCATAAAGCCGAGCATCCGGACGAACACCCCTTCAATATTCTGCCATACGCAATTATTACTTACAATAACTCCGCTAACAAAACTCATGGGTTCACACCCTATGAACTCGTTTTCGGGCACACGTCTAGCCGACTTGATTTCTAAATACATCAGAGACTTAAACAATCGTATCTCAGAGTACTACAAAATAGCACGCGAAATAACCGATACTCAAAAACAGAAAGCCAAAATTCGATTCGATAAACATGTTTCGGACAAAACCCCAAATTATCAAGTAGGTGACAAGGTTTACGTACGCGAATCTCAGTTCAAAGATAAACTATAAAACAAATTTAACGGACCATTTCAAATAGTAGAACTACATACAAACTCAGCTACTTTACTTAATTCTCATACTAACCAAAAAACCAAAGTAAACTTTGACCGTATGAAACCTTTCACAGAAGACTAATTTCTTTACAGGGTCATCCTGCTGTTCGGATCGGCAGCATCCCAATTTGAAATAAAGCCAATCAATAACACCCTAGGGATTTATTATCATGAAGAATCACGTACAGCCGTGTCAAATCACAAATGGACTCTTCTAGTTCATAGAAATCTCTCCGCTCTAGAACAAGCTTTCGCTACCAACGACAGAATTCTCGATGCACTAACTTTATCACTAAAAACTAACGTCCACTCAAGCAACGTATTCCGTGCTGACGTTCAATCACACATCAACTTACTTAACCAAATCTCAAACTCAGTCAAAAACAAATTCACGGAAATCCACATGGACACTCGAAGGTACAAACGTGGACTAATCGATGGCGCCTGATCAATTTTCAAAGCCATAACTGGTAACTTAGACGCCGCCGACGGCGAGTACTTCACCAACAGTATAAATAGTTTAAACAAAGGACAACTGCAGATCGAAAACCTTTTGAAAAACCAAATCAGTGTAACCACCTCAGTTATAAAGAACTTTAACGAGACTATTCAACACATTCAGGTCGACGAGAAAATATTTAACGAAAATATTCGAAAATGGAAAATATGATTCGTAAAGTAAAGGACAAAATGGCGTACGTGGAAACAAAACTTTCATTTCTAGAAAAGACGGAAAAACTGATGGAAAATTATCTCTTTCTAGAAGATAACTTAAATAATATTCTTAATTCCATAACTTTTGCCCGTCTAAAAATTATCCATACTTCAATTTTAACTCCCGAACATTTCATTGCCGCCTTACAGGAAATATCACAGAATCTCGTGAAAAATAATTTACCTTTGCCCGTCAAATATTCAAGTATTGCACGATACTTAGAAATTACAGAATTAGAAGCTTTTCAAACAGATTCCGACCTTGTATTTATACTCAGAATTCCACTTATTGAACAGCAATCATTTACTGCTCTCCGCTTATACCCAATCCCCATCTATGATGATAGAACTGGGTTATACCATGTACTCTCATTCACTCATAAATATATAGCAAAAAACGACGATTCCTTACTGTATATTCCAATAAAAGACCTTAGTGCGTGCAAACCGTTGAACAATCAAAATAAATTGTGTTCCGAACTCCATGCATATCCGATAGACTAAAATTCATTGTGCGAGGCCCAACTTTTAAGAAATTTAAAAAAAGTGCCGAACAATTGTCACAGTGCCGTGATTTCTGCTCAAGGGTACCACGTTCAAAAACTCGAAACCAACGTGTGGTTAATTATGGTTACCGAGCCTCTCAGCATTACCATCACCTGTACCGACATGAATACAAAACCCTTAACACTCAGTGTTAACTCTTTATTAAAACTTCAGAAAGATTGCAGTGCCTTCATTGGAATAACCAAAATCGAAGCAGAAGCCACAAAAAAGAAGCAACACCCTTGACAACTATCAACCAGTTCTTATCCCTTTCAACTGCTGCGATACCATACCAGAAAAAATTGTCGTTCCTGAACTTAAACCTTTGAAACTCCATGAATTGAATTTCGAGGAGTTAAACGTCGCAAACCACAAACTCAACGACTATTCAAAGGACCTAGACGAATTAATAAATCAGCCATTCGTCAAAAAGAACATTTCTTGGTTCACCTACGTGACAATATTTTCCATAATAATAATTGTCGCTGTATTTGTCCTCCAAACGCTTTGGCGTAAACGCAATACAACCAGCGAAAGTCTATCACCCACAACCAGAATTTCAAAATTGTTGCCAAGATTGAGACCGAACCTTCGACCGAACGAAACTGAAGACATCGAGCTAAGTACCCCAAAATAATTTCAAAAATTGTTTTGTAAAACTTATTTATCGCAAAAAAAAACTGTATTATTTTAGGTTTTATTATTAATGACCTTAATGCTAATTATATTTTTATTTTATACATTTATACAATTTACGCTATTTTATTCACTTTGGTTTCTGCAAATTTCATATGTATACAACCTTTATATTTTATTATTTTACAAATTCTATTTTCAGAAAAGTTCCTGTAAAACAGCAACTTTTTCTTTGTGAGGGGAGTTGTTATATACGTCCTAAACAATACTTAGAATAATAATATGACAACACCGTGTAACCGGTCAAATGAGTCATTCACATGGTGTCATATTACACGATATAGCAATTCCCAGGAAATACGCAAATGCCCATCGCACGTGTAAAACTGCTGATGCTGACAATGCAACACGTAGCTTATAAATGCACATGCGATGGCTGTGAGCGTCATTAAGTGTATCGCTTTCATTTATTTCATTTATATTTTATAACGTAACTTTCAAGTAAAATATTTTATTTGTGTTTTAAATAAAAATATTTTTTTTTTATAAAGCATTTGTGTTTGTGAAGATATAATATATATATATATATATATATATATATATATAGGTTTAGTATAGTTGGTAACCTTTAATCAGTCTCATTAACATCTCAAATTTTAAATTCATTACGATTGTTAATCTTTTGTTTTTATTATGTCTTATACTTTGAGAATAATGTTTATATACTAACTTGTTTAATCTGAACTTTTATATTTTCCAAGAAAATTTCTTATTTGATCAGTTTAAAACTTTATTAATCACAAAAGTTTGCAATTACTGATCTTATTTTCCCGATCTTATTTTTATCGCGTGTATTGTACGTTTTTATTTTCAAGTACTTAATACCATAGTTTTCCTTCAAACCCACAAAAGCAATCTCCAAATATATCGATTTCAATCTAATCGAGACTGAAATATTGCAACTCGGCAACTCTACTAAATAAATTTTTCCTTGACAATTTGGAAAAGCGAATGTCTCTGTTCCCCCTTTTCTATCGAATGCCTGGCGCAATTTCAATCTACAGTTCATATCCAGACGAAATTGACCGGAAGTAAAGCAGAGGACATCATCGCTGATCACTTGCTACAATTCCGAACAAACATTTGGACGTCAAAGCCACACAACATAGGGAACTTTTTGCGAGACAATTTTCTTTCAAGTATTTATTGGAAATTTCTCGCCTATCCAAGTAGTAGATGAAATTATATGACCAATATTGTTGCAGCTTATTGAAAGTTCAATATGATTTCGCAAATTATTGCATCTGAAGGCAAATAATTATTTCACAAATCCACAAATATTTTAGAAATAATTTCTATGTGGTACGTGAACAGTATTTAATTAAAGCTATGTTATATCATATTTTAACAGGTTATATAATTCACAAGCATTTCTCAATGTTTAGTAAGTGGTTAAGTCATGCATTCAATTAAATTTGAAGGGAAGTTTTTATTGCTATGCGCGTTGAAACTAGGGATATAATTCGCCAAAACCATCACCGTAACCGATTTTTCAGTAAATACAACGAGGTTTGCTCGTTCTATTTACTGTTGTTTAGCTATTGTGGTGTGAATGAATTTCTGAAAACTTTATAGAATCTTTTCATGTTTTTTTTTGAGAAATTAGACCACCACTTGAGAACAAAAAGCTGTATATTTAAAACTCCAACCGTTTCAAGTTTTCAGTCTGACCACGTTATCAATGGTATTACAAAATGGACTAATAAAACAAAAATTTGAAACTGGAGGTTTGTATTTCTTGTTCATTGTAAATATTATGAAAATAAAGGGAATGAACATAAATATTCTGCGAGTGAGCAAAGTCAGATGGCCGGTACAAATCAAACTGAAATTGAAGTTTGTACAATATTATGTAGGCTATAACGATCCTTAACATTATAACGATGTCGCAATTCTAGTTGATAAAGATTGTAAGTCATAAATTAAAGAGGATGTTCCTATCTCCAACCAGATTGCCATAGTACGACTGAAAGCATACCAATAACCCATAAATGTTATTCAAGTATATAGTACCACTGGTAAAAAACACACACATGAAATACCCCAAGAACTTATACCAGATGTCTAAACCGAATGAGGTTACCATCGTTTTGGGTTATTTCAACGCAAAGAAACAAAAAGTAAAAGTTGAGAATATTGCTGGAAACTTCGAAATTGGCGAATGGAATAAGAACGGTGATATGCTGACACAATTCTATAGTGAAGAAAACTTGATGGAACATGTGAAAACATAGAAATGGTTAAGACAAACTAGATACATTATATACTAATAGATAAACCGCATATAAACAAAATTAAAGTTTAAATACTTTCGGGGCGGGCCTAAGTCAGACCCCGTTTTCAATATCAAAGAAACTATGAAAAAGGCACAATTCTGAAATGTAAAATAACAATGTTTGACAATATTATTTGACTTATGACGTAACTAAGAGAATTCAATTTGATAATTTACTGAATAGCAAAAAACTTTAAAGATCATATAATAATAAAGTTCCTTTCAAATTGGAAGAGGTGACCTTCAGAATTTTTTGTGGCGCTCCTAGGTGAAATTTTGTTATAAGATCAAAGGATTCTGTTGATTCAATAATCATATTAAAATTATAAGGAAAAACCTAGAAAAAATCTGGGTTGTTCACAAGAACATGACCATTCGTAATTTCTTCCTTAATCATCAGCAACCAGGAAGGATTATCTACCACGGAGGTATTAAGGTTTTAATTACAGGTAACCAAAGTAGACTCTTAGTTTTTATTTCGTGTTGTGTTCTTCTTTGTAAATGTAGTAAATTCTATATAGGAAAACCGTCTAGGCCTCTAAATGTTCGAATAAATGAACAGAAATATTAAATTTGAAAAATCCAATATTTGTGGAGACATGCTTGGAACCTTCTGTTATATTATACAAAAAAGAACACAATAGGAAACGAAAAGTAAAAGAATTTGCTTTAATTTCGTTAAATGATAAATCGCTTCTACCTGTGTGGGATAAAATCGTTCCTGGTTGCCGATGAATAAGGACGAAATTAATAACGGTCATCTCCTTCTGAACAACCCGGTAACGGGATGCTTATAAGATTTTTTTCTAGGCTTACCCTTATGATTTTAATGGAATCACTGAATTAACAGAATGCTTTGATCACTTATTTGGCGAATGCACTAATTTATAACAGAGTTGCACCTAGTAGCGCCGCATAAAATTCTGAATATCACCCCTTCCAAATCCTTGCAATTTGAGAACTTGTTTATTACATGATCTTTAAAAGTACATGTGCTACGCTGTAGATTATCAAATTAAATTCTCTTGGTTATGTTATAAGTCCAATAATATCACCTAATCACGATAGCCGATACAAAGCTATTGAAACGTCGTGAGATCAACCACTTGAAGACGATGGAAGTCCAAGGAAACTTCGAGGATCAAATAATGTTGTTAAACATTTTAATTTTACATTTTAGAGTTGTGCCTTTTTTCAGAGTTTCTTTGCTTTTGACAACGGGATCTAACCTAAACCCCGAAATGTTTGGAAATATACAGTAATTTCCCAAAAAGTGCTTAAACATTTATACATACTTATCGTTGATCAGAAATCGGGTAGGGCTAATTTTGTAACTGAAAAATCCGACATTTAGCCTAAATTGACGAAACAAGCTGAAGTATGAAAATGAAAAAAGTCTCTAAAAGGTTATAAGATTCGTAACTCTATAAAAAGTTTTAATCAAATAGCAGGAATTTTAACCAGATCTCATCAACATTGCACTTTAAGCTCAGATATTTACAAACACAGGAGGAAGAACAATAGGGTGGAGCGACAAGAGGTCTCAAATGACATCATTACCTTTAAAAAGAAAGTACACACAATACCCACCTACCTTCTACTGTTGCCATCCACTTCGTACTCTTTTTGGGTGTTTTCAATTTTTCGATGTTGCCAGAGAAATTTTTATAATGCAGACTGAATTTTTCACAATGCAAACTGAACAGGCATTTCTAATGGATATCAGAAGTGCAAAATATTAAACGGTGGCATAATGTATATGATTTTGAGTTAGATAAACTTCTCACAGCGCAAAAATTTCGTTTTCATTAGTTTTTGGTGGCAATTAGCCTACTTTTGGGACTTTACATTTTTTTTTCGACCCCACACCGCAAACGTATTCCTACAATCTAATTGAACTTCAAACCTCCACAATCTCTTTGTTTAAACATAAACTTTCAGAGGGATTTCGGGTTGGTCGAAATAATTTTCATACAAACTATTTAGCCTTATTAAAATGTGTCAAGGGATCAAGTATTAAATTTAGTGCCTTTACAAAAATTGCTAGTCTTCCTGAGTTTCATTTTGTAAAGGTCTCACGCATACATTATAGACCAGGGCTGAAGCCTATGAAAATGGTAAAAAATGAAAAAATAATAGTAGGATGTAACCCATTGGTAAAGGAAGAAAGTACAACAATAAAAGGAAAAATAATTTACGGGAAAACTGAGGTCGGGAAGTGGAAGGGGTGGGTTTTAAGGGTGAAAAACGATTTACCTTGATCTCTGGTAAGATCCCATGTTATACTGATAAATGAGAAAATTGCAAGTTGAAATATACTACTATAATTAACAGCCAAACCAAATTAGTTTGCGTAGTAAAAATCCACCATCGACGACATGCACCATGCTGTCAGAATGAGTTGGTCCATTCGCAATCGCAAATAAAGTTGAGATTTAACATTTTTCATGAGTCCATTTTCTGTAAAAAGTGACAATGGGAAAAGTGCAACCTCGTATTGCAAATAAGTTTCATATCTTTTTTACTGTCAATCGTTAACGATATTCTTTGAAATAGCAATAATCGATCGATGGCTATAATATCTCGGTTTATTTAACGAAAGATTGAACCACTTTAGAGACAGCATTTTTTTTCCTTTATATTTGACACTGCCAAAATTCATTCAAAGCTTGGACTCGGGTACATAAGTATAATCTTAAAATAGCAATAAATAGGTATCGACGCATATAATCTAAAGAAAATTCTATAACTTTCTCAAAACTTTATTAACTTATTTGGCTTTTAATTATAGTAGTTAAAGTAAAAATTTTATTAAACAGCTAAAAATTGTACATGTTTTTTTAAAAAATGTATTTGACTCTTTTTTCGTTTCATTGCATTTTCTGAAAACCTTTAACATAGTCAAGAATATATTTTTTAAACCATCAGAAAGTAGAGATTTCAACGAACAAAACGCCTACCGCCTTTTTTAAAAAAGCAGATATTTGGACATGAGAATTTTCGATTGAAAATGAAGGTGTTTTTTCGATATTAAGTCAAAATAAGGTAAAAAAAAATAATGTTTTAAATAAAAAAAATAACAGTGTGTTTGGGAGATGAAAAGTAAGTTTTTCACTAAATTTGGTGATTTTTTTTGAAAAAGGTAAAAATAAAAAACCAAAATCTTGTTTTTTTTCAATTTGTCACATAAATTTTGAGGTCATGTGAAAAAAATAATACCTACAACTTGCTATTTTACTTTTTTCCATACGACTTGTAGTTTTGCCTGAAATCGTGATAAATCGTTTGTTAATCTTCAACTTTCAACGTAGTCAGAGATGTTATTCCAGAAAGTACTAGAGAACATCCAAAACAGCTCAAAAGTAAACGGAAGATCCGTAAATAATTTCATACTAATGGACCCACACGTACCAATTTTCCAGACAATTTCATAATTACTTAATTCCAGCTTTATGACAATAATTATAGTATTATTTGGATAAAGTCTAAATAATTTGATATACTCCAATTTATAAACTGATTAAAGGAAATTCTAAAAGCAAAGCATGCCCTAAGTAAAAATTAAACATAATTGAATGAAATCAGTGATTATGATAAATTTGGGAGTGCTGAGGTTATTCAGCCTTAGTAGTGCATTTCATCTAGTCAATGAAGAAAGTTCGTTTGCTTCCTTTTCACACTTTGACAGCAACTTGTAAATGATGTTATCAGTTTTTCTGGAGTGAAGAATAATTTCAAGTGTCAAGCAGCTGATCGGGTTATCGCACCAAATGTTATATACAGTGCTTTCCAAAAGTAAGAAACATATTAGTTACTTCTTAGAATGAGAGTATTTCGAAAGCATCCTCTGGCACGTCGATTTACTTTAAACGAAGAGCGTCATTCTACACACACAATGATTTTATTTCGAGGCAAAATAAAATGTAGACAATGCATTCTTCACTATGCGCTAACAATAATCTAATTGTTATTGTTCAGTGGTAATAATTTCATGGTAGATAAAATTATATTCAGGAAGACGAAAGTTCACCTGGCTTTCTGTTGATAATAACAAAGGCAACAATGAATGTTGTCGATTCAGGAAGAACATTGTTCGCAGAAAATTATTACAAAAGCATTGAATTAGCTGACCAACTCTTATTCAAAGGAACACCTTTAATTGGAACTCTTAGAATAACAAGTTGATTCCAGCAGGAGTTACAAAAGAGCATTCAAGGAGCGGCGAAATGAAAACCTTGGACAACAAGGTAAAAACTTATAATTGGCAAATATAAAGGTAGAAGGGACCTTCATTTTACTTACTATGCAAAGCTATTGATATTCAAGGGGTTGGCGGTAAACAGATAAATAATTCATCAACTGTGATTGAGCATATAATCGGAAACAACGTTTTACGATAATTTTTGATAATGATATTTCTTCGTTTTCTGTTTAACAATTTTATTTATATTATTGAGTCTAATAAAACAAATCAGTGCACTGCACATTATTTGCCAAATCAATTAATATTATATTTTGTGTCAAGTTGATACCCCGCACTATGGGTAAAATGGCATTTTTTCAACGTAAACCTAATATCTAGAGCAAAAAAAAAGAAATAACGAAACATTTCTGTTTTTAAATTGAATCTTAGGTTATGTAGATTAAGGAAAAATTATTTATAATTCCATCATCCACTATTATAGGGGTGGAAATGGTGGTAGAAATTGTCCACATTTCAAATTTCGATATTTTGATTCATTTGTGTATGGTATATCTCAAAGAGAAATAGAGATATTTTTAAGGTTCTTTTTTTTAATTGAAAATTTATTAATATAGATTGAAAAAATATTTATTGCAAAGCTATCCTCCCAAAAGTAGGTGATCGGGTGAAAACGTAAAAAATCCCAAAAAATTGTGTTTAGTGATTCATTGGAAGCTGACCACGACACGGTGGATTTCGTTTATCGTTATCAGGGCATCAAAAATGGTTGTCTGATTCATTCTAATCTCTCAAAATGCAATACAAAAATTTTCTTTGACAAGAACAATAATTATATACGATTTTGTTATAAGGTTCACAAAAAATGTCGATTCATAAAAAAGATGAAACATAGCACATCATTCAAAACAATTATCCTCTTAAAATGGCAAAAATAAAAAAATATTAATCTAACTAAACATTGTCGAAACATATTCAAAATAACTCACTTCATCAACGATTTTTGTGTTGTTTTTTTACTCCCGTACCCCAGTTTTCATTCCTATAGTGCAAAATGATAATGATAAATGATCTCCACAATGGAAAATGATAATTAAATGGTTTTTAGAACAGTAGTCAGCATCCAATGAAGCACTAAACAGTATTTTTTTGTGGATTTTTCACGTTTTCACCCTCTCACCCCTATTTTTACTTTTAGTTTTAGGAGAATAGCTTTGAAATAAATAATTTTCTAATCTATATTAATAACTCTACAATTTAAAAAATTTAATAAAATAAAGAAAAAAAAGTTCGAATTTTGAAATGTGCACCATTTCAACTCTCATTTCCACCCCTATAATAGCGGATGGTGACATTCTAAATAATTTTCCCTTAATCTACATAACTTAAGGTTCAATTAAAAAAATGTTTCGATATCTATATTTTTTCTCAGGATATTAGGTGTTATGGAATGTCTTCGATAAACATTACATATAGAGAATAATAATCAAAAAAATGTATGAAATAGATGTTGCGGTTTTAGTTCAATGCTGGTTCAATGCAAGTATATAATTGACGAAGGACCTTTAGCGGAACAATCAATAAACACGTGCCGTCACATAAACGAATCACCAAATAAAAGTTATCACTAACCTTTAAGTCGAAGCTCTGGTCTTTTCTTGGTGGTTCTTTCTTCTGAGGCTAGCCCCGTGAACAGGAACAGTTTCTTAGAGCTTCGTCTGGACAACACGTTACACAAAAAATACCGACGTAGTGTTCATTGATTGAACATACAAAAAAATGCGGGTTTAACAACAAATGATGCGCTTTTGTAAACACAAAAGAAACAAAATGAAAGCGGTTTAGCGGTCGTCACGAATGGAGCTCAAAACTCGGGACTTTCAACAGTATTAATGGCACTGGATCCACCAGATGTGGAAGCCAGGTTTGCGGGGGGAGCTTTAGATTCAGACCCAATACCTGAATCAGCACGATTTACAAAATGAAGCAATGTGTGATGGCGTTGTCCGCAGTTGCGGCAAGTGGATAAAGATTTACAGCGATTCGACTGATGAGAATCGCCTAAGCAATTAAAACAAAGTCTAAAATCTTTAACAAACTTAAACCGCGCGGGTACTGATTTGTTCAAGAATTCAGAACATTTGTAAATCGCATGATCGGATTTACAAACTAAACAATTTCTATTCTTAGTGACAAACAAAGATGTAGTGAACCGGGAAGAATGTTGCTTTGAATTCAATGGTAACTTTTTTTCAACACTTCGCTTTGCCTTGTGGGATAATTCAACATGTTCAAAGGCATCGCAATGCTTCGACAAAAAATCAACAACTTCCGAACGGATCGGAAAATCATCTTGAGCGGTCACCGTACCATGGTAAAGTTCACATTTATCGGCTAAATTCTTTGGAACTTGTTTCAACATCATCTGAACGATACAAAAATCCCACTGATTTACTGATAAACCCAAATTCTTCAGTGCTTCCAAATTATCACTGAAGTCATCCAATAACTTCCGAACCTCTGAAGGGCTATCTGAAGTTAGTTGGGGGAACTGTTCTAAAGCTGACCAATGAGACTCCGCGATTAAACGAGTTCGCTTGAATTTTTCAAAAGTGTTTCATAAGCACTCACGTAATTGTTTTGTGTTAGTTTAAAATTCCTAATAGCCTCAAAAGCAGGCCCTTTTAAAGCTAACTGCAAATATTTGAACTTCTGCATAGCACTGAGGTTTTCATTATTGTGAATTAATGAATCAAACAAATCAATAAAAGTACCAAATTCCAATATGTCTCCACTAAATGAAGGCAAATCAATTCGCGGCAAAGCAACACTTTCCTGTTCCCGAGTTGTATTTTGTGGCGTAGAATTCTGAACAGATTTCAGTTTAGCAACAATAAACCTAATTGACTAAAACAATTTTTCAAATTTATTGCGAATGTCATCCTCAAAGTCAAAATCATCGTTTGCATCAGAAATTAATCCAACAATGGAATTGTGATGTTTAAAAAATTCTAATTGAATTGAATCAACCATATCAATCATGCTAAAAAACAATTCAACGTCGTCACCTCTTAAGGCTTTCTCGGCAGCAAAATAAATATCTTCTAATCTTTTAAACTCCGATTGTCGATGATTTTTAAATTTTCGTAAATTTTCAGCGGTTTTTGACATCTTAACAATAAATCAAAATCACTGTAACGCCAATGAACAAAACTAACACGATAGAACGAATCAAAATACTATTCCAAAAATGTACAATTTTTTACTGTTGAAGTCGAAAATATCTGACCAAATGTCAAATAAATTCAAAACAATTTAGCAAAATAACCAAACAAACAAAACGATCTCTTGTAAGTTTTTTTTGCGGTAAAAGAAATATGCGAATTTATTTCTAACGGAATGAGTGAATATCCCGAACTTGCTTTCTCTTCTAACAAATAAAGAAACTAAAATTCAATGCGGTTTTCAACAATAATTGCAACGAAAAATCAATGTTTTGATCATTAAACTTTGCACGAAATTTACTCAAATGTAACCCGGCCCGGAGTTGGACCAAATTATGTAATTTATTCGATAATCTTTGCACTAAATTAACTCAAATTGCATCCGGCTCGTACTTGGACCAAATGATATGTAATATATTCAATAATCTTTGCACGAAATTAACTGAAATTGCATCCGGCTCGTACTTGGACCAAAATGTTATGTAATGTCTTCGATAAACATTACATATAGAGAAAGATATTCAAAAAAATGTATGAAATAGATGTTGCGGTTTTAGTTCAATGCTGGTTCAATGCAAGTATATAATTGACGAAGGACCTTTAGCGGAACAATCAATAAACACGTGCCGTCACATAAACGAATCACCAAATAAAAGTTATCACTAACCTTTAAGTCGAAGCTCTGGTCTTTTCTTGGTGGTTCTTTCTTCTGAGGCTAGCCCCGTGAACAGGAAAAGTTTCTTAGAGCTTCGTCTGGACAACACGTTACACAAAAAATACCGACGTAGTGTTAATTGATTGAACATACAAAAAAATGCGGGTTTAACAACAAATGATGCGCTTTTGTAAACACAAAAGAAACAAAATGAAAGCGGTTTAGCGGTCGTCACGAATGGAGCTCAAAACTCGCGAATCGGAACGCAAAAAAAACAACAAAAAGCGGCGTCTCTTCAGACGTAATCAAAGCCACCGAAAAGTTCGGAGTACATTGCACGAAACTCCCAAGCGTCCAAACAGCTTGGGATCCAAAACACGAATCACAAATACTGTCTATATTTTACACGCAAAAGCACACTTACAATTAGCATTAGCGCGACGAAATGTTTTAGAAAAGGTGCAGAAGTTTAAAAATCAATGAAGTAATTCAATCAAATTGAACACAATACACTAAACAAATGCGGGAACGCACCATTAGGTTATCATTAAAAATAATGCCATTTGACCCATAGTAATATCTCAAATGTCACAATTTGAGATATTTATACATAGGCTTACAGACCAATCAATTTGATACACCCACCAATAAGTTTTACTTGGAATAATAAAGTTATTAAGAACTAAGTTAATTCGGTCATTTGGTACACTGTAAGAAGAATTAAAGATATCTAAATGACCTGGGAGAATGAATAACGCCATCTAAATGACCTGGGATAATGAATAACGCCACACAGAATTGGCATAGTAGCTCAATTAAAGTCGAGTAAAAAATATCATTGAGTACATTAAAGAGGCTTTGCGAATATATACAGGGTGAGTTTTTTTATAATCAGTATGGGGATCTCGGAAACTAGCGGAGATAGAGCAATGGTTAAATTGGGAAAGATTTGCAGTTTTACTGGTTCAATTTATTGATTTTATAAAAAAAAGTGTAAATATCAAAATTGAAGGGAATTGTGTGAGATATGACACAAACTTATCCTTTTTTGAATGGAAACCATAGTTGGCTATGACCTCAAAAAATTGGACATTTTTAGAGCTTTTCAACGATATAATACTCGTTATAGTTATTCATAAAAATAACGGAGTTATGGATGCTTTTCTCTCTTATTTTCACTTTGAACGTTGGTAGCCAATGAAAAAGGGTGTTTTCACTTTGACGTGTCCTCATTTGAGAGTAATTCCATTAGTATTGCTGAACTGACAGTCGATATTGACAAGTTTTCGTGATAAAATAGAATATTCTAACGAAGAAAAACTGAATATGGTGGAATGTTATATCATAAGCCATAAAAATTCAGTTCGTGCAGCAGAGAAATACTTTCATAGATATTTTAATCGTCGTCAACCTGCTCTATGTACATTTAAGAGGCTTTACGATAGTTTATGCAGATATGGATCTTTTACTAAACCACCAAAGGAACGTAATCAAATTAACGAAGCAGCAAAAATAAATGTTTTGGCAATGGTAAATCAAAATCCATCTATATCAACTCGTGAGATTGCGGCAGAAGCAGGCAAATCTCAACGAACTGTAGTTACGGTACTGAAAGCTCACAAGTTCCACCCGTACAAACTTTCAGTTTCTCAAACTTTGCATGCTGGTGACGAACATCGATGTATTCTGTTTTGTACATGGTTTAGAGACATGTGCTTTGACAGTCCACCGTTTCCATTAAAGGTGTTATGGTCAGAAGAAACTAGATTTGCTAACTGCGGTATGTTCAACAGAAACAATGGGCATATCTGGGCTAAAGAACAAAGACGACCCCAGATAAAATTTAGTTTTAATATTTGGTGTGGTATCATAGGGTCTACTATTCTGGGGCCTTTTTTCTATGACGAATCACTTACTGGAGAGCGCTACTTGCATTTCTTGCAATACACTTTTCAAGACATGTTGCATAATTTGAATTTGAGAACTCGTTTAGAAATTGAGTGGTTCCAACATGATGGAGCACCTGCATATAACTCGGTATTAGTAAGACAACACTTAGATAATATCTATCCAAACTCTTGGATAGGAAGAAATAGCCCATGCGAATGGTCACCCCTGTCTCCCGATTTGGCAGTTATAGACTTCTATTTATGGGGTGCACTAAAAAACAAAGTATGAGACAGTTGGTGACCTAAGGTAGTCGGTATTACAAGCAATTGAAGAAATTGATTGGCGGTCTGTGAGGAAAGCGGTAATGTCAATCTTAAAAAGATGCAATTTTAATTTCTTAAGTTTTTAGTAAGTACCTACTTATTTAGTTTTTTCGTTATATCTGATATACCTAATAAAAAAATCGTTCAATGTTTTTTGGAATAGTTATTAATAAATCAATCTATTTCATGGCTAACTTCGTTAAAAGTGAAAATAAGAGAGAAAAGCATCCATAGATCCGTTATTTTTATGAATAACTATATCGAGTATTATATCGTTGAAAACCTCTAAAAATGTCCGATTTTTTGAGGTCATAGCCAACTATGGTTTCTTTTCAAAAAAAACATAAGTTTGTCATATCAAAATGAGAGCTGTCACGCAAACGAGGATATGACAATTATATTCGGGATACAATTCCCTTCAAATTTGATATTTACATTTTTTTTATAAAATTAAAAACAAAGGAGCTAGAGGGATTTGACTAAATCGACAGAATTTCCTTTTTTCAAAATATCTAGTAAGCCATGACTTTTTACAAAAATCCGAAAATGTCATTTAATTGGGCCAGTAAAATTGCAAATCTTTCCCAATTTAACCATTGCTCTATCTCCGCTAGTTTCCGAGATCCCCTTACTGATCATCAAAACAAACCACCCTGTATATACTTTGTCTTGAATTTTGTCGGTCTCTAGGGCTCCGAAATAACTTAATGATACACAACTTAGTAAAAATATTTTAAGGAAGCATAATTAAATTAAAATATTGATGTAATTATCATCAATATAATAAAGCTCATGTAAACCTATTTGACATAGCTGGGTCGCCCTTTGCAAGTGGCTGAACTTGGCAAAGTTCAAATTTTGTAGGACCATGGAAGTATCAAGGATGTAAAATAAAGACCAAATAGACATTGTGAAACTGCAGTCGCCATGCTCTTAATTTCTCCACTGGTTATAAGATTGATTACACATGGACTGTAAAATAATGAGTAGTTTGGTAAAAATTTTACAAATAAAGATATTTCGTGATCAGTCCTGAGAATTAAGTGCTTAGCTGATCTAGAACCAAGCCCACTAGGCGTCTAATATTGTGAGTATCCTTCTTAGAGTAAGTGCAAATTTCTATATTTAATAGCTTTAGAAATTAGAATGAATGTTTATCATTGTAATTAAATATTATATAGACCTTGAAAAGTTTGTTATTTAAAGTCGTAATTATACCCAAAAAATAGTAAACATAAATGAAGTCATACCACAATAGTTGGATAATTATTAACAGTTTAAGATTTTTCACACATTCTACTACTCTTCATTTCTCATATAAATAATAATGTTTGATATGTATTTTATGAGAGAAGATATCCGCTAAAAATAAACCAAATTAATTGATAGGTTTCATCTGCGCTGATATCATTTTGATATTATTAATATGCCGTCGTTTCAAATAATTAAAAACAATGCAAAAAACAGTAGAAAATTGAATTTCAAATTACCGGAAGGCAAAACTAACTAAAAACTACTCAAGAAAATGAATAGCTCGTGATTTACAACTATATATATATATATATATATATATATATATATATATATATATTTGTTTTTAAGTTTTCGCGGGCACAAAATGTATTAGATGGTTTCCGGGAATTCATCCGCATAGTTGATAATTGATCCCTGCCGGGATCGATGGTAAAATGACGACGTTTCGGCAGAGTCATATCTGCCCTCTTCGGGTCGGTTCGCATAATTCTCGTAGCTTCTGCTTTCGCTTCTAGTTACTCGAATACTGATATTCTCAGGAGCGCGCACGGTGTTATATAGTCGCGGCTCGGCGCCTATTGGTTGGCACCGTGAACGGCTGCGTGTGATTGGCTCTGGGCGCTCAGTGTGCACGCCTCCCGCCTGCTGATTTGTTATTTCCGGTTGAGTTGTTATTGGACGGGTCTGGGCCGGTACAGTGTTTAATAGAATTTTCCAACAATTCGATAAGTTCTGGATTTCATTGCGTGCGTTTAGACTGTGAGGCCTCTTCGCTACTTCAATTGCCTCTCTTACGAGTCTTGATTTCGGGTGTTCTATATTTGCCAGTACTCTGGTGTTCTCAAAGTCTATTCGGTGTGACGTCGTGGTGGCGTATTCCGCAATGGATGTTGTTTTTTCCTGCTTTCTTATAGCATTCATCACGTCTAGCTTGAATTCTTCAGTTAGTTTGCCCCACATAGGTTTTATGACAGTCTGCACATGGAATCTCGTACACTCCCTGTTGTTCTAAAGGGATCCTCGTCGTCGGAGTCCTCAACACCGTGCTTATTTCTCTGTCTGTTTTGAAAATAGTATCGATATTGTGTCTCCGTAGAATTCTTGCAATACTGTCCGTGGTACCCTTGACATACGGTTATTGGTGTCTCATGCTCCTCGTCTGTTCCTGTCGGTTTTGACTTTAGGGCTCTTTGAATATTTCGGTCTGTAAATCCGTTTTGTCTCAGAGCGGTTTTTAAACTGTCCATTTCCTGGACGGTCAGCTAGTCTTTGTGATCTGGTTACTAAAGTTTTGACGACAGCTTGTAGTTGGGCTGGGTGGTGATGAGAATTAGCATGAAGGTATCTGTTGGTGTGAGTTGCTTTCCTATTTACTGTATGGCCAAGGGTTCCATCTTCCTTCCTATTTATGAGAACATCAAGAAATGGCAGTTGGATATTGGCTTCAACCTCCATGGTGAATTTTATTTTGTGATGGATGCCATTAAGGTGGTCTAAAAATGTGTTGAGGTGTTCCCTCCCATGAGGCCAAATCACAAAAGTATCATCCACATATCGCAACCATAAACTGGGTTTAAGAGTTGCTGTTCTTAGTGCCAACTCCTCAAAGTTCTCCATATAAGGTTCGCTATAACTGGTGAGAATGGCGATCCCATTGGAGCTCCTTCCACTTGTTTGTATTGTTGGTTCTCGTAAACAAAATAGGTGTTCATCAGGCAGTGCCTTGTTAAGTCTACAAGGTGTTGAGGTGGTTTGTATTTTTGCATTATGATATCCAAGGCTTCGTCGATAGGGATGTTGGTGAAAAGGGACACTACGTCAAAACTGACAAGAAGACACTCTGGTTGTAAAACCGTTTTTCTAAATATTTCGATTAAGTGGGTCGAATTTTTCACATATGAGTCTGCCCCCTCTGCAGACGGTTGAAGTTGTTGGGCTAGGTATTTGGCTAGCTGTTGTGTTGGGGATCCAATTGAACTTATTATTGGCCTCAAAGGTGCACCTTCTTTATGTACTTTTGGCAACCCATAGAATTTCGGACATCTCGATTACTTTTCACGCGGAATGAGTTGCAGCTGCAGATTTTTGTCGATCCTACTTACTTGGATTTTGGCCTTGGTTGTTTTCTCCAGATAAGTTGTTGGGTCAGTAGTAATTTGTTTATATGGTGGATCTTGTAGCAATGTTTGAATTTTGTTTGAATAATCCGCTGTATCAAAAATTACAGTCGCATTTCCTTTATCAGCAGGTAAATGACAATGTCCTTGTTGAGGCGAAGTTGTTTCAAGGCCTCATTTTCTTCTATAGATAAGTTCCTTTTGGGTGGTTTAGACTTTCTTAGAACATGTGACACATCTTGTCTAATTATTTCAGCGGTGTTCGCATCTAATTTTGAAACTGCTGTTTCCACGCCACATATTATGCTCTCTGTTGGTATGTGAGAGGGAGCAATAGCGTAATTGAATCCCTTAGCCAACACGCCAATCGAGGAAGTGTTCAATTGGACCGAAGATAAGTTATGAACGGTTTCATTCGTTTCCAATTGCCGTGAGGTTAGACTGTGAAACGTTATTTTCCGAGACAAATTCGTTTTTGGGCTTCTGTTGGAGCTTCAATTTATTAAATTTTGCCTGTTATTGCATTGTTGTTAACTCTACATTGGTTTCGGCCCTAAATTCGCTAATCTCATCGAATTTATCCCATATTATCGGGTGGAGTGTATTGCTTACCTGTAGGTGGATATCTAAGAGTTTAGTATTAAGAACATCCCTAAGTAGGGCACAACTAGAACAACTGTTAAACTGAAAAATACAGAATATCTTATGGAAAGCAAGTTGTGCCCTACTTAGGGAAGCCATACGTGATGTCAGAAGAGATTTGGATGTTCTTAATACTAAACTCTTAGATATCCACCTACAGGTAAGCAATACACTCCACCCGATAATATGGGATAAATTCTATGAATTTAGCGAATTTAGGGCAGAAACGAATGCAGACAATATTCAACAAATTGAAGCTCCAACAGAAGACCAAAAACGAATTTTCCTCGGATAATAACGGTCACAGTCTAAGCTCACGACAATTGGAAACGAATAAAACCGTTTATAACTTATCTTCGGTCCAATTGAACTCTTACTCGATTGGCGTGTTGGCTAAGGGATTCAATTACGCTACATAAGTTTCAAAATTAGATGCGAAAACCGCTGAAATAATTAGACAAGACGTGTCACATGTTCTAAGAAAGTCTAAACCACCTAAAAGGAACCTATCTATAGAAGAAAATGAGGCCTTGAAACAACTTCGCCTCAACAAGGACATTGTCATTCTACTTGCTGATAAAGGAAATGCGACTGTAATTTTAGATACAGCGGATTATTCAAGCAAAATTCAAACATTGCTACAAGATCCAGCATATAAACAAATTACTACTGACCCAACAACTTATCTAGAGAAAACAACCAAGGCCAAAATCCAAGCAAGTCGGATCGACAAAAATCTCCAACTGCAACTCATTCCGCGTGAAAAGTCATCGAGATGTCCGAAATTCTATGGGTTGCCAAAAGTACATAAAAAAGGTGCACCTTTGAGGCCAATGGTAAGTTCAATTGGATCCCCAACACAACAGCTAGCCAAATACCTAGCCCAACAACTTCAACCGTTTGCAGAGGGGGCAGACTCATATGTGAAAAATTCGACACACTTCATCGAAATATTTAGAAAAACGGTTTTACAACCAGAGTGTCTTCATGTCAGTTTTGACGTAGTGTCCCTTTTCACCAACATCCCTATCGACGAAGCCTTGGATATCATAATAGAAATATACAAACCACCTCAACACCTTGTAGACTTAACAAGGCACTGTCTGATGAACACCTATTTTGTTTACGAGAACCAACGATACAAACAAGTGGATGAGCTCCAATGGGATCGCCACTCTCACCAGTTATAGCGAACCTTTTTATGGAGAACTTTGAGGAGTTGGCACTAAGAACAGCAATTCTTAAACCCAGTTTATGGTTGCGATATGTGGATGATACTTTTGTTATTTGGCCTCATGGGAGGGAACACCTCAACACATTTTTAGACCACCTGAATGGCATCCATCACAAAATAAAATTCACCATGGAGGTTGAAGCCAACAATCAACTGCCATTCCTTGATGTTCTCATAAATAGGAAGTAAGATGGAACCCTTGACCTTACAGTATATAGGAAAGCAACTTCATGCTAATTCTCATCACCACCCAGCCCAACTACAAGCCGTCGTCAAAACTTTAGTAACCAGATCACAAAGACTAGCTGACCAGGACAACATCAAACAGGAAATGGACAGTTTAAAAACACCTCTGAGACAAAACGGATTTACAGACCGAAATATTCAAAAAGCCCTAAAGTCAAAACCGAGACGAACAGACGAGGAGCATGAGACACCAACAACCAAGAGATTCCATGTGCAGACTGTCATAAAACCTATGTTGGGCAAACTAATAGAAGAATTCAAGCTAGACTTGATGAACACCAGAACGCTCTAAGAAAGCAGGAAAAAACAACATCCATTGCGGAACACGCCACCACGATGTCACACCGAATAGACTTTGAGAACACCAGAGTACTGGCAAATATAGAACACCCGAAATCAAGACTCGTAAGAGAGGCAATTGAAGTAGCGAAGAGGCCTAACAGTCTAAACGCACGCAATGAAATTCAGAACTTATCGAATTGTTGGAAAATTTTATTAAACATCGTACCGGCCCGGACCCGTCCAATAACAACTCAACCGGAAATAACAAATCAGCAGGCGGGAGGCGTGCCCACTGAGCGCCCAGGGCCAATCACACGCAGCCGTTCACGGTGCCAACCAATAGGCGCCGAGTCGCGACTATATAAAAGCGCGAGCACTTCTAAAAATTTTAGTCTTCTAGTAACTAGAAGCGAAAGCAGAAGGCTACGATAATTATATGAACCGACCTGAAGAGGGCAGATGTGACTCTGCCGAAACGTCGTCATTTTACCATCGATCCCGGCAGGGATCAGTTATCAACTACGCGGATGAATTCCCGGAAACCACCCAATACATATATATATAATATATATATATATATATATATATATATATATATATATGAAGGCGCCATTTATGACTAAATTGTAAATCCTTTGATGTATGTAAGGTTGTCTATGTTTTGTTAAAATTGAATAAACGACAGTTCCTTTTGTTCCGTCTAAGCGAGCACGTTGTTTTATTAGAAACCTAAAAGTTTCCAAGAAATAATAACATGTTATTGGCCCAGGACGTTCCTGACTTTAGCTAGATTTCTTACAACAGTATTATTGGATTCGTTGCAGTAGGAGAACAGTTAGTTGTGAAGTTGTGTACCACTTGCAGTCGTTTTTTTATGAACAGTAATGGCTTCTAACTCAAATTATTTCTTCTTAGTGTTGGAAGGCACGCTAAGGTGCATCAAGCCAGAGGTAGGTGAACTGGCAGTTTCAGCAGCAGAAGACGCTAAAACCAGAGCCAAATTAATTTTGACTATAGATCCGTCCATTTATGTATGTACATATCAAAGACGTAAAATCCACCAAGGAACTATGGGATAAACTAATAAAGTCTTTATATGATGATTCAGGATTTACTAGAAGGATTAGTCTGTTAAGAAATCTCATATCGATAAGACTAGAAAAGTGTACATTCATGAATTCATATGTAACTCAGTCAGTGGAAATGGTCAAAAATTGGCGGGAACAGGTTTTAACATTAATAATGAATATTGAACACTCTGGAATGAGTATCACAACGGATGCGATTAAATCTAAATTATTAGACATTGAATCGGAAGCGCAAATAAACCGAAGCGATAGTGCTGCTTTTAGGGTGTTTCAACCTAAAAATCAGTTCAGCCAACGGAAGAAAATGACAAGTCATTTGAAAAAATGCTGGAAAGCTGTCAAAAGCAAAGTGTAAACAGTGCAGAAATAAAACGAAACCAAACAAACGCATTTAGTGCAGTGTTTATCAGTGGCTTATACAGTAAGTCAGACTGGTATGTTGATTCGGGAGCCAGCATGCATTTGACAACAAATGAATATTGGATAAGAAATGTGTCTTATGATCAATGTATGAAAGAGATTATTGTTGCAAATGAGAACAAATTACCCGTGAATTGTTTTGGTGACGTGCAGATCACTACTTGTACCGATGATTATAACTTTGATGTAATAGTAGAAGAGGTTATGTGCGTTTCAAGTCAAGTTTTCAATGGTTGTGATATATACAAGAGAACTAGAGTTTTGGTAGCTACAGCTAAATTAGTCAATGGTATATATAAATTAACGAAGTGTCTATTGACATGTTCCAACGCTGTAATTATCTGTGCCATAAATTAAAATTCACGGAGAATTTTCCGATTCACGGAAGACGCTCCACGATTGAGATCCGTGAATATTGCAAGGCTCCACTGTTGAAATCCGTCCTTAAATAAATATTCAGGGATATTTTACTGTACATGGAGATCCCTGAATTAAATAATTAATCATGGATCATCATTTTATAGAATGTACTTTTTACTACTGAAGGAAAGAATTCCATCTAATAATAACTATACAATGTTTGTTTATAGTTCTATTACTGTACAATGTCATTGCTACAGCCGTATATAAGTAGATGTATCTCAGTCCATAGAAGTCAAACAACTAATTTGCAATTACTCAACCCAATTATTACGTGGTTCAGAGTAAAGAAAATGAAATATGCTTTGTAAATATTGTGATTAGGAAAAACATATTTTAAATGAATATTGTTACAATGTTTAACTTTTACGCTTAATTTAGGCAAAAATAATATTCTGTTTTCAAGAACAAGTAAAAAAATGTTTCTCGATTCCCGTGGAAACAAGATGGGTATATATTCATATACGTAGCCAAGAAAATTAGTAGTGTACTGTAGTATTTATTATGAAGTTGTGTGAAAATAGACAACATTTATCTTTAGTGTCTATCAATTGTCTTGAACCTAAAAAACTATTTTTTTGTCCATATAATCATGTAACAAATGGTTATATTTATTTTTTTAATGATTTAAACAAACTAATTTTAATTACCACTATATACAGAAACTGGAAACATATAAGTATTTATTTATTTTATCTATTGATAATCATTCCCCTTGACACATACCAATTTATAACACCTAATCGCAAAAATGTGTGTTTATAAAACTCGTTATGCTCTGTATATCCATTATATATATATATATATATATATATATATATATATATAATATATATATATACTATATCACACTTCACTTCATTAACTTTATAAAAAAGGTTTTATTAAAATAAACAAAACAATTATAACTTAAAGAACGTAAATGAAAATAACAATATAAACTGACAGAGTAACTGAGTAATAATGAATAAAGGCTAAGTGAAATTCTACAATTTTTAACATAATGAATGCTGAATCGGCACTGTCGAAATGGCGATTCCCACGGATGCTCGGCGGTACTGTAATGTGAAACCGCACGAGTCGCTGAAACAGCTGGGAACAACGAAGTATAGTGACTACATAAGTTCACACAAAGTTCATGTTATAAACTTATATAACAACTCCCATCCATTTGAAAAGTTTATGTTGTATCATCTTGGTTAACTCAAACTTGTCAGGTTGAATTAACCAAATGGCATACTAACGAATTAGTAATGGCCATTGTTAACAGAGAAACCGGTCTTAGGAATGTCTTCCTCAAGGCCGTCCAACTGATGGATCCCGGAAGCGAGATCCAGTCTCGAAAAGTACTGGTCGAGGAGATCAAAAATGTGGGGCAGTGGATATTTATCTTCTACAGTGAGTTCTTTTAATTTCCTATAGTCGATAACAACTCGGCACTTTTGCTTACCAGTAGCGTCGAGTTTCTTAGGAACGACACATACCGGGGAGAACCAAGGAAAAGAAGAGTGCTTAATAATGCCTTGATCAAGCATTTTGGAAATTTGGGTTTTCACTTCCCTCTTATGGAGTTGCGGATATCTGTAAGATTTTGTGAAAGCGGAGTACCTAGAGCTAATGGAATAAGGGTGGATTGTGAGATCGGGATTTTCCCATAAGTAATGCCTTAAATTGTTACTCTTTCGGGGAACCTTTCTGAGAAGTTTTTGTCGGTTTCTTTGAAAATAGGGATACCAGCTCTGGTATCAATTAGAAGTTTGAATTTTCCAGAAACATCGTTGATAAAATAGAATATCTTAATCGACGTTAATCGACCACAGAGGTTAGGTATAATTAATAGAATCTAAGAGCATGTGCCTTCTGGAGGTAGCCTGCAATGCACAAATCGTGGCAAGGCTAGAAAGAGAAGAGATGACAATAGAGACAATTACAGAATATTTCACTTAGTGGGTAGAAGCAGCCAATGAATAACATGCTGAACGTGGAAGCAGCTCCCAACCGAGTGAAATACCCTCTTTAGTCCTACCACGATATTTGTCCACTCTCCAGAAGGTACTAGCTCTAAGATTATAGTCACGGAATTTCCATGTAAAATAAGATTAAATCCGTGTCACTAATTAACGGCACGGATATTATCCCACACACGGACTTCTTAGGGATAATTATTAGAGTCACGCAAATTTCAACGCAAAATAAGATTAAATCGATGTCTTTAATTAACGGTACGGACTAGACATACGAAATCAGAAAAGTGTATCCTAGTGGGTTACTCAGAAGAGGTGAAAGGATATAGACTTTATAACCCCAAAACTAAATTAGTTACTATAAGTTGAGATATCATAATTATTGAGAAAGACATGTTCGTCAGCAATGTCACTGTTGAAGATAAGAATTCAGAAATTAAAAAAAACAATGAACTGAACAGTTTGGATTCAGTGGGGGACAGTTGTCAATCAGATGAATCATTTATGCCTGTAGACAATACCAATGATGTTATATATTTATTTTGTCTGTTCATTGGGTTTTCTCTCCTCCAAATTTTTTCTTATCTGTATTTGGAGACGTTTCAACTACGAGTCTGGAGTCGTTATTAATCGTTTAGTGTTGTTTTCGAGGTTTTTTAGAAAAACGGACAACGACTCCAGACTCGGAGTTGAAACGTCTCCATACACAGATAAAAAATTTGGAGGAGAGAAAACCCACTGAACAGACAAAATAATTCAAGACCTCAACAATCTTTTCGAAATTACTTATGTTATATATTTGCCAAATGAACATGAAGAACCAGACAATCAGAAAATATGACCTGCTAGAGAAAGATGGAAACCAGATAGGTATGATTTCTCAAATATGTGTACAGAAAATACCAATGAGGAAGTCAGTGGGTTATCATTGGAGGAAGCCCTACAGGGTCCAGAGAAGGAACAATGGATGAATGCTGTTGAAGAAGAGTTACAGTGTTTTGGAAATAATAGTGTGTTGGAGCTCACAGATGTCCCAAAAGATGCTACTGTTGTGAAGTGTAAGTGGGTATTAAAAAAAGTGTGATAGTGACAACAACATCTGTTATCGTGACAGGTTAGTTGCAAAAGGATGTAACCAAGGGTATGGTATTGATTACAGCGAAACTTTCTTTCCTGTAGTACGTCATACTACTTTACGATTGCTGTTTGCTTTAGCTGTACAACTAGATTTACATACTGCCCATCTAGATGGTAAGACTGCGTTTCTTAATGGAAAACTAGATGAGGCCATATACATGCAGAAGCCGGATGGTTTTGAATGTTCTAATAATAAAAAATTTTAAAGGCTATACAGGGTTTCCTAAATTGGAGGTACAAACGAAAAGGGGAGATTCTTTGAATAGTTTTAGGAAGAAAAAGTCCCATAAACATGGGTTCGCAAACGTTTCGCTTGCAAGATACAGAGTGTTAAAGTTTGAATTTTTTTCAAGTTTGTTTCTCATAGTATCTGCACTTCACAGATATTCAAATGAAATTTGGCATAGATATTACAATTAAGAGTTTACACTTTGTGACATGCCAATTTCGATTGCAAATCTACAGGGTGATATTTTTTCGGGAACACTGTCCACTGTTGTCCTTCAGAACTTTTTTTTGGTGAGCCACTGGTACTTTCAAAAATTGTAAAGAAAGCTTTGTTGTTATACCAAACTTTATGTTCTCTTGTAGTTTTGTCGTATCTACTACCGGTTTCGAGAAAAAAATTTTGAATGATTCTCTTGAAATCCTCAGAAAATTCCGAATTGTCATAGAAATGTAGTTACCTACCTAGTAGGCTGTGGTGAATGAATAAATTTATTGGTAGTTTTGACACATCAAATTAAACTCCTGTGTTTTGAAAATTAAAGATGGTTGCATTTTAATATCAAAACATGCCGAATTTTACGAATTCCGAAATGGCTGACATGAATTTCATGTATGGTCTTGCAAATGGTAATTCAGGAGAAGCTAAGCGACTTTACATGGAACGCTATCCCAATAGAGTGATGCCTGGTCATCGGATGTTCTCTAATATTCACAGGCGTCTTTCAGAAACTGGATCTTTTTCTGCGAAAAATATTAATGCGGGTAGACCACGAAGTGTGAGAACACCACGACTCGAAGAGGCAGTGCTGAACGAAATAAAAGAACATCCAGGAACCAGTACATGAAAAATTAGTGTTACCTTAAATACAAGTTATCAAGTTGTTTGGCGGATCTTGCGGGATTCTGTGCTCTATCCTTATCACATTCAGAGGGTGCAGGCGCTCTTGCCTCGAGATTGTCATCCAAGAATTATTTTTTGTCAGTGGTACCTCAACAGACTATTGAACAATCCTCATTTTGATTGCCAAATCCTATTCACTGATGAAGCCTGTTTCTCAAGGACTTCAATCATAAATTTTCATAATGAACCCATATGGGCTGAGGAGAATCCACATGAAATTGCAGAAGCTTATTTTCAAGAAGAATTTTCATTAAATGTGTGGGGTGATAATATTGGCGATTATTTGATTGGTCCTTTCTTCTTGCCAATCATACAGACATTTTTTAGAGAACGATTTGCCCTTGTTATTGGATGATATACCTCTTATGATGCGACGTGAAATGTGGTTCATGCACGACGGTGCTCCTGCTCATTTTTCACTTTTGGCTAGGGAGTATTTGAACGAAAATTATGTAAACAGGTGGATTGGACGAGGTGGACATCAGCCATAGCCCGCCAGATCCCCAGATTTAAATAGTTTAGATTTCTTTCTATGGGGCCATCTGAAATCTCTAGTGTACATAACGCCAGTGAATACCGTAGACGAACTGAGAAATCGTATAATAGGCGCGTTTGATACAATTAGAAATACTCCAGGAGTGTTTGAAAGAGTTCGATAGTCTATGAGAAGAAGAACAGAAGCTTGTATAAGAGTTGGGGGAGGACATTTTCAACAATTGCTGTAGTTTAGTTCCTTTGTTGTTATTTAGTTTTTTATTATGATTAATTTTTGAGTTGTACGTTTCTTGCAGTAATACATTTTTTTATGATTATACCAGTTTGTCGAATCTTTAAGAATCATTGCTAGTTTAATAATTCAAAATTTTTTTCTCGAAATCGGTAGTAGATACGACAAAACTACAAGAGAACATAAAGTTTGCTATAACAACAAAGCTTTTCTTTACAATTTTTTAAAGTACCAGTGGCTCACTAAAAAAAAAGTTCTGAAGGACAACAGTGGACAGTGTCCCCGAAAAAATATCACCCTGTAGATTTGCAATCGAAATTGGCATGTTACAAGGTGTAAACTCTTAATTGTAATATCTATGCCAAATTTCATTTGAATATATTGTGAAGTGCAGATACTATGAGAAAAAAACTTGAAAAAAATTGAAATTTAACACTCTGTATCTTGAAAACGAAACGTTTGCGGACCCATGTTTATGGGACTTTTTCTTCCTAAAACTATTCAAGGAATCTCCCCTTTTCGTTTGTACCTCCAATTTAGGAACACCCTGTATATTATCTCAAACACCCTCTAGAGTGTGGCACAAGAAAATTGATAGTACAATGTTAGCTATTGGCTATAATAAATCTAGACTACAACCTTGTTTATATACAAAAATAGTTCAAGACCCATTATAACTTTGTATGTTTATGATTTTTTTATTTTTTCTAATGATAAGAAATAAATGAAAGTATGGAAAAAACGAATAGTCAGTACAAATTAAAGACTTAGGACAAATTAAACAATGTCTTTGTATGACTGTCAGTACTAATAGAGAAAATAATGCCATCACTCTGAGTCAAGAAAAATATATTGATCATTTGCTACGTAAATTTGATTGTCTCAATGTAAAACTGTTGATACACCTATGGAAATTAATTTAAATATTTCGAAAAGTGAAAATATAAAAGGTGATATTCCATGTCAACAGCCGATTGGAAGCTCAACGTATTTAGCTGTCCTTACAAGGCCAGATATTGCCTATGCCGTAGGATTTTTTAGTCAACGCAATAATTGTCATAATAATGAAAACTGGTTGTATGCAAAGAGAATATTGAAATATTTAAAGAACACAAAAACATTAGGTTTAAGATATTGTAAGAACGGTAATGTTAATATTGAAAGTTATTTTGATGGCAGACTGGGCAAATGATGTTTCAGACAGAAAGTCATGTTCAGGTTTCTGTTTTGTGTTATCTGGTTCTGTTATATCATGGGGTTGTAAAAAGCAAAGATCTGTTCCACTCTCAAGTAATGAGGCTGAATATATGGCCCTTCCTGAGGGTTGTAAAGAAGCTGTGTATCTTATGAATTTAGAGAATGAGATAACCGGGCAAAAATATACAATTAACATGTATAATGTGCACAAAAGTTATCAGAAAATTATATATTTCATAATAGAAAAAAATATATTGATGTTCGTTATCATTATTGTAGAGAAATAATTTCTAATAAAATTGTTGAAGTAAATTATTTGACCACAGGATATATGCCAGAAGACATATTAAAAACCTGATAAGGTCATCCGGAGAAGTAATATGCTCCTTAAGTAAGGTCTTACATGGATTTGACTGGAATTTTGCAAAAACTACCGGCGCTACAGTATTTATTTTTAGAACACAGATTGTGTCCGAGAAAAAAATATAGTTTTTTTTTAATTTTGAGTAAAGTCATTAAGGAACCAATAACCGAAGTTGAGCGTATAGTATTTCATTAGGTTGTTAATATCTAATATTCATTGAATAGACAGAAAATACATTAGAGGTTTCGGAGACCTTGGTGTAACGAACATTTGCACAGGCTGCAACAACACCAAAAGTGGAATGACATGACGCGATTTAGTATTTATCAAGAGTGATTATATACCGTCACTCAAATGACAATGGAAAAGTTAAGAAACTCCATCCGGGCCCTGCCGGGATATTGAGGGCGCCTACAGTGCGTACCGCCACTATGTTTTTATAAAGATCTTCTGTGAAATTATCTTTACTGCCCGCACTCTCCGGGTTAGCTAGCTGAAATTCCTGGGAGTTTGGTTGGCGGCTTATATTGGGGATTAGTCTCGTTTTCAGTTTGTAAATTATTGTACATTTATTTTTAAAAAGATTGTGGATAAGCAGTGTAACCCCTACTCGAGTTTTGGTAATGTTTTCTTTATTCTGGCGCACATCCTTTTACTCTAGAAAAACCCTGTCTATCGAACTGCACAGGACTACTTGCTCGTGTAAAATAAGTTTTACCGCTCTCCATTGTTATATAGTTGTAAATGAAAATCTTACCGGTCATGAAAAGGGTAGAGCTGATATTCAAAATGACAGTAACTCATTTACAATTCCCACCCAACAGAGCAAAACAGTTCTGTGGTGTCACTGTTTCTTTTTTCTAGATTTACTTATAAACTTGAAATCACGCAATTCATAACAAATGGAGAAAAACAAAAGACTGACGGATATTCAAGGGTAAACGTTGGAGAAAACAACTGAGATCTATTTTCTTTGTTAATGTACAATCTATTTATTCAAATTTTAATTCTGGTCGTTCCTTATATTAAGCAAATTATTACTCATTTGTAGTTTGTTTGAGTCATTTGATTTTTGACTATACGAATATTTAAAAACTTCATTTTACTTTAGACTCTCGAGAGTCTAGATAAGTATCTGATAATGATGTAATGGTAATTTGTATCTAATAATAATATAAAGGTATAAATTATCTTTTATAAAATAAAAATCCGATTGTCATCAAATTATTAGTTTTAAACTAGATAATATCATACATAATAGAGGGTTGGGCATTCAAAAATTAATAAATCTGAAATTAAATATTTGATTTTGTGATAATTTTACCATATCTTTAAAAAAATTGTTTTAAATACACCAGGTAGCACAAAAAGTTTCATATCAAATCAAATCATGTAGGTAGAAGAGGGAAGCTACTTGCAGCTCGTGTCAAGAAATTCAATGATATCTATCAAATAGATAAAGATTGTTCCGGAGCATATTCTTTTGTGGGAAGTGCAACTGGTGAACGTTCCTGACCAGAAACAATATGTATTTCATATTTTTCATAAACAAACAAGTAATTTTTAAGGATAACTCGATAATCCGATAAGACAAAATATGTTTTAGAATTATTTTGAAAACTAATAAAGTCAAAAAAGTAAGATTTCTTAGTTTTATGTATATATCATGGAAAATGTTACATTGATAGAGTTAGATGCGGAACAAATACGAACAAATCTGGTCGTAACATTTGTATAAAAAAATTTCTAAAAATCTGCATATTAAATCTTTTGCTTAAAACATTTGTAACAAAATTGTAATATGGCATTCTGATATAATCACTTTTATTAAAATCGTCTTTATAAAAACACGAGAATTAAACCATCTAACTAAATAAAATAGTTGGGCATTTATGACATCTTTGTGAAAATCTTTATAAGAAATCATTTATTTCGTCTATTGACTAAAAACGTGCTCGACATCGGCCATTCCCTGCGAGCAATCTTATTAAGAAAATGTCATGTCAGCTAATGCTATCGTTGGTTGTCGTCGTGTGTGATGGTGTTCACCAATAAAACTGATAATGATAATTCCAAGGATTCTAGGGGATACTGCTTGGTGTTAATTGGCCCAACTTATTTTATATTGGATAGAATTAATATTGGATAGTCATGTTAGAAATTAATTGAAGGTACAATCACGGAAATTCTAATTTACTGATCTTTTTCCTTTTAGGTGACTATATTTTAACGAAGAAGCCAAATATACTGTTATATATTACAATAGTATAATATGTCCTCTTACTTGTATCTACTTTTCCTGTATAACACGTTGGGTGCTAATTTATTATGGTTCTCTTCCTTTCTGTACTTTTTTATTATTTAATTTATTGTGCTTTATTTATTTACTTTGCTAAGGGACATATTACCAACAGTAATTACAATTGTTAATAATTTAATTGTTTTTTTATTACTTTAATTTAATTTATTTCTCTATTTATTATTTCAATGAAAAATATAAAAAATTAATTGTGTCTGTGGGTTCATAGGGCTTATTATCATTTTAACTATTAATCCGGCTAATGTATTGGAAATAGACAGGTTTTTTGCAAGTTTTTCTTTTCATACTTAACTAATTTAAACTCAACATTCTATTCAAACTATATATGCAACAATTTTATAATATCAAATCAATTAACTTTTATATACAATCATAGTACTTACAGTTTATCTTAACAACTGGTTTCTGCAGCTCCTTCTCTGAAGACACTGGCATTATCTTACATGTTATTGTATTTGCTCTTTGAAATTGACTTTAAAATTCCTTTCTTTATTTAATTTTTTATTTTATCCGGATTGTTAATTTTACTTTTTATCTACTATTAAACTTTAATTGATTTTTTCGTTTTTACCTATTTTTCTTTAAAAAAATTCACTTGTCACAAAACAATTACAATATACTTTATTAACAACTATTTTAAATATATAAATCTTTCAATGCTTTCAATTTCACTATTCTACTAATCATATTTTCTTCAGAATTTTCTTTTGAATTATCATCCTTAACTAAATATACATAAATAAACATTCAACAAATCTTTTATCATTACTATTTATAATTTAAAATCACAAAATTCTTTTTCTGGCTAATTTTTTCCTTTTCCTTCCATGTTTTCTTCTCCTCTCCACTATTTTAAACTACCCATTTATTCATACAATTTTCTAAAATTTCATAATTTCAAAAGTTTATATTTTCTTGACCATTGATCAATTTTACAGTTTTGTTATTGTTTGGCACATCATCCACCAATTAAATTTTATTAAATTGTTTTCTGTGTTGCATATCATTCCACTTCATTTTAGTTTACAAAATTCGCAATATTTTCATAACCTGACAATTTGGTTACGTCAAAACTTCACATTATTCTAATTACATTACAATTACACGACGGTCAAATGCAGAATCTCTTGAATTTAGCGTGTTACCTCTATTTATTGCCTCGGAACAATTGCTATCCAGGACGCCAAGCTTTGAGGTAAACCGCCAAACTGATATATGAAAGTTTTAACCAAAAATTTGAATAAATTTTGAATTTTAACTATATGTTTTGAAACTTATCTCATTTTAAAGCTTATTTTGAATAAATTGTTTTCAATTGAATATAGCTCTATTTTGCTTTATGTTTATTTTATCTCCTACAGAATGTTTGTCTTTTAGCTAGGTTATATCACTTTAGGTGCACTTAAAATTGTCTTTATTTGTCTCAGTTCACCTTTTTCACTTTTTATATAAGTGTTTTTATATTATTCACACATGAAACTTCCCTAATTATTATATGTACAAACTATTATAACAATATTTTGTCTGGTTAAGTGAATACTCGAATACTATTCGAGTAACTAGAAGCAAAAGCAGTAGGCTACGAGAATTATGCGAACCGACCTGAAGAGGGTAGATGTGACTCTGCCGAAAAGTCGATTTTACCATCCATCCCGGCAGGGATTAGTTATCAACTACGCGAATGAATTCCCGGAAACCATCTAAAACATATATATATATATATATATATATATATATATATATACATATATATCAGCTTAACAGGCATAATGGCGCTTGGCTATGAGACCTTTTACTCTTCTTTTCCATTTATTTCGGTCCAACGCCTGCTTCTTCCAGTCCTTGAGTACCACTTCCTCCAGATCTGTTACCACTTCCTATAGCCATTTTTTCCTTCTTCTTTTGACTCCCTCACTTCCAAATAATACTCTTTTTGCCCATCGTTTGTCGGGCATTCTTGCAATGTGTCCTAACCATCATAGTTTTTGTATAAATTCTCAATTTATGTCTTTGTTCTTTTTCTGTATTCGTCCTGGCCCATAATTCCTCCAAAGATTTTTCTCAATATTATACCTTCCCAAATTTCTAGTTTACTTTCCGTTTTCTTTGTCATTGTCTAAGTCTCGCACAGATAGGTGTCTGTGGGTCTTATTATTGTTTGATATACCATATCTTTAATTCTCGTGACATGCCAAAATACAGATTTAAAACAGATGGTTGTTTAGCGAAAATTGTTGATTACCCGCAGGACTGCATCTGTCATTTTTGAAATAAAAATGTAAATATCTTGAGAATGGTTAAATTTAGAGATAACAAGTGGATAATAAAATGTATCTATAATTTAACGTAGCATCCAAATATTCAATAACATAGAGGGTGTTCTATTTGATATAAGAAAGTCGTTGTCTACATCCCGTATAGCCGGAAGTGCCACAGTTCAGAAAATATTTTATACACATAGAACCTATCGACTTATCTACGTTTCCAACTTTTCGGTATTTCAATATCGATACAAACGATAAGACTGTGTTTATTTCATATGTTTTAATTATGACGTTTTGGCCATGTTATTGGCCTTTTTCAAGTCTATTCATTCAGAGATAATCATCATTATCTCTGAAAGGACACACCATGTTAGTTTAACAGAAAAAATTGTTACTTTACAAATACTAACGCAACAACATGACTGAAACGTCATCATTAAAACATATGAAATAAACACAGTCTTATCATTTGTAACGACCTAAAATCAAGAAAATATAAAATCAACTAATTTATATAATACAAATAAGGTCGAAGAAAACAGCATACAATACTTTATATATATATATATATATATATATATATATATATATATATATATATATATATATGTTATATAAGTTATTCCATCGACTTATATGAAACAACCTAGCAACAGTTCCCAAGCTGAGTCAGCATAACACGTGTCGTCTCTAGTTACCCGCAGACAAACATCCGTGAGAACTGCAAGCGCTGCGACACCTTAGTCAGCGTTCTTAGTTAATAAATTATACTTTTTCATTGTAACATCATTCATTATTACTTACAGTTCTGTCTAGTTTAGTTTACCACTCATTTTTGTCTTTTTTTATTGTTATAAAGTTTTATTATTATTTTCATTATTTTCAAGTTTATATTAAAAGTTTAATTATTTGTGAAGTATAAATAAAATCTTTTTTAAAAAGAGAAATTTTGGAAGTGTGATATAACAAATTAGCGCAGTCAGTAGGATCCGTCTAACGTTACTAGAACACGAGTACTCTAACTGGTAGCGGCGGATTCCTATCCCTCAACGGAACAACGAACCTGGAAGAAGTCCTCACTGCAATCAAACGTAGAACACAGCGCTTTCAAAGTTCCTGTTGATGTAAGTAATGGTGAATCGTCATTCGTTTTAAGTAAATATTATTTGATTTATTTCACTGAACATTGATTTTTAATATTTGATATAATTTATTTGATTGATATTGATTTATTTTATTATTTGATTTTTCATATTTATCAATTTGATTTTTATTTTGATATATTTGATTGGAATGAAATATTGATTTATTTCATTATTTGATTTATTTGATATATTTGCTGATTTCTTTTTATTGACATTGATATATTTGATTTACATATTTTATTGATTTATTTACCCATTTGATTAACTGATTTACTTAAACTATTGATTTTAATTGTTTTACATTTTATACCATACTGTTCTATCGTTCAAACAATCGTTAATTCCCACTAACGTATTCTACAGTTCATTAATTTTCTACACCTTTTAACATTTCATTTTTACACCCTTGTTCCAATTCTTTTATATCGATTAATATAAAAATGTAACAAGCTTCACCAAGTCCGGTTACCACCGAAACCGAGAGATATCGGTTAACGGAAATATTTTCCGTATTACCTGAATTTGAAGGCGACCAAATTTCCTTGGGAACCTTTATAGACGCGTGTAATTGCGCTTATAACATGTCCACGGCGGATCAAAAGTATTTATTAGTGATCCACATCAAAAATAAACTCAAAGGGAAAGCGGCGCAGTTGATAAATTCAAGGAACCCCGGATCGTACCTTGAAATCAAACAACTCTTGACCCTACACTTTGGAGATTCTCGTGATCTCTCTTCCCTTATTCACGACTTACAACGTCTAAAGCAACTTTCGAACGAGTCTCCACTAACGTTTTACAATAGACTCCAGGTATTGAGTGCGAAAATGCACTCCTGCATCCACAAAACGGCTGGGCTTAGTCCAGAACAAAAAGACGCCCAGACCACTCTAGTGGATACAATGGTGATGAATACCCTTCTTACGGGATTAGAACCCCGTTTAGGTGAGGTAATTCGTGCCAGTAACCCAAAAGACCTTCTAGAGGCACACTCACGGATCAGTAGAGAGCTTCAACTTTCTTATTTCGAGGATCAGAAAACGAACAAATCTGTTCCTCTCAAACCCAACTTTCAAACACGAAAGCCGATACAACCTCCTAAGTGTCTTCATTGTGGTCGATTAGGCCACATAGCCGTAAATTGCCGATTGAAAAATCAAAACAATTCTCAAACATTCAATCAAAACCATAGGCCAAATCCTGTTGGGCCTAACCAACAAACAAGGCCAAACTTCCCCTCAAATAATCCCCCGGTTCAACAAGGACAACAGTTTCGTCCACAAAACTTCCAGAGACCCCCTTTTAGGTCTCAAATGAACCCGAATTATTCTCGACCTTCGGTCATACAGAACAATCGCAATAACCATCCTGAAAGGACATCATTTTATTCAACACCAAAATGATGATTACACTCAATATTCGAACTATTATAGTGATAATAGCAACCCCTATTATTACGAGGATGATAGTCAATAGACCAACCTCCCGATTCGACAACAACTTTGTGCGAAGTCGAAACCCAAATTCAAAACCTGAATCTGGACGATTTGAACCCCGATTTGAACTTCCCGGAGCAACTATTTCTTTAAGCCCACTTCTTACAGTTAACTCTAAAAATCTCTACTACATTCTTGACGCTTCTTCTAAATTCAAACTGCTTATCTTCAAAGAAAATACCGTAAAGAATTTCACCCAAAGATCTCCTGAAAGGGTAATGATTCAAGGTATTACAGATGAAAAAATCCCCATTTCACAATCTACCCTAATTCCATTCGCTCCAAGTAACCCACATAAAGTTTTCATATACGATTTGGACATTGAGTTTGACGGTATACTAGGTTTAGATTTTCTCGAACACTATGAATGCATACTTGACTTAAAATCTAAACAGCTGATAACAAATTTTAAAACCATCCCTTTACACAAAGTTACCGATAACGATCAACCCTTGACTGATGTACCCGACACACCCAATGTTAAGCCAAATATTACTTCACAAACACCCACACCAAACAAAATAACCATTGAGGCACGCACACAAAAGATCTTTAAACTTAAATGCGATCTTTCTAACATCGAAGCCATCTTACCAACTCAAGAAATTGACAGAGTACGACTTCCAAACGCACTCGTACACATTAACTCAAAAGGTGAATTTCTAACTTCCATCATCCATGCTAACGCGATGCCCAAAACAGTAACTTTTTCTGATTTAAAACTGGAACCACTTGACAAAACTCACCCTCTCCTGAATTTCAATACAGACGATTATCATGAATCCCAATACATAGACAGAAACTCGACTATTAGACAACAAATTAGAACTGAACATCTAAATGACGAAGAACGCGAACAAATCAATGATCTTTGTTTGGAATTTCAAGACATTTTCTATCTTGAAGGTTACGTCTTGACTTTCACTAACGAGGTTAAACATTCAATTGATACGAATAACGCAAAGCCCGTTTTTACTAAATCATACAGATATCCTCAAGTTCATAAAGAGGAAGTGAAAACCCAAATTGGAAAAATGCTCGAACATGGTATCATTAGGCACTACTCATCTCCTTGGTCTTCCCCTGTATGGGTCGTCCCCAAGAAGCTCGATGCTTCTGGTAAACAAAAGTGGCGAGTTGTTATCGGTTACAGTAAATTAAATGAATTGACTGTAGACGATAAATATTCTCTGCCAAATATCTCTTATCTTCTCGACCAACCTGGAAAGTGTCAATATTTTTCGACACTGGATCTCGCTTCCGGGTTCTACCAGTTGGAAATCCAAGAGGAAGATATTCCTAAGACTGGCTTTTCTGTTGAAAATTGTCATTACGAATTCGTTCGTATGCCATTTGGTTTAAAAAATGCACCTTCTACTTTTCAGAGGGTCATGGACAATATTCTTCTGGGTATCCAGAATGAACGATGTCTCGTCTACATGGATGATATCATCGTCTACTCTCCGACCATCCATGAAAATATTTCCCGGTTAACAGAAGTTTTTAAACGACTTCGGAAGTCTAACCTCAAAATTCAACCTGATAAGTGCGAATTTCTTCGTAAAGAAGTGGCTTATTTTGGCCATCTTATCACACAAGAAGGTGTAAAACCAAACCCTTCAAAGGTTGAATGTATTCAGAACTTTCCGCAACCCCAAACTCCGAAAGACATCAAATCTTTTCTTGGTCTAGCTGGGTATTACAGACGCTTCATACCAAATTTTGCGAATATGTCTAAACCTCTGACCAAACTACTCCAAAAAGACGTCAAATTCATCTTTGCCGCAGATTGCAAGTCTTCCTTCAATGAACTGAAGCAAGCCCTTGTATCTGACCCAATCCTGATATATCCAAACTTTGAAGAACCCTTCCTGCTCACTCCTGATGCTAGTGCTTTTGCTATTGGAGCGGTTCTTTCTCAAGGCCCTTTGGGAAAAGATCTCCCTGTTGCATACGCTTCTCGCACCCTCTGTGCTGCAGAGACACGATATTCCACCATCGAACGAGAATTGTTGGCCATAGTTTGGGCTGTTAAGCACTACAGTGCGTATCTTTTTGGGAGAAGGTTTACACTTCTGTGTGACCACCGTCAGGTTACTTGGCTCTTTTCCATCAAAGACCCTGGCAGTCGTCTAGCCAGATGGCGCTTTAAGCTAGAGGAATACAATTATAAGATCGAGTACAAGCCCGGCAAGGTAAACCAAAACGCAGATGCTCTTTCTCGCATCAAAATCAACCATTTCAAGCAATGTGCTGATTTCCTTTCCAAAAACATCATGGCCAGTAAAACAGTCAGGCATAGAAAGTACTTAGTTGTACCTTTGCCCTATGACCCTGAAACTGTCGTCTCACATCTTTTCAAAATTATTTATAACAACCAAGACCAATTCAAGGACTCCGAAACATACTGCATAGAAAATAACATAGAACTTCCCATTCTTGAAATTTTATCTTTCATTCTCTCCGACAAAGAATTTAAACTAAAAATCTGCCAAAACATTGTTAAAACTCCTACCGAAGACGAAATTCCTATAATAATACAACAATACCACTCTGGTAAAAACAACCTCCATCGTGGCATTAACGAAACCATCAGACGTATTAGGGAAAAATACAATTGGACCGGCTTAATTAAAACTGTAGAACAATTCATCAAATCCTGCGAAACTTGCCAAAAGGTAAAGTTCTGTAGGAAAAACCTAAGTGCACCTTT
This sequence comes from Octodonta nipae, assembly GCA_034190945.1. Taxonomy (NCBI): domain Eukaryota; kingdom Metazoa; phylum Arthropoda; class Insecta; order Coleoptera; family Chrysomelidae; genus Octodonta; species Octodonta nipae. The sequence goes on from CM067219.1 coordinate 62,015,169, forward strand.
TGTTATTACGGAAACACCCAAGACTCCTTTTGAACGTATTAACATTGACATCTTCGAGTATCCATCTAGAAATCATGCACTGACTATTAGGGACGAACTCACGAAATTTACGCAAGCCTACCCCATAAACGACAAAAGAGCTTCAACTGTTGTAAACACCCTTTTGATTTTCTTTCAACATTACGGAACTCCACGTCGCATCCATTGTGACTATGGACGTGAATTTGATAACACCTTAATGCGGGATTTATGCCAACTATACGACATAAAACTGACATTCTCCAGCGTTCAACATCCCGAGTCAAACGGTTCTATTGAAAGATTTCATGCGACCTTAGAAGAAATGATAAGGGCAAATACAGCGGAACATCCAAACGAACATCCATTTAACGTCCTCCCTTATGCCATCATCTGTTATAATAACACGAAAAATAAAACCACCGGTTTCACGCCCTATGAACTCACATTTGGGCACACTTCAAGCAGGCCTCCAGAAACCCTTTACAACCAGGAAAAACTTATTTCGAAATACGTAAGAGACCTAAATAACAGAATGGACTATTATTTCAGACTCGCCCGTGCTAAAACCGAAAGACAGAAAGAAAAATCTAAACTGCGATTTGACCAACACGTTTCTACTAAACAACCCAATTACAAAGTAGGTGACAAAGTCTACGTAAAAGAGTCCCAAATCAAAAACAAAGCCGAAAACAAATTCCACGGCCCCTTCGAAATTACCACAATACGAAAGAACTCTGCCACCGTCATAAATTTACAAACAAACCAAATAACTAAAGTTAACTTTGACAGACTAAATCCCTATTTTGAATAAATCCCTTTTTTCAGATTCTGTGGACTGTTTTCAGTCGTGAACCTTCAACAGTACTCCATTACGCCTGTTAACAATACTATAGGAGTTTTCTTTCATGAAGAAGGAACCCTTAAAATTTCTAATGACAAATCGACACCCTTGTTTACAAAGATCTAAACCCCTTTCGAGACGCTATTTCTAACAACGACAATATACTGAACAGACTTTTAGAAACTATTAGCGACAACAAAACCAACATTAAAATCTTCAAATCAAAAGTACAGACTCACGTAGGCCTCCTGAAACAAATATCCAAATCTGTTAACATCAAATATACAGAAATTTTCGCTGACACTGAGACTTACAGTACCAACAGAAAGAAACGCGGACTCATTAACGGACTGGGATCAATTTGGAAATCTATTTCCGGTAACTTAGATGCAACAGACGGACAATACTTTAGTGACTCTATAAATAAAATTACTAAAGACCAACATCAAATTGAAAACTTAATGAAACGACAATTATCAGTAACAACTTCGGTCGTTAAGAACCTTAACACCACAATACAAAAATTTCAGTCCGAAGAGAAAATATTTTCGGAAAATATCGAAGCAATTAAGAAGTCAATTGAGTTCATTACAGACGATCTTGCTTTTTATGAACTTCAAGCCAATGTCTTGGATTTGTGTGAAAGCTTAATGGAAAGTTACGTATACATTGAAGATACTCTCAACGATGTATTAACTGCAGTCTCTTTCGCCCGTCTAAAAATTTTACATTGCTCAATTATAAACCCAGTAGATTTGGTCGACTCCCTTCAGAAAATATCACAGTCACTTCATGAAAATAACTTACCACTTCCAACCTATAGTTCAAATGTTGCTAGATACATCGATCTAATAGAATTGGAAGCTTTTCAGATCAATACTAAAATTGTTTTTGTACTAAAAATCCCCTTAGTCAATCTTGAAACTTATACACTGTACCGCTTTTATACTATCCCAGTTTTGGATTATCGAACAGGATTTCACCATATTCTTCCAACAAAATTAAAATATATTGCGAGAGATGACGATTCGCTATTGTACGCATCTTTCGAAGACCTGAGTGACTGTAAGCCATTATCTAAAGAACATAAGATCTGTTCCAAAGTTATTCCACACACCATAGACAAAGAAGCCCTCTGCGAAGCACAGCTTCTTAGACAGCCAGCAGCCCTTCCTTCAACTTGCAAGCCTTTAATATTATTTGCCGAAGAGTATAATATTCAAGAGATTGATCTGAACCTTTGGTTAATCTCGATTTCCGGACAGTTGCCCATCAACATCAAGTGCAAGGGAGAAGATGTCGTTACCCAATCCATTTCGACAAATTCTCTATTGACCATCCAACCCTGTAGCATCAACTTTTTTATATGGATCGGAGTTGTTATATAAGTTATTCCGTCGACTTATATGAAACAACCTAGCAACAGTTCCCAAGCTGAGTCAGCATAACACGTGTCGTCCCCAGTTACCCGCAGACGAACATCCGTGAGAACTGCAAGCGCTGCGACACCTTAGTCAGCGTTCTTAGTTTATAAATTATACTTTTTCATTGTAACATCATTCATTATTACTTACAGTTCTGCCTAGTTTAGTATACCACTCATTTTTGTCTTTTTTTATTGTTATAAAGTTTTATTATTATTTTCATTATTTTCAAGTTTATATTAAATGTTTAAATATTTGTGAAGTATAAATAAAATCTTTTTTAAAAGGAGAAATTTTGGAAGTGTGATATAACATATATATATATATATATATATATATATATATATATATATATTCTGAGAAACTTCCGCCCTCATTACTATGAACAAGGCTGTCAACTACGTGACAATAGTGACATAACTATTCTTCTTGCCGACAAAGGTAACGCGACTGTACTTCTCCACACTAAGGACTATATTCACAAGATGAAATCTCTACTCTACACTCCAAATTACGTAATAATTAACAATCATCCAACTACTTACTTAGAGAAAAAGACCAAGGAAATTATCAACACAACACATCTTCCTCTTGACGTCAAAAATACCATCATTCCTCGTGAAAAATCTTCTAAAATTCCCAAAATTTACGGACTACCTAAGATTCATAAGCCGGACATTCCTCTTAGGCCCATTGTCAATTGGGTACAATCCCCGACCCAAGAATTAGCCCGGTACTTAGCCAAAACCCTTCAACCTCTAGCCGAACAAACATCCTCGTACGTTAAGAAGTCTTCTTCCTTTCTAAATATGTTAGGCGCTTATAGATTTTCAGAAAATGAAATCCTGGTTAGCTTCGATATCTCTTTTCACCAACATTTCCATTTTAGAAACGCTAGATATTCTAAAAACAAAACACAATATCTTTTCTGACATCATCAAACTTGTACAGCACTGTTCTTTTACACCTATTTTTCATTTCAAGACACTCTGTTCAAACAAGTACGTGGGGCTCCGATGGGTTCACCTCTTTCTCCAGTGCTTGCTAACATTTTCATGGAACAAATCGAAACCCAGGCCCTAAACTCGTCTAAACCTTCCTGTTGGCTTAGATATGTTGATGATACTTTTGTCATTTGGCCTCATGGCAGAGATTTGTTAGACTACTTTCTACAACACCTCAATGTCATACATTCTAACATTCAATTTACAATGGAAATCATATACAGTCTATAGGAAACCAACCCACACCAATCGATACTTAAATGCCCAATTAAGTTCTGTAATGAAATCTTTGGCTCTTAGATCTATTTGCTTAACAGACATTGACAAAAACAAATCCTTCGAGAAAACGGTTATCATCCAGACCACATTGCAGGCATTTTCAGTCAATCGCAACAACCCCCGAGTACACCAACCCCATCACAAACAGACCAACAACACCGGAAAGCCTTCCTTCCGTACATTCGAGCAGTCACTGACAAAATAGCACGGATCCTATACCGACATTTATTTTTTTATTTATTTATTTATAGCAAGGTGTGTCAAATGGTCAGTAAACTGTTGTAGGAACTCTTTACTGGGCCCTGTCTCCTTCACTCTCGTCTGGTACTCTTCTTCGCAATTGATGATGGTCTCTACTGGTTCGAAACAAGCTATCTCTTTACCATTGACAATTCTGATGTCGTTGTTGGACCAATTCATAACTCTAATTCTCGTCCAGTTTTAACTATAGCCCGTCCAACTAAGTAGTCAAGAGTGTACGGGCTCCACCATTCCAGCGCAGCTCCTAGGATTGCTTTCTAGATGCCCATGAATAATCTGTTCCGTTCGACCGGGAATTCTGGCTGAAGATTTTGCTACAATTTTTATCGACGTTGCTGTTGACGTGTCAATATAAAGTCCACATTTAGGAATCGAAGAACATCGTATCTCGGGTCAAACATAAATCCATGTTGGCTGATTAGGTCCATACTCAGTATAAAATCGTTCTCAATATTCGCTACCAGGACCCTATGCCGGATTCGGTTGTCCCCTATCTGCAGTACTATATCTGCCTCACTCTGTATTGACATGGACTCGCCGGTGACTGTTCTGAGCTGGATCTCGGCAAAATCCCCGGATGGACACTGTCCTGGGGGCTGGTGGAGGGTTTGTCAGCATGCTAACTGATTGGAGTTTCCCTGGTTGGTGAGGTCGGTTTGTTGGCTACCCCTAGTTGGTGATCGTTCCGTTATTTTGCAGTCACGTTGAAAGTGTCCTGTCCGTCCACAGCGGTAACATGCGCCTCTCGTGCCAGTTCTTTGTGACCGTTCTATTAGTTTGTTCATACCAGCCAATAACAGCGCTTGAAATGGTGACTTTGAAACTTCCTGGTTGAAGGAAACTGCTCGTACCCTAGGGTTGGACTTTTTCATGACGGCCTCTACTTCCAACGCCCGAAGTAAAGCTTCATTAGTTTTCTTGACGCCACTTAGTCTTTGATTTCATTGTACTTCCACATCTCTAATACCGTTTATGAAACTCTGTGTGGCCAATTGATCTTTAGTTTCCTCCGGCAGGTCTGGGTAGGACAAGTGCACTAAATGTATAACCTCTTTGTCTTCTAAACGTTGATTGTGGCATGTTCTTGATTATTTTTATTTTTCTTTGGGGAATAACACCACATAGAAATAAAACTACGTATATTGCAGGAATACCAAACGTTCCAAAGTCTATTCTGACTTCGTTGGTATTCGTTTGGTATTCCTGCAATATACGTAGTTTTATTTCTATGTGGTGTTATTCCCCAAAGAAAAATAAAAATAATGTATAACCTCTGCTTCGAACTCTTGTAGACTCTCGCCGGATTTGTGCGTTTTTCCGCTGAGTTCGACTTGGTTTACCTGGCTCAAGGATTGATTGTCGTATCGTTTGTCTAAGATAGCGATGATCTTGTCGAAATTACCTTGTTCATCGATTGGAACGCTTTGGAGGAGTTATAATGCCGGATCTCTTAACGAAATTACGAGAGAGGTAGATTTTTCTTGGTTATTCCATCCATTAGCTGTAGCCACGGCTTCAAATTGTCGTTTATACATGGGCCAAGATGAACTGTCATCAAATGTGGTGGTTTACTAAACGAACCTTGGGTACTCACGGTGTGCTGGCATTTCCCTCTTTGCAAATCTTGTTTAATTGTTTAATTTCGGTTTCCACTTTCTTTGGGATGGCAGTGATTTTATCTTGTACTTCACTTACTTCACTTTGTACTGTGTTTTTAATGGAAATGATTTCAAGTTTCACCTGGCTCTGGATGGAGTAGATGTCATCTAATTTGGTTTCAAGAGCCTCGACATTATTTTTTAGCATCTTTATGTCGTCGTTGAACTCTTTTATATCTGATTCCACTATTTGCATTCTTTCATTGATTGTTTCATTAACTTGCGATACTATTTGCAGCAAATGCTCAAATTGCTGTTGTCTTTTTAATTCATTAGCCGATCTTTGTAATTCAGTTTGGTCTTGTTTTAATTCAATTTGTTCTTGTTTTTCTTCAAATCTCGAGAATAAACTTTCACTTAAATTTTAAATTTATTGTTATGGTTTGATTTTGTTCAACTACGCTCCTCGTTGGCTTAGACAATTGTAATAGTATGATTTTGTGCCACAAAGTTATTTTAATTTGTGTCACAGCTTCACGTTGGGATAAGCCAGTTGTTATGGTTTTGATTTTTGTTTGTATATTTTTTTACATTTGTATCACTTAGCACTGTAATAGTTTTAAATATTTTGATTTTAATTAAATTTGCTTATTATATACTTTTTAATTGTGTCTCTATTGATAAATTATTCTGATAATTCAAATTTTAATAATCCTTAACAACGTCTGTTTATTATTTGATCAATTTATTAAACAACATGAAATCATTTCCAATTATAAATATCAATTATTAATACTAATAACTACTATCACTTACAGACCTACCTGCAATTTTTGAGAAATTTCTCTTATCTTTAATTATTTTTTGAAATTTTAACTACCTGATAATAATATTAACTAAACACAATTTGTCAACAACATGAAAACACAGTACCTTATTCACTAAACTTTTTGTTTCAATCCTGTTCGTTTTCTCTTTTCTTGTGCTTTATTCATTCGGGATGCTTGGTTCCATTAAATTTTTTATTTTGCTAATGTTTGTTGCGTTTTAAATTTACCACTTGTACTATCAATATTGTCCGTTGTCCATTTCATTACCATTTACCAATTTCTCATTATATTTACAACAATCCAGTGTAATTTTAGCTCTACTTTATTTGAGCTTTATGTTCACCAAATGCACTTCAGATCACTTTTAACGAAATAAACACAACTAACCTATTTTGACATATTAATTTACTTTAAATTTTGAGGTTATATTGCTTCAATATTCAATCAACTTGAAGTTTTTCTTGAAATTCAACCTTTAAAAATGTGAGTTTTTATCCTTTCTCTCAGAAACAGTTGCGTTTTGTCTGGAACGTTCATTCATTCTGGATATAATTTTATTTCTACTTTCAATTTTTGCGTTTGAACTGGTTCTGGTAAACTCAAATTTAAATTTAAAATAAAAAAATTCTTATGTTATTTATTATATATTGTTAAATTGCTTAATGAATAATAATTGCTTCCCTAACCTTGAAATATCCTCATTTGTCAAATGTGAAAAATTTAGAATAAATAATTTTTACTACTAATTGCAATTTTATAAAAAATGAAAATATTTTGAGCAAAATTTAATATATGGGTAATGAAAAATGGCCAATAGGAACAAAATATTGAAGAATGGTAATTTAGAAATGCAGAATAAAAAACTTAGATCATTTACCATCTAGATATAGCTTGTCAAGCATAAAATCGTGGCAACGCTAGAAAAATAGGGCAATAGAGACAGTAAGAGGCTGTTTCACCTAGTGGGTGGATGGTCGGTGGACGCAGCTAATGAACAACATGCTTTATTGGAAGCAGCTCCCAACCGAATGAAATAGCCTCTTGCCCTCTCTATTGCCCTCCCTCTCCTTAGTCTTACCACGATATTTGTGCACCGCAGGCTATCTCTAGAAAGTAAATACTCTAAGATAAAAAAGGTGATAAATCGGAGCTTTATGTCAAAATAAAAAACTATAATAGCGAGGTATGGAGGGTTGAATGAAGGAGGACAAACTTATATGGGAATAAAACTGAAAAAGTGCCCAGCTTCGCTTTCAAATAAGAAGTTCAAGAATTGGCCAGAATGGCGCAAGTGTGACGACAGGGTATATTAGGAAGTTAGCTATTGTCAACAAATCCTACATTTAGGAGTGAAGTGGCTTAAAAAGTGAGAGTGATGTTATTATTCGTAAACAATGTAAATATAACGTAGAAAATCTGTTATGGGAACTTCTGTTTGTAAATGCTTGTCTCCGTTTTTTGTACTCTCTACAAGTGATGTGAGTTTATAATGTGTTAATTGTGATATAAAGTAATAAGTGTGTGCCCCAGTTTTAACTTTTTATAAAACTCATTGATTTTATAGTTGTTATTTTGTTATAAAACTTTTTGGAATAGTTATACAATGAAAAAAAATTGTATATTTATAACATTTTTATACTTGTTAACAAATACATGTTGGTGAATTGGTGTAATTAAAAATTATTTATTTTTACATACTTGTGTTCGTAATACATAATTATTTTGAAAAGTGTCCCGTTACAAAGTTGGTCTTTCTACTTCCTTGCTCACCTCTCTCTGGATAAAAGGTAATTAACAATTCTTTTCATCACTGAACAAACTGCTATAATTAAATTCTCTTCTGTTATCATTATGGAACAAATTTCACTTGCATTTTAGTGTAGAATAGTTTCTTTTTCAAATATTTTAACATTTTCACACACTGGGTTTCCATAAATTTTTTCTTGTCTAGTGGGACAAAAAGCTCCATTAGCTACTATCAAATGACTATTTTTGGCATCTTTTTGCTGTACTTGTATTTCAAATATTTCCAAAGGTACGCCTGGTGAATGCCCCTGAGAAAATATCTTCAGAAGTTTGTTGAAGTTCTCAAGTTGGTGGACAATGCCATAATCAGCTTAGTAATTATGTAATAATGGGTTCTCCAGAGTTTAATTTATGTAGGATATTTATCTTGAATCCTAAGAAAATGTACTAATAAAATTTTGCTTGTAAGTCATTTGTATCTACGTACAAGGTATTTCATCGACTTAACACTTTATTTATGTTAAATATAAATCTGGTTGTTGAACTGTGACGGTTAAGTTTTTATTTTTATTGTGAATTCTTCACATTAACCTAATTTTATTCACGTAGGTTTGTTCGTAGAAAACATTTTTACCAACAAATCACCCGGTCGTACCAGTGGCTCCCCAAATTGAAATCATTTTGTGGACACTTTTTCTTACACAGAGTGTGTCCTCCGTTTACTCATCCCTCCATATAGCTAGGGAGTACATGACAAGTGGAAGATTCAAAATTTAGCAGTGCAGCAATAAACTTTGTTTGAGGTTAAGAAGAGACATTTGATGTTAAAGAACTTGTCGAAAGTTTGAGAAAAGTTTCAAAAAGTTTCAAAAGTGGTTGTGAAACAAATCAAAACAACCAGATCCCGAAGAAGTGAAGAAGTTCAGGTGCAAAAGCTATTGGTTTTGCAGTGAAAGTAAACAAACAGTAAGCTAAAAGCAGTCGAGAAAACAGTGGAGATAAATCAGCGTTAATTCAACCGAGTATCAAATCCTGAAAAGCCGTTAATATTAAAAGGTGCAGAAAAACATCTACAAGGAGCAGCGGTTTCAGAAATTGGAATCAGTTTGAATGATAGCAGAGATATAAGGTATCATCCAGATACATTAAAGGCGAGACAACAGCTGGAAGACAAGAAGAACATTCTGGAGGATTAAGTGAAAACACATTGAAACAATTTAAAGTGAAACAAGGTATTTCAATTTACAATTCATTTTGGCGCCAAGCAGTATTATTTAATTCAAAAGTTTATTTACTATGCAATATTATTTTAGTAACGCGTTTATTTAAAAAAAGACTAAATTCAGAATTGCATACAAGTATTCTTGTGTTTTAAATTTCATTGTTTTTAATAAAAGAACCATTCTTTTTAGATTAATCACATCATTTGGTAGTTAAGGTATTTTTAAATATTCATAAGTTGTTGGTTCATATTTGATTTTGATTAATTCTTGATTGATATTACAATTTGAGATTTATGTGGTGATTTCTTAAGAAATAATATCTATGCTATATTGTGTTTTATTTGACGAAAGTCAAATGGTAGTTCAAGAACCCAACAGAAAGAGTCTTAATAGCCGGAGCAGTGTGAAGAAAATTGTATGGAGTTTTTATAGGAAAGGTAAGAATAAATAAAAAGTCAAAACATTCAATTATGCAATTTAAAATACCAATACCACAAATAAAAACTCCATAGCAATATATATATATATATATATATATATATATATATATATATATATATATACGTAGTTCTAGTTCGCCCACCTTCAGGCTGAATCCCGTTAATTATTCAACCTATATGGAACAACCACCCGTTATTCCTGCGTATATATATATATATATATATATATATATATATATATATATATATATATAAACAATGAATTAATTGGGAACTAGCCAGTTCACTAGAGGGTGTTAAAAAGGAATACTCTTTATTGCTTTTGAAAAGCTTTCAGAATATGTTTATTACTTCGTCAGTTCAACTAAAATTACAAAACAAATGACAGTAAGAATTGGTAATGAACATGAAACTAGGAAATGCGAGGTTCTTATTATTATATTATATTTCCAGACCTTACAGAAATATTCTAGAACGAGTGAATTAAGCTAATATAAAAGTATTGGTCATGACTGATTATTTGATGTATTTGATGTGACCTTTTTTGAAATTTTAACTTCAATATCCAAGGTTACAACAGATGTTGTTAGCTTGATTATTAATGCATACCATTTCGAGGAAGTTCCGTTTGAAAATATTTTTTTCTTGTTCTAATACCGTTGCATTTTAAAAATCGGCAATGTGATTGTTGTTGATGCATTAATAAAAGAACGGATATGCAATTGTAACTTGTTGGATATTGAAGTTAAAATTTCACAAAAGGGCACATCAAATACATGAAATAATCAGTCATAACCAATACTTTTATAATAGCTTAATTCACTCGATGTAGAATATTTCTGTAAGGTCTGGCATTAGTTCAAATCAAATTAAGATTATTATTTATGATTTTGTTATCAGTTAGATTTTTCTCGAATCATATTCCTCTCAAATAACTTCAAACCAATCTAATGTCAGTCAATCATGAAATATCTAACAATAATTTTATTATAACATCAAGGTGCATTTTAACTAACAAGATGAGTTTGGTATTAGTATGGCCTTTTTTTCCTCTGGTAATTGTTAGTCTTAATAAGAACCTCGCATTTCGTAAGTTTATATTCAATCAAAATTTACCAATTCTTACTGTCATTTTTAATGTAACTTGTTGAACAAAACGTAGTCTGAAAGATTTTCAAAAGATAAGGAGTATTTCTTTTTAACACCCTCTAGTGAACTGGCTGCTTCCCAATTAATTCATTTTATATATTAATTCAACCGTTATCACCTATTACTTATATATATCCCGGTGGTCTATTGGGAAAGTCCGTCAGTTCACACAATTGTATAAAGCTTGGAGCTTGATATAGCGGACCGGACCCGGGATCGAATCCCAGCCAAGTAAAAGTTTTTTTAATAAAAAAATTGTGACACAATTCCGGGGGGTACAGTCGTCTCTGACGTAAATGGCAAAAATCAGGGAAATAGACATTTGTCCCTTACGAACCCGCACTGAGGCAGCGTGGTAAGGTATGCCTCATATCCCCTGTAAAAATTCGAAGAATATTCTTCGTCATCTCAATCCTTGGAGACAATACTTCTTACAAAAAAAGACCTTAAGCTGCTTATCTGTTCCCTCAAGACCTTAAGTGTCTCCGATCAGCTCTTCAGCTTTCGCTTCATTAATTCATTCCGTTACGAGTCTAGTTATACAAAGGCCAATTCCTCAATCTAGCCTTGAGTTCCCGATGAAAACTGCTAAAATTATGTTCGTCTTCTCAATTCTTCGAGCCAGTTCTTCAATTCGTCAGTCCTACACTTCTTTTTCATTTCAGTTAGTAAAACTGACTATTTGCCCACCTATCTTCACTTCTCTTCAATACAGTCCTTCAGACCTTCTCACAGATCTTAAGCTCTTCTTCTTCTTCGTGTCTTCTCAAGACCTTAAGTTCTCCATTTCCACAGCTCTTCAAGATCCTCTGCAAACTTTCAATTTTTCACGGAGGCTACACCATGAAAAAATGGTTGAATATAGCTGCATATGATGATGATGATGCCCTACAGGCAGTAAATCTAAAGCCAAAGTTATAAAAAACGTTCAGATGTCTGCAAGTATGAGAGACATCTTCAGCTGCCTGCGTGTAGTTGCTACACCGCAGAAAGCTGGAAACAAATTTCAACGGCATAAAGGCTTTCCAAATTACAGTTTATCCAAATTTATTATCTACTAGCCGTTACCCGCGGTTTCACCCGCGTACGGAATGTACAAGTCATTGCAAAAAGAAATAACTTATGGAACATGTGAGTTATCCTATATAACAATTTTTTCCAAATTTTTTGAAACACCCTACTTAATTATAAATCCACCAATCCCGAATATATTTCACCCAAACTTGTATAACTGTAACTCTACTTCCCCCTATAGTACAACCATCCTGTATATTGTTACGAGAATTCATCCGACAGCTGCTGGTGCAATCGGCCATAAACCAATTCGTGGAAGGGACATTATTCCGATAAATTCTGGGAATCCGAAATGTTTGTGTTTCAACAGCCGGACCGCTGCCGTTACTGGGAATTCCCTTAAAGCTTCCAGATCATAAAACAGTTTCCCGATGGTTCGTGGACGTACCAGACAACTCCAAGATAAATATATAAATAAGAAGAGCTGGCGATAGGGGTTTTTAAATAAATCCAAGAACTGAACCCGAGTGTGAAAATAAAAACATTACAGTGGTGTAAGGTGTGAAGTGTAGTTGTGGAACTTTAGAAGTGAAAAATAAATTGACTGAAAATGTTTAAAACAGTGAGTTTGGACCAATTGAAAGTGACGGACTTAAAAAAGAACTTGAGGAAAGGGATTTAGAAATTAGTGGGAAGAAAAGTGAATTAATACAACGGTTACGAGATCTCTAATAAATGAAGGTAACGATCCCGATACTTACTTCTTTGAAGTTTCTGGCAATGTTGACATGAGTATGCTATTAAAGCAAATCGAAAATTTAAAAGAAACCTTACAAGAAAATACTAAAACCTTGGAAGAAAATTCTAAAAACTTGAAAGAGGCGTTAGAAGACAAATTGCTAGAAAATTCTAAAAACTTGAAGGCGGCGTTAGAAGATAAATTAGCAGAAAATTCTAAAACTCTGGAAGACAAATTACTAGAAAATTCTAAATCCCTAGAAAAAAATTGAAAAGCATGGTACAAAAAAACTCAGAAATGCTGGAAGAGAAAATATTCGAGAATGAGGCTCGGATAAAAGAGCTAAAGCAGACAATGGTCGAAGAGCTGATACAGACGACAGACAAAAATGAAACGCGGATAGAAGAGCTAAAGCATATAATGGAGGGTGAGATCAGCAAAATAAAAGAGCAGGTAGTCACAATGCAAAGAGGAGAAACACAATCAAAAACCGAAAGCAGAAACAATACAGATGTAGTGGATTCAAAAATTAGCCTCGAGGGGACAAGACACAAAATGAAAGCTCCCCAATTTGATGAAAAATCATCATGGACTAATTATCGTCGACAATTCGAGGCTGCAGCTAAGCTAAACGGATGGTCGGCAGAGGAGAAGGCAATCGCATTAACTCTAGCCTTAAGAGGGGACGCTACAGATATTTTACAAACCTTGAATGCCTCTGAGCAAGAAGACTAGGAACAACTGGTCAAACATATGAAACTGAGGTATGGACCCATTTGGAGCACGTTTATCACTCCCAACTGAAAAATCGCTACCAGAAATCGAATGAATCCCCTCAAGAGTTTGAGGCTGATATTGCCCGTCTGGTTCGCCTTGCCTATCCAGCCACATCGGAAAATGTGATAGAAGTTAGCAGTGCAAGCATTTTTGGATGGACTTCGGGACCACGAAGCCAGACAAGCATTGACCCTAGCTCGACCGACTCAATTAGTGGATGCACTGGCTCGAGCTCTGGAATTCGAGGCAGCGAAAAATACCTGTAGAGGTCAGGGCAGAGTCCGAATCATTGAAGGGGAGTCAGAAGACGGCGCATATGATAAGGCCTCTGTAAAAAAGATAGTAGAGGAAGTTCTTACCGAAAAAAGACAACTGAGATGTTGGAAGTGTGGTAAGATAGGGTACATACGAAGTCGTTGCAAGGAGAGCAACGGAGGCCCGACTTCCGCGTCGGAAAACTAAATAAGGTCGATGTGAAGGGGCCATCGTCGACCTGTAGCCAACAAGCCCCAACTACCAATGCACATGTCGCTTCTCTACGCAACCACGTTAACAGTGTCTTTGTAGATGGCTTTATTAATAAGAAGTGCAATGTGCAATGCTGCTTGATACAAGTGCGAAAGAAACAGTTATAAGGGCCAAAATCGTTTTAGAGACGATGATAAAACCAACCAAATGGCAACTACGAACAGCGACAGGAGAAGCAGCGAAAGTCCATGGTGAAATAGACGTTGAAATGACCTTAGGGAACACAACCTTCCTACATCGGGCATCAGTGGCAGACATCGAAGACGAGGTAATCATTGGAATGGATGTCATGAACTCCAAGAGATTCCAGTTAAACTTCAAAGATGAAATTCTGCGAGTGAATAACGAAGAAGTGGTGCTTCATGGAAAAGATGACATAAAGCTTCGAGCCATCTTAACAGAGGATGTCAATGTTCCGGAAAGAGCTGAATTATTATAGATGCTTGCTTAGATGGGAAAGCTCAAACTGGAACAGTAATGATGTTTGATCCCGAACTTAACGACGGAAATGTAGGCAGAGGAGTCGCACTGGGGAAGACCCTGTTTCGTGCCAGGGAGATTGTTCCAGTAAGAGTAATGAACCTGAATCATTACTCGGTTGTGCTAAAGAAAGGAACAACTTTGGGCCATTGTTCAACAGTTTCCTCTGTAGTCAGAAGCACACAGCATGCAGAAATACCACCAGGTAAACTATCTGAGGAACTGGAAAGACTCATCACCGATTCATCTAAGGATTTGAAACCAAACCAGAAAGCAAAATTGAGGGACATCGTTAGAAACCACCAGGATATCTTCGATGTAGGGAATGGCAAAAGAGGACGAACTGATCTGGTGAAACATAAAATTAATACTGGGGACGTTCACCGATTCGACAGTCGGCGAGAAGACTACCCCTAGCTAAAAGAGAAGAAGCCGACAGGATAGGCAGCGAGATGGAGGAAGAAGGTGTTATTGAACCATCCAATAGCCCTTGGGCTTCTCCAGTTGTCTTGGTTAAAAAGGGAAGATGGTTCAACCCGATTTTGCGTGGGCTATCGGTAATTAAACCACGCTACAAAGAAAGACAGCTATCCCCTTCCAAGAATAGACCATACCCTAGACACGTTGGCTGGATCGATGTTTTCCACCCTGGACTTGAAGAGCGGTTATTGGCAGGTGGAACTTGCTAAAGAGGACCGAGAAAAGACTGCTTTTACCATCGGCTCAGGACTTTATCAATTCACGGTGATGCCCTTTGGACTGTGTAATGCTCCAGCAACGTTTGAAAGATTGATGGAAACAGTGTTAAAAGGGCTTACATGGAAAACGTGCCTGGTGTATCTTGACGATATTATCGTGTTTGGAAAATCTTTTGAAGACCTCGTGAGGAACCTGGAGGAGGTATTTCAGCGACTTCGAAGTGCCGGACTAAAGTTAAGCCCGAAGAAGTGTCAGCTGTTCCAAGAAGAGGTGCAATATCTTGGACATGTAGTTTCCACACAGGGAGTAGCTGTTGACAAACAGAAAATCAAAGCCGTCCAGGAATGGCCGATATCTAAAGATATCCACCAGTTAAGAAGTTTCCTAGGGTTATGCACGTACTATCGTCGGTACGTCGCCGGATTTGCCAACATCGCCAAGCCACTTACTAGACTCACAGAGGGGAAGGTGCAGTACCAGTGGGACGAGGAATGCCAACGATCATTCGAGACACTGAAAAGAGCATTGACGAGTGTCCCCGTCTTAAGTTATCCTTTGCCAGATAGGAACTTCGTTTTGGATACCGACGCAAGCAATATAGGAATTGGTGCGGTGCTTTCGCAGATCCAAGACGGTCAGGAGAAAGTCATCGGCTATTTCAGCAAGACCTTGAGCAAGCCTGAACGGAATTACTTCGTTACTCGCACGGAACTCTGGGCTGTGGTAAAGGGGGTGGAACATTTCTACAAGTACCTCAATGGTAAAAGATTCCTCCTGAGGACTGATCATGCAGCACTGAAGTGGCTCCTGCAGTTTAAAAACCCCGAAGGACAAGTGGCCAGGTTGATTGAGCGGTTGCAAGAATTCGACTTCCAGACTGAACATCGAGCTGGAACAAGCCATAAGAATGCTGATGCCCTATCGAGGAGACAATGTCCTGATGACTGCAAACATTGTCAGCGAGCTGAAGAAAAAGGGGCTGTTCTCTGTAGAACTACCGCAATCGATGATCATTGGCAACCTGAGGAGAGCCATAAAGACCAAAAATTAGATCCAGGACTAAAAGAAGTTATCCGGTGGAAGGACGAAGACCGCAAAATTACGTGGCAAGAGATTTCCCGATACTCACTAACCATAAAGTCGTACTTGGCTTAGTGGAACTCTCTCATCCTGGAGAATGGACTTCTAAAGGGCGTCCTTGAAACCCCAGAGGAAGGCAAGGGCAGAAAGCAGATTGTAGTCCCTAAAAATAGGAGACCAGAGGTTTTGCGAGAACTACATGACGGTACTACTGGGAGTGACCAAAACCTTGGGGAAGTTACGAGAACGCTTCTATTGGGTAAACTGCCAAGTAGACGGTAAGGAGTGGTGTCGGAAATGTATGGCTTGTGCAGCAAGTAATGGGCCTCAGTAGCGACCAAAAGCTCGAATGAAGCAATATGACGTGGGCAGTCCATTCGAAAGAGTAGCCATTGATGTTGCCGGTCCATTTCCTGAATTCGACTCTGGAAATAAATACACTGTGGTGTTGATGGACTATTTTAGTAAATGGGCCGAAGCGTATGCCTTGCCGAATCAAGAAGCCTTGACCGTTGCTGATGTCCTTGTCAAGGAATGGATCAGTCGTTTTGGTGTTCCCTTGGAGTTGCACTCAGACCAAGGTAGAAATTTCGAGTCTACTCTTTTCCAAGATGTCTGCAAACTTCTGAAGATCAATAAAACACGGACGACAGCATTACACCCTCAATCAGATGGGATGGTAGAACGGATGAATAGAACCATTAACCGCCATTTGTCAAAGGTAGTCTCTGACCACCAAAGAGACTGGGACCAGTATCTGCAGTTGTTTCTAATGGCATATCATTCGTCTGTGCACGACTCCACGGGTCAGACCCCGGCCAGTATTATTATAGGACGAGAGTTACCACTACCATGCGACTTGAAGTTTGGATGTCCCCCAGGAGAAGAGGCTGCAGGTGAAGAGTATGTCAGCCAGTTACGTCGAAAGATGGACGACATACACCAACGAGTCCGGTCAAATATCGAGAATGCTGAATGAAGGAAGCCTACAACATCAAAGCCGAGAGCGGAGAACTCCAAGTTGATGATCTTGTTTGGTTGTATAACCCGCAATGTCGTCGTGGATATTCGCCCAAGCTACAGAGATCTTGGAAGGGGCCATACCAAATCGTGAAGAAAATCAACGATGTTGTCTACAGAATAAGGAAGCTGCCTCGAGGAAAGCCAAAGGTGGTACATTTCAACAGGTTAGCCCCTTATGCCGGAAGTCATGACGGCGAAGTTGACCAAGCCCAAGTCCGCAGCATCCAACCACCCGATGATGAGATGACCTTCGAACAGTTTATGGCACTGTACTCTGATGGGCAGAAAATGCAGGACGACGTGACCACAGAGGAACCCCGAGACCTGTTTGAGGTGCCCATAGACTATGCCCTGGCTCATTGTGTGGCTCGAGATCTCCGGATGTCCAGAGGAATAGCCAAGGGGTTTGCCAAAAAGTACGACCAGTTCCAGAAGCTACGGGAGCAAGATCCAGTGGTAGGGAAGGTCCTTCATCTCGAAGATAAACAACCGGTGGGTACCAGAGACATTTTTTATTTGGTAACGAAAACACTCTCGCAGGACAAGCCAACATATAGCGATCTTTGGAAGACTCTGGTAGAATTGAGGAATGTGATGATGGAGAAGAATCTGATGAAATTGGCGATCCCAAAGATAGCCTGTATGTTGGATGGACTGAATTGGAGGGTAGTGAGAAGTATGATGGAAACAATATTTCGATTTCGATTCAGGGGCGTCGACATCCTGGTATGCTGTCGAAGACCGTTGATTGTTACTTCCACCAAACTTCCCGTTGTCGAAATGGAGAGTCCTGCAAATATCGTCACACCAGGAAGGATTCTGGGACATTCCGGGACGAAATGCTCTTAAGGAGGGGGCAATGTTACGAGAATTCATCCGATAGCTGGTACAATCGGCCATCAACCAATTCGTGGAATCCGAAATGTTTGTCTCTCAACAGGCGGACCGCTGCCGTTACTGGGAATTCCCTTAAAGCTTCCAGAACATGAAAGAGTTTCTTGATGGTTCGTGGACGTACTAGACAATTCCAAGATAAATATATAAATAAGAAGAGCTGGCGATAGGGGGCATTCCGTTTTCGTCGGTCGTATTGTACAGTTGAGATACAATGTAATAAGTAGTTTCTCTGAATACAAATTGTGTTAAAGTAGTGGAAATAAATTAGAGTGAGTTGGACTGTGTTTTTAAATAAATCCAAGAACTAAACCCGAGTGTGAAAATAAAAACATTACAATATACTGCTGTTTATTTGTCACTCAATATAACTTTTTTTAACACCTGCTTATAACTCTACTGCACCCTGTATGTCAACTATGCAACTCCTTATGGTCAACCCTATACAACAATTATTTCTGATATTTTTTGAGCCACCTTGTAAAGTACAATTTCTCTCCACACTATATTTTAATCACTCTTTATATGCAACTTTTTCTAATCACACTCTAAAACTGTAATCTTGCTTCGCCCTATGTTCATGCCCTATATAACAATTTTTATAAACTTTTCGATCCACCCTAATGGAAATGCCTGGAACCCTAGGTCACAAATGTAAAAACACAGTGTGGCCCCTTTATTTACTGACTGATCTAAACTACAACTGATTTTTGGCCACCCTATATAACAATTTTATTCTACATTAAACCAATCCTGTATATACTGCAGCCAATCAGTCAAACATTATAACTTATTTTTGAACCACCCTGTATAACCATAATTTTACTCTACAAAATACTTCAACCACCCTGTATGTTCATCTGCTTAGGGGCCACCAAATATTTTTTAAACACTTAACTATAACTCTCCTCCATCACTATCTTATCTACCCAACAACTTTTGGACTACTTACTATATAACAATTTTTTAACCACCCTGGAAAGTATAATTTGTCTCCACCTTATATTTCAAGGATCCGTATATGCAACTTTTTCTAACATTGTGTTAATCACACTGTATAACTATAATTATACTACGATCCACGTTTCAGATATTGCATATATGCAACAGCTCATGTCCTATCCTACAAATTTTTTTATCCAACCTGTTTAACTATAATTCTACTCCACAATCTATTTCAACTACCTTGTATATGCAACTGCTTATCGGTCACCCAGTATATCATTTTTTGTACCTCCCTGTATAACTATAAATCCATCAATGCCCAATATATTTCACCAAAATTGCAACTGCTTATGGGGTACCCTTTATAACAATTTTGTTCAGCACTTTTTTGAATCACCTTGTATGTATTACAACTACCCTGTATATGCTGCTGCCAACCAATATAACATTTTTTAAATACTTAACTATAACATTTCTCCACACTATGTTTCAATTATCCTATATGTACTACTGATTATGAGCTACGGCATTTAAAGCACCCTTCATTTGCAATTTTCTCTAACCTTATTTGAATCACACTGTGTAACTTTAACTTTACTGCGTCCCATATTTCAGGTACTTCATATATGCAACTGCTATATAACATAATTATTCTACCATTTATTATCCACCCTGTATAATTATAATTCTACTCCACCTTATATTTCAACAACCTTGTATAAGCAACTTCTTATTTGCACCCAATATAAGAATTTTGTACCACCCTGTATCCTTAAAATTATATTCCACCCTATATTTCAACCATTCCGTAAATGGAACAGCTTGTTGATCATAACGTTTCTTTATAATATTTTTTAAACCCACCTGTATAGCTGTAATTATAATCCGATACATATTTCAACCATCCTATATATGTAACTACTTGTGGTTTTAAAATATTTGTTTAACCACTCTATAAACAATAATTCCACACGATCTTATATTTCTACCACCTTGTATAAACAACTTCTTCTAACATTTTTTCAACCCAGTTCATAACTATAATAACTCAAGAACATAATTCAAATATCCTAACTACTTACATAACTCATTTTCTTATAAAAATTGTTTATCCAACCTGTATATATAGTCTACTCTTATTTCAACCATGTTGTTTATGCAACTATTTATGAGCCAAACAATATATCATTTTGTTATCCATATATATATATATATATATATATATATATATAATTCTACTTCGCCCGTTTATGAACCACCTGGTATATGCAACTATTCACGGCCCACTCAATATAACTTTTTTGAACCACCCCGTATAACTAATTCCACTTTCCCCGTTATTTCAACCACATTGTATATATGCAGCTGCTTATGGTACATCTAATATAACTTTTTTAGATTTCTTAAATCCACGACATTTTAATCTGCACTAAGTTTCCTATACAAAGAAGCACCCTGTACAATTACGGTTGATTTTTTGTTTAATCGAAAAATGTTACATTGGCATATTCCGAATTTTGAATAAGCTGATTCAAATATCTAATATCTGGTGCTTGCGGTGGAACTAATAAAGTAATTGTGTTGTTCAAAATGGTAGATTTTTTTTCGCTATATCTACCGTTTCTGTCAACTTAGGGAGATAAAATATCTTCCAGATTTTAAGTCAAACTATAGGCTATGCAATAAAAACAGATTCAGCAAAATCAGTTTAGTAGTTCTTACGTGATGCCCGAACAAATAAACGAACAAAGAAACAGACAAACTTTCAATTTTATAATAGTCTAGATACAATATTGCCTACTTATCAGAATGCTGTTTTTAATTTTATTATTTTCTAATTTAAGCTTATTTCAAGGCTGAATCTGTTGGTGCTATCTTTTCATGATCTTTAAATCCATTCAACCTAAGACAATCACTTGTTTCCAGTTGAGAGACTTCATCAGTTTTTTATTCATTTAATAAATATAACTGAATTTAATATTAGATCAGGAAATGAATTTGGATTAGAAATATTAAATTGAGTTATATGTAATATCTAAGTAAATAATTATTCGAATTTTCAATCAGCTCAGGCTGGCGCAACTGATGAAGTTTCTCGACGAGAAACAATCTTACTTTCAGTGGATGTAAACAAAATTATAAAACTAATATTCACTTTCACTTTTCTAGAACTTTATTTACATCAAATTATACAGAACAGCTGATTCACAATAACATTGCGATATACGCTCGAACTCGCTGTCTAACTAACTTGCGATCGTGGGCTGCTTCCTTTTTAAAACCAGCATCGAAAAATTTCGTAAAATCAGTCATCAATCCTACAGCTGCCAAGCCATTTCGAGAACATTTTTTATCTTAGAAGCGATCGGTGTCGTACTGAAACGAAACAGGGTCGGCTTTGGTAAATTGCGTAACACTATATTTTAGTTCAGGTCCTAGGAAACGGCGGTACACACAGTAAGTCATTTGGAGATAATAAATTCATTTATATATACTAAATATGTAAGTAATTATTCGAATTTTCGGTCAGTTGAGGAGAGTGCAACTGATGAAGTTTCTCGAATGGAAACAATATATTTACTTGCGTTCAATGGATTGAACTATTTCGAAAAAGACAGTAGTATCACAATTTCCTTTATAGGTTTTAGTTAATCTTCCAATTATTTAGTAAATAAAATTTTATTTTTTTTATAATTAATATTGCTGATTCATATCCTGAAAAGTTTCGAATCTTTGATATACACAGGTTTATCCTCAAACATGGTGTTACTCCAAAAAAAAGGTTCAACTCAACGTTAGCTAACAATATTCGCCAGCGTTGGTTCGTAGAAATTTGCCCTCATCGAAAATTACAAAAATCTTAGGTTTTGTGCCAATAACAGCCAAGACGGTTTTATGTATTTTCGGCTAACTGCCAGAAATTCAAATGCCGTAGAAAAAACACCGAAGCTAATAAGATAATTAAAGAAACTAAATAGTCACCTACTTGTCAAAATTAATTAAATTGTTATGTTTGATCGTTATTCGGATCAGAATGCATGTAATATTTCCCTAGTATTGTCATATACCTTCTATCCACTCTAAAGATTTATTTTTTAAATAGTCTCCTGATATCCCGATTTCTATATAAACTTAAGTTTTAACTAAAGATTTAAGTTCTCAACTTAATTGTCATAAATCAAACTTTCAATTTGCAATTTACATTTTCAATACATATTTTAAAGTCATTGACAACGAAGTCACAATCGACTTTGAAACGTTTGGTTTTTCTTTCAAAATAGTTTTTATTTCGATTGTGGTGTTATACCCTAAGAAAACATAAAAATAATCACACCAAAGAATTCGTAGGTTGACTAACACCTACCAAAAACGAATTACGAATTAAGTTCTAACATTTTTATTTCAAATTGTGCTATTAATATTATAAAAGTGAATAAAACTTTTCTATAAACTGTATTAATATAAGGTTTCAATAATACTCCTACCATAAAATTCATTATATTCACATTCCTTCTAAAATATGTGTGTAATTCGGATATTAAATTCTCGTGTCTGAGTTTTGGATATAATTATTAGACACAATTTCAACAGGTAGGCACATAGTTGTTCGCAGCTTATTTTGTTTACGTTCGATGACTTTCATGGAATGGCTTATCGATTTGTGAAAAACAAAATTAGTATAAAAGTACAATCATAATAAGTTCGGAAGGGTCGTTCTAGGTCTATAAAATACATATTTAAACCACTCAACTTTCATAAATTAGAGACAAAAAGGGACATCGGTATTTTAACACTATTTTAATCTAATATAATTATTTAATTGGGGTGTATAAATGGAATACCTTACATTGTATTTAATATTAGTTTAGGGTTCTATAAAAATTACTTAACTGATATGGATTAATGAAGGCAGTGCCTTAGAGCAATATCTATATTATCGAAGAACACTTGTGATTTTGTAACTTATACAATTTATTTAAAAATTAAAGGTGTTAATGTTTATTGATAGTGGGTAGAAGGGCAGCAAGAGGATTTTCGTTAAAGAATGTTAACACTATTGGTTGCAATAGTGCATTTCAAGCGAATGATTACTGGGCCTACGAGATAAGTGGGTCCTTTAAAATTATGAATATATAGTAACACAAAAATTCAGCAATCAATTGAAACTTTAAGGGCACTTTATTTGCTATATATTGAAAATATAAGGCACACCAGAGTACAATGGTTTTCGAACCGACTCAACAACTTCGGAACATATTTTGATTTTCTAAAGATCCCATTGACCCACTATCAACATCAGGGGTTTACAATATTTTCCATTCATGCTGTGCTAAACATATATGTATCAACTAGTAGAATGTCAACACTGGTGTTTCTGGAAAAACCATAATTGCAGATACTTACCACGCGAACTCGGTTCTCGCATATGTTACACAGTCTCAGTTCATCTCGGTACTATCAACCATTTTCTACCATTCGCTTTTCCAGCGCTATGCGATAAATATTTTTAAACAGCAAAACAATTTCCATAAAAGAAGACAATTTAAATTTCAATTGAATTGATATCGTGCTTTTTGACTTCCGAAAATAAAGTCATCAGTGAGACTCGTAGTCCCTTCCACCAGCACACGCCTGCTCTAACAAGCATGATTAAATATCAGAAGTGCACTGAAAAATTACATTTGGGGTTGGAAAGATCAGAGCAAGCATTTTTACTTTTCGGATGTCATGAATAGGTGTAATCGCGACTGCCATGTTGCAGAAAGGGGTGCGGATACATGATTTAACAGAAAATTTATAAAAATAAATTATTTTAACAATAAATACTAGCAAAAATATGGAAAAGTAGTAGAAAATTTGAAATCATTCAAAATGAGCCTTTAAATGTTCTGATAGGGTTATTTTCCGCAGAGAAAAGGTGTAAAAATTCAAGAAAATTGATTTATTTAAAAAATTCATCACTTTATTGTCCTAAAAACTAAAAGATTAATTTTCCGCAAAGTTGCAGGTTATACTGTTACGATTAACTATTCTCAAGATGAATATTGGGAAATAAATGTTTCTTGCAGAATTGCAATTTAAACAATTTAGATAGATACCTTACAAGATGTACCATATTAACCCGACTCTTTCTATTGGAATCATACTTGGATCTTTTGAAATTCCGTAAAATGAATTCAAATTTGTCTATCTTAGATTTTCGTTAAAATCCCGTAAAGGTGACTTAATATGTTTGTGAATATTGCATTATACGCACAAGTAAGTGACAAGTGGGGTGCGTAACGTCAGTCAAGCCAAGCTATTTAAGGGGAATTTGCACAAGCCTGGTTGCTCGTTATCAGGAGATGTAGGATGTTTTGCATGTGATCATTTCATCAAAGTAAATTTGTATTCAATTCAATGGATTATTTATACAGTAATGAATAAATCTCGTTTTATATTTTAAAATGTGTGTGTTTATTCAAATGTTACTTTATATAATCTATTTATTTAATAATATGGTGACAGCTAATGATTTTGCTGATTTTGCAGGTTATACCCGAACATTACAAAATAGTAGGTATTCGATTTTATAACAAATAACGAAGATATGTAGCATTACAACACTTTTTAGAAGATAATATAGTTTTATTTAACTGATGTACACTTTGGTAAATAATCGAGAGTAAATGTATTTAACCGATTTCCAAAAAGGAATTCATCTGCAAATTTTTTTTATGTATGACGAGCGATTATTCAAAAACGGCTTAGGCAATTTTAATGATTGAAACTGCATTATATTAAGGAACATTACAGAAACGTCCCATATAATTGTTTATAATATGAGATTTACGGTTTTCCAGAAAATTAGAAAAAAAAAGTAAATAAGGGACTAGATTTCAGTGATTTTCAATGAATCTTCTGTTTTCTCTAAACCCGATCAAGAAATTTGAATATTATAAATTGTATTCTACAAAGATATATTCCAGCTTGATTCCGTATATTTTTCTATAACGTCAAACTTTAATTTTTCTGCAATCGGAAAAATATATGCAAAAAACTGTAAACATCATGGTAAATGTCAACTTTTCGTCATAAATATCTATTTTAAATGTCAAGATATGCCATGAGAGTATATCGTACAGGGTGTTTGTAATTATTTTCATTTTAATTCGTTTGAAGTAAGTTTTTTATAGCCGAAGTTAAGCAAGTTGCGTGAAATGGCAGACAATATTCCGTTAGTTTATCGAAACGAAAATTTGTTATGTCCTCGAACTCTTCTATATGGTATACGGTTGTAGGTGAGTGGGTGCGTGCATGTAATTTTAGGTGATAAATAAGCAGTTGTATACATATGATGATTGTAATATAAGTTGAATAGTTATACAGGGTGGTTCTAAAAATATTGTATTGGGTGGCACATAAGTAGTTGCGTTTACTAGGTGGTTGAAATAAAACTGGAGCAAAACTATAGTTATACACAATGGATATTTGCGTTATAAGACGGATAATAATTACAGTTATACAAATGGCTTTAAAGCAGAAGCAGTTGAATATACAGGATGGTTGAAATATAAGGTGGAGTATAATTACAGTTATACAGGGCGGTTTAAAAAGTTATATAGTTTGTAACATAAATAGTTGCTTAGACAAGGTGTTTGAAGTAAGGTTGGGGTAAAATTATTGTTATTCAGTGTGCATCAAAAATTTGTTATATAAGCATAATCAATTAAGATATTTCAATTATAGGACGTATGACGGGGTATAATTATAGACATGGGTTCAAAAAATTTTAGAAGCAGTTGCATATACCGGGTAGAGTAAAATTATGGTAATAAAATTTGGTTAAAAAGGTGAATTTTATTATATAGGGTAGACCATGAGCAGTTTCATAGATGGAATACTAGACATATGAAGCGAAGTAAAGTCATTGGTATACAGCAATAATTTAAACAATAGAAAAATAGAAAGAGTCAATAGTCTGGAGAGGGTTTATTTATACTTATACAGGGTGGTTTTAAAGATATCAGGACCGTTGTAATATTGTGTTGAGTTGAATTATAGTTGTACAAGGTGATTCAGAAAATGATAGACCAATAAGTTATATACAGAAGCATATACAGTGAGGATGCAATATAGAAAGTGGTCCAAATAATGAAACAAATAATAAAGTTAAAATATATTTGGAAAATATAGACAAAGAATAAAAATTAGAGAGGGTGAAAGATAGAGGGAAAAAGAGAGATAGATAAGTATACGGTAATATTTTCAATTGTATTGTACCTTACATAATAAAGATAAAAAAGAAGATATGTTTGAAAATAGTGATTGATTGCAGACGGTTTCTAAATGGATTTTATTTTAAGTCAGCTGAAGTCGGTTCTTTTTTAAATATAAATTATATAATATATGTAGATCGGTATGTACTTTTTAACATTTTTTTAATGTGAATCTAGAATTATAATGTTTATGTACTGAGCAATATTATTGTTCATTAAAGAAATACAATTGGGTTATTTTTTAAATAACTAAATGTTTCATATTTCAGTAGGTAAAATGGTCAATAAAATATAATGACATTAACATCCACTTATCTGATTTTAGTCATTTGAAAATGTCATTCATGTCACTCGAAGTTAAAATCTTAGCGATAATGTATTTAAATGTGTCAAACATACATGATAATAAAAAAAGCCCAAAATATACAAATTGAAGTACAAGATATGTACTTTTAAAATGTATTTGGTATATCCTTATTAGACGCAAGCAGTTAATCCGGTACCGTTCGCAAAATATCTCTCTTAATTGTTTAAAGTACAAATCTGCAAAAACTATCTATCAAACAAATCCATCTTGAGCTTAATTAATTCTGTTTTTGTAGTCTATCATTGAGTGACAAATTAACTTTTCAGTTTTTATTACAACAAAATTAGTAATTTTTATGATTTTTTCAGGATTTTCTTAGCTAAAAATCTTCCGATCGGGACCTGTAAACGCTCATTATAGTTTTTCCGATTCCTTACAATTTTTCCATTGACAACAAAAAACAAAAGTTATATGTCATGTGCCGTGTTAGTAAACTCTTCGATTTTACTGCCAAGGCGATAGATGTTTCACATCAAAAGTGAAATAAAACTAGGAACGTAAAACATTTGACTGACTATTCTTCTTCACGAAATATTGGAAAAGTGAGTTGTGAATGTACATAATTGAATAAAATTTAAAATTATTATAGAGTTCTTATAATATTCTTCACACTATACCGTTATAATCATTATTTAGTATATTTACATCTTGCTTGATTAGGGTTTTGAGCAATCCTTGATCAGAAGCAATTGGAAAGAAGTATAAAACTAGCAAATTACAATAACCTATAAGTGAAAATATGACGTTATTTAAATAACTTCCTAATAACTGTTATTTCAGAATATAATCTGCGCCGCTGGTAGTTGATATTGCAGTATTTCGCATTTGGTGCATAAGAGCCATGCCGTTTAATCTAAAATCAATTCCGCTTAGGTAATTTAGTTGAATAATTGCAGAGGAAGAGCGAGAGGTAAATATTCTGTATGCAATTATGAAAACAATTATGAAACTCTGCTCATTCTCATATTGGTATTATAATATTTTTCATAAGAACCATTACAGACTATTTATTTACGTATGCCATTGTGTTTCATACCATCTGCATAGCACTTATAAAATGACAAAAACAATCATCAGTTAGACAAGTGTGTTGGCAACTGTAAGTAATTTTGCAGCCGGTGTCGAAAGTGCAAGTATTCACTTCCAGTTTCTTAGCGAAAGTGGATGATTCAGACCGAAAGTCGATTTTGTTTAGGTAAAGGTGCTTTTTCATCATGGATGTTTCTTCTGTGGGACAAGGTAATTATATATATATATATATATATATATATATGAACAAGACTAGGTTTCGGGTGAGAACCGCGTCTGAATTTATTATATACTCGACGTTTTGACTCCTGCTTTGGAGCCATTACCAAGAGACAAAAGTGAATGAGAGTTTCAGATCGTTTATTCCCGTTAACATATTCTACGGTTTACTAATTTACTAATCTTCCTATACCTTATAATATTTTATTTAATAAACTTTATATCCTTGTTCCAATTTTTTTATTTCGAGACACATAAAAATGGCACAAGCTTCACCAACCCCGGTTACCACGGAAATCGAGAGGTATCGGTTAACGGAAATATTTTCCGTAATACCTGAATTTGAAGGAGACAAAATTTCCTTAGAAACCTCTATAGACGTGTATAAGTGCCGCATACAATACGTCCACTGCAGACCAAAAGCATTTGTTGGTGATACACATCAAAAACAAACTAAAATGGAAAGCGGCGCAGTTAATAAATTCCAGAAATTCTGCGTCCTACCTTGAAACCAAACAGCTACTGACATTGCATTTCGGAGATTCAGATGATCTCTCTTCCCTTACTCACGACTTACAACGTCTAAAACAACTTTCGAACGAATCTCCATTAACGTTCTACAAACGACTTCCAATGTGCGAAAATACACTCCTCTATTCACAAAACGGCTACGTCAAGTCCAGAACAAAAAAACGCTCAGACCACTCTAGTGGATACAATGGTAAGGGTTCTTACTGGATTAGAACCCCGTTTAGACCAGGTAATTCGTGCAAGTAACCCAAAAGATCTTCTCGATGCACATTCCCGAATTAGAAGAGACCTTTTTATTTTGAGGATCAAAAAACGTGTAAATTCATTCCTCTTAAACCGAATTTCCAATCTGGAAAGTAGACACAACCTCCTAAGTGTTTTCATTGTGGTCGATTAGGCCACATAGCCCCAAATTGCCGTTTGAAAACACACAATAGTTCTCAAGTATTTAATCAAAACCATAGACCAAATCCTGTCGGGCCTAACCAACAAACAAGGACAAACTTCCCCTCAAATTATCCCCGGTTCAACAGTTTCGTCCACAAAGCTTCCAGAGACCCTCTTTTAGGTCCAATTATTCTCGGCCTTCTGTCATACAAAACAATCCTAAAAACCGTCCTGAAAAGACTTATCATTTTAGTCAACACCAAAAGGTTGATTTCACTCAATATCCGGACTATTATACCGATAATAACAACATTTACGACTGCGAGGATTATAGTAAAAATTATTCTGTCTTCAAAGAAACTTTTGAGGATACCTGGTATCTCAATCTTCAATGAAAAAACAATCAAAAATTCAAGGTATTACCCACGAAAAATTCCTATCTCACAATCTACTCTACCTCGATTCGCTTCACGTAACCCAAATAAAGTTTTCATATACGATTTGGACATTGAGTTTGACTGCATACTAGGTTTAGATTTCCTTTAACACTATGAATGCATAGTTGACTTAAAATCTAAACAGCTAATAACAAATTTTAAAATCATCCCGTTATACAAAGGCCCTTATAACCAGTGACAGCCAAATTTTAAATCACAAACACCTACACAAAATAAAATAACTATTGAGGCGCGCACAGAAAAGATCTTTAAACTTAAATGCCATCTCTCTAATAGCGACCCCATCTTACCAACTCATGAAATTGACAGAGTACAACTTCCAAACGCACTCGTACATATTAACGCAAATAGTGAATTTCTAACTTCTATCATAATTGCTAACGCGATGCTTAAAACAATAAACTGTTCTGATTTACAAGTGGAACCACTTGACCAAAGTCACCCTCTTCTGAATATCAGTATAGATGACTATCATGATTCCCAGTACATAGGTAGAAACTCGACTATTAGGTAACAAATTAGAACTGAACATTTCATCATTGATGAAGAACGCGAACAAATCACTAATCTTTGTTTGGAATTTCATGACATTTTCTATTTAGAAGGTGACGTCTTGGCTTTCACTAACGAGGTTAAGCATTCAATCGATACGAATAACGCAAAGCCCGTTCTCACTAAAGTGAAAACCCAATTAGTATAAATGCTTTAACAAAGTATCATTAGGTACTTCTCATCTCCTTGATCTTCACCTGTATGGATCGTCCCTAAGAAGCTTGGTAAACAAGACTGGCGAGTTGTTATCGATTACAGGATATTAAATTAATTGACTGTAGACAATAAATATCCTCTGCCGAATGTCTCTGATCTTTTCGACCAACTTGAAAAGTGTTAGTATTTTTTGACACTAGATCTCCGCTTACTTGGCTCTTTTCCATCAAAGGTCCTGGCAGTCGTCTAGCCAGATGACGCCTTAAGCTATAGGAATACAATTATAACATTGAGTACAAGCTAGATGTTCTTTCTCGCATTAAAAGCAACGTACTGACTTCCTTTCAAAAATCAAAATTTTCGCTAACAATGAAACTGACCCCGAACAACCTGAAAACTCAGACGATGACGATAAACAAGACGAAAGAATAACCGCTGGGTTTAATCTATTTGTTTAACTCTACAAAACTGAATTCATAATCGATTACTCCAAAATTGAAATATCCAATCTCATAGTAAAGTTTTTTGGCAAAATAACACTTATCACTCCCACTATGTCAACCTGTGCGAATTTTTCGGTCGATGACCGTGAAAAGTGAAAACTTCAGTGTGATGCTTGTAAGCATAGCATACACTTAGCATGTACAGATTTAAAAACAGAACATCGCGTTACAAGATATAAAGTTAAGGGAATTAAAATTTATGCAATGGATGCTGTTCAAATATTGAAACCTTTGCAAATTTGAGATCTATATTAGAAAAGGAAATTATTGTAATTGATGAAAAAGTAAGCGAAATCAGAGGACAACTTAAAGAGCTCGAAAATAAACCCAATTTACCGATAGTATTGCAAACTGTTGAGGCTGTTGATCGTATTAACTGTGCTAAAAACGTCTTTATTAGGGAAATTGTGGGTGATGTCCAATCTAAAAAGGAGCATGACTGCAAGGTACTGACGGAGATACTGTAAACGACTGAGTGCAATACAGTTCCGATAATGTTTTTTAGAATTGGAAACGACAATAACAAATTTCCTAGAATGATAAAAGTAATTACGAATAATGAACAAGAAGCAAAAATAATACTGCGTAACAAAAAGAAACTACTGCAAAAGGCAAATACCAAAAATATTACATTTATAGATGATAGGACTCCTGTACAAATTGAATGTTTGAAGGAAGTAAGAGCGGAGCTGGAAACAAGAAAGGAAAAAGGCGACTCAAATTTAACTATAAAGTATACTCGTGGAGTATAAAAAATCGTCAATTTTCGTTATTAGCCCTAAAAATAATTTAAAAAATTGGATTGGCTTTTACACCAACCTGGCAACATTACACTCTAAATTTAATGAACTAATATGTAACATTCAAGAATTAAAACCTACAATAGTAATTATTGCTGAAACTTGGTTAACAAAGACGGATTCTGACTCTACTTATAACATAGATGGTTATAACCTCTACAGGTGCGATCGGCAGAATAGAAGGGGAGGAGCTTGGAGATCTCTGTTCCGAACATGGAACTGCTATGAATGAAAATCTCCCACCGCTCTTTGGTTATTCATGTAGCAGTTTTAAACCGCCCTGGTGATTCCAGATTCAAAGATAATGTCATTTTGATTGAAAAATTGGTACAGCTCTCTAATTTATAAAATTTTGTTTTAGTAGGAGACTTTAATTTCAGAGACATTTCGTGGCCTTTATTAACTATACCTAAGGAATTAACTACAGCTAAAAATCTTTTTATGGACTTTGTTCAAAACTCTAATCTCAAACAATATATAACGGAAGCCATACGTTTTAGAACTAATAACTTGCCTTCAACACTAGATTTGGTTTTCTCAAACGATGATCAGTTATTAACAAGTCCAACAATAACTTCTCCAGTAGGCAATTCTGACCATGCTGTTATTACATTTCACCTACAGTTAACCACAGACGATCTAACTCATAACGAAAATAGAGGTGTATATGATATAATCGATTTTAACGAACTGAATTTTCAGTTAGGCGAAATAAATTACGAAATCTAGAAAATACTGAGAAGTTATGGAAAAACTTTGAAAGTATTATTGATCGTCTTAAAAACAACAAATACATTTTACCGAAACAAACTGAAACCGTGGATTAATGGCAAGTTAATTTCTCTTACTTAAACACAAAAGTAATTTATGGCGTAAATGCAAACGTACAAATAATTTGCAAGGTTTACACATTCATAAGATTTTGCAAAGGAATTAAAAACATCTATAAATGAGCGTCGGATTGCTCACAAAGAATCTATAGCAGGAGGGGATATTTCCGATAATTCAAAGAGACTCCATAAATATATTCGATCTTCACTGTCGACTAAAGTATCAATTCCTTTATTGAAAAATACAAATGGGACACTATGTCAAAATAATTATGATATCGCAGAATCTCTGGCCAATACTTTTGCTGACGTGTTCTCTGTTGAACCCAACGGTACCGAATTCCCCAACATTCCCCAGTCAAGAATTCTTTCCTCACTCAAAGATGTTTATTTTACAGCTGATAATGTCAAAGTATATCTCCAATAACTTAAAAATAATTCATCTCCAGGACAAGACCAGATTACGTCGTTATTCTTGAAAAAAATGCTCAAATGTGTTAGCTTTGCCACTTTCACTTATGATGTTATCTTCTTTTAAAGCACACTATCTACCGAAAAGCTGGAAACAAGCCTCTGTAACACCAATATATAACTGAAGAAGAAATAAAAAAAAGTATATATATATATATATATATATATATATATATATATATATCTTATATAAGGTCAAATTGTGCATCTTTGACCACGCAGCTCCAATCGTGAAAAAATACGAATGAACATTATAAATATATATATATATATATATATATATATATATATATATATATCAATAACAAATAAATCCACTGTTTACAAACACTATAGTAATACGATTGGAAACATCTGATCTCTTCTCTCCGTCAATTCAATTATACGAATAAAAACTCAGTTAAACTCTACTTGTCCTTTAAATAGCGAGCGTAGGAACCACCACAGGTTGCTGTGAACTTTGGAGATTTGCATTTGCTCCTATGGCGGTTGTGGAGCCAGACTTTGTCTCTCTCTTCGAATCTGAATTTGGCCTGAGGTCATATCGTGTCTTCATCCGATCGCTGGCAAACATCTGCTTTCGGGTTAGTTCGTGTATTGCCAGCAGGTTCTGTCGGAGTTGGTCGGCATAATCGTTGGCTTCTTGGAGCGTTTCTTATTGTGAGCCAAAAGTCAAATCACAGGGTAATCTCTGCTCCTTTCCGTATAGTACCCTGGCTAGAGTCAGTCCTGTGCTGTTGTGTACGGCTAAGCGATAGGCCAACAGGAATAGGAAAATACGCTGACCTGAATGAAAAAACTTAACACCAATGAACAAAAAAAAAATTAGAATGATTCTTAATGACATATTTAGTAAATCACAATTTGACATTAATGTTTGACAATCAAACTGATGCAACTAAGGGAATGTACTGCCAATTTGATATGTACAGGGTAGCACTTAAAATTCTAAAGATTATGTGAAATAACAAAGCTTCCTTAAAATTGGAAGAATTTGAAAGAGTTAACTTCAGAATTTCATGTGGCACTCTTAGGTACAACATTGTTATGAATTATTAAACGACATCACTAACAAAGAACCAACTATACAATTCACATTAGAAATTGAGCAAAATAACACACTACTTTTTTTAATTACAATAAAACATTTAAAAAATATATAACCGACTTCTACCTATAACTAAAAAGTTAAAAATAATTATAACAAAATACAACTTTAGCAAATAAATAACACATTCAATATTGTAGGGTACCTACCCAGGAAGTAAAAAATGTAAACATTAAAAGGTGCTCATTCTGTACAAATTAATTACCTACCAATCTAGTATATTTTTGAAGTCGATGTCGAAGTCTAGGAGGATCTGAAGATAACTCTTCCAAATTTGTTTAATTTGAAAGAAGCTTTGTTATTTCTGTTACATCAGTTTAATTGTAAAATCCTTTTAATTTTTAATTTTTCTTGTTCATGTGTGTTAAGTTATACTATTGAAAAAGGGACCTAATTTAGACCTTGAAACGTTTGGACTATTTGAAATATATAGAGTTTCAAGTATATGTGGTGTTTTTCCCAAAGCACTCCTGTTGAATCTTTCCACCATTCCGTCTGACTGTGGATGCAACGGTCTTGTTCTTGTTTCCTTGATTCCCAACACGGTACAGACCTTTTGGAATACATTGGATTCAAAGTTGCACCCTTGGTCTGAATATAACTCTACCGGGATACCAAAACTGCTGATCAACTGTTCTACCAGCACTGTCGCCACAGTGATTACCTCCTGATTGGGTACAGCATATGCCTCAGGCCATTTGCTGAGGGAATACATTGCGACCATAATGTATTTGTTCCCCCTCTCAGACTCGGGTAATGGACAGGCGACATTAATGGCAATTCTCATGAATGGGACGCCCACATTGCATTACTGCATTCTGCCTTTGGTTCGTGTCTTCGGGCCCTTACTAGCTGTATAGATTTCCGGCACCAAGGTCTGATGTCTTCAAAGTAATTTACCCAGTAGTACAGTTGGCGACTTTTATCCAAGGTTTTATTCATGCCCAGAGGTCCTCCGATAATCCCATTATGTACTTCGGTCAGGACGACGGGTACCCTTTTCTTTGGGACTACCAGTTGGGAGTTAGTTTCTCAGTTGTCACTGCTTTCCCATATTCTCTTAAACATTCCACTCTCTACACTTAGAGAGTTCCCATAATATTTCAGGACGCCCAAGTATCTAGCGACCTCATCCCATCGTGGCCTGGGGCCCCCTCTCCTCTTGAGTGACACAATTGGTTCAGTCAGCCCTTTGGTCCTCGATACATTGTTCCGTTGTCCAGTCTTCGTTTATCTGTATCCGAATCTATCTGATGAAGATACCCTTTCGCTGTAATGTCTGTCAGGGTCTTCTTGACAAGGCATCGGCATTATTATGCAGATGGCCAGCACGGTATTCAACCTTGAAATCGTATTGCTGTAATTTCTCTATCCACCCGGCTAATTGTCTTTCCTGTGTATTTATGTCCAACAGCCACTTCAGGGCGGCATGATCGGTGCGGATTACAAAATGACGACTATAGAGACATTCGTGGAAATAGTCTACAACCCTGATTATTGCAAAACAGATGAATAAAAAAGCAGGTAGTAGAAAATTCAGTCAAAATGAAAGGAACAGCTAATAATAGATGCAGAGGTTCTAAGGCAGACTGAAAAAGACTAGAAATCTACAAACATGCTAGATAGATTATAAAAAGCATACGACTCAGTACCTTATAGCTAGCTTATAAAAATCTTGGACATTTAAAAAATAGACACCAATCAAATAATTCTTTTCAGAAGTAATGAAAACATGGAGAGCAAAATTTTCCATAACTACCAAGTCAGATATCTGACAGACAGATGAACTGTACATCGGACGAGGTATTTTCCAAGGTAACACTTTAAGTGCTTAAGGGTTGTGTATATGCCTAAATCCACTTTCAAATATACTCAATGGATTTAACACAAAACATCAAAAAATTACATAAAATTAACTATCTATATATCTATATACTTGAAGGTGATTTAGAATCACAGAAACAACAACAGACATTCAAATGAAATTTGGTCTCAGTAACTGTAAAGTACTGCACATAGAAACAGGTCAATGGAAATGCAGCGATTACAGAGAAACCATTAACAATGAAGTCATGAACAAAATGACAGAAAACGACACAAAAAAGTACTTGGGATTTCAACAAAACAGTAGGATAAACCACACCCAGACATCGAAACACTGTTAAAAACTCAATACAGGCAAGAGGACTTGGTTGGTTGCGCTCGAAGAGTGTACACGAATCTGGTGCTGTGAAGCGAAATTTTGACTAATCGGCTGTAGAAGTGAGCTTCAACGGTTGTTAGTGAATAAACTGTGAATAAGGTAGACTTATTTTTATATTTTTATATCTGCTTGGCTTTTGTGAATATAGAATTGTGCTTGAGCACGTGCTTGTACATATAGGTTAAGTCTTTAGGAAAGATGGACAATCTCAGGGGGGCGAGACCCCCCCTCCTAAAATTAGTTACGAAATTGTAAGGCATGATTCACAACCAGAACAGACTCAAAAGGTCCCGCAAGTTGATATAGAAATTAATGATATAGAATTTAAGGAAGTTTCAGAAAAAATACTTAAAAAAAGAGAACAAATTCTATACAATTATTCCTGTGCGGGACCCTTCGAGGTCTGCATGGAATCAAAAGATACAAATCAGAATGTAGGCAACGTTCATTGCCTTAAATTAGCCAGAATAATTCATGATATGAAAGTAAATGATGTATGCAAGATTAACCGAAAAGGTAGTAGTCGTGTAGGTATAGTTTTTAGTAATTATAAAGCCGCTAATAACTTTTATATCAAAAATCAGAATAATGTTCAATATAATTTTTTCATACCCTTCAACAAAACCAGTTGCAAGGGTATTATTCGAAATGTAGACCTTGATTTCAGTGAAGAGGATATTATTAAATACTGTAACAAGAGAGATGGGGAAGTTAGAATTGTAGAAGCTAGACGCTTTAAGCGAAAAGTTAATTCCTCTGACGGGAATTATACTTTGGAACCCACAAGTACAGTTTGTCTGACTTTCACTGGGACATTGATTCCAAGAGACATCTCTATTCTGGGGTTGCATTTTGAGGTGTTACCTTATATGTTACCTATAATCCAATGTTATAAATGTTTGAGGTATGGCCATACAAAGAAGATGTGTAGGGGAGAAAACAAATGTGCTAATTGCGGCGAAAAGTTACATGGAGAAACTGTATGTAGCACGAGATGCTGGCATTGTGATAGTGTAGAACATAATAGTATTTCCAAAGCATGCTCGGAATTCATTCGACAGAAGCAGATCAAGGAAATTATGTCTTTCGAGAACAAATCATACTTCGAGGCTAGAGAAAGGGTTCCACCACCACCCAATAAAGGTAGGAGAGCAAAAGGATACAACCTAAGAAGCAACGATTTTCCAGCAGTGAGAAGGGAACCGGAAGAGTAAGTTTCTATCCAAGTAGGAGAAAGAAGAAAGCTATATAATTATGCTAAACCGCGGCCCAGCTATAGTATGGTTACCGCTTCGCCAAAGAAAAGGAGGGCGATGGATTTGGAGTCACCAAGATCAGGATACTCAAAGGAACATGAAGCGTGTTTAGAGGCCCCTAATGGAAGAATGGAGAAGCCTAGCACTTCAGGAGTGGACTACAAAGGGCTTAGAGAAAAGGAAAAGGGTAGGTTAGATACACAATCTAGGCATGGGGACATGAATGTTAAAACTCTGGAGGATATATACAAGGTGGCCAGCCTATTATCAATCCAAGAAAGGACAAGGGTCCTTGATTACATGACGAAGCTCGATAGTATTAGTGTTAAGTGGATATCAAGTGGAGATGACGAATTATAACAAGAAAGATTTAAGTTTTATACAATGGAACATTCACGGAATTTTTAGCAACTTAGAAAACTTAAGATTCTTACTGGACAGTATAAGACCGGTTGCATTTTGTATTAGTGAAACGTGGCTTAAAAACACAGACCATTTCCACCACAATGGATATAGCACAATCAGAAAGGATGGGGGAAATGGGTACGGAGGAGTCATTATGTTCATAAGGGAGGACTATGTATATCAAAACTTAGAAGAGGGTAGATGGACGCTGCCAGAGAATTGTTACATCCAGGGGGTACATATAAAAGAGGTGGGAATACACCTCTATCACTGTTACTAACATCCAAATGCCAGGATAAATGATAACAACTGGGAAGAGCTTATGGAGGAGCTGCTCACTCCTTTTATTCTAATGGGCGATTTCAATGCACATCATGTTTCATGGGGTAGCGAACACAATAATTTTAGGGGTGGGGTTATTGCAAGATCGGTAGAGGAACACGAGCTGGTGATATTTAACAATGGGGAGCCAACTAGACTGACAAGGCCAACAATAAGGAAATCGGTTCTAGACCTTACGATTGTATCGCAAAGCTTGGCAGCTAGATGCTCATGGCAGATTATACCAGACTGTGGTAACAGCGATCACTTTCCTTCGCTATGCACTCTGTTTTTCACAGAGGACAGGGTTACACATAAGACATCTAGGGGGAGGAAATTTTTTAAAAGGGCTGATTGGGAACTTTATAGCGACAAAGCAGGAAGGATATTTGAACATATTCAAAAAGTAAGAGGGTATGAGGAGTTTTTAGAGATACTGGAAGAGGCGGCAGAGGGAAGTATACCAACAGCTTCATATCGCAAAGAATTCAGAAGCTCTCCAATTTGGTGGGATATGGAATGTTCAAAATGGATAGCCTTTAGAAGAGCAGCATTACGTAAATACCGGGTAGATAGTTGCTGGAATAATTACCTGGAAGCAAAAAATATTATAGCCTTCACTAGGAAAAAAATGAAGTCCAAAAGGAAGAACCACTTTAAATCTTTCTGTAAGTCGATAAATCGAAATACGCCACTCGAGTCCATTTGGAGAACCATTAACAAGATGAGTAACAGACGGGCTAGGGTCAACAATGCTGCCAGACTCCCGACGGAGGACATCGCTGAAGAGATCCTCTACAACATGACAGCACCAGGAATTCCGGGCATTGGCGCAGCAACACTCAGTCATAGTGAGAACAAGGATTTTGAAATGGAAGAACTGCTTATGGTGCTACAGGAAAAAAAAAGACTCAGCTCCAGGAATGGACGGAGTACCATACTCTATGTTAAGAAACTTACCAGGGGAAGGTAAGGTATGGCTGATCAACTTCATTAACCAAATAGTACGGGAAAATCGTTACCCTAAACAATGGAACGAGATTATCGTACATCCCATCTTAAAAAAAGGAGGAAGAGGGAATTCACCCAACGAATTCAGACCTATTGCATTGATATGTTGCATCCGGAAAGTAGTGGAATATCTAATCAAGAACAGGATTGAGTGGTGGGTAGAGAATCGGAATCTTTTGCCTACATATCAGTGCGGTTTCAGAAAGGGGAGGGGGGTAGTTGATGGAGTGGCCACCTTAGTGGCATCAATCATGAACGCCTTTAGCCAAAACCAGCTAGTATTAGCAATCTTCCTAGATATCAGGGCAGCATATGACTGCGTTGACATTGATAAGCTGGCATCCTACTTAGCAGAGTACCAAATTCCAAGTAATTATATAAATGTGATGGTGAGTTTGCTTAAACGGAAGAGCATTTCGGTAAGATGCAACTCGGGCAGGTTGGTAGGCCCGCAATCTGTGACACAAGGATTAGCCCAAGGCTCCCCACTCAGTCCATTATTATTCAACATATACACAGCTTCTATGCATAAGATTTTCGCTCAAGAGGCCAGATGCATACAGTATGCTGATGATTTGGCAATTTATTTTATAGGAAAAGATGTGAGTAAGCTGGTGGCGCAAGCCAACAGCCAACTGGCAGCATTGGAGAACTGGTTTGATCAGCACAACTTTCAGTTATCTATTAACAAATGCAGAAGCATGGTATTTCAAAAGGGCAAAGGATTGTGGAATAGAAGTACGCATAGAGTGATTTATAAAGGAAATGAACTGGAATGGACCCAACAATATAAGTACTTAGGGTTTAATCTTAGTTACAATATGAATTGGAAAGGATGGATTGGGGAGATACTGGCTAGAGCGCAGAAAGGCCTAAACATATTGAGAGCGGTCTGTGGCACATGGTGGGGGGCGGACCCGGTAACCTTGCTTACCCTTTATAAAGGGCTTGTTAGATCACATCTGGAACATGGGAGCTTATTATTGCAACCGACAGCGAAACAACATCTAGCAAATCTAGATAAAATGCAATATAAAGCCTTGAGAATTGTAACAAGCTGTATGAGGTCAACACCGATAGCAGCTCTGTTAGCGGAATGTGGAGAGTGGTCATTGGAAGCGCCTAGGCAAAAACAGGCGACCAAATTTGTGTGTAAGATTATGGCAGATCTGGGAAATCCATTTCGAGAAGTTATGTTTGAAACTTTTAACCTGTGTATAACCGGAAGTTTTTGGAAAAGGGGGAGCGAACCTGTATGGGTTAAGGCCATGGAGGAGATCGGTCCTTTTAAGAACAGAATTCGAACAAGTGAAAAACCGCCTTACTATGAATTAGAATGGGAATATTTAGTTAATCCAATAAAAGTGGATGAGATAAACTCAAGCATAGCAGAGGTAAGTCGAGAGTTACAAGAGAAATGCAATGTGGACTTTAAAGGGTACACAACAGTATTCACAGATGGCTCCCGAGACCCAGACACAGGAAGGACGGGTTTTGGTATATACATACCGGAGGCGGATACTAAATATATGTCTAGAAGTCACGATTGGCTAAATATTAGTACTGTGGAAACTATTGCTATATATGAAGGCATATTACAAGCTGTACAGAAGGGAGCAAGGGACATTTTGGTAGTATCGGATTCCAAGAGCGCAATAGAGAAGATAGGAAGTCGGAAAAGTAGCAAACTAAATTGGTTCACGGCAAGTATTAGAAGACTAATAGGAGATTTGAAGGGATAGGGGAGAAGAGTGGCGCTGTTATGGTGTCCGGGGCACAGGCATAGAGGGCAACGAAACAGCAGACCTGTTGGCCAAGATTGGAAGATCGTTAAGGATACCATATGACTGCCAGGTTGACGGGTATGAATTCATGGCACATCTATTTAAAAAAATTGAAAGCGGCTTCAAAGGAACATGGAGGATAAGGATTAGCGGGGGGGATCACATTATAAGCATATACAAGAGGATTTTCCCATGATTCCTTGGTATAGTAAATTTCCTTTTAAGGATAGGCGGCATATTACCACCTTAATCAGAATGAGGACTGGGCATGGCCTTTTTCCAGTTCATCTACATCGTATCAACGTGAAGCGGGATCCCTTATGTGAATGCGGTATATTGGGTACACTGACGCATGTGCTATGGGAATGTCCTCTAAACCGTATTGAGAGTTTTGATTTATATGAGGAAATATTAAGACACAGGAAAATAACAGGACCAATTTCACTGATTGATACGTTAAGAAATATAAATGAGAAAACTATATCCCTGATAGGGAGATTTATAAAGGAGAATGATATGAAAATTTAAAACCCTTAAAGAATAGCTGGTTTGTTGGAATGATGTCGATTAAATTAGTCGCAGTGACAACTTCCCTAGCTCTCTTGTAATTTTTATTGTATAGATTGTAAGCCCATTAGGATAGGATATTAATTTTAGTGATTATGGCATGCTTGCGCTAGGACAATAGATTTAATAGCAAATAGTGTAGTGCAAATAACTCAGTGTAACACGCATGTACGTAAATCTTCAAACGAAAGAAGCTAACAAACCGTTTTTCGCAGTCTGTTCGCAGCGAAAGAAAAGTGAAATCGACCAAGCAGAACCAACGGAAATAGTTGTGGAATATTTTGGAAGGGAGATGGGTACGACCCAGACGTGCTAACGGCACTCTCTCATCCAATACGTGTACACTCAGACAACTCGAGGCTGGCTAAATGCTTATTGGCGAAGGCCACAAACCAACCAACCAACCATCAATACAGGCAAAGATTACTAGCGTTACCAAAAACACCCCTCAGTTCACGAAACCTCTTCAAAGCCATCGATTCATTTGCAATGTCAGTACTTATTTATTATTTGTTATTATTAAATAGACTCAAACAGACTTAGACAGCATTCATATCCTTACTAGAACTGAACTCACCAGAAACAGAAAACTTCACCCCAATTCGTGCAAAGAAAGGGTTACCATAACCAGAAGCGAAGGGGGAAGAGGAATGATAGATATTCAAGCACTTCAAATAACTCAGATTCAACAAATAGACAAATATCACTTCATCAAGTAATCTGCAAAGCTGACAAGAACTACACACCTCTTGATCTATCTTTAACCAATCATCCATCAGATATATTCACCATAAATACATGGTAAACACATAAAGAAAACTTTCCTATAAATGGCTTTAAGGTGGAAATCGGAGACGGAACGATTTCTTCTTGGGATACAAGACCAGGTTATAGCTACACGAAACTACCAAAAACTCATCATAAAAGAACATAATATACAATCCGATACGTGAAGGAAATTTCATCAATATAATGAAACCATAGAGCATATCAAAGTGTACGATCTTAGCTGGCAGAGAATAAACCGAAAGATACAATATGACAGCTAAAATTATCCATCAAGCTCTTACCAACAAGAGACTAACGAATTTAAATTGTACTGCAGGACATCGAAATGCAGATACAACCATAACATCCAATAGACCAGAAGTAGTTTTTCAAAAGAAAAAGGAACCAATCACTCATGTGATAGAGATATCCATAGCAAATGATACCAATTCTCAAAAAAATATAACAAAAAAAGTACATAGAATTAGCGATAGAACTTAAAAGATTGTGGAAACAGAATAAAGTGGTTATATTACCGTTCTTTATTTCAACCATCGGTATTACACGCCACATTTTTAACACACATCTTAAACAAATCGGTCTAAATGCAAATAATCACAAAACATTACATACAAACATACAAAAATATGTCATCCTGAAGACATGCAATATAGTACGATCATTCCTCATCACAACTAGTAGATTTTGAAGTAACTTGGTAAAGCCTGTTATCTCAGAATAAACTACAATTTTATCTTTTTTAAGTGAGAAAAATATGATAATAATAAATATGTTACCAATTGTTACGTTAACAACAGGAGTAGTCCCAAAACACCACGACGCCAACCATGGACCTGATAAAGCTGTAGCTGTAAAGCAAGGCACAGTCTATCTAAAGTAGCTACTATACTGAAACATACATATCCAAGCCAAAATGACCAATAAAAACACTACTTATACGGCAAATATTTTGTATAAACTTCTAGTAAAAATGTGGAAATTACAAAAAAATATTTTTTTTAACAAATTCTTAATTGTTTATTTATTAAGGGATATTAACTGAATTAGTAAAGAATTTAATTTTAATGCCCGTTATATGCAAATGATCTCTGAAGCTTAGCAGTCTGATAGTATGGCATTATGATTTTATTAGGACATCGGATGACCCTAAAATGAATATTTAAAGGAGAAATAAATTTTCTTCCTAATGCTAATGCGATGGACAAACAAACAAACAAAAAACTTCCAATCACTGTCTTTAACCAATTAAGTTAAAATCTGTGATATTTACACAACACAAATATTTGTCTTGAGCAATAGTTTGATACTTTTTGCATATGGTTTCCCTCAGTGATGTCTTAACAAGGGCAATAATCTGTCTGGACAAGGGATTCCAATTGTAAAAACACAGTTTTGCACCCTAACACCAAACCTTTATTTTGAATACTCGAGGCCTTTTCAAAAACTCTAAGTTGTCATCACCAAGAAACCATAACCATACCAAACAGGTTTACTAAGAACTATTAAAGGAACTATGAACGTATCTTTTCGAGATTTTACCATCCATTGCACACAACTCAACTGGTTGAAATCTCGAATATTTATTTGTGTAGACATTATAATTTCCAAATACATTTGAATGTATCATTATTGTATCTAAGGTTTCTTTCACTGCAATTAAATAACGAGGTTTGCCATCTTCTCCAATTGGCTATTATAAAATATAAGCTAATTAACTGAAAAAAAAACTGTGGTGTTTTACGACAAAGGAAATTATATATTAACGTGTCGTCACTAAATTTTTCAAATAATATTAAGAAGCGTGGTTGAATAAGTTTAGCTAAGAACAAAACCCCC
Organism: Octodonta nipae; assembly: GCA_034190945.1. Taxonomy (NCBI): domain Eukaryota; kingdom Metazoa; phylum Arthropoda; class Insecta; order Coleoptera; family Chrysomelidae; genus Octodonta; species Octodonta nipae. The sequence goes on from CM067219.1 coordinate 62,059,006, forward strand.
AAACGGCAACAATTTTTCAACGTTTTTAAATGGGATGGAACAAATGAAAAGAAATTTAAGACCGGTGCGGAAGATAAATTTGTTAATTATGTGATTGGAAGTAAACGAAATGAAATTCTTCAAAAGACTAAACAGCATTTGCAACTAAATTATAGTTGTTTACAATTTTTTTATTGATACTAAAGAATGTCATTTTGTTGAAAAATTGCGGAATGAAGACCATAGTTTTTCAAATTACCGACTTGACCATACAATATATGGCATCACACTCCCTCTAAGGCACGCTTTGAGTGCCTTTAGGGGAAAATTCACTAAACTCCAGATATCCTAGATATCAAAAGGGTTTAGCTCTGTGGGAACCCTTGCCAGGTATTCAGGCCCGTGATTGGAGTCGTGGCGGCAGTTTCTCATGAATTTAATGACCGTCCGGGCTGTTCCTAACAGGACGGCTTTTTGCATTTGTTTGTAAAGATGTTCGTCCAGACCGAGGTATTTTAAATTGTTTAATAGATGTTTTGGGACTAGTCCTGTCGTTGACATAACAATTGGTACCGTTCGTGTGTTGTTCATGTTCCACTGAGTCTTTATTTGAAATTCCAAATCTCTCTATTTGGTTATTTTCTCAGCCTGTTTGGTATTTATATTATTGTTATTAGAAATTGCTATGTCAATTAAAGTTGTTTTCCGAGATACTTTATCTACCAAAACTATATCTGGTTTATTGTGAGCAACAGTCCGATCGGTCAGTATCGTGCGGTCCCAGTACAGCTTGTAGGTGTTATTTTCTAAAACAGATTCTGGTTTGTATTTATAGTATGGTAATCTTACCGCCTGTGATAATTCAAGTTTCAGTGGTAGTTCCTGGTGAAGTATTTTTGCCACAGCATCATGTCGTTCTTTGTATTCAGTTGCAGCGAACGCTTGACAACCTCCTGTGATATGCTGGATAGATTCAGATGTTTGGCAACCGTACCTGCATCTGTCGTTGTTAAAAGAAGGGTATTTAACGATGTACTTTAGGTAGTTCTTAGTTGCAATCACTTGATCTTGGATTGCCAAGAGATCAACCAGTAGTTCGACGCTGCACTGTCGACATAATCTTGGTTGACGTCATTTATATATCTTCCATGAAGGGGCTTCTCTTTCCATTTCAGCAGTTTCTGATCTGTGGTCTGGTGGTGTAATTGGACATGTTGTTCTGTCAGCCACAGTGGTGTTGAATCATCAACCTGGCACATGATTCTGTGTAGAAAATTCTGGGAGTTTCTGGAAATGACTACGCAAAATAGAAATTTGTTGATCTAATAATTTTCTTACATCTGTCAATACTCTTCCTCCTTCATACTGTAGCAAAGTTGTACGTTCGACAGAACTCTTTGGATGGTGCTTTTGAGCTTTTGTTAGTAAAACTCGAACTTTTCGTTGTAATTGTTCAATGTCAGTCTTGCACCAATTAACTATATCGAAAGAGTAACTGAGCACTGAACACGCATAGGTGTTAATAGCCTGAAACAGGTTTTTACTGTTTAGTTTGGTTTTCAACAGTCGTCTCTTACCCTTCTATAGAACTCTGCTGACCTTCCCCCATAGAGTCAATTGAGGTGCCATCTCCCATTTCGAAGTGCCTCTGCTGTATTTTGCCTTCAACTATATTAATAATTCGGCATTTGTCAAGGCCAAATTTCATATGGATGTCACTAGAGAACCCTTCTACTATTTTAAGCATATCATGCAGCTGTTGTTTCGAAGCTGCCATCAACTTTAAGTCGTCCATGTATAACAAATGGTTTATCTTTAATGCTTGTACGTTTTTGTGTTTGATACTGAACCCAAAATTAGTCGAGTTCAGTTTGTTTGAGAGAGGGTACATGGCAAGGCAGAACTACAGCGGGCTAAGAGTCTCCCTGGAATATACCCCTTCTGATTGGAATGGGGTCAGTTTGTATCGAACAGTTGGCTTCATTCAGTGAGATTTTGGTTTGCCAGGTGGACATGGCATATTCTAAAAAGTTAATAATACAATTATTCACTTTATAGAGTTTCAGCACCTTAATAAGCCAATCATGTGGAACTGAATCACAGGCCTTTTTGTAGTCCACATATGCCATGTAGAGATTTCGTCGATTGGCGTGGGCTTGATTGCAGACAGCGGAATCAATTATCAGTTGTTCTTTGAAGCCCATCGAATTTTTCGCGCATACTTTTTGTTGTTGAGTAATTATGTTGTTTAGCTCACAATGTTTGAAAATGCTATGATTAATGCACGATGTTATGAGTTTGTATAAGGTTGGTCGGTACTTTGCTGGGTCCTGTGCACATAGGTTGTCCGTTGGTAAAAGGTATGTAGCACCATGCATAAGGAAACTAGGCATCTTGTGTGGGTGGGTAATTACGTCATTTATAAGGGCTGTTAGTGTTTCGTGGGTTGCGTACAGTTTCTTTACCAGTAATTTTGTACACCATCTGGTCCTGGTGCTTTCCAGTTATGGAGGTGTTTCATTATGTTGGATGTGTGATGTTGTAAATGGTTGGTGTTGCATGGCCTCACAGTTCTGAGATGCAGCATCCTCCTCATTAATTCAGCTGGCTCTGGAGTTATAGGAGATAGTTGTGGAAAGCTGTGTTTTCCAGAATTCCTCGATGTCTGTTTTACTGGGGTAACTAGGGGCTTCATTATTATTGTTATTGTTAAGTTTTGTATAAAACCCTTTTTCTGATTGTCGGAAGAGAGTGTTGTCCAGTTTCCGTTGGTTACTGATTTTGTACCTTCTCAATCGACTTGTGTAGACGGAGAGCTTTTGTCGTTGACTGTCCAGACACTGCTGAGATGTGATGTTTTCTCCATCCCACTGGGAGTGTATTCGGTTATTGTCCATGATAGTCCTGACAAGCCTTTCTACTCTGTTGTTTCTGACTCCTCGTTGGTACTCGGTAAGCCTTCCAACGTCTTTCCGAAGAGAATTGATTTTCCCTTCAAGTCTTCTTTGCCAAGGTGGTATTCGAGGTGTTTGTCTAAATTGGGGAGGGTCATGCGTTGGTCTTACTGCGACCCCAATTGTTCTGCAGGTGGAAGTTGCAACACAGTAGATGATTGTATGTAGCGACTCTAACGTATTAGCACCTAAAACATAGTTTGGCAAGATAAATTTGTTCATTGCCTGCAAGACGATAACCAGTTTCTTAGATGATCTAGTTTGGGAAGAGCTGGTCTAGTCAGTGGATCTGTTCCACTATACTCTCTAAAAGCTCCTTCCATTTCTGCTTGGATCTTCTCTAGCAGGTCAGCGTTGGTTGGCTGTTCTTGTTGAAGTTCTTGGGTCTCGTCCGCTCTTTGTGCCAAAGGTGTTTCAGGCTCTGGATCGATTGTATTTCGACCAAATAGTTCGCGCTCCACTTCGCTCTTTATTCTATCCAGTTGTTCAGGCGAAATAATACCATTTCTCAAGATGACACGATATTGATCTGCGACTCTCTGTTCAGTAACTTGAAGGTCTGGGTACTCACGACAGAACTCTTGATGGAGTATTTGGCGATATCTAGTCTTGTCCTGGCCAAGGTTCGTGTTCTGTTAAACGTGCGCATTATAAATTCATTCACACTTTCAGCGGGTGGAGTTCTCGTTTGACTCCGTTGGTGATGGTCACGTTGTTGTTGTGACTGTATTGGTGAGTGTTGTTGTGGTTCTTCTGGTTCTTGGGCTGTAGCTCTTTGGACGGCAGGGGCTCGCCTCCTCAGCACCCTGCCACCGACGTCCCGTATGCTGTCATGTCCAGCGCCGACTCCAGACATGCCCTGGCGATCCCCAGGCAGCGGCTCTTTTCCGAGGCATATATTACGTAATCGTTAACATTTTCAGTAATATAATATATTGTTTCAGAACGACTATGTTAGGAACGAACACAAATCTAACAACTCCTTGATATTATTAAAAAAATATTCGCTTATTAACGAAGAAATTGAATTTGACATTTACTGTTTGAATCTTATTGATGGAATCTTGAAATAAAGTGTAATAATTTAGGTTCACATTAATGTATTAATAATTTTGGTTGTAGGTGAAATTTTTGAAATTAATTACTTTTTCATGTAATTTTCAACTTCAAAAGCGATTTTTATGAGCGAAAGGAAACAGGTTAAAAAGTAGCTGTTTTATGTTTTTATTTATTTAAAGGAAAATAATTCAAAACCGATGAGCTGTGGCTTAAAATCGAAATTAAGAGCTTGAATATAGAGCAGCATTTTTTTAAAGTTAATTATAAGATTTTTGGGTAGGACTGAATGTTGCTAAATGTACATACATAAAATTCCGTACAGAACTTATGGAATACGTTGAACCCAAAGTTAATTTCGTGGGAGAATTCAAACGGTTATTTTGTTACCCCTCTTATCAGTCGAACAACGCAATATCAAATACCTCTTGCCTTAGCCTTTAAAAAAAAAACGTTCCAAAGGCGGTCATCAATGCTCTGAGTGAACAAAGTGTAAACAAGCCATATATAGAAATATTAGCTAACATATACAGGAAAGCCAAAGCCAAATTTAGAATATACGAAGGACCCCTGAATTTCCCACTAATAGAGTTGTCAGACCAGGCGATGCAATATCACCAAAACTATTTAGAGAGGCCCTAGAAGGTATCTTTCGAATAACAAAGGACTTAATATAGACGGAGAATATCTCAACTATCTGAGATTTGCAGATGATATTGTTCTAATTGCCAAAAACTCAGAGTAATGCAGCAAGTAACTAAATAAACATCAAGATAATGAAAATGATGTACAACCAATTGGTAGACACTCAACATATCACAATAGATAACACAAACATGAAACATGAAAGTAGTAGAGGAATATGTAATATGTGTACCTGGGTCAATTAATACAAAGAACGGGTTCGCTACTACCAGTAATAAATAGAGGGGTCAACTTGCATGGACATTTGGAACGAATTCAATCATCTTTAAATCGCGAATGACAGTCCACCTCAAGAATAAAGTATTTGATCAATGTATTCTACCAGTGCTGACATACGGCTCTGAAACTTGAATTCTGAAAACCGAAATACACATAAACTTCAAGTTACACAAAATTCTATGGAACATGCATGATGTGAATAACAAAAGTTCACCGAAAAAGAAAAGAGTTGATACGAAATAAGACCCAGGTAATAGATGTAATCCACAGAATAAAATTCCGGAAATGGCAGTGGGCGCGAGATCTAGCCCTAGTATTCCAGGGGTGTTAACAGAACAAGGAGACGCCCTAATATAAGATGGGACTATGACATTAGGAAGACGCAGGTATAACCTGACCAAAAAAGCTAAGAATAGAACAACATGGAAATAACTAAAAATCAAAGACACGCTACACCATGAAATAATGGTTGAATATAGCTCCCACTTGACATTCTCTTTGCCTTGTCACGGTGAACTGAGATTTGAGATTTCCTAGTGAGACAAAAACCCCAGAATGGGCACTTGGCCCACCCCATATACAGAAATCCAACATACACGAACATATACCTAAATTAGAAATACCATCACCACCCTTCTCAAATACAAGTAACAAAACACACGAATTATAACAGATAACTATCCCCAAGATAAAACATGTCGGACAAACGAACATGAGAATTTCAAAAATAAACAAACGACAACGGTACTGTTCCAACATCAACAACAGCCGGGCTATAAAATCAATTTCGATAGTTCAAAACAAATCGCACAAACAACCAATTACAAAACAAGACTAATATGAGAAGCTACTGAAATCGAAAAAAGTGGAAAACTAAACAAAACAGATGACGCCTTGTTAGTCAACGAGATAAGAAACAATACCAATTTAATTTAAACCTTACTTTCAAATATTTATACATTGCTAAATCGCTCACCATTTCTGTCTAACACAGTATCATTTCATAGCTTGGTCCGTACTCACTTGCTAAGTATGAAAGTGTTCCAATATTAACATTATATTAATATTATCTCCAATTTTTTACGTGATGTACCATCTATTTATAGTATAACCGCGAAAATTGTGATTTGTAACTGTCTTATAATATTATACAATGTATAATCTAATGATTTTTAGTGACTGACGAAGAATAAAAAAATATATCCGAAAGCTTTTCTCTATTTCTATAGTTATAACTCTCGGCTTCCCACAGCATGGACTTCCGTAATTGCCAGATTAAACAAAGCAGACACGCCCACCAACACCCTACCAATCACAACACCGCCTCTTCATCACGTGACATCCCCTTCTAATCCAGCGTTAACTACAAATAAAAGAAGCAGAGCAGACTCAAATTCAGTTCATTTACCTAGTGACTCTTGGGGAGTAGGCAGACTGAGGCCCCGAGTTCGAGACTCTGAAACCCTTTTTCACTTTTGTCTCTTGATAATGGCTCCAAAGCAGGAGTCGAAACGTCGAGTATAATATAATAAATCACCCGTACCTACCCTTGTTCAGTATATGTGTATATATATATATATATATATATATATATATATATATATATATATATATATATATGTAAGTATACAATATTTTCATTTATGCTTTGAGATATTCTATTTCAATATGTATATTTACCTGTACATAGAGGTAGATACAAAAGAGATATGTAGTAACCTAAAATCTTGATTTAATATGAACCAGATAATCATAGAAGGCATATTTATGTTTGGATAAACATTAAGGGTGTCATTGTTTATTACAAAAATATCTGACAAAAACTCCAATGAACAGGTAAAATAATCCAAGACCTTCTCAACAATATTTTGGAAATAACATAACTTATTGAAATAGAAAACCGGTCTTACTAATTTCATTAAGTAACTTCCTATGCACACATACATCTTGCATACATTTCTGCATTCTATTTTTAAGCTACATCTTCACCTATTATTGCAACAAAATACAATAATAAATCTAAGTCCTTATTTTTTTAACTATCCTGAATAACGATAATTTTACTCCACAAGAGCAACCCAAAATTTCTTAAGTCCCTCTATACCATGATATAGCAAATTTATTGAACAAACTTTTATAGGTATAATTCCTCTTCGCGCTATATTTCCACCACCCTTTTGTAACCCGTTGAGCGCAAGACAAGATATTGTTTCTAGTCGAAAACCCCTATCAGTTACATTCTAAAACTCATGGAAATCTCGAATAATTAATTTTCAGGAGGGCGCACGCTGTTATAAGGTCGCGGCTCGGCGCCTCTCGGATGTCACCGTGAACGGCTGCATGTGATTTGCCCTTGGCACTCAGAGGCCACGCCTCCCGCTTGCTGATTGGTTATTTCCGGTTGAGTTGTTATCGGATGGGTCCGGGTCGGTACGGTGGCGTGTTCTGCAATGGATGTTGTTTTTTCCTGCTTTCTTATTGCTTTCTGGTGTTCATCATGTCTAGCTTGAATTCTTCTATTAGTTTGCCCCACATCGGTTCTTTGACAGTCTGCACGTGGAATCTCGTACACTCCCTGTTCTTCTAAAGTCTTTATCTTCGGAGTCCTCAACATCCATTGCGGAACAGGCCATCACGACGTCACACCGAATAGACTTTGAAAACACCAGAGTACTGGCAATTATAGAAGACCCGAAATCAAGAGAGGCAATTGAAATAGCGAAGAGACCTCACAGTCTAAACGCACGCAATGAAATGCAGAACTTATCGAATTTTTGGAAAATTCTACTAAACACCAGCCCGGACCCGTCCGATAACAACTCAACCGGAAATAAACAATCAGCAGGTGGAAGACGTGGCCACTGACCGCCAAGGGCCAATCACACGCAGCCGTTCACGGTGCCAACCGATAAGCGCCGAGCTGCGACTATATAACAGCGCACGCGCTCCTGAAAATCTTAGTATTCGAGTAACTAGAAGCTAAAGCAGAAGGCTATGAGAGTTATGCGAACCGAACTGAACCATGGTTGAAATATATGTATATGCGACCGCTTTTGCCCATTCTACAAAAACTTTTGTTTCCAAAATCTTTCAACTTTTAAACTATAATTCTACTTCAATTATAGTTAAAAAGTTAAAAATCTTGGAAACAAAAGTGTTTGTAGGATGGCCAAAAGCGATCGCAGATACAGGGTTTTTGGAACACAGAATCGAGTGGAATTGTAGCGTTTATAGTAACACTATGTAAATAAAAAATGTAAGAAAAAATATTATGTTAGGGAGTTTAAATTGGAAATATGTACGTTTATGATAAAACCTTGAATTTACGAGTGAAGGACAAAATCCAGGAGAGGAACAGGCAAAAAAGAAGGTACACGATAAACTACGCCCCAGGGATAAAATGAATATCAACAGGTTAAGCAAAAAAATAAAAGAAGAATTGACGGGACACCGGAGCCAAAAATTGGAACAATTACCTGCAAGAATTAGACATTAGACAAGAATAGAGACTGGCAAATAATGAGGAAAATGCAGAGGAACACAAAAGATAATAAGCAGCACCACTACAAGGGAGAAAAAGACTAAGACACAAAACAGAGGACAAAGTGGAAATATTTGCGGATGTAGACCCAAGAGATGACAGACAATTCGAAGAATAAATCAAGAAACTAGCGCAAGTCCACAATTTACCGATGAGAAAATGAGGGAAACAACCATAGAGAAGATATAATGGATATCATAAGAAGACTGAATACGAAGAAAGCACCAGATTGAAACAAGATCACGTACAGGATATTAAAGGTGCTGCCAGAGACCTACATTGACAAAAGACTGAAGAGCCTTTTCAACAACATACTCAAGGACCAACGATACCCGAGGGAATGGAAGAAAACAGAGATCATATTAATGCCGAAGCAAGGAAAGAAAAGGAAGCTCCCACAAAACTAAAGCCCAATAAGCCTACTGAGCAACACAAGCCAAATCATGGACGAAATCATTATGACGAAGATCAAGGAAGAAGAGAAACAGCTAAAGATCATACCACTCGCACAATGCGGATTCAGAAAAGGACACTCGACAGAGGACCAAGTAATGAGGATGGTGGAGGACGCGATGGATGTCACAGAGAACAAAAGGTCGACGTGCATAATATTCTTCGACGTAGAAAAAATATTCGACAAAATCTGGCAGGACGGGTCAATAGCATTAATTGGGGAAAAATAATTTGGAAAAACCATCACAAGGATAACCAAGGACTATCTCACAGGACGGACATACAGGATCAGGATAGATGGAACCATATCAACGGAGAGGAGCGTCAGAACAGGAGTACCACAGGAATCAGTACTGTCACCTGCATATATACAATATTTACACCAGCGACATACGCACGAACTTACGTTACGCAGACGACACAGCAAATGCTGCAACATCAGCGAGGGCTGACCAGGTAATAACTTACAACCGGACATCGCTGAAATAGAACAGTGGGCCAAGAAATGGAAGATCAGAATCAACACAGAAAAAACACAAGCAGTAACAATAGGATGAAGAAATAAGGACAAGCCAACCAGGAGACTAACGGTCGGAGGAATACAGATCAAGTGGCAGGAAGACGTAAACTACCAAGGGATCTACATCGACAGAAAGCTACCATGGAGGAAACACATAGAGGAAACAGCGAAAAGAGCCACACAGCAAATCAGCATGATCAACGCATTAATTAGACGGAGAAGCAAGTTACATCTGAGGACAGAGCAACAGTAGAACCATTGATGATGTAAGGAGCAAACATATGAAGACAAGTAGCGGACACACACACCAAAAAAATTTGAAAGGATTCATCACAACGCCCTGAGAACAATGACGGACGCACCATGGTACATGAGAAACGAGCAGCTAAGAAGACAGCTAGAGTTAGGCTTACGGGCCATACAGTAAGTTAGTATTAAGTATATAGTTCACTGGAACCGTTCTTGCATTACCAAATGGTCGACCGTTTACATCCCAGTAATCCCACCACAGAAAAAGTCATTGTTAGGCGTCCACTGCGTCAAATCTCCCTAATATGGCTCAATTCAGTAAAAAAGTACTAGATAATCTAATATATACTAGTTGGTATGAACCTTGGTTTTCTAATATTCTTTTCTAACTTTATTTACAAATCATTTGTAAAATCCATTTGTGTTTGAATTGGATCAAATACTTTTATATTCATACTACACATAAAACAATATTTTATAGTATGAATTCAATTGTTAACACGTAAAAGTGTAAAAAATACAGTGCGGAATGGACGATATCACTAAAGGAAATGGAATACGGAAAATAATTCACCTGCACTGCTCGAGTTCTGGCACTACTTAATTGTCGCGCGTTAATGAAGATGGACTTATATACGGCTATAACAATGTAACTTTATAATAATACAACACTGTAATATTGTTATTTCAATATTATAACACATAAAGACTTATTAATTTGATTATCAATATAAATATTAAAGAACATCAATTGCCGTATTCGTTAACGTTATAAAATAACGATAGAACTCGAAATTATTGCATGTTTTGTGACTCCGAATCGATCTCTGCGTTATAATGACATATGGTTTGTTCGAAGAGACTAGTTAACAACGATTTGAAAACATTTCATCGAATCAGCGATCTCGACAATTGGCTGTAGAATCTTTCTAACTGTTAGAATTAGTGGCAACTGGTCTATACGAACAAACCTATTACGTCTCGTTTCGATCATAACGAGTTAGAGAATACTTAGAGCATATACCTTCTGGAGATGGCCTGCCAGGCACAAAATCGTGGCAACGCTAGAAAGAGAGAGCAATCGAGACTTTAACAGGCTATTTCACTTGGTGGTTGGAAGCAGCCAAGGAACAACATGCTGAACCTATTTCATTAGAAGCAGCTCCGCACCGAAGGAAATAGCCTCTTACCCTCTTTATTGTCCTATCTCTTTTTAGTCGTACCACAAGATTTGTGCACTGCAGGATATCTCCAGAAGGTACAAGCTCTATGAGAGAATACGGAATCGTGATGAGTAATGGAATCTGTTAGCTTAAAATAATTGTATTGTCTTATTTGGATTTGGAATTATGTTTGATCCACTTCGACAGCATCGTAACTTAATTCACAGTACCTGGGTGACCGAGCTTCACTCGTAAATTCAAGGTTTTATCATAAACGTACATATTTCCAATTTAAACTCCCTAACATAATATTTTTTCTTACATTTTTTATTTACATAGTGTTACTATAATTCTACTCCCCCTATATATATATATATATATATATATATATATATATATATATATATATATATATATATATATATATATATATATATGGGCTTGACATACAAATACATCTTGGCAGATTTTATGCCTTTGATGAGAAAACTCCAGAAGAAGTTACAAGCTTTGTATTGCATTTGACTACTATAAAATTTCGAAAAGCTATAATATTATAGTGGTGATTTATATATTACTTTATTTTTAAAACCAACCTACTTCTAATAAATCAGTATTAAAACAATATCAAACGTCCTGCATGATCATAATTATTTTCTCAAAAATATGGAGATTTAAATTGAGATATTTCTGTAGTTTATTTATTTATTCTTTGACGCTAACGGGTTTTTATGTTTATTTTTTGGATTTTTTTGGTTTTCTGTGAAAACAAGATATTTTACTGTATAGAAAATTTTTTGATGGAACCACCTCTGAATCTATTACATTTACATTTAGCTAAGACATAAACACTTAGTAACTATATCACAATATATATTAGTTGTGCACACAAATAGACGTCATAAGGTTTGTATCTAACTACAGTTTCGGTATCGCCATAAAACTCAGGAAATCACCTGCATCTACACTTTTCCCAAAATTTTTTTGTCTTAATCCTTTAGTTGTCAATTATTTCATTAAAAGTATAAAAAAGTAGTCAAAGTACCTAATATATTAACTGTCAACATCCCAAACAAGAACTAAACTATAACCAAAAAATAATCTAAAAAAATTCATAATTAAATGACAGGAATAAAATGATCTATTGAGAATGAGTCTCATAAGGATACATCAAAATGGCGACCCAGTAAACGGAACAGATTATCTTATATACGTCTGACGGTAATAATGCAATCTAATTCAGTTGTTTGTTTTATATATAAATTTCAAAACTGCACTTATTCATGTGTAGCTAATGATAATAAGTTTCAACCATAATTAGGAACGTCTTACTCGAATGCCTTGTACATAACAAATATTTTAACATGTTAATCATTATCATTTTTCACAATTAAAAATATATAGGTTACTAAATACCTTATTAATATATATTTCTGAGTTTCCATGAGAAGCAGACGTTCATTGTCTAGCATTACTTTAATGTCGCGATATGCGACTAAATGTGGAAAATTTCCAGATCGTTTATTTTGCTCAATTATTAAGCCTTGTTTCTATAGAAATTTTCTCCAAGTCGTTGCAGATGGTCTAATGATAATCTCTTATTCAAATATTCAACGACTCATCTTTCATAAAATTAATCTCTATAAATAAAATCATCCTCTTAGCCAACTTTTTTAGTAAGCCAGACCGCAGTTATTTATTTTCTACAAATGGTGGTGAAATTATTCATTTTATTCAACTTTTCCTTTGTAGCACTCTCGTGGGTATCACATCATATTTTTTGGAAGTAAAAAATGAATCCATTTTCGCTTCAGAATTTGTTTACCCTTATCCAGATATTTATTTCGTTATTCAAACAATGCCGGAAGCTGGGTACTAGAACTCGGGATTCGTTTAAATGGGTTTAAATGTAAATTTTTACACAATTCAGAAAGGTTATCATTTCCACACGGTGGAATATCTGAAGGTATGCGATAAATGCATTTGGTATTATCTATATACTATTATAAAATTGTAGTTGTTTGTTTGTTTGTTTGCTACCTCATCACGGAAGAACTACTGAACTGATTTTGCAGAATCTTTTTTGTTGCAAAGCTTATAGTTTGACTTAAAATCTGGTATACATTTTATCTCTCTACATTGACAGAAACGGTAGATATAGGGAAGAATCTACTAAGTACCATGTTCGGTAATACATAGGTACACAATTAGTCAATTGGTTCCATCGCATGCACCAAATTTTAGATACTTGCACCAGCTTAGCTTTTATTCAAAAATCGGAATATGCCAATGTTAACGTTTCGATTTTAAAAAAATTACAGGGTGTTCCATATATAGGATAGGTAGAATTAAATGGATTTAAAAAATCTTGAAAAAAGGTATATTATGTGGCCTGTAAGTAGTTGCATATATACAATGTGGTTGAAATAAGGGGGAAGTTATACGGGGTGGTTCAAAAAAGATATATTGAGTGAACCATAAACAGTTGTATATACCAGGTGGTTGAAAAACGGGTGGAGTTGTGAATTATATTTATAAGGGAGGACAAGAAAATGATTTATTGTTACGATCATAAGTAGTAGCATATACAATGTGTGTGAAATAGAAAAAGATTTATACAGGGTGGATAAAAAAATATGTTATGTAAGCAGTTAGGATATTTGAATTTTGTTGAGCTATTATTACAGTTATGAAATGGGTTGAAAAAAATATTAGAAGCAGATGTTTATACGGGGTGGTTGAAATATAAGATGTAGTGGAGTTATAGTTTATAGGGTAGTTAAAAATTTGTTTTATAACCAAAAGTAGTTCACAAGTTCATATTATAGGATGGTTGAAATAAGTAGCAGAGTATAATTACTGCCATATCTACAGGTGGGTTTAAAAAATAATTAAAAGTTTTATGATTAACAACCTGTTTCATATACCGGATAGATGAAATATAGTGTGGACTAGAATTCTAAGTATACAGGGTAGTGAAAAAATGCTATATAGGGTGGCCCATTAGTAGTTGCATATACAAGGTTAAAATAAAGTTGCAAATGAAGGATGGTTTAAATGAAGTGTGGAGAGAAATTATATTTTATACTTTGCTTTAAAAATTATGAGGTAATAGCGTAGCTCATAATTAGTTTCACAGATAGGATATTTGAAAAATTGTTACATGAGGTGCCCCATAAGCAGTTCCAGTTTTGGTGAAATTTATTGAACAGGAAAGGTAAATATAGCGAAAAAAACTACGACCATGTTCGATAACACACAATCAGTCAATTGGTTCCATCGCATGAACCAAATATTAGATAGTTGCATGAGCTTAGCTTTTATTCAAAATTCGGAATATGCCAATGTAACATGTTTCAATTTTAAAAAAATCAATTGATTAATCATGTTTAATTTTACAGGGTGTTCCATATATAGGATATGTGAAACTTAGAGCAGAGTAGAATTACATGGATTTCAAAAATCTTGAAAAAAAGTATATTAGGTGGTCCGTAAGCAGCTGCATGTATACAATGTGGGTGATATATGGAGCAAGTTATATGGGGTGGTTAAAAAAGGTATATTGAGGGGATCATAAACATTGCATATACCAGGTGGATTTGAATTATATTTATACAGGGTGCAAAAAAAGTGTTATGTAAGCAGTTATTTTATTTAAATTTTTTTGAGCTATTATAATTATGAAATGGGTTAAAAAAAATGTTAAAAGTAGTAGTTTGTACAGAGTGGTTTAAATATAAGATGGAGTGGAATTATAGTTTATAGGGTGGTTAAAAAAATCCACAAGTACTTCCCAAGTTCACAAGTAGCACATATAGGATGGTTGAAATATGTAGCAGAGTATAATTACAGCTAAACAGGTAGGTTTTAAAATATTACCAGTATAATGGAATGTTATGATCTGCAAGCTGTTCCATTTACCGGATAGATGAAATATAGGGTGGACTAGAATTCTAAGTAAACAGGGAGGTGCAAAATTGTTATATGGCCCATAAATACTTGCATATACAAGGGAGTTGAAGTATAGGGCGGAGTAGAATAATAATTATACAGTGTGGGTAAAAAAAGTTGTTATATAGGTTAGAGAAATGAAGTACCTGAAATATGAGGCGAAGACAAGTTATAGTTACACAGTGTGATTCAAACAAGGTTAGAAAACGTTGCAAATTATGGGTGACTTAAATGAAGTGTGGAAAGAAATTATACGTTATACTGTGGTTAAAAAAAATGAGGAAAAATTGTGAAATAGCGTAGTTCATAATCAGTTGCACAGATAGAACATTTGAATTTGAAATGTAGGGAGGATTAGAGTTAAGTAGTTGAGTATTTAAAAAAATGTTACATAGGGTGCCCAACAAGCAGTTGCAGTTTTGGTGAAATTTATTGGGAAGTGATGGATTTATATTTATACAGGGTGGTACAAAAAAATTATACTGGGTGGCCGATAAGTAGTTGTACATACAAAGTGGTTGAAATAGAGGGTGAAGTAGAAGTATATTTTAACAGTGTGGATAAAAAATATGAAAAATTTTCTAGAATAGAACATGAGCTGTGTTGCATATATGCAATATCTGAAACATAGGGCGAAGTATAATTATAGTTATACAGTGTGATTAAAACAATGGTAAAAAAAGGTGCATATAATGGGTGGTTGACATATAAGTGGAGACAAATTATATTTTCCAGGGTGGTTAAAAAATATTAGAAAAATCGTTATTTAGCGTAGTCCATAAGTAGTAGCATAGATAAGATAGTTGAAATATAGAGGGGAGTTATGGTTAAGTGTTTAAAAAATGTTATCCTATATGGTGACCCCTAAGCAAGATGCATATACAGCGTGGTTGAAATATTTTGTAGAATGAAATTATGGTTATAAATGATGTTTCAAAAATAGATAGACAAATAAGTTATAATGGTTGACTAATTGGCGGCAGTATATACAAGATGATTTAAATAAAGATGGAAGTAGAGTTATAGCTATAGAAGGCAATTCAAAAAAATATTGAATAAAATTGTTACATAGGGTAACCATATAAAGTTGCGGTTTGGGTAAAATATGTTGGGGATTGGTGGATTTTTGGTTATACAGAGTGGTACAGAAAAAATAATATTAGGTGGACTATAAGTCTAAGGATAAAGTAGACCATGAACAGTTGCATCCTGATATATGGAATACCTGACATATAGGGCGAACCAAAATTATAGTTATATATTGTGTTTAACACAATGTTAGAAAAAGGAGCATATAAAGGACGGTTAAAATAAAGGGCGGGTGGAAATTATATTTTACGAAGTGGCTCAAAAATTATCAGAAATAATTGTTATATAGCGTATAGGGTGGAGTAGAATTATAGTTAGGTAATTTAAAAATGTTGCATTGGTTTACAAATCAATAGTAGTTTATACAGGATGGTTGCACGATAGGGTGAAGCAGAGTTACAGTTATAAAAGGTGGTTCAAAAAAATGTTAAGTACAATTATTATATAGAGTGGCCCATAAGTGCTTGCAGTATCGGTGAAATATATTCGGGATGGTAGATTTATAGTTATGTAAGGTGGTTCAACAAACTTAGAGAAAAATCTTATATTGGATAGCCCATATGTTTCATAAGTAATTTTTTTGCAAAGAATTCTACATTTCATACGCGGGTGAAAGCCCGGGTAACGGCTAGTATTTTATAAAACAATTAGATTTTGACACACACAACCTATATTTTTATAATAAAATTGTGTTAAATGAAAGTTTAACTTCATTAAACATTGGGCAGTCATAGTTATATCTGAAAAAAAAACTTCGATGGAAATAATTTTCTCTTAATCTATAAAAGATCGATTTACTTACAAACTAAACAAAGCGATTTAATGTAAATGTAAGCTGGTAAAACCTAGAGATATTTCTGAAATACTCACGTCAACTTCCTAATTTTAAGTTTGTCGACTAATAGAAGTGATGTGGAAAATGGTTTACAGGTACCGATTATTTAAGATGCGATTGATTATCAAAAACTCAAAACGTTTTCTGTTAATGGTTAATTTCACAAAAAAATTTCAAAAGTTTCATCTCGCCAACCATGTCTTAATTTCTTTTTTTGTTTTCTTTCATATCGCTGGCGAAATCAAAATTTCTGGTGTAATGCTTTGAAATTTGTCCGTTATTGACGATTCTTGTTGGTTCACAAAAGGTTTGTTTTCACGTTTCAAACTAAGGAAGACGCGTTTTGTAATTCTATCCTTTCTTTTACACAGTAAAACAAGAAATCATTTTCTGCCTGTGTAGTATTTGTGCGTGACAGTGCATTTTTCTATATTTTCTTACCTTCTAGTGGATTGGTCAAGAGCAGAGGGTAGCCTCTAACATGTAGTTTTGAACAAACATTCTAATTATTTCAATATCTCAATAATTGGTTTACCGACGACTATAGTTAACTGCGACGATTTTCCAAAGTTTGTGAGAAACGAGTTTTTCATGTAAACTATTGGCTCTTAATAAAGTTTTTTAAATGTAATAGAACATTATCTGTTTAAGTACCATCGTCAGTTGTAGTTGAAAGTAAAATCTCGTAAACATTTAATTAACTGGGGACAACAACTATGTGTTTCACAAAAACCTGTCATATATATATATATATATATGATATATGGAGATTTTATTCCTTTGATGAAAATACTCCAGACGAAGTTTCCAGCTTGTATTGTATTTACGATTACTAAAAAATCTCAGTTATTGTAATAATTGTGATATACTAGAACTGCAATACGGAAACAAAAGTTGGAAGAATTAGGGACTCTAAGGTATGATTTCCCTGGGACCCATAGATATCAATCATAGTCAATTTACCGTACATAGAGTTATTTCTTGAAATTCGGAAGCTTGAACATTTTCGAGAGAAATGTAATCATTTCGTGAGAATTTTAAATTCAAGCTTTTTCAAATGTTTCGTCTCGCCAACCTCGTATAAATTTCTTAGCATTTTGTCTTTCAGTTCTTGGGATTCAGGTACACTCGTTGAGCCACTAGCTTTCCAAATAACTACACATTTTTTTCTGAGCTTTAGAAAGACATTTAGAACTTGAGTATATGGGGTAAGTTTCCGAACTTACTACTTCATCATTATGAGCTGAAACCTGGCGGTAGTACCTGCAATCAGTTGGTGTTTAACACACACGCAAAGAAACCTTATTGAGCTTCTTTGAACAATGTTAGCATATCGGTCACAAACTATAGCGAGATACTATTGCCGTTTTGTTGAATTTTAGATTCTAGTCTGCAGCATTAACCGAAGAACATCAATATCATTTATATATCGTTTGGCGTTGTTCACCTCTGATTGATTGATCTGATTGTAGTTTGCCGTTTTAGGATTGGAACTTAGGGAGCTTCGTCCGCCTTTTTATAGTTAACCGCACTTTGCTCCTATAGGTGAAGAAGAGCCAAGCAGTGATATTAACAGTCTCTATTGTTCGATCATCTAAGTACATGGATAACATAATTACTTGAATTTCATACTGTGAACACCTTTTAAAATTACAATGCTCGAGATGTTCTATAATTTTTTAAAATCTAATAATGCCTTAAAACCTTATCAAATTAGGTTAGCGATATTCACTTGACAACTTTTGACAATTTTGTTGAAATCATCATCAGAGAGTTCAAAATGTATAACCTTTTTACAGTAGCGATCAAATTAATATACAGTTGAATAGAAGAAAGAATGATGCTAGGAATTTCCGGAGAGTCTTGAATTTATTTGATAAACCCCAATCGAGAGCATCAAGTTACATTGTAACACCATCAATCCAAGAGAAGGTAGCTTTATACAGTACAACCCCTGTATCAATAATTGATCACCATTTTTTTCAAATATTGGGAACGGCAATTACAGATTATGTGAAAGAAACAGGAACTGAAATTTGCTTGACAGAAATAATTATGTGTTTAGTGAGACAAACGAACGCTTTACCTGCACCTGAATATGAAGTGATACTAATTGATCACCAAAGCTCTTATTTTACGGATTGTTTTGTATTTTTGGTGATACTGACTATAACATTGTGTACAAAAAAAAATTATAAATGAGTTAATTTCATCACCGAGAGCTGCTGTTTATTTACTTCCAGGTTATACGAACTTTTTCGTATTTTCTTACTATCCTGCTTAATTTCATAATAAGCAATGAAATTAACCGAACAACAACGTAGTAGACAATTCAGGTATTAAATTAAAAAAACACCAGCCTGGAAGTAGTGGAATATATTTCTATATATATCTGCGTTATATGATACAATCTAGCAGAAATTAAAGAAGTAGGAAACTTGCAAGTATGATATTCAAAAAGAAATCATTAGCCTTCAAATATAAAATGTCAGAGTAAAGAAAATAATAATTTGATGAAGTGCGAGTTGGACTCGCATACTAAGGGTTCCGTACCACCTTCAAGATTCTAATATTCCAGTTTCAGACAAGCAGGGAATGAGTGCATTTTCTTACATTTACCTTAATATCTTTTAAAGGAAGCGTTTTAAATTAATAAAAAATATACACTTTCATTTTCCACACATACACTTTTTATTTATATGCCTCAAGAATAGCTTGAATTTTATAAGAATACATATGTATTTAATTTTCTAATTTGTCCCCCAAAAATTAACATTAGAGTTTTATTTTACTAATAAACTGTCAGGGAAGCTTTTTATAATCTATTGTCTGAATTTTGAGGCTCTGTAGATTGGAAGATATAGGGCAAAATAGGTCAAGTTTTAAATTATAAATTTTTAAATCTGTTATTCAAATCATTTAAAAATACAAATAAAATATATTTTTCAAAACTTAAATAGTGTAGTTTCCATAGTGGGAATTAAGTCGATGTTTAATATTTTTGTTAATATATTTTAAACAGATGATTTAAAAATATTATATATTTGTAATTCACATAATGGGCCTTTTATCTGAGATGATGCGTTTGAAAATTGAATTTTTATTTTCCATTTAATTGTATAATTTGTCCCTAAAAGTACTATGAGGGTTTTCTAATAATTTTTTTTATAAATTTCAAGTGAGCCCCCGTACCCCTAGTTATTTTCAAAATTTTAGGTAGGATGGTTTCGGAAATAAACCGAGAAATGAGAATTTTTTATATCTTTATGTTAATAACTTGTAAACAATTAATTTTAAAATTGAAAAAAAAAAATATATATATTTGTATTCCTCATAATAAACCCTTTCATTTGTTGTATTGCATGATGAGTTAAAAAAATATTTTTTTTATTTTCCGTTTAATTCTATAATTTGTATTTGTCCTGTAAACAAAAAAATTAGGCCTTATTGTTTGGGGAATAAAGGGGGAAATGTGTAATTTTTTAAATATATTTTTTTAATACATTTTAAAATATTTATTTAAAAAATAATAAAAAATATATTAGTATTCGTCATAATGAGCCCTTTGATTTGATATATTACTTGATCGCTTAGAAACAATTATAATTTTTTATTTTTCATTAAATTCCTTAATTTGCCCCCCAAAATGAATATTAGGGCTTTCTCCTTATTTTTCCAGTAAAGTTCAGGTGAGGCGCTATCCCTCTATTCTTTTTCAAAACTTTACGTTTTATAGTTTCCGAGATAAGGTAAATTTTGGTAAATTTTTGTTAATATCTTTTTAAGTAATTTTTTTTAAAAATAAAATATTTTTTCAAAATTTTAGGTTCAGTAGTTTCGGAGATCAAGGGGGGGAACGGTCGATTTTTTTAGTTTTCCCCCCAGAAGTACCCCTAAAATAAAAATTTCTTCATTAACGATATGTACTCCTGATCGTGTCATCAAACTATACATTGTTACCAAATTTCAACCTCTTCCGTCCAGTAGTTTAGGAGAAAATTGCTGTGATGTGACAGAGGCAGAAATCCGTAGTGATATTATAAGTGTATCCGTATATTGTATATAGGGAACCCTAAAAATATTTGTTCCATGTGTTTAAGTAGAATGTTTAACATAGATTTGTGAACCCACGATTCTGTAAAAATACATTTCTATGGCGAGGTGCATGATCGAAGTAATAAGCACAAACCCAAAGATCACAAACTAGGCATGAAATAAACCCAATAGACGTAATATATATACTCGTACTCCAGTTTACATTGCGGTAAGATTTGTAAATGATGATTGCTTAAAAATAGATCGTAATAAGTTATAAATAAACATACAATATTTTAATAATAATGATAGTGTACATACCTGTTCTCTTTTCTACATCTTTGAATATAACTTCTTCAAGTAGTTCCCCTCGGCTGCGACCTTTTGAGTTAACAGCATAAACTAATATCCTAAATGTTGTTTCGGGTTCTAGATTATCAAGAAAGAAGTATGGCTCTGTGAACGAAGTCATGTTGATTTTTGTATCTTGAGAATTTGTCGGGTAAACTTCAAGCACAAAATGTTGGGGAAGACCTCCATCGAAACCGGGCAAACAAAAAACTTCCACTGAATTGCTGGTCTGATTAATTAGGGAACAATTTTTTACAGGAAATGGTTTACCTGAAACAAGTATTTAGGTTATTTATTTATTCTTAACTTTTGTTTGTGATATTTATAAAAACTCCATGATTTGTTCTATAAAAAAATTGGTAGACTGTCAATCGGAATGCTTTACAAGTTGGTCCCTATTTCGTATCGAGAAACTGTCCAATTTGTTAATGAAAGTCAGTAGATGAGATATGAGAGTTTTGGACCACTTGGGCCAGTAGGCAAATATATCAGTATTTGAGGCCCCGTAGACCTCCGGCACTGGTTGTGTGGGTTGTTGGGTATGTTAGGTGCCTGTTGAAAAGTTGTACGAGTTTCATTAATTTGGTTGCAGTGTTAATGGAGAAAAATGCGAAAACGTTAATTTTCATTGAAAAAAAATTAATAGTGTGTGAAATTTCCTTCCGCCCGCCACTGGCAATGCGAAATAGCTTAGTGGTTGGAATCGCGTTTCGCGTACAGACATGTTTTTGCAAAGATCAAGGCTATGGGTATGGGATCAAGAGACTGCGATCATAGTGAAGGTGAACTAGTCGAATTCCGGCCAGCTATTGGATTTTGCAGTAGTAGATAGTACAGGAGACACACCACTGTTTCTTATGGGACTAAAATCAGTTTTTCAAATCGAGCTGGTCCGCGGTGGAATCGCCTCGGGCGGGTGATTTATTGCATGTGTATGTATGAATAATGTGTGTGTTGTTTGGTAATGTATGTGTAATTAAAAATACACGTGTAATTGTTGAGATAGTTATTATTATTTAGTTAAAGACTGGAACCAGGGCATCCACCCTAATATACGTGACACCTCCACATTTGGTCGCCTATGAACAAGGGTCATTAGCATTGGTATCCCATCAAGGTCGACCGGCTGGATTCACGATTTTTGCAGGTAATGGCTTGTAAACAGTTGACGTCACGGTTGGAATCGCGTTTCGCGATTTTTACGAATACAGACTTGTTTTGCAAAAATCAAGGTGCTGGGTAAGAGGTCAAGAGACTGCGAGACTGCTATTTGATTTTTGCAATTTCAGGTGGATTGTTGAAATTAGAGGGAACAAATAAACGACGGTATTAGAAAGATTATGTTTTATTAAAATTATAAAAAATCTCATACAATTTTTTAAAATCTATTCGAGCTACTACATTAAGAGGAATTATTATGTCATAATTATTGCTTTTATTTTTTTGAATAAATAAATGGTTTTCTCTGTCCTCTGCTCATATGGTGACCCGTAAATTGTTGTCGTAATCTTCGGAAACCAGTACGTTGTTGTCATCTCTGTACTCACTGATAAAATTTAGGAATTTTTCAAACCCAGATGGCGTAAAAGTCACAGATGATGTTTCTTCTTTTGGAAATGGATTCGGTTAATTGGACTCATCTTTAAGAACAGCTTCCTGATTATTTGAACGCTGGACTACTTTCTCAGCAGTAAATACTTTTTGCAAAAAATTTGAGAAATGGGATCTAACCGGGGGACCTGTAATGGGGAATATACTTACCTCTGTAATTAACTCGACCCTCATTCCACTGAGCCATTTCTGGGTGAATACAAAACAGTGTGTGAAGGTATAAGTGTTGCATTATAAAACTGTTAGTTGAACAATAAAGACGTATACATCATTTTCAATAGTGATATTATTGAAAGCTACTACTACTACTGGTTTTGTGTTATTGACTTTTATATCACAAAACATTCTGTACACAAATATATCACAGAGGGTGGAAAATGTGGCGGTATGCTTTTCTATGAATTGCTCAAATAGATCTGATTTTTCGCTAATGAGGCGGACATTGCTAATTGATGGGCTACTACCAGCATATTTTGCAGAATTTCCAAAAGATGGCACCCCATTACGCTACAAACTTAAAATTTTTCTTTTACAATGGCACTGAAGAGGATTTTATGGATGAAATTACGAATCACAAATCTTTTAATACTAAAAATGAAATTATTGATCGGGGAACAGACTTGGATGAATGGTTTGACAATCACGTAAAGGATCCAATTATGAATTCCCTCGAAGAATTTTCAATAGAAGGTAGTGGTTGGGTCTTAAAACGTATTATTTCTTTGGAAATAAACATAAATGCATTTGAATTTGGTAATGGTATCTCATAATATATTATGTAGCTTTGAAATAAAATTTTAAATACACATTGTTTTACTGTCATAACAGGCCATAGATAAGTACTTGAAATTTACTTCCGAATAGAACGCTAGTGCGAACATTGTTATCTCTCCATAAAACTTGTGTGTTTTCAGAGATTTAGAGAAATATGGCAATGTTGCTCCATCACTTTAACAAGGAATATATGAATAAAACATTTTCCGAGATCTAGGGAAATATTGAAATCTGGCACTGCTGGCCCCGAAAACCGGGCCCCCCCTCCCTTTCTCTGTGATACATCCACAAGATACATCCTTTAGTTATGCTAACGAAGACAAAAGTTTTAGTTAGTTTGCAACAATTGATTAACGTATTTCAACAACAATTCCAAGATGATATCTATTAAGCCTAACCAAAATAAAGTTGAAAGTGATCAAGATGTTACACTGTGGATTACACCGATGGGTAAATTAACCTATACAGAAGTATGTCTCAAATTTGGTGTCGACATTGAAAATGACATACGCAACGCCTCCTTCTGGAAGCTGACCTGGGCAGACAAAGTACTCATCGATGATAATGTCCTGGAGTGGTGTGGTTACGCTTGTGAGTACTGAGTACTGAGACATAAAAAATATCATTTTATGGATTTACTCAGACGCAGCAACCAACTATGGAGTACGAGGAAATTCAAGATGCATATATAACTCAAAAGAAATACATTTGCATGAGCGCAATAGACTTTGAAATGCTGTTTATGCAGATGCGGAGCAAAAAGGCTACAGAAATTCGTATCCTCTATACTTTAATTAAACGAATCTCTATGAAATATATCAAGTACGAGAAGTATTACGAACAAATACGCCTCAAACAACTTTTTGCACACAACGACCTAATTTCCGCCCCAAACAACCATTTGATGACTGAGTTGGCTGAACTTAAGCAGATTGTGATATAAGTAAAGAATACCGCTGAGGCTGAGATAATACAAATGCAAAAAAAAACGATTACAAGAGGAAGAAGGGAGAAACAAAGCAGATCATGATCGTATGCGAGCTGATGAGGAACGAGTTAAGGCTGAAAAAGAACATATCCAAGCTGAGAAAGCACGAGTCAAAGCCGAACTGCATCGAGTTCGATTAGAACAAGAATCTGTCAAGGCATCGGAACGTCATCATGAGGTTCCGAACGTTGTTTCTCAAAGAATATAGTCTCAGAAAGCCCCAGCATTTGGTGATAGAGAAACATCTCCATTGTCTGCTGTCTTCACCACTTGTCCCTGGATCAAGATGCAGAAATCAGCCATAGAAAACCAACAATCTGTTTGATTGACGGTGATTTCAACGATATCATTGTTGCCGAATGACTTGACGTATGGATAGTAGGTTCGCAACTCCTCGCGTCTTACACTATCATCAAAATTTGGTTTGCGGAAGATATCGAACATTTGAGGAGTTGACATGGTAGCCGAGCGTTTGTAGAAACAATCTGTTTGAGAGCGTGAGTGATCTCTTGAGAGGTTTCATAGAAACTGACGGTGGCCGAGGAGCGGTTGACTTCTTATATCGTTCTTCATTATTATTGTAGTTGTTTCAGCTCAAGTCGAATGATGATTTTTTCACCACGAAAATTCACAAGTTCAGTGTCTTGATTCAAAATTTGCAATGTGAGGTTATGCATTTCGCTTCTGTTAATCGGCAAATAGATTAAATACTAAGGTGTTTCGTCGATGGCAAAACCAGGATCAACTGCAACCGTAAACTCGTAAATGGTGTGTGAAGGAGTGTTGTTGCAGAATGCTCCCGATGTGATGTTGCTAAAAATGTGGATGATACGCACCTTGACAATGTTTACTGATAGATCGGAGCTGTGAACTTGGTTGCGTGGTAGCAGTTGTTTAGAGAAGTCCAGAATATCACCGATGCTCTCTTGCGGGTGAAAGTCCACAACGTACTTGCTGCTGAAAAGGTCACACTTGAGAGTATTGTTGTTGGGTTTCAATGAGAAAATATTGTCAACGTCCTTTGCCAAATGAGTGCCTTTTAATATAAGCTTCGATGTCACCAATTTCGTATGAACCTTCAGGCAAGTCGTTGAATGTTTGCGTGTTGTGATAGTCAAACAGGTAGATCTTGTCACCTCTCTCAATGTTTGGGATGCTGTTGTACGCGTGAAAGCTCAATAAAGCTAGTCCGTAGTTGTAGTTGGGATCCAACTGAATAGGTGGTTGAAAATCAATCGACAGTATTGGGCTGCGACCTTTCAATGTGATGATCACAGACATGACTGAAAATTGGCTGTAGTTGGCAGCTTCTCGGGGTGGTTTCAAACATCCAAAGCTATCAAAGTACTGAACGGTGTTTCCGTTTCGCACATAAGCTATCCAATGCGTACCGTGTCGACTGCTGGCATCCAATTTAACGATGGCAGACTCCCTTGTTTGTGAATGTTTAGGTAAGGCGTCTCGCATAAATACTCCCCTAAAGTGGGGGATTTTCAAATGTTTGGCATATTGCTCAAGCTCGTGATTGTAGAGTGCTCGATTGAGTAGCTTTGTTGGGAGTTTTTTTCTTATTTAAGTAAAGCCCGAAGCCGTTGCGGGACTTTTTAAGAAAAATACCGCTTCCTTTCTTCGCAAGTTCTTCCATGGCTTGATTATGGCGTTGGTCCCCCTCCAACTTCTTGCGGGAGTTCTTTGCATCTATTACGGCTTTCGCTACTACACTGGCTCCGCGGGCAAGAGCTCCAAGTACTGACAACCCCGCAAATAGGGGTATTAGTGAGAGAAAGTCACCAATTTTTGACTCAAAAGGAATGGCTCGAGGTACATGGATTTTCTTGCAACCGCCTGCCTTCTTAATGACTGCTCGAGCTGCTCTCAACACCAATAACGACGTCTTACGGACATCACTTCCGGATCCGGCAATAGCTCTCTTGATTGGTAGAACCACATTCTGTCGAAAAGATTTTTTTCCACATTGTTTTTTGATTCCAAGCCCCATCTTGCGTTTAGCCTTCATGCCTGTAGTTATAAGCCAAGCAGCTGCTTTTTCTCCAAGTAAAGCGTTCTTTGACTTGAATCTCTCCCAGCTTTATGACGATCCGCTAAAGACTTGTATTTACTGTAGGCAATATCGTGCTCTCGACAAGCAGCGTCTGTCTTGTTGATTCTCTGCTGACCCTTGGAGAGACGGTCTTGAAGTTTTGTTCCGGGTCCACAAAACTGTAGACTGTATTTAATTAGTATCCGCAGTAAGGATGATGTCAGTATATCGTAAGATATGAAGATATGAAGCAATAAGATGGCCAACAGCCTATCGAAAATTTGGACTTTGTTGAAGAATCGTCATCAGCAAGTCGACACGGAAAATTGTTAGCAAATTCCCTAAGAGCAGCATTCTGCGGGCCTAGTGGTTGCGGAAAGACCAACGCATCATTATCACTGCTATTCAATGAAAACGGCCTACGATTCGAGAACGGCTACATCTATTCCAAGTCACTCTATCAACCAAAGTTCCAGCTCTTACAAGACGTTCTCAAGCAGGTTAAAGGTGTATCGTATTTTCCCTTTAAAGACAACGAAGGAGTAATTGATCCGAGTGAGGCACGCGAATGTTCAGTATTCATTTTCGATGATGTGAATGGTGATAAACAAAACAAGATTCAGAATTTTTTTTTGATGGGAAGGCACAGGAATATCGATTTGATATATTTATGTCAAACGTAAAGCAAAATACCTAAGCAACGTCATTGTCATATTCAGACAAGATGAGGTAAATTTGAAGCACGTCTTTGATGAGCACGTCTCTCCCGACATGGACTATGATAAATTTAAGGCAATGTGTTCGGAATGCTGGCAAAATCGTTTTGGCTTTATTACAATAGCTAAGGACTTCAACTTGAATGATGGCCACTACCGTAAAGGATTCGATAAATATATAAAGGTTCAATAAAAATGATTGCTATTAGTCTTCATTGTCTTCATTGAGTAGCAACATTGCTGCCACTGCTCGAAAGAAAAAGATCAAGCAATTGGCACGTTCTATTCGCAAAAAATATGTCAGCCTTAAACTGGGTAAGTCGGAACATGATGAAACATTGAATAAGCTTTTTGGACCGGTAATGACACCGCTACAAAATATTGCCTCAACTAAGGCAAAAGTCTTCACTAAGATGCCAACACAGACCATTAAACGTGAAGTAATTAAACAAAAAGTGCAGGAGCTGCCACCAATCAAAAAACATGAGTTGGAAGAGACACAATATCTCGATGAAGAACCTATCGCTGAAACTAGTATGCATACCAATGATGATGATGAGGTGGAGAACAAAACCTTTTACGAGGATCACGGTAATCTCTCTAAAGAAGCAATAGCGGACTACATGGATAAGTATCCTCCCGCTGCACACAAGTATCTTGAAGACTATATCACTAAAAGCGATGATATTGACAACATATATGGACCTATATATGACGCTGCAAATTCCAAATGGTTTCTTTGGCAAAAGGAAATCAATTTCAGTCGTAGTACAGGTCACGTTATCGTTGGTGGGCTTCAGTTTCGGGGTACTCCAGGGCTATATCAATTAATATTTTACAAGTCACCTGATTATGCTCCCGAAGGTTTAGAAGCATACCGAAAAGTGTTGGTAATGACATCAGCACACAAGAATGCAGCAGGTCGTTTGAAAGCTTCAAGTCTATATAAATATACTGAAATTATAAAGCCAATGTTTCCTCCATTGACAAAGAAGCAACCTTTTGCTGGAACTGGTATGAAGTTAACTTACAATAACAAGCCAATGGAATACGTCTACTGGGATGATCCCAACGAATTGGTTGAACGGTTGAAACTACTGATTGCATCCAAGGAAGCAGGCAACACCTCTCACGACAACGAAATAATTACAATTATAAATAAACGTAAAGAAGCTAATATTATACGAGATAAATAAATTTGGAAATTGAAAGTGTATATTATTCTTTATCCTATGGCAAACATGTCAGTTTCACGATGACTTTAAACAAGTTTGGGCATAGTGCCCATCAGCAACTAATGTCATCAGCATCACATAACCTAGCTTTTATGAAAGTACCTTTTTCTTTTACTGCGGAGAGAAATATTGATGCTGAGAAGCTGAAAATTACCAATGTCGAAGTACCGACGAAGGACATGGATGCCGCCAACAAGCAGTACGTTGATAAGAAAATAGCAAACGGACTGCCACAAATACATAGTGATTTTCAAATAGCTTTCAGCAACTACACTGGTGAAGTTCAGCAAACCTTATCTGTGTTTAAGAAAAACCAAACGGTTAGCGAGGAACGTGGAGCTCAAAACTTTGCTGCAATGCATACTCGCATGTTGAAAACCGAACAAACTATGGAAACCCAACTACAAAATATATCGCTTCTCATTTCAAAATTTAATACATTAGAAGCTCAGTTGGAATCTGCCCGGAAAGAATACAAGGAAACCATGAAAAAATTTGAAGCCTCGTTTAATGACGAGTATATCTCAGCAAAAACTTATTAATGATCTGGAACTTTCTATGAAACAAGCTCCTAAAGATGTTGATATTGTTCGAAAAGATAAGGCTAAAGATCTTTCTGATCTAAGCGAACTTAGAGACAAGATGACAAAAGTAGTGCCTGACCTATACGGAGATTTGCAAAAACTACATGATGATATTGCAAATCAAATGTTGGAACAAAATCAAAAATTTGAAGCAATCGCAAACAGTATTGCTACAATTAAAAAGCATCATTAGAGCCAATAAAAACATGCCTTTGTCTATTTTTAAGCAGTATACAAGATGGCTCCTATAGCGAAACATTCCAAAGAAAATGTTCAAGTCGTTAAGGAACTGCATAGACCTTTGAGACGAAAGTTTCCTTGCCGACGTGTAATAATCAAAGGTTTCGATGACTCCTGGCAATCTGACCTCGCACAAATGGATCTCTATGCAAAATCCAATCGTAATTTCAAGTTCTTCCTCGAGGTGATTGATTGCTTTTCAAAGTACGAGTGGACGAGACCGCTTAAAACGAAATCCGGTGAAGAGGTAACTCGTGCCTTTGAGAGTATTCTCAAGGAAGGACGGCACCTGAAAAATCTCCAAACCGACCAGGGTAAGGAATACTAGAATAGTTGCTTTTTTTCTACAATACTTCAGTTTGAACGGCACCTACAAATGGATGGATATTCTACCGGAAATCGTTAAGGACTACAACCATCAAAAACATTCCAAGACAAAGATGAGATCTGCGGACATTAATAAGAAAATCGGTCGAGATATTAAAGTATACAATAACTTGAAAATTGCTGGACCAAGAGAACTGAAAGTCGGAGATGTTGTGCGAATGAGTAAAACCAAACACGTCTTTGATAAAGGTTACCTTCCTAGCTGGAGTACGGAATTGTTTAAAATTACGCAGGTTAAAATAACTGATCCAGTTACGTATATTTTGGAAGAAATGTCTGGTACACCGATTCAAGGGAGCTTTTACGAAGAAGAATTGCAAAAGGCCTGCCGTGTATCTCGTCGAGAAAATTTTGCAACGAAAAGGCAACAAGGTTAAAATTCGGTGGCTTGGGTTTGATTCGAGCCACGACAGTTGTATTGGCACTGAAAACAGACTATAACGCCAAGGTCAATCATTAATTGATAATAAATCATCATAAATATAGACATGTGCTTGCATTGCAAAATGAAGACTCAGGGTGAAAACATCACTGTAAAGTAATCGAAAAGTTTAAATCAACATATCACCAAACTAAAACGATTACAGAAAGAAATCAAACATCAAGTGATGCAACATTTAAAAGCCTTACATATATGATGATGGTGATGGGGAACAAGCTCTTAGCAACAAGAGATCTACTTTTCCATCTTGGCGTAGGAACACATAATTGAAATCAACCGCAATCAGGTAGTCGAAGTGGTACAACTATAAAATTGTGAAAATTCCCTACATATATTCCCAGTCCCAATATACCAGTCGAGTGATTTGTGAAAATGAGTAGTACCAGCAGTTTTGGAACCAGGGATAGTGGTTATAGTAGTGATTCCACTATCAATTACAGTGCGGACTTGGATAGAGTGTTACAAATGTATGATGAACTTGTTGCATTCGAGATTTCCAATACTGAATTCAGAGTATGATGTTCAATGTGCAAGTCCTTCAAGATCCTATTCTCCAGTGGTTAACTTGCAAAAAAACACCTGTAGCCGCTGGAACACTAACGAAAATTGTAATGACTATGTATGAGTGGGAAGATGTCATCATTGAGTTCAAGCTCCTGAAAACAAACTTTTGTGAAAATGCCACACCTCCAGAGTTTGCTGCTCCAGTGACCTGTGGAGATTGCCTACATTTATCCCAGATCCAGTATGAAGACGTGAAACAAGTGTTGGTGATGAAAAACATTTGAGCACTATAGAAATTTGTTTATGGTCAAATTTACTAAATCGTTTACCGATTGAAAAATTGTTAAAACCATTTTGTTTAGATGACAGTTCTCCATTATGTATTGCATTAAAAGAACATATTTATTATTATAAAATCATTATTTTGTAAGATATTGACATTAGAAAAATTGAATAAATGTTTATAAATTAAAAAATTTGTTGTTTATTTCATCAGTTATACACCATGGAATGTCGAGAATACTTCCAAATATACGAAAATCGATTAATTACCTTTGAAAACTGGCCTTTCGACTTCCCTGCTGAAAAGCAGCAGGGTTTATCTACCGACAAGATGCAATAGAATACGATGGCAGCTGTTAAATGCCCATTTTGTGATACACGTGGTTTCAACTGGGAAGATCATCTGGAATGGAATCCATATTGTCGCTTTTTTGATGTTGATGACACTTACCACATCACCGATCTATCAGACATAAAAGCAAAATGACATTTGAGAGCAGACTTGAGACGTTCAAAGACTGGCCTATTGCCTTGAAGCAGGCACCCACCGAGCTTGCCAACGCCGGCTTCTATTACACGGGCTACTGTGACAGGATCACTTGTCATTGCTGTGGCTTAAAGCTCAAGAATCTCTTACCTTATGATGATATTACAGAGCTTCACAAAAAGGGATCAGCTAAATGTTTATTGCTTAGAGACTGCCCACGAAATCCCCACACTGACTCTAATAATAATAGTTGTAAAATTTGTTTAACTAATGAAATGACAATTGTTTTTATGTCATGTAGGCACTTTGCTAGTTGCTTCGATTGCTCACTGAAAATAGATCATTGTTGTATATGTAGACGGAAAATTGCTGGATATTCAAAAATATATGTATGCTAAAAAATAAAAATGCTAATTTGAACATATTTTGTTTTATTTAAACATATAATATTTACAATATAGTAATATACTTGTTTCTTAAAACTTAGTTTTTAAAAACAATTTATTTTAAGTCAAGCACTACAAGTTTTATTAGAGTAAGACAAAAGCATTTCAACTACTCAAAGATTCTAGTCGAACTGTAAACAAATTGGATTATCATAATGCAAATTAATGCTTAAACGAAATATAATGTCAAGACGACACGACGGCGCTGCTGACTGTGTGCTCGTCGTCTGTGCTTCATCAGCGTATCCTTTGTGGATTGTTCATGTAACTCCTCCATCCCTGGATGAAGTTCTGGGAGGGACGAACAGGACTGTATGGGTTCCATCCCTGGAAGGCTCTTCTCGTGGCTTCATTCTGCATAGTAGCTTGTTTCTGAATCTGTATAACAGAATTAATGCACAATTAGTTATCAAAATATAAATTGGGCTTGACCAAAAATAGGCAGTGTCATTGACTTCGATGGTCTCAATGGGGTGCAGGCGATGCTGTTCTTCCTGGAGTTTGTGGAGTTCATCTAGTGAAACCTTTTCTATTTGGATTGGATTGGTCCTTGTTGACTGGTGAATGAATGTTGTTTTTATTTTTGGCAATGTCATTGGCTGTTCCTTGACTATGTTTTTGGTGTTGATAAATTTCTCTTCGGGCGTACTGAATTAACATCCATGTGGTATCTCGATCAGGAATGTTCCCTGGAGTTGTAGAATTCCTGAGGATTGGCATTGTGTCGAAACTTTCGTAGATTTCGGGAAGATTGCGATGCAATGAGCATCCGTGATTTGCTCAATTAAGGTGGTGTTGATGACTATCGGGACGTATTGGCACAGGGCTTCTTCTTCTGACAGCTAGAGTATGTGTGAAATGCAATCTGGAGTCTTGCTCTGGAACTGGATCGAAATGCTCTGGCAGAGGTACTTGCTGCTGATTTTCTTGCATTGTTGCGTAGAGTACTGATATAGTCCATAATTCATTGTCAGGTAAAGTGAGGGTGGAATAATTGTAGTGGAGTTTATTATGGGTACAGAATATAGATGGTAGTAGGTAAATTCTTCGGGATATAATATCGGGAAGTGCAGGATGAATACTACCATTTCGTTTGAATAGTAGGCATCCACAGATATAAGATCATAATATTTGATCAGGTTTTCTTTCTCATTATAAAATAATTGTTTTTCATTATGGTTTTCTAACATTGTTTTTATAATCTTCCTGTTTTATAATACTGTTATGAGGAGTATTAGTTCTTGCAAAAGTGATTGCATTTTCCAGATCTGTTAATAATTGCAAAATTATTTGTAATGATAAATTTAATTGGTCCAAGATGTTTCTGGCTTGCATATAATGATTAAAATCAAACACGAATTTTGTGAAGTTTTTATTAATATTGCTGATTTCTTTTTCTATCACTTTTTGATTGTGAATTAACAGAGTCGCTGTCTTATTGAAATTATCTATTAATTTGGTAGTGAAAGACATGTGTTGATTCACCTCTTTAATAACATTTTTCTGGTTTTTCTTGAGTGTTGATATGGCTTCATAATATTTTTGAGCATCTTCTTGGTCTAAGTTGCCTGATATAACTTTTACTGCGCTCCCAAGAAAATTGAAGAGTCCTCTCATTTTTCTGTAATGTGGAGAAATTGTTTGGAATTTTCTATTCACTGCTTCTAATTGATATCTGAGACTTTGGTCAAAGTTATGTAACATCTCGAAGTATGGTAAGCTTAGTTTGGCTGATATTGATCTTGAAGCGTTTTCATATTGATTTTCTATTGAGCTAATTTTTTGTGCTATCGGGGTTAGATTGTAGAAATGAATGAAGTCATGTGTACTGATCTGGATCTTTGCTGGTCCTAGGTTCAGGGGAAGGATTCCTGGATTTTCTTTCAAGTCCTGGATCTTTATCTCTTGAGCTGCCACGATGTTCCATCTGTAATGATTTTTTCGAATCACATTTTGGAATGCGTTTAATGTTTTTCTTATGAATTAGGGTGTTTTGAGATTGTATCGTGACGGGATTGTCTTTTTTCACAATTTTGGGATTATATCTTGGAAAGAGCTTATGTTGTCGGGTACTGGTTTTTGTGTACACTTTGGCATTGGGTTTGTAGCTTACTGGTAGTTGTCTCTTAAGATTTTTTTTTCAATAATTTTATTTTTTGTATCAATAGCTAATTGGTTTATTTGTTTGTATAAAACTTTTGTTTTTTCGCGGTGTTGTTGCATGTAGTTGTTCATTAAGGTTTTGTCAATATCTATATCCAAAGGGTCGTGAGTGTTTAAATGACCGTTTAAAATATCTATTGGTTTTTGTTTCGTAGTAGAATGAGTAGAATTGTTATATCCTAGTATAGCATAGGGCATTTGATCTTTGATGTTAAGTAATTTATTTTTTGTTTGTAAAATTCGTAAATGTTCGATAATAGTAGAGTGAAATCTTTCAATCATACCGTTGGATTGGGGGTTTTCAGGAGTAGTATAGTGAATAGTGAGTTTCAGCAAATTCTTGCATAAGTCCGTTTTTGAATTCTGTTCCATTATGTGATACTATCATTTTTGGAATGCCATGGTGCGTAATAAATATTAGGAGACTTTTGATAATGCTTACTGCGTTTGCGCTTTCCACAGGATAGGCTTGTCCATATTTTGAAAAGGAATCAATAATGGTAAGAAATTTCTGTCCTGCTGCTTGGAATGTGTCGAGATGGATAATTTTTATTGGTCTGGATTTCTGTCTTATTTGTTGATCTGACAAATTTCACAAGTATTGATGTAATTTTCGATATCTGCTTTTATTGATGGCCAATAATATCTTTTTCGCAGTTGGGATTCTGTCTCATTTATTCCTCGGTGATTACTTATTCCTTCGTGGTAATTTTTAATTATTTCCTGTTGTTTTCTTTCGCAGTTTACGTCTTCTAAAATTGTGTTGCATTTTACCAGGTCATATGCAGAATTTTTGAACATTTCTCTCAAAAGTTCACACGTTGGTTGATACATAACTTCCGGAGTAAAATGAATAGCATGTTTAATTTTAGGTGGAATGAAATTTTTGAAAAAGTCAAGAAGGTTCTTAACTGCATCATTTTTTCCTATTTGAATGTGTATTCTCTTTTTATTTTGAAAGATTTGTTCAATTACGGGATTTGCGGGAGAATATTTAACGAATTTCATTATTACTTGGTTGTTATAATAATTCAGCGGTTTTTCCGATATGGGTATTGTAAGAGTCGGAGAGTCTTGTTGGGAATGTATAGTGTTTCCACTGTCACTCTCGCTCTCGTCTTGAGGTAGGTCAATAAGTTCATCAGCTGTGTCTGTTTCGGATGTATTGCGATTTAAGTTAGAGTTACGTTGTTCTAGGTCGGGGTTTTTATCGGCTGTGTCTGTAGATTCGCTGTTTGGATGTTCGCGTTGTTGATTCATCTCATTCATAATTTCAGTGTCAAGTTCATCAGGGGGATTGTTATACATAGAAATATTGTCGAGTTGCTGTTGACTGGAAAGTTCTTTGTTGAAATTTTCCACGTATTGACTTAAGTTAAAATGTTCTTTTTCTTCCTCTACTTCTTTCGTATTAATTTCCATCCTCGAGACGGCATCTGCGTTGGTATTTATTTTTCCTTTCTTATATACAACCTCATAATCGAATTCTTCGAGTTTTAATCGCCATCTGACTAACTTAGAATTTGGATTTTTTATTGAAAATAGCCATTGTAAAGGGCGGTGGTCACTCAGGACTTTGAAGGCTCTGCCCAGCAAATATGGACGAAATACCTTAGTTGCCCACACTATAGCAAGCATTTCTTTCTCTATAGTGGAGTAGTTGGATTCGCTATCGTTTAAAGTTCGTGAAGCGTACGCGATGGGTTTGTCTTTGCCTACAGGGCCTTGAGACAATATTGCGCCTAGGGCTACGTTACTAGCGTCTGTTGTAAGGTTAAAAGGTTGAGAAAAGTCCGGGTATTGAAGTAGTGGTTCATTAACAAGTAATTGTTTGCAAGTTTCGAAACATTTAACAAATTTTTTTGTATGTTCTATTTTTGCGTCCCTTTTTAAACAGGCTGTCAAGGGTTTTGTGATTTTGGCAAAATCCTTTATAAATTTTCGATAATATCCTAATAACTTTTCAATTTCTCTCGTTGTTTTTGGAATTGGTTATTTCAATATGGCATTAATTTTATCCGGGTTCGGTTTTATTCCGTCAGGTGTGATGACATGTCCTAAAAATGCGACTTCCTTCATTAAAAATTCGGATTTATCAAGTTGTACTTTTAAATTTGTTTCTCTAAAACGTTGAAAAACTTTTGACAAATTTACTAAATGTTCTTGTAACGAAGAAGAAAAGATTACAACGTCGTCCATGTACGTAAGACATGTTTCCTTGAATACGTTGTCCATAACTCTTTGAAACGTTGCAGGGGCATTTTTGAGTCCGAAGGGCATCCTTACATACTCGTAATGTCCATGCTCAACATTGAAAGCTGTTTTGGGTACATCTTCTTCCGCCATTTCTATCTGGTGAAAACCACTAGCAAGGTCTAAGGTAGTGAAATATTGACAACGGCCTAATTTGTCTAGGACATCAGTTATGTTCGGTAGGGGATATTTGTCGTTGATTGTTTTTTCATTTACCTTCCGGTAATCGACTACAATTCTCCATTTGATTTTTCCAGAGGCGTCCGGTTTCTTAGGGACAACCCATATTGGTGATGACCATGGTGACTCACTTGGTCTAATAATTCCTTCGTCTAACATTGATGATATTTGCTTCTGTACTTCTTCCTTGTGGACATAAGGGTATCGGTAGGTTTTTGTAAATACAGGAACTTCATCTTTTGTCCTTATTCGGTGTTTTACCTGGTTGGTGAAGGTTAGGTGTGTATTAGGATGATGAAAGACGTCTGAAAATTTCTTGCATAATTTTGTGACGTGGAATTTTTCTTCACTGTTAAGGTGATCGGTCCTAATAAGGTGTTCAATGTCCGTGTTTTGTCCTTCAGTGTTGATGTCTGAAATTTCTGCTGTAAAAATGTGATAATCTTCAAGGTCGATTTTCTTCGCAACGATCGGTTCCGTAAGGGCTATTTTAATTTCTTCATCGCTGTTGTTAACCAAAGCTACATGGGCAAGTTGGTTATTGGCTTCACTAAGGGTTTCATGAAGTGTTGCACCTTGAATTATTTGTTTTGGAAGAAGGATCGGTCCTTGATCTTCTAAAACAGGTAGTCTAACGCGTGTTATAGAGTGTGGATCTAATTGTATTGAGTAAAATTGTGTTTTGTTTGTTTCATAATAGTGTATGGGTAAAGTCGAGTTTTCAGTCAGTAATTTTGATTTTGGAAAGTCTAAACGTGCTTGTAATAATTTTAAATTGTCTAAACCAATTAATCCATCGAATGTTTTGTGAAATATAAATAAATAAAATTTCAATTTGTGATTAGAATTAAATTCTGAAAAAGAAGGTATTTCAGCGCAAAATTCTTGAGAATAATTTTGGAAAAGTTACAACAAAAGGTTCATGTTTTATAAAAATTTTTATAAAATTTTTGAGCGATATCAGGATTTAAAAATGATTTCGTAGCACCAGTGTCTATAAGCAGGTTTAATGGTGGGTCTGATATTGCGATGTCTGGAAGCTCTTTTTTGTCGGTAAAGGTGTGAAGTTCTACTATGTTTTTCCCGTTGAACTGGCTTCTAGAGGAAAATTCACTGTCGGTTCTGATAGTTGGTTTCTCTACATTATATTCGGATTCGGGGTAATCGTACTCTGGGTCTTCTTGGTCCTCAAGGTAGTATGGATCTTCAGGGTAATATTCTTCTTGCTTTATGTTGAATAACTCTTCAAAAGTAAATGTTGGTCTTGAATTTGGGTGTGGCCTAAAATGATTTCTAAATTGATTTTGGTGGGGTTGTCTGAAGGTGTTGTTCGATGAAATACTCATTGGCGTTGGTGTGGATAATTTTGGAGTGCCAGGTTTGGGTTTCCATACGTTATGCGGTTTTCCGAAAACTTGTTGGTTAGATGGCAGGCGTCGAGGTGGAAGTGATTTCGGCGTCAGCATCACAGGTCCGCTTGGAAATGGGCGTGGTTGTTGCTGTTGTTGCCACTGAGGTCCGTACTGGTACGGCATCGAAGGCGAAATTGTGGTTGTAGCCAATTGGATTTATTTTGAGCTGGAATCTGTGGTTTTGATGGTGGATGTATTGACGCTTGTTTTTTTTGGAGGTAGTTTATGTTATTCTCCTCTTGGATGTATTGCATAGCTACCGCGAGGTTTGCTGACCTCATTGCTCGGATGGTTGCTTGCTTTCTAAAGAAATCTTTCTTGCTACCTTTGATGATTACATTATCATTATGTAAATCAATGTAATTACACAAAGAGTTTAAAATTCCCATGCATTTTTCATAGAACTGTAATGGTTGTTCGTGTGGTAATTGCTTCAGATTGACCAAGTCTCTGGTTAAGGAATTTTCATCTCGTTGATCCCCAAAGTTTTGTATGAGGGTGATCTTTACATCGTCCCATGTTTCGCAACCATAAACGGAGACAACTTCTTTTGCTCTACCAGTGAGTTTGCTCAGAATTCCTCGGAATAATAAAATGTTCTGGAGACTTCCCTGGTTCGTGCTGTCGTAGTAGTGTGTAAATAGAGTTGTGGAGATATTCAAAAAATCGTGAAGTTTGTTAGGGTTACCTTCGAAGTTTGGCAAGATGACCAAGTTTTTTACATCGAAGACAGATCGTGGTACCATAATTACGATTAAATATATATACACAACTATTACTAAATTCAATAGACCCCCGGTAGCGCAGAGGGAATGTGCTCGAACCTCCAAAATTTCACTAATTCAGAGGCTGAACCGAGTCTCGTACCCGGGTTCGAATCCCAGCCATGCCACGGCTTTTAATTAATAAAAAAGACGTGACGTCATCTCGGGGGTACGGTTGTCTCTGGTAACAGGCAAAATCCATGAGAAAGAGAATCATTGCTCCTTACCAACCCGCATTGAGGCAACGTGGTAAGGTATGCCTCAGAACCTCAAACATGTCGAATTACAAAACTCACGGAATTGTACCCCAGGTGGGTAAGCAATCCCACACCGGGAAACCGCTCTGCCACAAGGATTCTGGTGGAGGCAAACATTCGACTACACTACATCTAGCAACATATAACTGCCGAACACTCTCGAACCAAGCTAGAATTGAAGAATTAGAACAAGAGGCAGTAAAAATCAAGTGGGATATCATTGGCATAAGTGAAGTTAGGAGGAAAAACGAAGACCTAATAACACTTGAATCAGGCAACCTCCTATACCACCGAGTAATACCAACAGGAAGAACTAGTGGTGTTGGATTCCTCATCCGTAAGAGATGGACCGATAAAATTATAGGCGTGTCCGGAACATCA
Organism: Octodonta nipae; assembly: GCA_034190945.1. Classification (NCBI taxonomy): domain Eukaryota; kingdom Metazoa; phylum Arthropoda; class Insecta; order Coleoptera; family Chrysomelidae; genus Octodonta; species Octodonta nipae. The sequence goes on from CM067219.1 coordinate 62,098,253, forward strand.
GACAGAGTAGCAAGTCTAACATTGTCGCTTTCGAAAAGATACTCTATTCAAATAATACAAGTTTACGCCCCAACAATTAGCCATTCTGACGAAGAAATCGAACAACTATACAGCGAAATCAAAGAGGCCTTAGATACCAACAACAGCCATTTCAAATACATTATCGGCGACTTCAACGCGAAAATAGGGAAAAAACAAGACCGAGAAGGATCAGTGGGGAACTTCGGGTTCGGTGAACGAAACGAAAGAGGTGAGAGATTACTACAGTTCGCACACTATCAGAACATGTACATATCAAATTCCTTCTTCAAGAAAAATTCTAATAGGAAATGGACTTGGGAAGCTCCAAATGCGTCAGTCAAAAATGAAATTGACTTTGTCCAGACAAACAAGATTAATACCATCAAAGATGTAAGCACGCTAAATAAATTCAGGACAGGAAGCGATCACAGACTTGTCAGAGCAAGGATTGTCCTTAATACGAAACTGGAGAGATTTAAACTTACTAGGAAGACGCCCGCTCCTAGCATAGACATTAACAACATGAAAGAAAATTCTGAAAAATATCAGACGCTGATAGAAGAGAAGCTCCGGGAACAACAACTAATGAATACAATACTGACCTATGCTAAAGAAATAGGCGGAAGCCAACAACGAAACAAACACAAGAAGCTTAGTTCGGAAACAAAGGCGTTGCTTCAGAAAAGAAGAGAACTGAAAAGGACAACAGACATCCAACGCATAGAATACAGTGAACTATGCAAGACAATAAGAAAGAAAATTGCAGAGGATATAAAAAAATACAACGAAAAATTGGTAGAAACTGCAATTGAAAATCGGAAAAGTTATAAAAACGCTAAGAAAGCATTGATAATTGGGAAAAGACAAGTAATCGCATTGACAGAAGAAAATATCAGAATAACGGATAGACACAAAATAATGGAGCATGTCACGAAATTCTACAAGGATCTATACAAAGCCTCCGAATCTCTGGAAATACAGCTGACGAAAGAAGAAATACCGGAAATACTTGTGGAGGAAGTGGAATCAGCGGTCAACAAAATGAAAAATGGCAAGACAGCAGGTAACGACGCAATAACGGCTGAACTACTAAAATACGCTGGTAGAGAAGCATGGAAACGTCTAGCCAAAATATATACGAATTGCCTAAGAACCAGACACATCCCAGAAAAATGGAATAGCGCCCTCATAGTATTAATCCAGAAGAAAGGCAATAAAGAAGACATTCGGAACTACAGACCGATAAGTCTCCTGCCGGTAGTGTACAAAATATTCACTAAAATCATACAAAACAGAATACAGAGTACACTAGATTCCGCTCAACCCCGAGAACAAGCCGGATTTCGTAGTGGCTTCAGCACAATCGATCACATACACACTATAAGGGAAGTTATCAGTCGAACTAGAGAATATCAAATACCACTTGCCTTGGCCTTCATTGACTTCGAAAAAGCGTTCGACACTATATATCCGAAGGCGGTAATCAACGCCCTGAGTGAACAAGGTGTAGATAAGCCATACATAGAAACGTTGGCTAATATATACAAGGAAGCCAAAGCCAAAATCAGAATATACGAAGGCAGCCCTGAATTTCCTACTAACAGAGGAGTCAGACAAGGTGACTCAATATCACCGAAGCTATTCACAGCGGCATTAGAGAGTATCTTTCGAAGATTAGACTGGGACTACAAAGGACTGAACCTAGATGGAGAATATCTAAACCATCTGAGATTCGCCGATGACATTGTCCTAATTGCCAATAATGCAGGAGAACTACAAAATCAAATCAATGAACTTAGCAGAGTAAGCAAGGAAATAGGCCTAAAAATAAATATCGGAAAAACAAAGATAATGTACAACGAACTAATAGACACACAAGACATCACAATAGATAACACAGTTCTGGAAATAGTAGAACAATATATATACCTAGGTCAATTAATACACATATCAGGTTTGCTACTACCAGAAATAAACAGAAGGATCAAACTTGCATGGATGACGTTTGGAAGAAACTCCATAATCTTCAAGTCACGAATGGCATTCCGCCTTAAGAAGAAAGTCTGTGATCAGTGTGTTCTACCAGTACTGACATACGGTTGTGAAACCTGGATTCTGAAAACCGAACTTACAAGAAAACTTCAAGTAGCACAAAGGTCTATGGAAAGATGCATGATCGGAATAACGAGAAGAGATCGGAAGAGAATAGAGTGGATAAGGAACAAAACCCAGGTAATAGATGTTATCCACAGAGTGAAATCTCTGAAGTGGCAATGTGCAGGACATTTGGCAAGAAGACAAGATAATAGGTGGTCAACAAAAATCACACAATGGTATCCTAGGGGTGTTAAAAGACCAAGGAAACGCCCCAATGTAAGATGGGACTATGACATCAAGAAAATAGCAGGCATAACCTGGTCCCAAAAAGCGTACAACAGAACAACATGGAGAGATTTGCGAAACGAATATGTAAGAGAGGCTACACCATAAAATAATGGTTGAAATTAGCTGCATATGATGATGATGATGATGATTACTAAATTCGTGAGAAATCGTTTCTTCACTATTAAAAGCAATTTTCAAAAATGGGAAAATCTTATTCACAGATTTTCGTTCAGTTTCAAAACGTTTTTCTCAAATTTAACTCTGCACTCTGATCAAAAAGGATTTGGGTACAAAGGAGTCGACAAGAATTTTCTACTTACAATAAGTAACTGGTGATGACTCGATGCATCTGGAACTACTGATCTGCTTTGTCCAATGGTCGTCCAAATTCCCGGTTGGAAGTTGGTTCTTCAGAATTGTGCATAAACGTTTGAAAACGAACTTTTTCCTTTTGCCTGGATACTTCCACAATCCTACTGGCTGCGCCAGTAATATACTTGTTTCTTAAAACTTAGTTTTTAAAAACAATTTATTTTAAGTCAAGCACTACAAGTTTTATTAGACTAAGACAAGCATCTCAACTACTCAAAGATTCTAGTCGAACTGTAAACAAATTGGATTATCATAATGCAAATTAATGCTTAAACGGAATATAATGTCAAGGCGACACAACGGCGCTGCTGACTGTGTGCTCGTGTCGTCTGTGCTTCATCAGCGTATCCTTTGTGGATTGTTCATGTAACTATATAATTGGGAAACAAATAACACTATTATACAAATACTTTATTCTGGGTTGGTAATTTGTTGAGCATCGCTGGAAATCTCCATGGCAACGTTTTCATTCATGATAGATTCTATATTATCAACCAGGTCAGAATCATACAATGGCTCAAGAGAATGGTGCTGATTTCGCAGTGTGTTGCCTCTAGCGAACAATTTTAAGTTCCCAAGTCGGAACTTGAGAGAGTTACCTATATCAATGGGATGTGAGACATTGAACCATTCTTTAACAAGTTGAGCATTTGGATGTTTCTTCAGCACTGCCTTTATAGCTGCTCGGAAAAACCCCCGCTGTCTACGTATGAGGTACCATTCGCTCTTACTAAGAGCTAACAGAGCCATACATCTCTGTTTTTCGTGGTTGATGGACTTGGGAGCCACATGATGAACTACTTCGTTCCTCAAGCGTTTCACTACCTGAGACTGTATTCTTTGAGAAACAACTTTCAGAACCTCATATTGACGTTGCGATGCCTTGACAGATTCCTATTCTAATCGAACTCGATGCAGTTCGGCTTTGGCTCGTGCTACCTCAGCTTGAATACGTTCTTTTTCAGCCTTAACTCGTTCCTCATCAGCTCGCATACGATCACGATCTGCTTTGTTTCTCCCTTCTTCCGCTTGTAATCGTTCTTTTTGCATTTGTATTATCTCAGCCTCAGCAGTATTCTTTACTTGTATCACAATCTGCTTAAGTTCAGCCAACTCAGTCATCAAATGGTTGTTTTGGGCAGAAATTAGGTCGTTGTGTGCAGAAAGTTGTTTGAGGCGTATTTCCTCGTGATACTTCTCTTACTTGATATATTTCAAAGAGATGCGTTTAATTAAAGTATAGAGGATGCGAATTTCGTAGCCTTCTGCATAAACAGCATTTCAAAGTCTATTGCGCTCATGCAAATGTATTTCTTTTGAGTTATATATTCATCTTGAATTTCCTCGTACTTCATAGTTGGTTGCTGCGTCTTGAGTAAATCCATAAAATGATATTTTTTATGTCTGTACTCACCAGCGTAACCACACCACTCCAGGACATTATCATCGATGAGTACTTTGTCTGCCCAGGTTAGCTTCCAGAAGAAAGCATTGCGTCTGTCATTTTCAACGTCGACACCGAATTTGATACATACTTCAGTATAGGTTAATTTACCCATCGGTGTAATCCACAGTCTAACATCTTGATCACTTTCAACTTTATTTTGGTTAGGCTGAATAGATACCATCTTGGAATTGTTGTTGAAATACGTTAATTAATTGTTGCAAACTAACTAAAACTTTTGTCTTCGTTAACATAACTAAAGGATGTATCTTGTGGATGTATCACAGAGAAAGGGAGGGGGGGCCCGGTTTTCGGGGCCAGCAATGCCAGATTTCAATATTTACCTAGATCTCGGAAAATGTTTTATTCATATATTCCTTGTTAAAGTGATGGAGCAACATTGCCATATTTCTCTAAATCTCTGAAAACACACAAGTTTTATGGAGAGATAACAATGTTCGCACTAGCGTTCTATTCGGAAGTAAATTTCAAGTACTTATCTATGGCCTGTTATGACAGTAAAACAATGTGTATTTAAAATTTTATTTCAAAGCTACATAATATATTATGAGATACCATTACCAAATTCAAATGCATTTATGTTTATTTCCAAAGAAATAATACGTTTTAAGACCCAACCACTACCTTCTATTGAAAATTCTTCGAGGGAATTCATAATTGGATCTTTTACGTGATTGTCAAACCATTCATCCAAGTCTGTTCCCCGATCAATAATTTCATTTTTAGTATTAAAAGATTTGTGATTCGTAATTTCATCCATAAAATCCTCTTCAGTGCCATTGTAAAAGAAAAAATTTAAGTTTGTAGCGTAATGGCGTGCCATCTTTTGGAAATTCTGCAAAATATGCTGGTAGTAGCCCATCAATTAGCAATGTCCGCCTCCTTAGCGAAAAATCAGATCTATTTGAGCAATTCATAGAAAAGCATACCGCCACATTTTACACCCCCTGTGGTATATTTGTGTACAGAATGTTTTGTGATATAAAAGTCAATAACACAAAACCAGTAGTAGTAGTAGCTTTCAATAATATTATTATTGAAAATGATGTATACGTCTTTATTGTTCAACTAACAATTTTATAATGCAACACTTATAACTTTACACCCTGTTTTGTATTCACCCAGAAATGGCATAATAATTCATCTTAATGTAGTAGCTCGAATAGATTTAAAAAAATTGTATGATATTTTTTATAATTTTAATAAAACATAATCTTTCTAATACTCTCGTTTATTTGTTCCCTCTAATTTCAACAATCCACCTGAAATCAAATAGCTTGCCGGAATCCGACTAGTTGACCTTCACAATGATCACAGTCTCTTGACCCCATACCCAGCATCTTGATCTTTGCAAAAACAAGTCTGTACTCGTAAAAATCGCGAAACGTGATTCCAACCGTCACGTCAACTGTTTACAAGCCATTACTTGCAAAAATCGTGAATCCAGCCGGCCGACCTTGATGGGATACCAATGCTAATGACGCTTGTTCATAGGCGACCAAATGTGGAGGTGTCGCGTATATTATGGTGGATGCGCTGGTATCAGTCTTTAACTAAATCTATATATAAATAGGCTAAGACAAAATGATTAAGTACCATTTTCGCCTCTGTCTCTCAACCGATTTTCTTCATTTTTATTTTGTTTCGTAGCTACTGACGACCTTCAGTGCAGAATGCTAATATTAATTTATAATAATGGTTCATTCATTAAATAAAATATAATAAAAATTCATTATTTACGTCATAATGTCAACGCCAAAGAACTGAATGTGCCGCGTTCCGCCACCGCCAGACTCAAAACATTGAGTAATTATATATAGAGGGACCTATGCTGTTTATACTTAGAGCATGTACTACTGGAAGTGGCATACAAGAGTTGTTATTGTTTAGTGGTAAAGTAATCGTTGTATATTATAATTATACAGGGCGATTTCAGATATGTTCAAAATAATTTTTTTCGTGGGTGGCACATAAGCAGTTGTATATATAGGGTGTTTAAAATACAGAGTAGAGTGCAATTATAACTAATAAAATAATTATATAGGGAAGCCCATTAGCGGTTGAATTTACAGGGCTCTTGGAATAGAAGGTGCAGTAGAATTACGGTTATACAGGGTGGTGCAAAGAGTATTATACAGAGATGCATATACAGGGTGGCGGAAATGGAAATGCAACATTTTGTAACCCATAAGCAGTTGTATATATAGGGAAGATGAAATATAGGGTGAGAGGAATTATAGATATACAGGATGATGATAAAAAATGTTAGAAACGGAAATGATTTATAGAGTAGCCCACGAAGAGTTCCATATATATGATGATTGAAATATAGGTCAGAGTAGAATTATAGTTACAGAAGATAGTTAAAAATTTCATAAACAAAAAGAGTAAATACCGTGGCTCATAGGCAGTGGCATATACAGAATGGTTTACCGGGTGGTTCAAAAATGTTAAAAAATATTATGCGTGGTCCATGAGCAGTTGCATATACAGGGTGGTGGAAATATATAATGAGATGGAATTATTATAATGAGGATTTTAATAAATGTTTGAGAATTGAGTGCAATTATAGCTATACAGACAGGTTAGAAAAAATAAATATGTATGGTAGCCCATTAGCGGTTGCGTTGTTGTCATATTAAATTAAGAATTACGAATTTGAACACAAATAATGTCCTATGAATTATATCTGAAGAAAACTTGAATTTCGTTACTTATTTGTAGAAGCGAGATGTAAGACCGACATCTAGGATTGTCGAGGAAACTATCACACAGAGGTTCCTAATCTGGATCCTTTCCCTGTAATTGCTGTTCTCCCTAAAGTCCTAGGATAGAATGTCAAAATAAAATTTTCAGGTTATTTAACCTGCCAGAGATATTGACACAATTCGTCAAATTTCGACCACTGGGCGACAGCTAGTAATAATAATTATCTCAACAATTACAAGTGTATTTTTAATTACACAAACATTACCAAACAAGACACACATTATTCATACATACACATGCAATAAATAACCCGCCCAAGGTGATTCCACCGCGGACCAGCTCGATTTCAAAATGTGATTTTAATCCCACAAGAAAAGGTGATCTGTCGTTCTCCTGTACTATCTACTACGCCGTGTATTTCTACATGCAAAATCCAATAGCTGGCCGATATTCGACTAGTTGACCTTCACTATGATCGCAGTCTCTTGACCCCATACCCATAGCCTTGATCTTTGCAAAAACAAGTCTGTACTCGTAAAAATCGCGAAACGTGATTCCAACCACTAAGCTATTTCGCATTGCCAGTGGCGGGCGGATGGAAAATTTACACACTATTAAATTTTATTCAATGAAAATTAACGTTTTCGCATTTTTCTGCATTAACACTGCAACCAACTTAATGAAACTCGTACAACTTTTCAACAGGCACCTAACATACCCAATAACCCACACAACCAGTGCCAGCGGTCTACGGGGGCGCAAATACTGATATATTTGCCTACTGGCCCAAGTGGTCCAAAACTCTCATATCTCATCTACTAAAGTCAATTAAAGGCATCATCATCACTTAAACTTGTCTCGTACACTGCTGGATATAGACCTCCTAGAAGTGTGTCCAATTTTATCTTTTTCGTAACAGTTGCTACCCATTTTGTGGGTATTGACATCTGATAGGAAGATTAGCTACCGAAAATGTTTTTTATTACTGTCAAATAAAAACTTGAAATCTTTTTTTAGGGTTCCGTATATACACTATACGGATACCCTTATAATTTCACTCAGGATTTCTGCCTCTGTCACATCACAGCAATTTTCTCCTAAACTGCTGGAAGGAAGAGGTTGAAATTTGGTATCAATGTATAGTTTGGTGACTTGATCAGGAGGACATATCGCAAAAGAAGAAATTTTGATTTAAGGAGTACTTCCTTATCTCCAAAACCATAAGCTGGAAAATTTTGAAAAAAAATTGAGTTATAGCCCCTCACCTGAACTTTAATGAAAAATTAAGGACAAACCCCTAATATTTATTTTGGGGGGCAAATTATAGAATTAAATGGAAAATATAAAATTAAAATTATTTCTAACCCATCATGTTATATATCAAATAAAAGGGCTCATTATGACGAAAAAAAATATATTTTTTTTGATATTTTTAAAATAAATTAATTAAAAGTTATTAACAAAAATATAAAAAAATTTACCCATCCCCCCCCCCTTATCTCCGAAACCATGAGCTGTAAAATTTTGAAAAAAAATAGGTATAGCGCCTCACCGGAAATTTACTGGAAAAATAAGGGGAAACCCCTAATATTCATTTTGGGGGGCAAATTATAGAATTAAATGGAAAATAAAAAATTTAACTTGTTTCTAACGTATCATGTAATATATCAAATCACAGGGCTCATTATGACTATTACAAACATATTTTTTTTATTTTTTTTTTAATAAATATTTTAAAATATATTAAATAAAAATATTAAAAAAATACCCATTCCCCCCTTTATTCCCCAAACTATAAGACCTAATTTTTTTTATTTACAGGAAAAATACGAAGAAATCTTTAATAGTAATAATGGGGGGCAATTTATAGAAATAAACGGAAAATAAAAAATATTTTTTTAACGTGTCATGCAATATATCAAATGAAGGGGCTCGTTATGAGAAATACAAATATATATTTTTAAAATTAATTGTTTACAAGATATTAACATATAGATATAAAAAATTCTCATTTCTCGCTTTATTTCTGAAACCATACTACGTAAAATTTTGAAAATAATTAGGGGTACTGGGGGTCACTTGAAATTTATAAGAAAAATTATTAGAAAACCTCCATGGTAATTTTAGGGACAAATTATACAATTAAATGGAAAATAAAAATTCAATTTTCAAACGAATCATGTAATATATCAAATAAAAGACTCATTATGTGAATTACAAATATATCATATTTTTAAATCATTTGTTTAGCAAAGATATTAAACATCGACTTAATTCCCATTTTAGAAACTATACTATTTAAATTTTGAAAAATATATTTTATTTGTATTTTTAAATAATTTGAATAACAGATTTAATAATTTATAATTTAAAACTTGACCTATTGTGCCCTTTATCTTCCAATCTATAGAACCTCAAAATTCAGACAATAGATTATAAAAGGCTTCCCTGAAAGCGAATCTTGAAGGTGGTACGGAACCCTTACAATGCGAGTCCAACTCGCACTTGACCAAATTATTTTTTTTGTTTTTTATATTTCTTATCTATTTCATATGTTTTGTTTGGCTCATTGCACTGTGTTTGAACTGTTTATTGAGTAGTGACATTGTGATTTTTTTAAAAGATGGTAAAATTAACTGAAGGAATTGAAATTATTAGCATAGTCGGATTTGGAGACAGGATGCGCACACAACAAAAAATTCCACAGGTGTATCTTGAAGAAGATACACGGCATATCACAAAAATAGTTTTGTTAACACATTTTTACTTCCTAGTTAATTATATGAGGTGTTTAAGATAGCAACAACCGAAATTTTGAGATTTTTTGTGACTTCTCAGCAACAGAACAAAAATTTACAATATCAAATGTAAGTGTATTGTATGCGCATTTTTTTATCCTACTAAATTAGATGTTGATCGATAGGATTGGTTAATTAATAAGCGAGTTATTTGTGAAAATTTTGAAAAAAGGCATTTTTCAAACATTCGTAGTTATTGCATAAAAAAAATTTTAACGATGAAACTTGGCAAACAGTTTCACTTGCCTATGGAAAATACCTGTTAAAAATTTCAACTTCATAACTTCAAAGGTTTTCTCACAAATGTATTTTTTACGATAGATCTTTATTTTTAATTATGTATACAATGCTCCCATTTTGCCTCAAATTATATTTTCTATAAATCTGTATGGGACATGGTAATTATCCAATCTTTCGGCACAACTCGTCATACTTTCTTTAATGTTTGTTCTAGTGTATTTGAAATTTTGCATTTTGGTATTTCACAAAGCATTAATATTAGTGGAAAGAGAACATGATTTCCCCTCACGGTACAATACAAATAGCATGGCATTGAATTGACATCACGTTTAAAATGCTTTTCCCAAGGAAATTACATATACATATACGAGGGTAAGTCAAATATAGACGGTAATTTTGCAATTCTGCTTAGAATGAATTTCGAGGTAGATCATGTTGTGTGGTGTACATGTCTGGTTTATGAGGAGTGGGGAAACAAAACAGGTTCGCGGGTATGCTTGGCTTTGTCCTCAGTACCTATTGTATGATCAGTGATCAGTACAGAGTAAAGTCATGACCGAGCAAGAAGATATATTCATCTGTTGCGCAAAAGATTTACCATAAAGTTTTTAACCACTGAAGGCGTCGTTAAACCCTCATAAATTTTAACTCATCTAAAGCCACAGTTTGGGAGGGTACACTGCCTCAGAATCGTGGGTATATGTGACTGAGAAACTCTAAGTGTGGACCAGAACGATAATCACGATCGACGCCCAAAGACAACCCTTACAGCTGACAATACCAGTAGAGTTCGAAAGATGCTTGAACGTGGCCGCCAATTTACCGTGGAAGAAGAAGTTTGAAAATATTAAAGTCCAACGTAGTATCATATTTAATCATTCGACGATTTTAAAAAGAAAAAACTTTTCTTTTGTTCTGCACCATCTCACCGTCACTGCAGTTATTTATACTAGGTGGTTAAAATATAAGATGTAGTGGAATTATAGTTTATAGGGTGGTTAAAAAATGTTATATATCCACAAGTAGTTCACAAGTTTTCAAGTAGCATATTATAGGATGGTTGAAATATGTAGCAGAGTATGATTACAGCTATACAGGAAGGTTTAAAAAATATTATAAAGGAATGTTATGATCCACAAGCTGTTTCATATACCGGATAGATAAAATATAGGGTGGACTAGAATTTTAAGTATACAGAGTGGTGAAAAAATGTTATATTGGGTGGCCCCTAAGTAGTTGCATATACAAGTTGTTGAAATATAGCGTGGAATAGAATAATAATTATACAGTGTGGGTAAAAAAAGTTAGAATTTTGTTATATAGGGTGGAGCATGAGTTATTGCATATATGGAGTAACTGAAATATGGGCAAAGTAAAGTTATCGTTACACAGTGTGATTCAAACAAGGTTTGAAAAAGTTGCAAATGAAGGATGGTTTAAATGAAGTGTGGAGAGAAATTATATTTTATACTTTGCTTCAAAAATTTTGAGGTAATAGCGTAGCTGATAATTAGTTTCACAGATAGGAAAATGAATGAAAAATTGTTACATAAGGTGTCCCATAAGCAGTTGCAGTTATGGTGAAATTTATTGGGAATTGATGAATTTATATTTATACAGGGTCATACAAAAAATGTCAAACTGGGTGGCCGATAAGTAGATGCACATACAAGGTGGTTGAAATAGAGGGTGGAGTTGAATTATAGTTAAATAGTGTGGATAAAAAATTGTTCTCATTGTTTTTTAGATAGATCATGAGATGTTGTATATATGCAATATCTGAAACATAGGGCGAAGTAAAATTTAGTTATACAGTGTGATTAAAACATGTTAGAAAAAGTTGCATATATCGGGTAGTTGACATATAAAGTGAAGACAAATTATATTTTCCAGGATGGATAAAAAAGATTTCAAAAATGGTTATTTAGCGTCGTTATACAGGATGTTTAAAAAACTGATAGACCAGTAAGTTATAATGGGTTACTAATTGGTAGCAGTGTACACAAGATAATTTAAATATAGATGAAAGTTATAGCTATAGGAGGCAGTTCTTAAAAATATTGAATAAAATTGTTATGTAGGGTGGCCATCAATAGTTGCGGTTTGGATGAAATGGGTCCGAGATTGGTTATACAGAGCGGTACAAAAAATGTTATATTGGGTGCACCGCAAATAGTTGTATATATATATATATATATATATATATATATATATATATATATATATATGAATTAAGCTAGGTGGACACCCACGCCCACCAACACCCAACGAATCACCGCACCACCCCTTCTTCACGCGACATCCCCTCCTAATCGACCGATAACTATAAACAAAAGAAGCAGCGCAGATTCACCTTCAGTTCAGTTACCTAGTGACTCTTGGGGAGTAGGCAGGTTGAGGCCCCGAGTTCGATCTAGACTCTGAAACTCTATTTTTTTTTGTCTCTTGATAATGGTTCCAAAGCAGGAGTCGAAACGTCGAGTATTTAATAAATTCAGACTCGGTTCTCACCCGGAACCTAGCTTACTTCATAATAATGACCGCGGAAGCCTTTCAGAACATATATATATATATATATATATATATATATATATATATATATATATATATATATACAGGGTGTAAATAGTTTGAGTGCATATATTTTAGGTGGAGGTAGTATACACCAAATTAAACAAAAAACTCTTATACCATTATGGTCAGTAGGCCTTAATAACCAAGAAAATCACTAAAACATATTTAGTAAATTATTGTCAATCCGGCAACGTCGCTCGCGTTCGAAGCAGATTCACTCTTAGCGCGAATAATAAAGGAATGACTACGCCGACAAAAAACCTGTGTTTTTATATTGACTGATGATATTGACCTTAGAATTAAATAAAAATGTATGAAATATTTTGTTGAAAATATTTACGTTTTCAATACAAGGTATTGCAATTAGAATTTGTATTTGGCGGTTTCTTATATGCAATTATACAAAGTTGGGTAAATATGACATTCAACTCAAGAGATCTGTATATGTAGTTTTTTACGAGTTAAATTATTTGAAGAATCATTATTACTGATTTAATTAATATTATTTATATTAGACAAGTAAATATGTAATCCTACTTACCGAATTTATTATAATGATAGAACTGAGTTGAAACAACGGATTATTCACAGCCTTTCCCAGTATAACATTCTTGCTATTCTGCAATTACGTCTGCTTTCCCCATAAATTAAGGGCATGTCATGTCTTTCCCTAATTGTATAATCGGCCATTATTTATCACAAATAAATACTGTCGCACTATTCTTAATTTTCCAACTTACACACTAATCACAACCGATTTTATTTATTTAAAAAATATATTAAATGGAAAGCAAACCACGAAGTCTACATCAAATAGAGATCATTCAAATCACTTTACCGTTTATCTATTCTTATTTACAAGAATCGAAATCGCAAAAAACAATTGGAAATCTCAGTCGTCGTTAAAGTAAAATGCCACGTTGCCATATCTATTCGGAGAAACTTACACTAAATTATAAAAGCATATTTCGAGTTTAAATAATCAATTTTCATTTTTAATTTGGCTATTAAAGATGTATAAGCTATTGAGTATTTACATATTTAGGTTTACCGACATTTTGAAATCGAAATTATTGTATTATTCACTGTAGCAAGGGCTACATAAACTCTAACTTTATATGTCCTTTTTGGCAAAACTATTGTTCTTCAAAATCTTTGCACTCAAACCGTTTACACCCTGTATATATATATATATATATATATATATATATATATATATATATATATATATATATATGTATATATAAAGTATGTATGCTGTTTTCTTTGACCTTATTTATATTACATAAATTAGTTGATTGTAAATTTTTTTTATTTTAGGTCGTTACAAATGATGACTGTGTTTATTTCATATGTTTTTATGATGACGTTACTTGTAAAGTCACAATTTTCAATTTTTTCTCTTAAACGTTTTACATTTTTTTCAATTTGACACAACACTAAAAACTAACATGGTGTGTCCTTTCAGAGACAACGATAGAAACTAATCCAAACTGACCTGTTTATTCTTTTGATAGAGTTGAGGGATGCTTTCCGGGTTATACTAAATGTTTACTTGCAAAAGTCAATTTATTTCAGTTTTAAATGTCGGTTATACATTTGGGACTTGTGCAATGATTTTTTATTGAGCTTTTTCTTTTCGTATGTACCCCATACAGGGTGGTGTGCTTTCAGGTCAGACCGTATTAATATCCATTGGTGTAGACTAAGCTAAAATATGGAGCTGTAGATTTTACTTAATTTATTTATGTCTTTTTTGTCATTTATTGCAGTACTGCTTTTGTGAATATTAATCATTTCTAAAAACTCTCTCTTTTTTAAATTAATTTCTGTTGTAAGGATTTTAGTTTTTTTTTATTGAAATGTATGATTTTTTTTGTTTCGTGGTTAGTTAGGGCTGTTTTGTTTTTTTATCATACTGATGACCTTTTAATCTGTTTTCTAGATACTGAGATGTTTGTCCAATATATGTGGCTTCACAATCATTACACGGAATTTCATATATGATGTTACTTTTTTTTGTTATTAGGGGTTTTTGTTTTAAGATTACTGAAATGTTTGGACAATAAATTATAGCCTTTGTGACTTGTGATATTATATTTTCTAAAGTAACTTGATAATTGGTTTGATTGTCCCTCTATATATGATAATGAAATATATATATGTTATTTGTATTATCTTGGCTTTTTTTGTTAGTGTTATTATAATATTTATGTATTCTTTTTTTTTAATTTTATTTATCATGTCTATAGGGTAATTATTTTTCTCGAGCGCAAGTTGTTGATGTTACAATACATAGAAATAGTAATAATATAAAAACGGAATGGTACACAAAACAAACTTGGTCGTCACGATACCAAAATTTCGAATCAAGTCATCACATTTCTCACAAAAAATCGGTGATTATAGGATTAGCAGATAGGGCAATTCAGCTGTCAGACCCTGAATTTAGAACTTTAGCAATAAAGAAAGCAAAACTTGCACTCGAGAAAAGTAATTACAACATAGACATGATAAATAAAATAATAAAAAAACAATACATAAATATTATAATAACACTAACAAAAAAAGCCAAGATAATACAAATAACAGATATATTCCATTACCATATATAGAGGGACAATCAAACCAATTATCGAGTTACTTTAAAAAATATAATATCACAACAAGTCACAAAGGGTATAATTTATTGTCCAAACATTTCAGTAATCTTAAAACAAAAACCCCTATTAACAAAAAAGTAACATCATATATGAAATTCCATGTAATGACTGTGAAGCCACATATATTGGACAAATATCTCAGTATCTAGAAAACAGATTAAAAGGTCATCAATATGATAGAAAAAAATAAAACAGCCCTAACTATCCACGAAAAATCAAAAAATCATAAATTTCAATATAAAAACACAAAAATCCTTACAACAGAAACTAATTTAAAAAAGAGGGAGTTTTTAGAAATGATTAATATTCACAGTACTGCAATAAATGACAAAAAAGACATAAATAAATTAAGTAAAATCTACACCTCCATTCTTTAACTTAGTCTACACCAATGGATATTTATACGGTCTGACCTGAAAGCACACCACACTGTATGGGGTACATACGAAAAGAAAAAGCTCAATAAAAAATCATTGTACAAGTCCCAAATGTATAACCGACACTTAAAACTGAAATAAATCGACTTTTGCAAGTAAACATTTAGTATAACCCGGAAATCATCCCTCAACTATATTAAAATAATAATCAGGTCAGTTTGGATTAGTTTCTATCGTTGTCTCTGAAAGGACACACCATGTCAGTTTTTAGTGTTATGTCAAGTTGAAAAAAATGTAAAACGTTCAACAGAAAAAATTGTGACTTTACAAGTGCTAACTCTGTAGGTAAGTCAAAATTATTAGTCTATAATTTCTTAAATGCATCAATAATGTTAATAGTTTTAGAATAGAATTGAAAAAGGCCAAAAACATGGCCGAAACGTCATAATTAAAACATATGAAATAAACACAGTCTAATCATTTGTGACGACCTAAAATCAAAAAAAAATATACAATCAACTAATTTATATCTATATATATACAGGGTGAGTTTTTTTATGATCAATATGGGGATCTCGGAAACTAGCGGAGATAGAGCAATGGTTAAATTGGGAAATATTTGCAGTTTTACTGGCCCAATTTAATGACACTTTCGGATTTGTGTAAAAAGTCATGGCTTACTAGATGTTTTGGAAAAACGAAATTCTGTTGATTTAGTCAAATCCCTTTAGCTCCTTTGTTTTTGATTTTATAATAAAGTGTAAATATCAAAATTGAAGGGAATTGTATCCCGAATATGATTGTCATGTCCTTGTTTGCGTGACAGCTCTCGTTTTGGATATATGACACAAACTTATCTTTTTTTGAATGGAAACCATAGTTGGATATGACCTCAAAAAATCGGAAATTTTTAGAGCTTTTCATCGATATAATACTCGATATAGTTATTCATAAAAATCACGGAGTTATGAATGCTTTTCTCTCTTATTTTCACTTTTAACGTAGGTAGCCATGAGAGTCATTTGAGAGTAATTCCATTAGTAGTGCTGAAGTGACAGTCGATATTGACAAGTTTTCGTGATAAAATGTAATATTCTAAAGAAGAAAAACTGAATAAGGTGGAATGTTATATCATATGCCATAAAAATTCAGTTCGTGCAGCTGAGGAATACTTTCATAGATATTTTAATCGTCGTCAACCTGCTCTATGTACATTTAAGAGGCTTTACGATGGTTTACGTAGATATGGATCTTTTACTAAACCACCAAAGGAACGTAATCAAATTAACGAAGCAGCACAAATAAATGTTTTGGCAATGGTAAATCAAAATCCATCTACATCAACTCGTGAAACTGCGGCAGAAGCTGACACATCTCAACGAACTGTATGTAGTTAAGGTACTGAAAGCGCACAAGTTCCACCCGTAAAAATGTTCAGTTTCTCAAACTTTGCATGCTGGTGACGAACATGGACGTATTTTGTTTTGTACAGGATTTAGATACATTTGCCTTGATAGTTCACAGTTTCCATTAAAGGTAATATGGTCAGATGAAACTAGATTTACTAACTGCGGTATGTTCAATAGACACAATGAGCATATCTGGGCTAAAGAAAACCTTTTCCATGTCGAACAAAGACGACCCCAGAAAAAAATTTGGTTTTAATGTTTGGTGTGGTATCATAGGGTCTACTATTCTGGGGCCTTTTATCTATGACAAATCACTTACTGGGGAGCGCTACTTGCATTTCTTACAATACACTTTTTAAGACATGTAAGTAGTAAGACAACACTTAGATAATATCTATCCAAATTCTTGAATAGGAAGAACTGGCCACGCGAATGTCCAACCCGGTCTCCCGATTTGGCAGTTATAGAGTTCTATTTATGGGGTGCGCTAGCAACCAGAGTATACAAAAGAAAGTATGAGACAGTTGGTGACCTAAGGGAGGCGGTATTACAAGCAATTGAAGCAATTGATAGGCGGCCTGTGAGGGAAGCGGTAATGTCAATCTTAAAAAGATGCAATTTTTCTCTAAATAACAATGGTGTACTTTTCGAACATAAATTGTAACCATTATTATGTACTTTAATTTCTTAAGTTTTTAGTAAGTACCTACTTATTTAGTGTTTTCGTTATATCTAATATACCTAATAAAATATCGTTCAATGTTTTTTGGAATAGTTATTAATAAATCAATTTATTTCATGGCTAACTACGTTAAAAGTGAAAATAAGAGCGAAAAGCATCCATAACTCCGTTATTTTTATGAATAATTATATCGAGTATTATATCGTTGAAAAGCTCTAAAAATGTCCGATTTTTTGAGGTCATAGCCAACTATGGTTGCTATTCAAAAAAAGATAAGTTTGTGTCATATCTCGAAAACGAGAGCTGTCACGCAAACGAGGACATGACAGTCATATTCGGGATACAATTCCCTTCAATTTTGATAATTACACATTTTTATTAAAATCAAAAACAAAGGAGCTAGAGGGATTTGACTAAATCGACAAAATTTCGTTTTTTCAAAATATCCAGTAAGCCATTACTTTTGACAAAAATACGAGTGTCATTAAATTGGGCCAGTAACACTGCAAATCTTTCCCAATTTAACCATTGCTCTATCTCCGCTATCCCCATACTGATCATCAAAAAAAACTCACCCTGAATATATACATATATATATATATATATATATATATATATATATATATATATATATAGTGGTTGAGATCTGGGATTGGTAGAATTATAGTTTTACAGGGTGGATTAAAAAAATTGTTATATAAGATAGACCAGGAACAGTTGTATCCTGCAATATGAAATACCTGAAATATGGGGCGAAGCAAAATTATATTTATATATTGTATTTAACACAATAATAGAAAAAGTTGCATATAAAGGCAGGTTAAAATTATAGTTTACGAAGTGGCTCAAAATTTATTTATTTAGGTGGAGTAGAACTTTACTTAGGTAATTAAAAAATGTTATTTTGGGTGACAAATAAACAGTCGCATATACAGGATGGTTGCAATATAGGATGAAGCAGAGTTAAAATTATACAAGGTGGTTCCAAAAAAATGTTGAATAAAATTGTTATTACGAGGCCCATAAGCACTTTCGGTACTCCGGATTGGTAGATTTATTGTTATGTTAGGTGGTTCAACAAAGTTAGAAGAAATTGTTATATTGGATAGCCCATATGTTTCATAAGCTATTTCTTTTTGCAAAGAATTCTACATTCTATACGCGGGTGAAATCGCGGATTACGGCTAGTACTATTATAAAATTGTAAGTTTGTCTGTTTTGTTTGTTTGTTTGTTTGTTCGGGCATCACGTAAGAACTACTGAACTGATTTTGGTGAATCTTTTTTTGAAGCAAAGCCTATAGTTTGACATAAAATTTGGTAAACATTTTATCTCCTTAATTACTCTATTCGTTCCACAGCATACACCAAATATTAGACACTTGAATCAGCTTAGCTTTTATTCAAAATTCGGAATATGACAATGTAACATGTTTCAATTTAAAAAAAATCAACAGATATATCAACCGTAATTCTATAGGGTGTTCTATATATAGGAAACTTAGTGCGGAGTAATATGACATGCACATGGAAAAAAATATATCAGGTATAACATAGGCAGCTGCACATATAGATTGTGGTTGAAATAAGGGGGAGTGGAATTCGTTATCCGGGGTGCTTCAAAAAAGTTATATTGAGTGGGCCATAAATAGTTGCTTATACCAAGTGGTTCATAAAGGCCAGAGTAGAATTATATTTATATAAGGCGAATATTATGTAAGCAGTTAGGATATTTGAATTATGAATTATGTTCTTGAGTTATTATCCCGTAAAAACAGAATCAGATTTGCAAGAAAACCTTCTAAGCCGTAAACTTGAGATTTTTACGAGTAATGTATCCCGGAAAAATGAAACTTCCTGGGGAGTTTCAAAATTTGACCGGTTTTTATACAATAATTATAAACGATTGCAAAATACTCAATAACTAATTATTCAATCGGCTAGTAGTAGCATAGAAAATACGCATAAAATAATCTGACTTTTGAAACCAGAAATTTTCATTCAGTTGCTGAAAAGTTACAAAACCTACCGAAATTGCGATTTTTGCAACTTTAAACACCTCGTATAATTAACTGAGAAATAAAAAATTGTTAGCAACCGTTTTTATGTGTTATCCGATACACATTTTTTTGCAATTGAAAATAAAAACTTCCCTAGAATAATGAGCAATATTGAGTCTAAATACCGTAACTTTAAACCAATTCGTGATTTACCCAAATCTGGTCGACCCTCAAAATCGGAAGAAGGTCAACTTAACGTTTTGTTGGCAAAATAAGACAATCATGAATCAACACTTAACTAAAAGGCTTCTAAGTTCAATATGAATGCGCCCACAATTCACAAAATTATGAAAAAAACGAGGCATAATCCTTATAAGGTTTGCCTTGTGCATGACCTATCTGAGGACGATGGGTGAAATCAATTCTACGAGTAAATGAAAGAGCTATGCATGAGGAAAATAATCTCGCAAAATTATTTTTTTTTATAACAAGGCTACGTTTATCTTGAACGGACCTGTCAACAGGCAAAACTGCTTTTATTTGGCTACCGACAATCCCGGATGGACGATAAAGTATCCCACTCAACATCCTCACAAAGTGACTGTCTGGTGTTTCATAGTCCAAGCAAACATTCTGGGTCCTTATTTTTAATTTTTTTATTTGTTCGAGTCAATCTTATTCTTGAAGTAATAAATTTATGTCGTCATATTTTGAATACCGATCACGTCACAAATAAGGTTCATCTCTCAAAAAGTGCCTGTGTTTATAACAAAATCGATATGTCAGAGGATATTTTTGAAAAACTTTCACTTTCAGAAATAATTAATTTATTCCTTACTGTTGGCAAGTATACAAGTATATTTCGTTCAAAGATATATCACGGATCACTGATCCGCCATTTTGTACTTTTTGTGCGTTCAGTATTTCTTGAATGGGTTCACTTTTATATGTAACACCTAGCCAAATACCTAGGCCAACAACTTCAACCGTTTGCAGAGGAGGCAGACCCATATGTGAAAAATTCGACACATTTCATCGAAATACTTAGAAAAACTGTCTTACAACCAGAGTGTCTTCTTGTAAGTTTTGACGTAGTGTCCCTTTTCACCAACATCCCTATCGACGAAGCTTTGGATATCATAATAGAAAAATACAAACCACCTCAACACGTTGTAGAGTTAACAAGGCACTGTCTGATGAACACCTATTTTGTTTACGAGAACCAACGATACAAACAAGTGGAAGGAGCTCCAATGGGATTGCCACTCTCACCAGTTATAGCGAACATTTTTCTGGAGAACTTTGAGGAGTTGGCACTAAGAACAGCAACTCTTAAACCCATTTTATGGTTGCGATATGTGGATGATACATTTGTGATTTGGCCTCATGGGAGGGAACACCTCAATACTTTTTTAGACCACCTTAATCGCATCCATCACAAAATAAAATTTACCATGGAGGTTGAAGCCGACAATCAACTGCCGTTCCTTGACGTTCTCATAAATAGGAAGGAAGATGGAACCCTTGGCCATACAGTATATAGGAAAGCAACTCACACCAACAGATACCTTCATGCTAATTCTCATCACCACCCAGCCGAACTACAAGCCGTCGTCAAGACTTTAGTAACTAGATCACAAAGACTAGCTGACCAGGATAACATCAAACAGCAAATGGACAGTTTAAAAACAGCTCTGAGACAAAATGGATTTACAGACCGAAATATACAAAGAGCCCTAAAGTCAAAACCGAGAGAAACAGACGAGGAGCATGAGACACCAATAACCAAGGCTTATTTACCCTATGTCAAGGGGACCACGGACAGTATTGCAAGAATTCTACGGAGACACAATATCGATACTATTTTCAATACAGACAGAAAAATAAGCACGGTGTTGAGGACTCCGAAGACGAGGATCCCTTTAGAACAACAGGGAGTGTACGAGATTCCATGTGCAGACAAATGCAGACATGTACAAACAGTTTTCGTAAGCGAGCGCCTACCTGCGCAACAACAGCAACTCTTTCAAGTCTTTGATTTTGTCGGATGATTCAAGGCCGAGCGTAATAATTTTGAGAAAATTTGTTTCAAGCGTCTGAATGCGGTATTTTATGTAAGGTGTAAATAATGAGTTTGGATATATTAACACTACACAATTGTTTAAATATGTTTATTAGCATATAATATATTATGAATATTCAGAACATCCTTAATAATTAAAACTATTTGTTGTTTTGTTTTTGTACAAAATATACTAAAACCACCATCATCCAACCACATACTGAGATCCAAAGAACAAAGCTAGCAATCAGCCCATACAGTGTCAGGTTCCCCCTTTAAATGTGAAGGATCGTTATGGAAACCATATGCAAATTCCAAGTATTTTTTAAGCACCGTGTAACTCTCCACCGTTAAATGTAGAATTGTTTCAGCAATTTTGAGAGTGGTCTCGGTATCGGTAAAATTAATTGTTAAAATTTCTGATATTGCCGCAAATTTGGAAGTGAGCCCGTTTTAGGTAATCACTGTTGTTAAAACGTCTGGTACCATGTAAAATCCATTTTTGGGATTTAGCTTTCCAGTTAAATCTTTCGGCTGTAGAGTTCTCGTTGACACTGGTCATCAAGTAAATTTTTCAAATTCATATCTGGATTGTTACACGTTCAATTCAAGACTGATTAAAAGAAATAAATTCTTTTAACTTATTTTCTTGAGTGTGTGACGCCAGCAAACACTACAAATATTAGATTTTTGTGGCTATAGGTGCAGTCTTATTCAATTCGCTATGAATAAAAGGTGTGGAATATGTTTGGAAGAGATAACTAACAATTTTGGACTATTGCCAAATTGTAACCATTGTTTCTGCGTAAAAAGATGGCATCAAAATAAAGACTTTTATTTCAATATTCGCAGAGGCTGTCCAGAATGCCGTATTGTGGTGTCTCCTTATGTCTACCAGTCTGAGGTATATTACCAGAAAGCGGAAAAATAGCATTATATAGTTGAGGAAAACTAAAAAATGAAGAAAATACGATACGATAGGTATTTCCGAAAAACCAAACCCAAATGTTCGTTTGGAAATACTTGCTTGTGTAGCCATCGATTACCAAATGGAGTTGAAATAGATGTAGGACCACCTCAAATGAAACGTGCAGGTATGGGCGGTCGTACTGATTTCATAGAGGCTCATTTCGCCCGTGGAGGAGGTAGAACTCAACGTCCAGCAATAGCAGGCTTCCCAGATACGATTAGTTTACTCGTAGTCGAACCAGGAATATTATACGTCTTGAGGGATGAATAAAAATCTGTATTTATTTAAAAATTCATGTCAATAAAATCACAAATAATCATGAAGCTGTATTTTAAAATTCCTATTAATAAATTCTCAAATCATAAATCTGTATTTATTTGAAAATAATGTTAATAAAATCGAAAAATAGTATAAATCATGAATCCGTATTTATTTAAAACTCCTGATAATAAATTCGCATATATTACATCTGGTATGTTAGATATCGAAAATGCAACGGAAATGGTGACCGCAAAGAAAGGAAACTCTAATATCTTGTTTACGCTAAATGAAACCGAGCTAAATGAACTTACAGGAAGCTAGGGTTTGATAAATTTATCATGTTGTTTGCAGCAATACACTTTTGCAGGAGCTTCCCATGTGATAAACATAAATTTGTTGTTTTTCTAGAACGAACGGAAATTTTGTTATACGATTGTTTCAGTCTTCACTTGATGAAAATTCATTTTTAAGATTACTTAAAAACAACAATTTCTGATGAAGCCAGACTTGGCGAAACATATGTCAAATTAGAAGAAATAAAAAGTGAAAATTTAAACAAGTGTTTGTTGTTTTTAAGTAACCTTGTGAATTTTTAGTTCATTGTAGCATTAATATTTTACAAATATTAAAAATTGGTACGCATAACACAACATAGGACTTTGTACCTATTGAAATACCAGATGAGCTGGAATTGTATTTTGAAGAGCCCAATCCAATTTTAGACTAACTTGCCTATTGTGAGCTGCATTTACTGTAGTACCATTAGCTGCATGTTGTAGTAAATAAATGCAGTATGTATAAGAATAATATTTTTTTAAATTCACGTCATTTTATGTTTAGAATTGCTAGCAACCAGACGCAATAAAATAAGCAAATAACTACAGTGGTGGAGATTCATCAAACTGTTTAATCAAATTGGTGCAGACAGTGACAACTATATCAAAAAATGTAAACAAGTTGAGTTGGATCATTCTATTTCCTCTGCTGAAAACCAGCGTGGCTTAGGGACATTAGAAAACATCTGAGACTTTTTAATTATCCTATTCGCCATAGAAATTTATGTGTTGGAACAATGTTGGTTATTTAAAACGCTTTCGGACTTTGTTGAAACAGAAAATTGGAATGGGTTTAAACAATAAAAGTTCTAGTAGAGTTCAATGGGATGACATTGCTTCATGTTTTCAAAACCGTGTTAGAACTGGGATAATAATTAACAAATCACATAAAGATATCTTGATGTTTCTGGATGATGCTTCAATTATGTTCAAGTCCAGAATTAGTAATATTTTGAAAAAACTATCTGCGCTTAAAGTGAATACTTGTTTTTGTGGAGAATTTATAAAGTCAGATATGGATGAAATTAGGAATCACAAATATTTCAATACTAACAATGAAATTATTGATGGGGGAACAGACTTGGATGAACGGTTTGATAATCACGTAAAGGATCCAATTATCTTATGAATTCCCACGAAGAATTTTCAACAGAAGGTAGTGGCTGGGCTTAAAACGTATTATTTCTTTGGAAATAAACATAAATTACTTTGAATTTGGTAATGGTATATCATAATATATTATATATAGCTTTGAAATAAAATTTTAAATACAAGACATTGTTTTACTGTCATAACAGGCCATAAGTACTTGAAATTTACTTCCGATTAGAACGCTAGTGCGAATATTGTAATCTCTCCATATAACTTGTGTGTGTTTTCCGAAATTTAGAGAAATATGGCAATGTTGCTCCATCACTTTAACAAGGAATATATGAATCATATATTTTCTGAGATCTAGGGAAATATGGAAATCTGGCATCGCTGGCCCTGAAAACCGGGCCTTCCGGTTATGACGTCATAAGTTGCACTCTATTCGGTGCTAAAAATCAGTATATTTAACTTATATCTAAAGGAATAGTCTTGAATAAAGTTTTCTAATTGGGATTTCATATTTGACAAGTGTATAATAGCTATCATAACGATACAAGGAACTTTCCAAGATTTAGAGAAACATTATCACTTTAACAAGGAATTTATGAATCATATATTTTCTGAGATCTAGATAAATATGCAAATCTGACATCGCTGGCCCAGAAAAGCGGGTCCCCCTCGCTTTCTCTGTGACGTCCAAAGATACATCCTTTAGTCATGTTAACAAAGACAAAAGTTTCAGTTCGTTTGCAACAATTGATTAACGTGGTCAGTACAATTCCAAGATGGTATCTATTCAACCTAACCAAAATAAAGTTGAAAGTGATCAAGATGTTAGACTGCGAGTTACACCGATGGGTAAATTAATCTATACAGAAATATGTCTCAAATTTGGTGTCGACATTGAAAATGACAGACGCAACGCCTTCTTCTTGAAGCTGACGTGGGCAGACAAAGTACTCATCGATGATAATGTCCTGGAGTGGTGTGGTTACGCTGGTGAGTACAGACATAAAAAATATCATTTTATGGATTTACTCAAGACGCAGCAACCAACTATGGAGTACGAGGAAATTCAAGATGCATATATAACTCAAAAGAAATACATTTGCATGAGCGCAATAGACTTTGAAATGCTGTTTATGCAGATGCGGAGCAAGAAGGCTACAAAAATTCGTATCCTCTACACTTTAATTAAACGCATCTCTATGAAATATATCCAGTAGGAGAAGTATCACGAGGAAATGCGCCTCAAATAGCTTTCTGAACACAACGACCTAATTTCTGCCCAAAACAACCATTTGATGACTGAGTTGGCTGAACTTAAGCAGATGGTGATGCAAGTAAAGAATACCGCTGAGGCTGAGAAAATACAAATACAAAAAGAGCGATTACAAGCGGGAGAAGAGGGAAATAAAGCAGATCGTGATCGTATGCCAGCTGATGAGGAACGAGTTAAGGCTGAAAAAGAAGGTATTCAAGCTGAGGAAGCACGAGCCAAAGTCGAACTGCATCGAGTTCTATTAGAAGAGGAATCTGTCAAGGCATCGGAACGTCATCATGAGGTTCTGAACGTTGTCTCTAACAGAATACAGTCTAGGTAGTGAAACGCTTGAGGAACGAAATAGTTTATCGTGTAGCTCCCAAGTCCATCAACCGCGAAAAACAGAGATGTATTGCTCTGTTAGCTCTTAGTAAGAGCGAATGATAACCTCATACATAGACAGCGGGGGTTTTTCCAAGCACCTATAAAGGCAGTGCTGAAGTTCTGACTTGGGAACTTAAAATTGTTCGCTAGAGGCAACACACTGCGAAATCAGCACCATTCTCTTGAGCCAATGAATGATTCTGACCTGGTTGATAATATAGAATCTATCATGATTGAAAACGTTGCCATGGAGATTTCCAGCGATGCTCAACAAATTACCAACCCAGAATAAAGTTTTTGTATAATAGTGTTATTTGTTTACCAATTATATTGTAAATATTATATGTTTAAATAAAACAAAATATGTTCAAATTAGCATTTTTATTTTAGCATACATATATTTTTTAATATCCAGTAATTTTCCGTCTACATATACAAAAATGATCTATTTTCAGTGAGCAATCAGAGCAACTGGCAAAGTGCCTACATGGCATAAAAACAATTGACATTTCATTAGTTAAGCAAATTTTACAATTATTATTATTAGAGTCAGTGTGGGCAGTCTCTAAGCAATAAACATTTAGCTGAACCCCTTATATGAAGTTATGTAATATCATCATAAGGTAAGAGATTCTTGAGCTCTAAGCCACAGAAATGACAAGTGATGATCCTATCACCATATCCATGTAAAATAAGCCGGCATTAGCAAGCTCGCTGGGTGTCTGCTTCATGGCAATAGGCCAGTCTTTGAACGTCTACTGTCAAACGTCACTTTGCTTTTATGTCTGGTGATGTGGTAAGTGTCATCAAAATTAAAAAAGCGACAATATGGATTCCAGTCCAGATGATCGGCAACAAGTTCGTCACCATCTTCCCAGTTTAAACCACGTGTATCACAAAATGGAGATTCAACAGCGTCATTTAAGCTACCATCTGATTCTATTGCATCTTGTCGATAGATAAACCCTGCTCTTGCTAACTTTTCAGCAGGGAAGTCCGACCGCCAGTTTTCAAAATGTATGTAATCGATTTTTGTATATTTGGAAGTATACTCGACACTCCATGGTGTGGAACTGATGAAATAAAACACAATCATTTAATTTATATACATTTATTAAATTTTTCTGTTTCCCCATCATATATGTAAGGCTTTTAAATGTTGCATCACATGAAATTAAGATTGGATTTCGCATAGAGATCCATTTGTGCAAAGTCAGACTGCCAGGAGTCATCGAAACCGTTGATTATTACACGTCGGCGAGGAAACTTGAACTTTTTCTTTGGAATGTTTCGCTATAGGAGCCATCGTGTATACTTCTTAAAAGTAGACAAAGGTATGTTTTTATTGACCCTAATGATGCTTTTTAATTGCAGCAATACTGTCTACGATTGCTTCAAGTTTTTGATATTGGTCCAACATTTGATTTGCAATATCATCATGTAGTACTCTCTTCGAGGTGTCATTCCTTTGTACGCAAGACAATATATATTATATATAAAAATATAATATATATTGTTTCTGGTCGGGAACCTTCATCAGTTGCGCTTCCTACAATTGAATGTCCTCTCGAACACTTCTTTATGCATTTGATGCATTTCGTTAAATTTGAAGACGCGAGATGTAAGACCGACATCTAGGATTTTCAAGAGAATCAGTACACAGAGGTTTCGAATCTGGAGCCGTTCTGTGTACTTGCTGTTCTCCCTTAACTCCTAGGACAGAATGTCACGATAAAATTTTCAGGTTACTTCACCTGTCAGAGATATTGAATACTCTCTTCGAGGTGTCCTTCCTTTGTACGCAAGATAATATATATTATATATAAAAATATAACATATATTGTTTCTGGTCGGGAACCTTCATCAGTTGCGCTTCCCACAATTGAATGTCCTCTCGAACACTTCTTTATGCATTTGATGTATTTCGTTAAATTTGAAGACGCGAGATGTAAGACCGAAATCTATTATTTTCAAGAGAATCAGTACACAGAGATTCCGAATCTGGAGCCGTTCTGTGTAATTGCTGTTCTTCCTTAACTCTTAGGACAGAATGTCACGATAAAATTTTCAGGTTACTTCACCTGTCAGAGATATTGAATACTCTCTTCGAGGTGTCATTCCTTTGTACGCAAGATAATATATATTATATATAAAAATATAATATATATTGTTTCTGGTCGGGAACCTTCATTAATTGCGCTTCCAACAATTGAATGTCCTCTCGAACAATTCTTTATGCATTTGATGCATTTCGTTAAATTTGAAGATGCGAGATGTAAGACCGACATCTAGGATTTTCAAGAGAATCAGTACACAGAGGTTCCGAATCTGGAGCCGTTCCTTGTAATTGCTGTTCTCCCTTAACTCCTAGGACAGAATGTCACGATGAAATTTTCAGGTTACTTCACCTGTCAGAGATATTGAATACTCTCTTCGAGGTGTCATTCCTTTGCGTACACATTTGGAGAGATTTGATTTAGATTTTTCAAATAGTGAGTACGGTGAGGCATACAAAAGATATACGGATTTTTATCCCAGCTTTCTGGCGGCAAACATCCCCTACTGGATTATGCTGCATTCAAGACGCATACCCTATAGACGCATACCGTGTAGATATTTGTCTGGATATTGAAAGCCAGACAGGATTTCCCGATAAGACCCGAGCCTTCTGCATCATTATCCACGAATGCTTAATGGAATTTCTCCAACTCAGCGAAATTGTTCGAAGCCTATATTAGATTACCGACCTGTTTAGAAAATCAGTTTCGGTTCAGCTTTTCGACGGTTCATCATGGAAATTGTAATTGTCGACATTTAAGGCTTCGAAATCGAGGGAAGGTTTGTTTCCAAGGAATTAGTTATCAAGTCACGCAATCGCACTGGTGTGTTTTTGTTTAAACCACCCAAACCGTTTGACTATCTGCCCAGAGCAGGCAAGTACGATATTTGGAATGGAAGAACGGCTACATGGACTCCACTACTCTGATGGCCACTACGATTTGAATACTACGAACGATATTTTGATAATTTTCCTAACCAAATGCACGCACATATATGTACGAGGTCATCAGAAATATGACTTTTTATTTACCAAGTTATTTGAAGAGCTGAAAATTCATAATTTGAGGAAACTGCTTAACGGAGAGGAAGAATCACACTATCACCTAATCAATCTGGAAAACTTCAAAAGCATTATTGACCTGGAACTTTCTGACTTTCTGCATTTTTTACTGACGCTGCAATGACCCAGTACGATGTGTAAACGAAAATGTTGATGTAGTTTATTATTGGCTTCTGAAAAGAGTTTTACATAAATAAAAGAATGTATAAAACTATGTGTTTTAATTATTCATTGTATATTATAATTGTAGAGAGTGTCACACATATAAGAATTAGCACTTTGTAGGTTGGCATCACGTATAGTCATTGAGCTGTTCGATAGTAAAGTTTTTTCATCTTCACAAGATGCAGCTGAAATCCAATCAGTGTCACCTTCAGTGTGATCAGAATATACCAGCTTCAGTTTGAAATTTTTTATTGTGTTTGACAGGCGAGCAAAATATACAGGCAGCCATCCATCGTTTAATCCATCTCGAGCCATCAATGTATAGCCGGAGCGGTTTAAACAGTTCCCTGAAGTGCATACAGCCATGTTCTTGGTTCCATAAGGTATATTAACATGAAAGACATTTTTCAAAATTAATGTGAATACTATAAAGCTTGATTTAAGTAAAGTCATTTTTTTTATCGATCTGCATTCAACAGTTGGTGAGACACTAGGCTCATCTTGAACCTCGTTCTTTACTTTATTTTAAAAATTATTAGCAGGCTACTAGAAACCATAACATCAAATTCTTGATTCATCATTAAAATTTTTTCCAAGTCTCAAAATTATTACGCTCGGCCTTGAATCATCTGACAAAATCAGAGACTCGAAGGATTTGCCGTTCTCGCGCATGCAGGCGTTCAATAATTAGCAAAAGATTTTAAATTTTTTTACAGCCAACTAAATACCATATCCCCCATCCAAATTCTAGCGTCAAATATCCAAATTCCCCGCCAACCGAACAAAGCCCAAAAACAAGCGCCCGCGCAACGGGCATATACTATACCTTCTCAACTAAACATTTCTCGATTAACCGCATTAGCGCAACTCGCTGGACACCTGACTTTGTAATCAGGCAAGCTGCGTTCGATACCCAGCCAAGTATTTAGCTTTTTTTCATTCTAACCACCACAACCAACAACAGATGGCGTGCACCCCTGCAACACACGCCACCCACAATACATTGGGTTAACAACTGATGGCACGCACCTATGCGACACACCCCAATGTCTTTCGCGCACCGGCTGCGACCACCCCCAATGTCTTCTGCTTCCCAATGTCTTCTTCTTATTATCCAAACACCAACTACCAACAGCTCGGCAGCAGCTCCCGACGAGAACTCGATGACTGGTTACCTTTATATCCACTTCCGCTTTACTTATCTACTAATTACAAATTGGCGTCCGTTTACCTCGAGACATTTTTGACAATTGGTGGCTGTTTTTCGTACAACTTAGCAAGTGTATTTCCGTTAACTAATGGCCGCCCAGTGGTCGAAATTTGACCCTATTTCATGAAATTGTGAAAATTATTGAGGTTCGTTTGTCAAAAGTGTATGCCCGGAAGTGAAAAAAAACATGAGAATTTAATCAAATAACTTTGAAAAATGCGTGAACCCCCAGTTTTTGCTCTGATTGCACTTTGGAACCTAAAAGTTTTCGTCATTTGCAGTTTCAATAGAGTTCATAAAATAAAAAAATTATATGTCCAACAACCTTATAAAAACTACAATCTTTAATATATTTTCTGTTGTCCACTGATTGTCAGTTTGTTACACCACACCTTCGGAAGATTATGGGAATAATGTAGTAATAATATAATTAAACTTGTCAGATTAATTTAAACGGAAGTTACTGCTACTTATCCGAAAAATCAATACTGATCTACTAGATTGACTATTTTACATTTTACTACTGAACAATAAACAAGGCTTGATGCTAGTCATGTTGACAACACAACTAGCAAATTGTATAGAAAGTTTTAGTATCCTATTTTAAATAGCATAAGGAATTCTTTTGTCTTGTTAATGGAACACAGTTATATAATCTGTATGCACTACGCTGGTATAAGACATATAATCACTATCTGATGAAGGGGTAAATTATTGATTGATAAATAAACCCCGAAACGTTGGATTCTAAGGATTAAATTGTTTTAATTGTACCTGACCCCTACATCCCAAGACATAATTCATGTATATATATATATATATATATATATATATATATATATATTAAATTAAAATTTAGTAATAATTGATTTGATAACCAAAAATTATTTCCTCACAATGTACATACATTATAAAAGATTTTGTTTTATTACGGTGGAAGTAATTCATTGTAACTTAAAATAAATCAATTCAACTTACCAGCAGCGACTATTTGAAAAACGCAAGGATTGGTTTGATGTCCAACGTCGTTTGACGCCCAACAACTCAATAATCCGTAATCCAACTCTTTGACAGGGATGTATTTCATGACACTAACGCTACCGTTACTCGTCTTGGAAAATCTCTCACTAGCTACATCCATACTTTCGCCTGAGTTGTTGAACTTCCATCGGAAAGATTTAGCTGGTGGATCAGATTCGATTTCACAGATTATGTCAACGCTTTCCCCACGAGATGCACCGATTACGATGATTTTGTCGTATTTGCACGTTGGAGCATCTGAAAAAGGTAAAGTAAGTTTTATGGAAGGAGGCGGAAAGTCAATGAGGACGTAAGCTTTTTAGGTCCTCTGAAAGATTTAGGTAGATAAATAACACTTTTGTGAAGTTTGCAATTGAGAGCGGAGAAAAAGATCTGTAGAGCTATGGATGAATTGTCCAATGGTAGAAAGATCTCAGACAAATAAGATATGCCATACACATTTGAAAAAAAATGCCATTAAATAATTATTACTGTATGTAAGCTAAGCAATCACTATGTTAACTTTATTCCGGTGGAAAAGTTTTTACATGTTATAGCATATCGTTTATCTCTGTAATATTGAGTAGTCACAACTACTATGCAGTTGACAAATACAATAATGACAATTCTGCTCAACAAACAACCTTATGCAATTTTTAGGAAATACCGGGGTAGATTTTTGCACAATTTGTGTTCAAAGGATAAGTGAAAATGAATTATGCAAAAGGCAAAACTAAAGCTTATAAGGTGTGGGCTGCTGGTGCTGTTTTCTTGCAGTTCAAAAATTGAAGAAGTCGAATTGGGCGTATATTATATTTTACTAAAAAGGGCACGTGATATCTTTTCAATAGATGTTGAATGTTAGTTAGGTTGCTTTTAATTGAAGAGAGTTAGGTTGTCTTTTTACATATTATAGACGATTTTTGACATTCCTTATGTTGCTAACACTATAAAAATTTTGATGAGAAAATTCTGAAATTTGTGATTTTCTTTAGTTTTAAATTTTTGACATGTCTAACGTCATTTAAGATATTTTCGCCAATTTGAGTTTTTGGTATTTGGCAAAACCG
Organism: Octodonta nipae; assembly: GCA_034190945.1. Classification (NCBI taxonomy): domain Eukaryota; kingdom Metazoa; phylum Arthropoda; class Insecta; order Coleoptera; family Chrysomelidae; genus Octodonta; species Octodonta nipae. Next base: position 62,130,901 of record CM067219.1, read on the forward strand.
TTTTACCTTTAAATGTCTTTTGAAAAAATTATCAACTGCAAAACATTTAGTAAAAATGCAATCTGTTTGAATTTACCAATATGGAAACCCTTGTCGTTGTGATTAGAATGGGTTTGTCCATGCTAAACCTGTGGTTTAAAAAAGAGCAGCAGTCATTTGAGACTGAAAGATGGAAGGGAAAGCTTTTTACGAAATATACTTCACGTCTCTCGTTATCTCCCTGTCTCTATTTCTCTTTTTTTGTGACATTCTGGGTATCCGTTATAAATTTCAGTAACTCAACAACGATCCTGTGTAATTTTTAAATATATCTGCAAAGGAACATATAGGTGTAAGTTAATTTAAATTTTGAATTTCACAATTTTTCACATACAGTTGACACATTTTTTTTAAACAGTTACAACTATATATCACTCAGTGTGTAATCCAACAAATGTTCAATTGAGAAACACTTTAAAATTTTATTTAAGATATGACTTTGAATTCTTTTCTTTTTATGTAATTTAAATTTATGGCACCATTGTATTCACCATAATAACCAAGAATATGTGTATCAGGGGTCTGTTTCATAATCAACTTGTTACTTGTAGATTTGTAACTTGTAGAATTTCGTTTCATAATTCAACAAAATTATTCTACAAGTTACAACTTGTAAAATCCAAAATATTAATATTCGACGTGTGCAAATTTAGAATCCTAATATTTTGGATTTTACATTTTGTAACTTGTAGAATAATTTTGTTTTTAATAAACGTAATTTTACAAGTTACAAAACTACAAGTTACAAGTTGATTATGAAATAGGACCCTGGAAACATATTCTTTATGAACACATATGTTGCTTCTTGAAAGTCATTTCTAAATATTTTGTCATTCTATTGTAGTCCTGCAGCACTAAAGACTGATAACTAATCTTTTACAATTAATTAGGTACAGCTCAACGCAAAACCGTATTAAGTTTAAAATCATGTTACGATGTTAAAAATAGAAAGAAAATGATTAAGGATTAATTTGAGAGGAACTGTTGAAGTACTGCTATACTGCTGTTGTAACACCCTCAATAAGGAGTAATAGAACAATGTTAGAAAAATACGTAGATAATCAAAAAAACATGTCCAAAATAATGAAATTAAGAGCTGTGAAAATTTTAAACTATAATGAGTTCACAAGATAATATGTGTTGTAAAAGGTAAACATATTAGTTTTAAATAGTTTCACTTTTCGGTATGTATTATTATAATTAAATGCTTTATACTCTCTTCGAGGTGTCAATCCTTTGTACGCAAGACAATATATGTAATATATATTGTTTTTGGTTAGGGAACCTTCAGAACCAGCCAGTGGTCACTGGCGTTTGTAACATGAGTCGTTTCAAAATTTTTCAGATTTTTTTTCTGCGAAAATAAAATTAGATACAAGCACATTTAGTATCAGGTCGGTATGATCCAACAAATTCCTAGGTACAAAAATATTCTAAGAAAAGGGTGCACCAATATTTATAAACAAGTTTTGTTGTTGTTTTTCGGTCAAGACTTTCCGTTTCGTTTCTAGTTTATGTTAGATAAATTTATTAGTGCTACAAATAATAGTGTTACGAAATTTACCCAAAGCCGACCCTGTTTCATTTAAGTACGTCAACAATCGCTTTGAGATAAAAAAAATGGTTCTCGAAAAGACTCGGCACCTGTAGGAGTGATGATGATTTTTGCGAGAATTTTCTATGTTGGTTTTATAAAGGAAGCAGGCCACGATCGCAGTTCAGTTGGTGGAGCGAAGAGCTTATATGTAAAATTGTTGTTGTGATATTTGAATCAGCTGTTGAATATTCGATGTAAATAAAAGTTCTAGAATAGTGAAAGTGAATATTAGTTTTATAATTTTAAATTGAGTCGGGTTCCAGGAGAGGGACAAAGTCTGGCTGTACAACCCCCAACGGAGCAAGGGTAAATCCCCAAAGCTTACAACCGCCTGGGATGGTCCATATGAGGTGGTCAAGAGGCTTAATAACGTCGTCTACCGGATCAGTCGAAACTCCAAGGCTAAATTGAAGGTGGTTCATTTAGATCGACTCGCTCCCTACCATGGAGAGAATGTTTCTGATAGGGACGATCAGAATTAAAGGGGGGGCAGTGTTACGAAATTTACCCTGTTTCATTTCAGTACGACAACAATCGCTTTGAGATAAAAAATGGTTCTCGAACAGACTCGGCACCTGTAGGAGTGATGATGATTTTTGCGAGAATTTTCTATGCTGGTTTTATAAAGGAAGCAGGCAACGATCGCAGTTCAGTTGGTGGAGCGAAGAGCTTGTATGTAAAATTATTGTTGTGATATTTGAATCAGCTGTTGTATATTCGATCTAAATAAAAGTTCTAGAAAAGTGAAAGTGAATATTAGTTTTATAATTTTAAATTGAACCCACGGACTATATTGCAATATTGTGAGAATATTCATAGTATTAGTTTAAATACCGTGACTTTACTATACAGGGTGAGTTTTTGTTGATGATCAGTATGGGGAGCTCGGAAACTAGCGGAGATAGAGCAATGGTTAAACTGGGAAAGATTTGCCGTTTTACTGGCCCAATTTAATGGCACTTTCGGAGTTTTATAAAAAGTCATGGCTTATTAGATATATTGAAAAAAACGAAATTCTGTCGATTTAGTCAAATCCCTCTAGCTCCTCTGTTTTTGATTTATAAAAAAATTGTAAATATCAAAATTTACTCGTTTTCGAGACATGACACAAACTTATCTTTTTTTTGAATGGAAACCATAGTTGGCTATGACCTCAAAAATTTGACAAGCTTTTGTGATAAAATGGAATATTCTAACGAAGAAAAACTGAATATGGTGAAATGTTATATCATATGCCATAAACATTCAGTTCGTGCAGCTGAGGAATACTTTCATAGATATTTTAATCGTCGTCAACCCGCTCTATGTACATTTAAGAGGCTTTACGGTAGTTTACGCAGATATGGGTCTTTTACTAAACCACCAAAGGAACGTAATCAAATTAACGAAGGAGCACAAATAAATGTTTTGGCAATGGTAAATCAAAATCCATCTGCATCAACTGGTGAGATTGCGGCAGAAGCTGGCACATCTCAACGAACTGTAGTTAAAGTACTGAAAGCGCACAAGTTCCACCCGTACAAAAACTTTCAGTTTCTCAAACTTTGCTTCTGGTGACGAACATCGACGTATTTTGTTTTCTATATGGTTTAGAAACATGTGCCTTGACCATCCACAGTTTCCATTAAAGGTGCAATGGTCAAATGAAACTAGATTTACTAACTGCGGTATGTTCAATAGACACAATGAGCATATCTGGGCCAAAGAAAACACTTTCCATGTAGAACAAAGACGACCCCAGATAAAATTTGGTTTTAATGTTTGGTGTGGTATCATAGGGTCTACTATTCTGGGGCCTTTGATCTTTGACGAATCACTTACTGAGTAGCGCTACTTGCATTTCTTGCAAATACACTTTTCAAGACATGTTGCATAATTTGAATTTGAGAACTCGTTTAGAAATTGAGTGGTTCCAACATGATGGAACACCTGCTCATAACTCGTTATTAGTAAGACAACGATTGGATAATATGTATCCAAACTCTTGGATAGGAAGAAAGAGCCCACGCGAATGGCCACCCCGGTTTCTCGATTTGGCAGTTATAGACTTCTATCTTCTATCTTAAAAAGATTTTTGTCTAAATAACAATGGTGGACTTTTCGAACATAAATTGTAACCATTATTATGTACTTTAATTTCTTAAGTTTTTAGTAAGTACCTACTTCCTAATACAAAAATTCAATGTTTTTTGGAATAGTTATTTATTTCATGGCTAACTATCTTAAAAGTGAAAATAAGAGAGAGAAAAGCATCCATATCTCCGTAATTTTTATGAATAACTATATCGAGTATTATATCGTTGAAGAGCTCTAAAATATTCGGGATACAATTCCCTTCAATTTTGATATTTACACTTTTTTTTATAAAATCTAAAACAAAGGAGACAGAATTTCGTTTTTCCAAAATATCTAGTAAGCCATGACTTTTTACAAAAATCCGAAAGTGTCATTAAATTGGGCAAGTAAAACTGCAAATCTTTCCCAATTTAACCATTGCTCTATTTCCACTAGTTTCCGAGATCCCCATACTGATCATAAAAACTCACCCTGTATATACTAATACAACTATACTACTTATTGGAAAATTTCATTACTTTCCTTCTTTTTGAGAGAATTATCTATTCACGTCTTGAATAATGTTACAGTCCTATTACTAAGGAAATCATAGTTATCATGAGTATAAAATCATGTGTTTGTTAAAAAAATTTGTAAATCCAAATTTAAATAATAGATTTAAATTCCTATTATATACTTTCAGGCCATAATAAATTAGATATATTTAACTGGAAAAAATATTTTAAAAATTATTAAAAATCACTTATTATTCATATGATTAATTTTTATTTATAATTAATGCATTACTGATATAAGGTATTAAACCTATCATTATTTTTAAAGAACTTTTTATTAACAAGTTAAATATGTAATTTGATTTATTTAATATTGAATGGTATCTTTATATTATATCTGAGTGAACATCAAGGAGGACAAAACTCAAGCTCTGTTTGTCAACGAGAGAAGCCGCAAGATCATTGCGAGAGGAAACCTGACTGTCAACGTCAACAGTCTGTGGTTCCATTCATTTATATAAACTTTATTATTTGCTAGGAGCTTGGATGAAAATTTAGTTATTCAGTTTTAAATCAGCAGTTCAAGATATTACAAAAAGCAATTTAAATTAATTTGATACAGATGTCAGAATTTGGGAATACATGATTTAAGAAAATTCGGAATCGAAAGCTTATATATGAGGTTTTCTTCTCAAAATGTACAATGACTAAACGTTCTATTATTATCTTTGTTTATAATTCACAAAGTACGACTCCCCAACGCGGTTGTACGTGTTAATTCAACGGGAGAATTTCTGACTTCGATAATAAACGCGAACGCAATGCCCAAAACTGATAACTTTTCCAATCTTCATTTAGAACCCCTTGACCATACACTTACAAACTTAGACAGAAACTTTACTATCAGGGAACAAATTCGGACAGAACATCTTAACGACAAAGAGCGAGAACTTATCACGAATCTCTGCTTAGAATTCGAAGATATTTTCTATCTCGAAAGCGATGTTTTGACGTTTACTAACGCCGTCAAACACTCTATTAACAGCAATAATGCCGTTTTCACAAAATCGTACAGATATCCTCAAGTCCATAAGGAGGAAGTGAAAACCCAAATTTCCAAAATGCTTGATCGAGGCATTATTAGGCACTCTTCTTCTCCTTGGTTCTCCCCCGTATAGGTCATCCCCAAGAAACTCGATGTTTCTGGTAAGCAAAAGTGGCGAGTTGTTATCGACTATAGGAAGTTAAGCGAACTAACTGTAGACAATAAATATATCTACCCAACATTTCTGATCTCCTCGATCAACTTAGTAAGTGTCAGTATTATTCGACTCTGGATCTCGCTTCCGGGTTCCACCAGTCCTTGAGGAAGACATTTCTAAGACCGGTTTCTCTGTTGACAATGGCAATTACGAATTCGTTCGTATGCCATTTGGTTTGAAAAATGAACCTTTTACCTTTCAAAGGGTCATGGAAAACATTCTTTTGGGTATCCAAAATGAACGTTGCCTTGTGTACATGGATTACATGATAGTCTATTCACCAACTATCCATGAGCTTATGCCCCGTTTGACAGAAGTCTTTAAGCGTCTTAGACAGTCAAACTTAAAAATTCAACCCGACAAGTGTGAGTTTTTCCGTAAGGAAGTCGCTTACCTTGGTCATCTCATTACCCAAGAAGAAGTAAAACCTAACCCTTCAAAGGTTGAATGCATCCAGAATTTTCCTCAGCCCCAAACTGCTAAAGACATTAAATCTTTTTTTGGTCTTGCCGGATATTACCGACGTTTTCCTTCAACGAACTGATGCAAGCCCCTGTATCTGATCCTATCTTGATCTACCCAAATTTCGAAGAACCATTCCTGCTCACTACTGATGCTAGTGCTTTCGCAATTGGAGCGGTTCTCTCACAAGGCCCCGTAGGCAAAGATCTTCCTATAGCATATGCTTCCCGTACTCTCTCTGCTGCAGAAACTCGATATTCTACTATCGAACGGGAACTGCTAGCTATTGTATGGGCAGTCAAGCACTACAGACCTTATCTTTTTGGGAGAAAGTTTACTTTACTTTGCGATCACCGCCCGCTTACTTGGCTCTTCTCTATCAAAGATCCTGGCAGTCGTCTAGCCAGATGGCGTCTTAAGCTATAAGAGTATAATTATAAGATAGAATACAAACCTATCAAGGTAAATCAGAAGAAAATTAACAGTTTTAAGCAATGCACAGACTATCTTTCTAAAATTAACATTTTTGCAAATAACGAAACCGACTCAGAACAACCAGATTCCGAGAATTATCAAGAACTCGATGAACATGACGAAAGAGTGACAACAGAGTTTAATCGATTTGTTCAACTATATAAAACCGAGTCGATAATCGATTACTCAAAAATAGAAATTTCTAACGCCCAACTCCTAGACAAATCTCACAAACGAATAGTCACTTTCTTCTGGCAAAATAAACTCAATGACTTGCATGACAAAATCATCGAAGACATTTTCGAAGAAGACCCTAACTTCACTACTGATACTCAAAACGTTCTAGGCAGCAAAACTGTAAGGCATAGAAAATATTTAATTGTCTCTGTACCCTTCGATCCTGGAACAGTTGTCTCACATCTTTTTAACATCCTCTATAACAACCAAGACCAGTTCGACGAATCCGAAAACAATGTAGAACTATCTATTCTTGAAACACTATCCTTTATACTTGCAGACAAAGACGTAAAACTTAAAATTTGTCAAAATATTGTGACAACCCCTTCACAAGACGAGATTCCCGTTATACTGCAGCAGTACCACTGCAGCAAAAATAACCTTCATCGTGGAATTAACGAGACCATCCGAAGCCTTAAAGAAAAGTATAATTGGACTGGACCAATCAAAAGTGTAGAGCAATTTATTAAGTCCTGCGAAACTTGCCAAAAAGTAAAGTTCTGTAGAAAAAACCTTTTGTCATAACTGAAACACCAAAAAACGCCCTTCGAACGTATCAACATTAATATTTTCGAATATCCAACCAGAAACTACGCACTGACTATCAGGAAAAACTTATATCCAAATATGTTAGGGACCTTAACAACAGAATGAACTACTATTACAGACTTGCTAATACAGACCAACAAAAACAAAAGTCGAAAGTTAGGTTTGACAAACATGTTTCTACTAACCAACCAGAATACAAAGTAGGTGGCAAAGTTTGCGTGAAAGAATCTCACATCAAAAGCAAATCCGAAAACAAATTCAATAGACCTTTTGAAATTACCGCGATAAGAAAAAACTCTGCCACCGTTATAAACGTACAGATTAACCAAATCAGTAAAATTAACTTTGACAGACTAAAACCCTATTCTGAATAAATCCCTTCTTTTCAGATTCTTTGGACTATTTTCACTCGTCAACCTTCAACAATACCTCTTACTCCTTTTAACAATATAATAGGAGTTTTCTTCCATGAAGAAGGCACACTTAAAGTTTCTAACGAGAAATTGAAACTTCTTGTCTTCAAAGACCTCAACCCTTTCAGAGGTGATGTTTCAACTAATGACGCTATACTAAACCGATTTCTAAAAACTATTAATGAAAACACAAGTAACACAAAATCATTTAAACCAAAAGTACACACACATGTGAGCCTATTGAAACAAATTTCAAAATCCGTTAACTCTAAGTATACAGACTTTTCGCTGACACTCAAACTTATACTACTAACAGAAGAAAACGCGGACTTATTAACGGATTGGGCTCAGTTTGGAAAGCCATTTCAGGAAACTTAGTTGCGGCAGATGGCGAATACATAAATGACAGTATAACCAAAATTACTAAAGACCAACACCAAACTCAAGAATTACTAAAAAAACAAATAACCGTAACTACTTCAGTCATTACAAGCCTTAACAACACCTTACAAAAATTACAATCGGAAGAGAAAATATTTTCAAATAATATCAAAAAAATGAGACAGTCACTTCTCTACATTTCGAATGATCTTGACTTTCATGAAGTCCAAATCAATATCCTGGATCTGGTCGATTCTCTTCAAAAAAATTCTGTCACTCCATGAAAATAATTTACCACTTCCTATTTACAGTTCAAATGTTGCTTAGTACATCGATTTGATAGAATTGGAAGCATTTCAAATCAACATTAAAATCATTTTTCTACTCAAAATTCCTTTAGTTGATCCTGAGATTTACACTCTTTATCACCTTTATCCTATCCCAATTTTGGAAGATCGAACAGGGTTTCATCACATACTTTCAATAAAAACAAGATTTATCGCGAGAGATGAAGATTCGATATTATATACATCCTTCGAAGACCTGAGTGACTGCAAGCCATTAAACATACAGCATAAAATTTGTTCCAAGTCAATTCCACATCCACATCCAATAGACAAAGATACCATCTGCGAAGGACAACTTCTCAGACAGCCAATCACACTCCCACAACCTGCAAGACATCGATATTATATGCAGAAGATTATAATATCCAAGATATCAACATAAACCTCTGGTTGATTTCCATCTCCAGACCTTTGCCCATCACCATCAAATGCAAGGGAGAAGATGTTGTTACACTAACCGTATCGACGAATTCCTTAATGGAAATTCAGCCCCACTGCAACGCCTTCATCGGCAATACCAGGGTCCATGCCAGACGTACCACCAAAAATAGCATCACACTCAAATATCACTTAGCAAATATCCCTTACAACTCCTGCGACGACATGCCTACCGTCAGTCAACTTCCCAGTATTGAACCCCTAAAACTACAAGAACTAGATGTCCGAGACCTTAATATTGCCAATCATAAACTCAGCCAGTACTCCAGAGAATTGGAACAACTGATGAACCAACCATTCGTGGAGAGGCATACATCCGTATTCACAATTACCAATCACGTTAGCTAATTGTTGTTGTCCTGCTCACCGCCACAACAACAATGGCTTTCAAATATGCGGATTTAAAATGTTTAAAATGTTCAGTCCTATGTCAAATAAAAAAACTATAGAAAGCAAGAACTGACAGCAGGAACGAGAGTTGAAATTTATAAGTATAACAGTAAATCTCGTTCAAGAGTACAACGTGACAGTTGTTGTTAACCTTAAAAAAATTTTAATTGGGCCAAAGAATTTTTAAGTGATGAAGTTTGAGTAAAATATTCACAATACAATACAAGTTTAAATGGTAATGTACTGAAATCAAGTATCAGAAAATAATAACAGCAGTCAAAAGCAAAGAAGCCAGTTTGGTAATTGAAAACAAATAGTAAACATTTCATGGTAGCAGAATTATTTGGTAGCAAACAGTGAAGCAGTTTATATTGGTATAACAGTATTTGGCAGTAAATTCAAAATCATTTTATATTAGAAGCAGAGTTATTTGGAAAGAGTTCAGCAAAGTAAATAAAACATTCACGGTAGCAGAAATATCACAACATTAGGCAGCACAGTATACATCATCCGAGGTGAGAGAGTAACCTAATCAGAAGTAGTTCCACAGGTAAAAAAAAGGTGAAAGCACTTTTAAAGTGTTAAAGTGAAAAGGTATTTCCTTTGGAGATATTTGAACATTTATATATATTTTTGATTTTCATTTAGCTATTAGATTTTTTAAAGAACGTTTGGGAAATAGTCATTTTAGCAACGGTATAAAATTTAAAAACATTGCATTTGAAGGTTCATTGATCTTGAAATTATTTTGTTATGAGGAATTTTAGAATCATTTCGGTACATCAAATCTTTTTAGATTACTCATTGATATTTATAAGGTGTTTTGATATTTATTTGAAATTTATTTATTGATTTGGTCTATTATATTATGTTTTAAATTTTGATTTTGATTTTAAAAGGTTGATAATTTTCAAGTTTGCTTAAAAGGTTTAATAATATATTTAATAAAGAAATTTGTTTTATTATTGATAAAGGGTCAATTGGCGCATAAATAACATGAATAAAAAAAGAGTTTCAAGAGAGTTTGTTGAAGAAAAAGAAAATTGTGTGGAGTTTTTACGGAGTGGACAAGTTTAAAAATAAATAAAAGTTCATCATAACCACGAGAGGTGAGATCATTTGGTTATAAATATGTACTAAGGTGAGATCATTTTGTGAAGTCGAGATCCATTTTCGGATCTCGGCTTTTCTACCGTGTATAACGAATACATATGTTAATATGGGTACCATAGACCTCAAATTTGAATTTTAAGTCGGTTCTCATTTTTACCATTTTTTTTTAATTCTTATACAGCAGAAGGTTAGAGGGTTGTTAAGCAGAGGTCGCTTCTGACGTTTTGTATATACACGTAGATTGGATGACTGTTTCTAATTAAGGCGACATCCAACATTTGGATCTCATGTTTAAGCTGTTCATTTCGTATTTGTCTATAACCTGAAGTTTGCCTACCGAAGGCATATTTTTCATGGTTTGGGAAATACCTTACTGATGAGTCATTGTATGAGTTTTTGTAGTAGTTTATAGCTGTCTTAGTGGTAGAATAAAAGCAAACTGTTTTAATTTACTTTGTGAGTTAAAAAAATACTTCAACTGATATCTGAGTGAAATAAAGTAACACAATTTATTTATCACTCGAAAATAAGATTAGGATTGAAAAAGAATTATGAATTATTTCTACAGACATTTACTAGAGAAAAAATCAAATAATTATTTCTAATAGTAATATATGAATTGTAACTAACTTTTGGTACTCCGTTTTCAAAAGATCAAATAAAACATAGACCTTTTAGAAACATTTGCATTTTATTTTATTATTTCATTATACACAAATGAATAAATTTGTGGTTTTGGGGTGATTTTCTTGCCAATATGCTTCTTAAAATATGTTCTCATTATTAATTTTTGATTCTCATTCCATGATCCTCGTTTCTGTGTTGTTTCACCTGCATCCCCATTCTTTTTCTTTAGTTCAGATATTTTTCAAAAATATAATAGTATTATTATTGCTCTTCAAAATAATTAATTCATATAATATACCAATGTACTTGTTTTCACTCCGATCAATATGATGCAATATGAGGTCGTTTGTGTTTACGTAAATACTCTTCAGCATATTGACAAATAATGGGTTCCTTTTTACTATTAAAGGATGCTCTATCGGCCTGCATTCTTGCAAATACATCCTTCGTTAATCTCAGTTTGTCATAGAATGTTTTTCGAGATAGTTTGTAAACCAACAAGTCTTGGCCCAAGTGAACACAAGTTTTAGAATGCATTCAAAGTAAAGATTTACAATATAACCCTTTACAATATGAACATGGTAAAAAGTCTTTATCTCCGTTTAATTTAATCTTCGTCATAATGCAATGTATTTCTCTGAACAGGCCTAATTTTTTGTTCATCTAATAGTGACAAGTTTTCTTTATTTCGTAACAAATTAATCAAGTTCTTTTTAGTTTTGCCACCTTTAGGACGCAGCATAATTTTCTGAACTGAATATTGTTCGTCTTGGTTGCGATACAAGTGTCTTGAACAGTTAGTAATGTCGCGATTGCAGTACATAAATGCATCTGTCTTTCTTATCCCACTTCCTATTATTATTATGGCCTACTTCAAGGATTGTTTCACAACTTTCAACCATCCCAAAAGTCTATGCCGCATTAATAAAATTTTTATTGCAATTTCTGTAATAAAAGAGTATTCAAAAAAATAAAGTACACTACAATGCCTTTAAAGCAAATGTTCAAAGTGTCTTCCATTGACTTCAAGACAATAGTACAAGCTTGACTGAAAGCCGTCTCTGACATGGTTCAGCCTAGTCGGTGTTATCTGACGACACTCCGCTATAATTCGTTGGCGTAGTTCGTTCAAATTCTCAGGCTGAGTTATAAAAATTTTGGATTTAACAGGTCCCCACAGAAAAAACAAAGGGTTCAAATCAGGTGATCGGCCAGGCCATTCTATAGGACCCCTTCTTCCAATCCAGCGACCAGGGTATTTCAAATCAAGGTATTGACAAACTGGTGCGGCGTAGTGAGGAGAAGCTCCATCTTGATGGAAATGCAATTGGTCTTCATGTAATAGAGGATCATTTTCTAATTCTTCTATTATCAAAGTATTAATTTAATTTTCCAATATATTGTGATAAATTTCACCATTTAGTCCAATTAGATGATTTCCAAAAATCCCTGCCCAAATGTTTAGTTTTACCGGATGTTGACTATGAGCTTCTCGAAATAAATCAGAATTTGTATGTTCCAAAATCTACAGTTATGTCCGTTAACCTCCCCATGAACTGAACTAGTGCACTCACCCGAAAAGCAAACATTGTACAAGAAATTCGGGTTTTCGATCATACGCTGGGTCATAATTTTGCAAAATTGTTGATTTTGTTCCCAATCATCCTCATTCAATTCATGAAGTAATTTTGTACGGATGGAATTTGTATTTATGCAAAATTCTAAAAACATTACTTTTGCTAATACCGGAAGCTGCAGAGATTTGCTGGACAGACTGCGTGTATGGTATAAGTTGGACATGGCCCAGTGTAAGCACAGTTTTATTCACTACTGAGCCCATCTCAATAAATTTTAAAATCAACTCCACTACGTATTTATGACGAACGTTACGTTCGGGATGGTTTTGGTTAAAAACGCTTTCAGCAGATCGAGCACAATTTTGATTTTGGTAATAAAGACTTACCAGTTCCACACGTTCTTGCAATGTATATACCATAATAATCTTTTAAATATTCAACAAATCAGTAAAGTAATAACTTGACAGATAAATGTGCAAGGCTTCAAATGATCGAATAAAGGTCAGAACAGATAAACAAACTTTCTGTAAGTATCAGCAATAAATAATGTAAAATAAATTAATGTTAACATTTAATGTTTTTCTTGTATTGTGTGTTATTACAGGGTGCGGCAGTGAAACAGGATGGTTTCAGTGCGTACTATACAAGAACTTCTTTTCAATACTTTTCCATGCAGCAAAAACTTTTAATTTAATAATCCGGTTTTAGTACTAGGTCCGTTAGGTTTTCTGTTACATGTACAGAAATTGCAATAAAATTTTTATTATGACGTTCTGGTAGAAAGAAGGGCTTTCAAATGATATACGACAACAACTATTTTCCCTATCTCAAATCTCAAGGTCATTGAACTGGCTTATTTATGTAGAATGCGCGCAATTCACGTCAACAATTTCCCCCTCGAAACAAAAATCGACTTGTTTTTTCTTATTGCAATATTTCTGAAAATAACCAACATATTTAAGGTGGCTCGTTCGAGATGGAATACCCTGTATAGGAACCATATTAAATGACTGCCTTTGAAGACAAATATTTTAAATATGTTTAAACTAAAGTCATTTGTTGACTGAAAGCCATATTTGTTTTATTGATAATCAAGTCCTGTTTAAAGAAAATGAAAGGACAAATCTGAACTGAAATAAATTGTCAACAATTATTACGTGAATTATTTATATATAAAGAATTTTATGTACATCCCTTTTTAACTCTATACCATAATTACTTTACCATTGTTATGATTGATTAGGTAATAGCTCAGGTCATTTACGAAAACACTTGTCAAAATTAATAGAGCAAACCAATACTAACATTTTCTAATAATAAAACATAACTAATTAATTCATTTTTTATCGATTTTTCATTTTTAACAAAAAACTTCAAAAAATCGGTAATTAATTAGTTTTTTAACAAAATCTTCCTGAAAAACTGAGTTTGCTACTATGGGCAATATTGTAGAAAAATATAAAACCTATAAAAAGAGGTACTGTACGCTGAGTTTCGCTAATTGGTTCCTTAAATACTGGAACCATTACTCGAAATTACAAAAAATTAAACGTTTACATATTTTTTCGTTTTATGAATATTCTTATTAACTGTAAGGGTAGAACGTGTTGTACCCAGTTTATGTTCTAAAAATAAAAAAATATTGTAACTACGATAGTTTTTGCAAAAGTTTAGTCAAACCTATGGAAGAACTTTTTTTAAGCGACATATTACCCCACCATATGACCCTGTTATTATGAATAAAGCAGGGTTTGAAAGTAGAAAAGTTTATCTAGAGCCCTATCATGTCGGTTTTCCAAAATTGAAACTATAAATACATATAATAGGTGAGAATACAGGACCATTCTGGACTGATCCCGCTGGACGAGTTCATTCGAAAAATTGCTAAAGGGTGGCACCTGTGAAACTTTACCCTTATAATACACAATCTTATAGTAAATTTTAATTTTATGCAGATATATATTTATATTTATACCATAGTATGAATTTATGTAATAAATTTAGCAGAATGGAATGCCAAAACTCCATGTAGCCACAGACGATAATGATGGAGCAATCATTTTTTAATATGAAAAATCCGTTTGTAAATTATTTAATAAAATACTCAAACCTAGTTATATGTAAATAAATTTGGCTTGTCCATTATTAGTATTTATTAATTGAAAATTTCTTAACAGGAATCTGAATGAAAAATATAAAAATTACGTTGTTAACTAATTGAAGATTAACATCAACATTTTTTCTATTACCTATTGCAATGTATATCAGGGCTTCATATTTATATAATAATAAAATATATATCATACCTTTAAAAAATAATTATTTAGTACGAGAGTAATAAAAAAATGGTTCAGGTATTTAAAAGAATGAAGTTGGACGAGAAACTGTTGTCAGGACTCAACCAATCCGTTTACTCAAGTGTCGTGCTAAAGAGCTACTGTAGGTTGTGGGTGAAATTTTGGAGTGGATAGACGAAGAAAACGTAGACGATTCCAGTAACTGTCTATATGGATTGACTAAGTTTAAAGTATTGTTAGCGTCATATCTCACTAAATCTCACCTAGGGGGGAGGGGAGGTTTCTAAACTGACCAAAAAGAAGCTCACGCAATTAATGAATGCCCCCTTAGGTACTATATCTTGATTTTCACCTATCTAACTTACTAACTTATTAGTAATTTTCAGAAGCCACTGGGAGGAGTGAATACCCAAATGAACAATCAAAATACACACGGTTTTCATTCTTCCTCGAAAGTTATTGATTTTTTGAGGAAAATTTAACCGTGATTCTTAGTTACATCACAATGAGTTATCCAAAGTTTGGTGAAAAGAAAATTTCGCTGTTAACACTCTTGTTTATTAGTAGATCATTATTCAGTTAGTAGCAGAAATAGTCCTGAGATTTTCGTATCAACGGTACCTATACATCTCAATTTTTACTAAGTGTCAGTATTATAATTTTTAAAGGAAGGATAATATGCACAATGATTATATGCTGCAGCCTCGGTACCTGCCACAACAAATTAAACACATACGTGAAGAAGTTAATTTTCATAAAGCCGGTAAATTAGAAATTAGTTCCGCCGCTGATAATAGCCTATGGTTTTTCTTAAGTTCTAATTTCAATAATCTTGCCATGGTGGGTATAAAATAATCCTTATTGCATCGACTTGTAAATTAGTTGAAAATAGCAGGTATGAACACCAAGATGGGAAGAGAGAGCGACGAATTATTTAAAAAAATCAAGGGATTTTTTTCGTTGTAAACTTGTGAGAACATTGGTGATCCCAGTGGAAAAAGTGGGAGCTCTGTGAAGCACAGGCGTAACACAAAATTATAAATCAATGAATAATTCTATTTTATCTTAATAAACGTTTTGTTCAATGAATATAATTACAATGATGTATGAATGGAAAAATTTGTAGAAATTTGTTAAGTGGGATGCTAAAATATTTTAAAAATAATCTTCAGATACCATGCTACTCCTGGACTATACTAAGTAATGTCAAGTCAATTTTTTTACGTAAATATGATTTAATATTTTATTGAACCATTTACAAAGGGAAAATCTTTTATACCAGCCTGCCCTTTTAAAGATTATTTATTATAATAATAAAGTTTAACAGGTTCCACCCCTTAGCAATTTCTTGAATACACTCGCCCAGAGGAATCTGTCCAAAATGACAAAACATTTTCAATTATTATATGTATTTATACTTCAAATTTATGAAAACTGAGATGAGGGGTCTCTGGGACTTTCCAATCCTGATTTATTTATAATGGTAAATTTATAATTTATAAAGTTCTTGTATAATTCTCACTGAAATTTTGCAATATTTATTTTTAGAACATACCTTTTCAGTTACGAAGAATGTTTTAGCTATAAAATAATAAAAAAATAAATTGTAGGTTTTTCATTTCTCTACAACATTGCCCATAGTAGCAAACACGGTTTTTCGGGTAGATTTTCTGTAAAAGATAAAAAACTAAATTGTAACCGATTTTTTTGAGGTTGAATTTTATGTTAATTAGTCATCTTTTATCTTAGAACACATTGATCTTAGTTTCATTCTGGTATTAATTTTGTCACCAAAAGGTCTTTATCTCTGTAAATGACCTGAGCTATAAACATATTAATTAATTTTATATAAAAATAAAGTCCCAGTTACAAGATTTCATTGATGTTATATTTTTTTATTTTATGTAATAATTTTCGAAATTAAGAAAATGCACTAAAACTGTCAAATTTTGAACTGAAATATTAGCTAATTTTAAAAAGAGTGTTGACTTAATATACTAGAATCAGGGTAACTATTAGTGTTTACTTCAACCCGTACTTTAATAATGAGCCAAGAATTTATTACTTTGAATTCACTATGCCCGCATAGCTGAAGACGTTTTCAGTAGTTGCAGATGAAACGTTCGGAGGAAATTCCACTAGACACGATTGCTTAATGTCTATATTAAAGAGATACTAAACTTGCAGATTTGTCATTTAGTTCCCTGCAATTATTTGTAAAGAAAACATACGACAATATAGACATATCACGATATATGTTCGTAGAAATTAAAAAAAAATCGTGTAGCCCAGTAAATTTAGAGCATTAATTTTAGAATATTAATGAAGTAATAAAAATAATAATGACGAAACCATACTAAACCATGACATAACCTCAATATACAACAATTTTCATTATTATTGAAATAATATACGTATCTTTGTTTTCGATCTCACCAATACTGTTATTAAATGCAGTCCCGTGGGATGTCATATTTTGGTTTAAATATCAATGCGCGAATATGAGTTAAATTGAGACGCCAAATAACTGCTGTGATACCAGAATTGGTGAATATCACTACTTTGACATTTGGCATCAAGGCTGGATCTCCTCTAATTCGGTAAACATCCATATACAGTGTGTATGGATTTCTACTTGTTAACTTTTATATTGGATCTCAGCTTGTCTCGAAACTAATATAGGTCTACGATGGATCTCGACATACTACATATTTATCACGGATCCCGACTTTATACAAAAAACTATATATATATATATATATATATATATATATATATATATATATATATACATTGTACTTTACCAAACTATTATACAGAGCCATTAAAAAGATTTAAAAGTGGAGATGGATTAAGGTTTAACTGATTATTTAATAGTTAATACATTATCGTTAAAATGATGATTATCTACTAAATGATGGGTATAATTAGCTCGGTAAAGTACAATGTATGTATATATATATTGTTACGAAAAGCCGGCCCTGGTTTCATTCCAATACGACATCGACAAAAAAATAATCTCGAAATAGCTCGGCAGCTGTAGAATTGATACTGGATTGTACTAGAGGATTCGATGCTGATTTTAAAAGGAGCGGCCCATCATCGCAGCAGGCAGTTAGTGCGGCAAAGAGCTTATGTTATATTTGTGATATTCGAATCAGCAGTTGTGTATATTTGATGTAAATAAAAGTTTCTAGAAAGTGAGAGTGAAAATTAATTTTACAATTTTAATTGAACCCACAGAGTATATAACAATATATATATATATATATATATATATATATATATATATATATTTGTTTTTAAGTTTTCGCGGGCACTAAATGTTTTAGGTGGTTTCCGGGAATTCATCCGCGTAGTTGAAAACTGATCCCTGCCGGGATCGATGGTAAAATGACGACGTTTCGGCAGAGTCACATCTGCCCTCTTCAGGTCGGTTCGCATAATTCTCTTAGCCTTCTGCTTTCGCTTCTGATTTGTTATTTCCGGTTGAGTTGTTATTGGACGGGTCCGGGCCGGTACGGTGGTTAATAGGATTTTCCAACAATTCGATAAGTTCTGAATTTCATTGCGTGCGTTTAGACTGTGAGGTCTCTTCGCTATTTCAGTTACGAGTCTTGATTTCGGGTGTTCTATATTTGCCAGTAATCTGGTGTTCTCAAAGTCTATTCGGTGTGACATCGTGGTGGCGTGTTCCGCAATGGATGTTGTTTTTTCCTGCTTTCTTACAGCGTTCTGGTGTTCATCACGTCTAGCTTGAATTCTTCTATTAGTTTGCCCCACATAGGGTTTAAGACAGTCTGCACATGGAATCTCGTACACTCCCTGTTGTTCTAAAGGGATCCTCGTCTTCGGAGTCCTAACACCGTGCTTATTTTTCTGTCTGTATTGAAAATAGTATCGATATTGTGTCTCCGTAGAATTCTTGCAATACTGTCCGTGGTCCCCTTGACATACGGTAAATAAGCCTTGGTTATTGGTGTCTCATGGTCCTCGTTTGTTTGTCTCGGTTTTGACTTTAGGGCTCTTTGTATATTTCGGTCTGTAAATCCGTTTTGTCACAGAGCTGTTTTTAAACTGTCCATTTCCTGTTTGATGTTATCCTGGTCAGCTAGTCTTTGTGATCTGGTTACTAAAGTCTTGACGACGGCTTGTAGTTGGGCTGGGTGGTGATGAGAATTAGCATGAAGGTATCTGTTGGTGTGAGTTGCTTTCCTATATACTGTATGGCCAAGGGTTCCATCTTGCTTCCTATTTATGAGAACATCAAGGAATGGCAGTTGATTGTTGGCTTCAACCTCCATGGTAAATTTTATTTTGTGATGGATGCCATTAAGGTGATCTAAAAAAGTATTGAGTTGTTCGCTCCCATGAGGCCAAATCACAAATGTATCATCCACATATCGCAACCACAAACTGAGTTTAAGAGTTGTTGTTCTTAGTGCCAACTCCTCAAAGTTCTCCATAAAAAGGTTCGCTATAACTGGTGAGAGTGGCGATCCCATTGGAGCCCCTTCCACTTGTTTGTATCGTTGGATCTCGTAAACAAAATAGGTGTTCATCAGACAGTGCCTTGTTAAGTCTACAAGGTGTTGAGGTGGTTTGTATTTTTCTATTATGATATCCAATATTCCATGTGCAGACTGTCATAAAACCTATGTGGGGCAAACTAATAGAAGAATTCAAGCTAGACGTGATGAACACCAGAACGCTGTAAGAAAGCAGGAAAAATCAACATCCATTGCGGAACACGCCACCACGATGTCACACCGAATAGACTTTGAGAACACCAGATTACTGGCAAATATAGAACACCCGAAATCAGGACTCGTAAGAGAGGCAATTGAAATAGCGAAGAGACCTCACAGTCTAAACGCACGCAATGAAATTCAGAACTTATCGAATTGTTGGAAAATCCTATTAACCACCGTACCGGCCCGGACCCGTCCAATAACAACTCAACCGGAAATAACAAATCAGCAGGATGGAGCCGTGCCCACTGAGCGCCAAGGGCCAATCACACGCAGCCGTTCACGGTGTCAACCGATAGGCGCCGAGCCGCGATTATATAACAGCGCGCTCGCTTCAGAAAATCTTGGTATTCGAGTAACTAGAAGCGAAAGCAGAAGGCTACGAGAATTATGCGAACCGACCTGAAGAGGGCAGATGTGACTCTGCCGAAACGTCGTCATTTTACCATCGATCCCGGCAGGGATCAGTTATCAACTACGCGGATGAATTCCCGGAAACCACCTAAAACATTTAGTGCCCGCGAAAACTTAAAAACAAATATAGTGAATCTCTACGGGGAGAATACTTATCATTTGTGTAAAACATTTGAGAAATTACGCGCGAAAAGAAGCAAACTCTTCTGCGATCTACATTTTTTACAACGATGCCGCGATGAAGGAGTTATTCCGAAAAACATGACGGTAAAGTTCTGGAAGAACAACAGAAAAACACAGAATATCTTATGGAAAGCTAGTTGTGCCCTACTTAGGGAACCCATAAGTGATGTCAGAAGAGATTTGGATGTTCTTAATAATAAACTCCTAGATATCCACCTACAGGTAAGCAATACACTCCACCCGATAATATGGGATAAATTCGATGAGATTAGCGAATTTAGGGCCGAAACGAATGCAGAGTTAACAACAATGCAACAACAGGCAAAATTTAACAAATTGAAGCTCCAACAGAAGCCCAAAAACGAATTTGTCTCGGAAAATAACGGTCACAGTCTAACCTCACGGCAATTGGAAACGAATAAAACCGTTTATAACTTATCTTCGGTCCAATTGAACACTTCCGCGATTGGCGTGTTGGCTAAGGGATTCAATTACGCTATTGCTCCCTCTCACATACCAACAGAGAGCATAATATGTTGCGTGGAAACAGCAGTTTCAAAATTAGATGCGAACACCCCTGAAATAATTAGACAAGATGTGTCACATGTTCTAAGAAAGTCTAAACCACCCAAAAGGAACCTATCTATAGAAGAAAATGAGGCCTTGAAACAACTGCGCCTCAACAAAGACATTGTCATTCGACCTGCTGATAAAGGAAATGCGACTGTAATTTTAGATACAGCGGATTATTAAAACAAAATTCAAATATTGCTACAAGATCCAGCATATAAACAAATTACTACTGACCCAACAACTTATCTAGAGAAAACAACCAAGGCTAAAATCCAAGCAAGTAGTATCGACAAAAATCTCCAACTGCAACTCATTCCGCGTGAAAAGTCATCGAGATGTCCGAAATTCTATGAGTTGCCAAAAGTACATAAAGAAGGTGCACCTTTGAGGCCAATAGTAAGTTCAATTGGATCCCCAACACAACACCTAGCCAAATACCTAGCCCAACAACTTCAACCGTTTGCAGAGGGGGCAGACTTATATGTAAAAAATTCGACACATTTCATCGAAATTCTTAGAAAAACGGTCTTACAACCAGAGTGTCTTCTTGTAAGTTTTGACGTAGTGTCTCTTTTTACCAACATCCCTATCGACGAAGCCTTGGATATCATAATAGAAAAATACAAACCACCTCAACACCTTGTAGACTTAACAAGGCACTGTCTGATGAACACCTATTTTGTTTACGAAAACCAACGATACAAACAAGTGGAAGGAGCTCCAATGGGATCGCCACTCTCACCAGTTATAGCGAACCTTTTTATGGAGAACTTTGAGGAGTTGGCACTAAGAACAACAACTCTTAAACCCAGTTTGTGGTTGCGATATGTGGATGATGCATTTGTGATTTGGCCTCATTGGAGGGAACACCTCAATACTTTTTTAGATCACCTTAATGGCATCCATCACAAAATAAAATTTACCATGGAGGTTGAAGCCAACAATCAACTGCCATTCCTTGATGTTCTCATAAATAGGAAACAAGATGGAACCCTTGGCCATACAGTATATAGGAAAGCAACTCACATCAACAGATACCTTCATGCTAATTCTCATCACCACCCAGCCCAACTACAAGCCGTCGTCAAGACTTTAGTAACCAGATCACAAAGACTAGCTGACCAGAATAACATCAAACAGGAAATAAACAGTTTAAAAACAGCTCTGAGACAAAACGGATTTACAGACTGAAATATACAAAGAGCCCTAAAGTCAAAACCGAGACAAACAGACGAGGAGCATGAGACACCAATAACCAAGGCTTATTTACCGTATGTCAAGGGGACCACGGACAGTATTGCAAGAATTCTACGGAGACACAATATCGATACTATTTTCAATACAAACAGAAAAATAAGCACGGTGTTGAGGACTCCGAAGACGAGGATCCCTTTAGAACAACAGGGAGTGTACGAGATTCCATGTGCAGACTGTCATAAAACCTATGTGGGGCAAACTAATAGAAGAATTCAAGCTAGACGTGATGAACACCAGAACGCTGTTAGAAAGCAGGAAAAAACAACATCCATTGCGGAACACGCCACCACGATGTCACACCGAATAGACTTTGAGAATACCAGATTACTGGCAAATATAGAACACCCGAAATCAAGACTCGTAATTGAAATAGCGAAGAGACCTCACAGTCTAAACGCACGCAATGAAATTCAGAACTTATCGAATTGTTGGAAAATCCTATTAACCACCGTACCGGCCCGGACCCGTCCAATAACAACTCAACCGGAAATAACAAATCAGCAGGATGGAGCCGTGCCCACTGAGCGCCAAGGGCCAATCACACACAGCCGTTCACGGTGTCAACCGATAGGCGCCGAGCCGCGATTATATAACAGCGCGCTCGCTTCAGAAAATCTTGGTATTCGAGTAACTAGAAGCGAAAGCAGAAGGCTACGAGAATTATGCGAACCGACCTGAAGAGGGCAGATGTGACTCTGCCGAATCGTCGTCATTTTACCATCGATCCCGGCAGGGATCAGTTATCAACTACGCGGATGAATTCCCGGAAACCACCTAAAACACACAGACATATATATATATATATATATATATATATATATATATATATATATATACATATTGGTGTAGTTAGAATAATAGTTTTAGTATTTTGTGAAACTTGATAAAGGCATTGTACCTCGAAACACATGTCATTCTATGAAAGTGTATAACTCGAAGTATTTTTCGTTTTTGTGTGTTTTTCTAAAAATTATTTCCAAAAACTGGGTCATTTATTGTATAATCTGCAGATTACAAAAACACCTATTTTTTTCTCATTAGATTCTTCATTTGATTTTTCAATAAAGACCCCCTTAGGCTGTACTTGCAAATTCTCTAAAAAATTGGTCAACAAATTATTCTGAAATATACTCACTAACAAAAAAATCGCAACACCCAGAATAAGATGATTAAATTTAATATTGTTTTGTAAAACATAGATGCTATAGTAAGGCGTAACTAAATCAAATTTGAATAAAAATACCAAGCAGTTTATATGTTTTCTGTTAAGTTTCTTAATAATGTGTTGGTCCACCATGGTTATCTATTCACTCTCCAATACGGCATTGATTCAGTATGGTGGTCTATTTCTTCTTGAGTAATACTGTCCCAAAACTGCCTGTATTTCATATCTCAAACATGTTCTATGGGCGAAAGATCGGGTAAACAGGGAGGCCACGGCAACAGATTCATATGGATCTCTTCAAAAAAGTTTAAACGAATTTGTCCAACATGAGGCCAAGCATTATGTTGTTGAATTATAATCCATGAGCTGATTAATCTAATCCTTTCCTACATACCCCTAACCGGACCGGTGCTCTTGGAATCTTTCCCTTTCTTCTAAAGATTCCTAACATCCTCTGCAAAAGACTTAATAACATTATTAGATACTTACCTGAATCCATCAGAACCATAAACGAACATCATTTGAACTGTCTTTCAAGCCCTTAGGAACCACAGGCAACTTTAAAGTTTCTCTGGCTGCCTGCCTTGAAACATCATGGTCAGGCAACAGCCTGTAACAATGTGCCAGCTCATCGGCATCAAGCAACTGCCTCTCCGACCGTCCAGCCACATGGACGGGAAATACCTTTATCAAGGCCATTAAACTCCGCGGCAGTCCTCTAACTACTTGAGACCTTCCCTACAACGAGGCCAATCAGAGACAATGCAGAGGCGGATGTGATAGGAGGGAATTCAACTGTCACATCCTCCAGAACTGCTACATAACACATAGCTCTAGAAGAAGGAAGAAGAAGGAAGCGTCGAAGAAGGAAGCGTCGAAAAAGGCTGGTCGGTAGAGGCAGAACCCCGTATATGTACACTCAGAGGCACTTTAAAGATACCCGACCTTGTACTTTGCAAAAGTCAAAAATCGATTATCTGTGACGTCGGAGTTCACTGGGAGGGCCTCGCTCCCTCACAGACAGCTCAAATAACAAGAGGGTATATTATGAGGATCCCGAATTTACCGACACTGTCCTCAAAAGGAAAAATACTACTGAAATTAAAGTCTTGATAGTGGGTGCAAGAGATATTTGGTGCACAAGTAATGACTATTTGCTTGAAAATATGGACATAAGCTAACACTCAACTAAACCCAAAATCATCATTGGATCTATTGCCAGTTACTTCTTCTTCAACAAAGCAGTATGGAGATAACAAAATCATAGCCATGTTTCAATTTCAATCATTTTTCTTCTCCCCTTGTATACCCTCCTATCAACCCCTGTATATCTCCTTTCTGTAACCGTTTATAACATTCTGTATCACATTAACGTTTATATCAGCCTCTAGTTACTTCATTTCTTAAAACAGCATATGCTCTCATACTATTTCTATTCTCCCATAAGAGAATCGGAAACGAAATCATGGTTAATCGTTATCTTAAATAAAACAACTCTAAATCTACTCTAATGTTTTACATAAATAAATGGTATTATTGAAATTGTATTATAATAAACGTAATTTAGAACATATATTATTTTTAACAGTGTTATTGATTGAAGTTAAGTTTTATATATACACTTGTGCTTGTCCTGTGTAATGTCCGTTGATTTATTAATTCTATGTTGACAAAACTAACTTCGACGGTAATAAATTGCTACGTTGATCTGGTTTTATTAAATCTGTATTATTTATGTATTTTTAGTTTTATATAAGTATACATTGTTTGTCTATAGCTATGTTAGTGACTCGTTAATATATAAAATTTGTGTGATACAAGATGACAATAGTGAACTATTCAAGACTGTATAAACTTACCTATATATGGGTCCTTTAGTTGTTAAGTTAGTAAACCCCAACGGCCGAGGTAACAACATGGTCGAAATGTCCTTAATAACTGCAATTGTAAAAATTAGGAAAATAAGGAATTTAATAAAAGAGTTCATAGGGCTCCACTATTTCCTGAAGAT
This sequence comes from Octodonta nipae, assembly GCA_034190945.1. Lineage (NCBI taxonomy): Eukaryota > Metazoa > Arthropoda > Insecta > Coleoptera > Chrysomelidae > Octodonta > Octodonta nipae. Next base: position 62,156,028 of record CM067219.1, read on the forward strand.
AACGTTGCGCTGGCATGTTGTTTCGAACAAAGTTTAAAGATGACCTACTTCCATCTGTAATAGCATCCCATAGCATAACGCCTACTGTTAGGTGAACATGTTGCTCAACATCAAACTGAGGTTGACGTTTTTCTCCTCGACGTCGTCTAATCCTTCTTCGGCCATCATGGTCACCCATGCAGAATCGAGATTTATCGGAGAAGACCTGATGCCAGTCCACATTCCAGTGTTGTCGTTCTTTGCACCATTGTAGTCGTTGCCGTCGATGCTTTGCGGTCAGAGATAGCACAAGATGGGGTCGATAATGCTGCAATCCAAAAGACCTTATACGGCGGTAAACCATTCGGACACTTACAAGATGGCCGTGTTCTCCTAACCACTCATCAGCCAAATTTCGAGTTCTCGAAAATCGGTCTCTAAAGGCCAAAAGTCTTAGACGTCGATCTTGAACTTCATTTGTGCCCCTTCGATATCCGGTGCCTACTCTTCTCCGCCGTTCGGTATTATCTAACCAAGCTAGACAAGCTCTCATAACAGTAGTTAGATATCTGTTCGTGCGGTTAGGGATTTCTCGAAATGAACCAATAATTCGACCTCTTTGAAATTCACTTAGCTAGCAATACATTCGGGGTACACGTACTCTAGGCATTTTAAAATCACTAAAAATCGATTTTGCATACCACCAAACAATTTGTTTTTTTGGTAATTAAAAAAATTCAAAAACTCGAACAATATTAATTTAAAAATTTTAATCATTTACTCCTTTCTATGGCATCTATGTTTTACCAGAACAATATTAAATTTAAAAATCTCCTTTTGTGTGTTGCAATTTCTTTGTCAGTGAGAGTATATATGTTGTCTAATATCGACTTTTCATCACCCTAGTTCCGATTTTCTGTTTGACATTAACTGCAATTAGAGGCTTTATTGAGTGAGTACTCATAAGACATTGAAAGAACTACCAAATTTAACACTGATATGATTGCTCACTTTTTTAACTCCGATCGTTCTTATCGGGATCTTCCTCTCCATTATAGGGAGTCAGTTGATTTGAATAAACCAACTTCATCTTAATTTTCTCCATCATTTCAAGCTGATATGAGCTTTGGAGATTTGTCTTTGCCTCTCTGGAGGTTGTATAACCCTTGACCTTTTATTCTTGTTGCACTCCGACCGAATTCACTTTCAAATCATAACGTGTGTTCACCAGTTCGCTGGTTGCCAATATCTAAAATGGTCAAGATGCTTTGCCTAAGTTGGTCGGCATAATTATCAGCATTATGTTCGTCGGGCTATTCTCCTAATGAGCCAAATGCCAAATCACATTAAAATCTTAACTAGCTACATCTCGAACAGTACTCTAGTTGGAGTTAGTCCTAAGCTACAAATCACAGTGGTAGTTGCTTACGAACTTGGATAAATTTTGTTCCATTATCCTTTTTGACATTATGCTTTTTGTAAGGGTCTGGAGGAAATGCTGTGGAACCTTTGGTGTGTCACGTATGTAATAACACAGTCTTGCAGTAAACCAAACTGAGTTTAGGTCTTTAACGACTGTGTAAATGTGTAACTGAGTAAATTCTCCGACACCAGCCCCTGATGTCTTCGAAATAACTCACCCAGTAATATCTTGAACGAATTGTATCAGGAATATTATGCATGTCCATTTGTTCTCCGGTAATAAAATTGTGTACTTCGGTCAAGACGCTGGGTACATTTTCTGTTGGAACTGTCTTCAATGCTGCCCCAAATTCTCTTTAGCGTCCCATTCTTTACTTTGAGAGAGTCCCATTTATCGAAAAAAAAAAATGGTTCAGTAACTGGGTCCGCCATTTGGTAATGGATACATTGTTCCGTTGTCCAGTTCTCATTTACCTGCACTCGAAACCCAATGGTAGGTGCCTAAATGGTATTCTTATAGGTTTAGCCTTTCCCGTATCTATTCGGTGCAGGGTGACGCCTGTACGACCAGTAGTACTACCTTAACTATTAAAAATCTGCCAGAGGTTTAAGAAATTGTTTGGACTTCTGGTGTTCATCTGGTGTTAAGATATTTAAAATGATCTGTAAACTATTATATGAATTCTTTACGGGAAACGGTTTTCTTCGCTGTTGCTTGTTGTTGTAAAATTGTAATTGAATATTAACGTACTGGTTCTAAATAAGATATTTGTTTCCCACTAACAATTTGGATGTCATTTGACAAATTCAGAAGTGCAATTGTTATGTCTCTGCTGATTTTGATTGTAGCTTATCCAACCAAGTAATCATGAGGCGATAGTCAGCGCTTTACCATTACAACGTAGCTTATTGAATATCTTTCTCGATGCTCACGAATCTCTTGTTACGTTCGTTCAGGAATTATGGTTGAGGATTTCAGTCTACTCTTAATGGAAGTTGATAATGTGTTGATGGGCTGTATTAATACAAATTCCTCATTTGAAACTTGAAATCCGCCTTCCTTTGAATCGAAAATGAACTGATGTTGACTAGAACTATTACACTAGTTTATAGAGCAAAATGTCATTTTCGGACATAATATTCAATAGCAATTTGCTTATACCGTGAGCCTTAAACAGTTTATAGAGAATAATTGCTCTAAGATTGCAATATTTGGTAAATTGTATTGTTGTATGTTTATTTCTCAGCAGTTTATTAGGTTTTTACATACATAACTATTACCTGCCCATATTGGTCTATTTTTACATTGCTTTATTAAGTTAATTGGTTACCTATATAAAGTTTCCTGTTATTAATTAAATTACTTTTATCAACTAACATGAGAAGTAATATTCGGGCGGTTAAGCAACATTCACAAGCAGTGTTAATACATTTTAAGGCGCTATTACAAAAATCCAAGATGCACTTCACATCGTATGTAGTGCATTTTATGGGTTTTCAAAATATATTTTGCATATCGCTATCACACTATCGTGGTTAATACGATACGCTCTGCAAAATATTTCTACAAATTATTTAAATTGCAATTCTCTAAGATCTACTCAACCTACAATATCGATCCTCAGCGTTATTAATCTAAACGTTATAAGCAATCATGAGGAGACAGATTAAGATTAAAGCTGTTATAATCAAGTTACGTTTTTGTTTAATGTTCACTTTAACTTGTTTTTTTCAGTTTTCTTTATGAAAAATGCTGCAATCAAATTTTCTGAACACTCGTTTTGAAGATTTTCTGATTCTCTACAATTTTTTTATGTAGGGCATTATGCACAAATCATTATACTATAAGCAAAAAACGAAAATAACCAATTTTTCTGGAATTTTTAAGGCTCAAATAACCTACTTCTACGAGTTTGCTGTTAAAAAAATGTCAGTTATGGCTTATAAACTATTATTTACGTGATGCCATTTGCAGTTTGCTGTTGAATTTTATGTCATTTAAAAATCTCTAGTGACTGGTGTAAATATGATGTATTCTGTTCTGGCTGATCTGTAGCAATGCATCTATGTGACTCAGCTTCTTTTTGGCTAAAGGCTCGTACCCTCGGTTTGGTTCATGTCGGCCTCAACTTCCACAGCTCGGAGCAATGCTTCATTGTTCTTCTTGATTCCACTAGGTCTTAGACTTTTTTGCACTTCAGTCTCTGAAACTATTTATAAAACTCTAGCTAGTTTTCACACTCATACTTTGTATACTTCACTCAATGATTGATGGTCATATCTCTTACCTAATAAAGAAATCATACTACCTACCTTTATTATGAATGAAACCACGCAGAGACAATAAATTCATATATTTATAGATATAGCTTAAAACGTCTCAGAATGATATAGCGTTGAAGAAATGACAAGTTATTGAAATTGACTATTTAATTAACCACTTGCTATATTTCTAACACATTCAATTAAAGAAATGCCTGATGGTTAGAGGAATCTGAAACATCAAAAGAGACTGCGAACGTGATCGTTCAGTTTGATTGCCTTTAAGGCTAAATAAAATAAATTGAAACAGACTTTAGCGAGAAAAAAATTGGTCATCACATGAAAGGAGCAAATCTCCGAAATAAACAGGAGATAAGCTGATTGTATAATTTTAACTCTCCTACATTCATATAAGTTGAATGTAAATTGTAATTGAAAAAAATGTTATCTATATAAGGCACATTTACAATATTTAAAATGCTGGTGGATAAACTATAGTTTTTCGGGCTGTTTTGATGTGATCTATCGGAATTTGTTTCTAACGTTTCTACAACTGCGGCAGACATCTTCAGCGACGAGGGCATAGGTGACTGCTCATGTGGAACAGAACCGTCGTGGGGTGGGTATTAATTATTCCTGTCTGTTGGATTATGACATTCCTGATTTGGCACTGGCAATTGAACCGGCGAGGCTGAAAGCCCCATCGATGAAATCGGTTTCGCACGCTATTGAGCGGAATACCATATTCCATTCAGTTTTAGTCCTTTTTCTTTTCTTTTCTGGTTTTCTTTTCTATTAAAATGGTTTTTGATGCTTATTTTCTATGGCTGGAGGCGAGAACGGTAGTGGAATGTTGAAGATAATATATCGGTATGTTGTTGTAGTATAACGTGGTCTCCTAAAAGTAGTGTATGCTCTGTATCAATCGGCAGTTTCGTTTATGTTCATAAATACGACTTCTGAGTCTCCGCTAGGTGGAACCGATGCATACAGCACCACGTAAACAGGGTATTCTGTAAACTCATATTTAGAAAATTGGAGTATGTGGCAAAATTGAGTGGGTTTTAACCTAATGATTCCTGAGCATCTTCCTAATGCAATCCCTTTTAATTCTAATTAATTAAGGAAGCACTTTATGCTAATAGAAGTAACTTCAAATATATTGCAGGAGACTTCAATGCAAATTGTGGAAAAGACAAGCTCATAAGGGTTCAATGGGAAAGTTCGGAGGTGGTAAGCGAAATGAAAGATGAGAGAGATTAGTACCATTCGCACACTTTCAGAATATCTACTTATCAAAACTCATTCTTCAAGAAACACCCCAATCTATAGTGGACTTGGAAAGCTTGAAATTAAATTGACTTTGTCCTGACAAACAGAATCTGCCCCGTCAAATATAATAACACGTTAAATATATTCGGGACAGGAAGCGACTATAGGGTTGTCAGAGCAATAGCAGTTCTTAATACAAACAAAACTGTGAGCAATATCAGATCCTTCTGGAATAAAAGTTTATGGTACAACAAGTTACCACTAATGAACACAATACTGACAAGTGCTAATGAAATAGGAAAACACAACCAAAGAAACAACAGAAGGAGCTCAGCTCAGAAACAAAGGCGTTACTACAGAAACGAAGAGAATGGAAAAACAGAATAGACATCAAATGTGTAGAATTTACAAAACTGTGCAGGACCACAACAAAATAAGATTGCAGAGGATATAAACAATTACAACGAAAAATTGGTAAAAGAGAATTATCGCGTTAATAGACGGAAACATCTGAATATTGGAAATGAGTAAGATAATGGGACATGTCACCAAATTCTACAAGGATTTGTACGCAGATCCCGAAACACTTGAAATAGAGATGACGGAGAAAGAAGCATCAGATGTAGAAGTTGCGCAAGAAGTGGAATTAACGGTCAAGAACATAAAAAATCAATACTACAGAGAACCACGGAGTAACGGCCTAACTAATCAAACACGCAGGTAGGGAAACACAGAAACGCATGGCCAAAAAGTATACTCAATGTCTAAGACCAAGCCACATATAAGAACATTGGCATACGGCCCACATAGTCTTGATCTAGAAGACAGGCAGTAAAGAAAATATAAAGAATTACAGGCCAATCAGTATCTTAGCGATAGTGTACAAATTATTTGCAAAGATCAGAAATCGGAACAAAATACATAGTTTATTAGATTCCGCTCAACCAAGAAAACAAGCCGGATTCTGTATGGGTTTCAGTATAATTGATCAAATACATACTCTAGGGGAAATCATCAGTAGCGCCAAAGAATGTCAAATACCACTTGGTCTGGCGTTTATAGAATTTGAGAAAGCGTTTGACACCATACTACCCCAAGGATAATTTACAAAGGATGGCTCGATAGATGTAAATTTTTCCGAAAGCATACGTCACAAAGTGGCTGCTAATATTTGCACCGTAACCTTTTCTAATTAAGTTGTTATCAATATCAGGTTAAACAGAAGAAACAAAACCAGAAAACTTTTCAACTGACTCGAGAGCGGGGCAACACACGGTAAAACGTCACAAGGTGGCTGGTTTTTTGTCGAAAATTTTTAACACTGATCAAGCAGTCCTTTGTAAAATACCCAAGGTAGTAGTCAGCACAATATATTTCTAATTTTTTACCAAAAAAATACTTCTATCTTAAATAGGCAATAAGGCTCATTTATAGAGAACGACACAAATATTAAACAAATATTGGCTGAGCAATTCAAAGCCAGGGATGGCAAACCTTCGAGCATTAGTTGTAGTTGCAAACTCTCAAAATATGAATGAAAAAAAATAGCGATGAAAGTATGGGTTGTTAACGACTTTAAATTAAAATTAATAATACGTTATCATAATATGTTCTTAAGTGTTGAGCATTATGTTATAAAATTAATTACATAATAGAGTGGTTGTCGAGGAAGGTTTTACTATATTGTTTGTTAAGTTTTGTATACATTGGCTAAAATGTAACAAAATTTGTTGGAAGTGTTGGAAAAAATAAGCCGTCTGGGCGCTTTCAACGAAAACGCTTTCTAAATCCTTTGAGATATAACAAAATAATGTATGGTGGAATTGTGTATCTATATATATATATATATATATATATATATATATATATATATATATATATATATATATATATGCGATCGGATATGTCTATCTTTTGAGAATAACATACTATATTCATTAAACATACGTTAGTTGACTTGAGCATTTCATGAATATTATTTTTTCCCTTTACACCACGCAAATTAAATGAATATTTTAAGATATATAGGAAAATCAAAATAATGCACAACGGAATTAATTTCGTGTCGCAGTGTCGCCTCTGGACCGAGCTAAGGGATGCCCGAATGTTTAGCTAGTGTATCAATACATGGTGGTATTGTGTATCTTATATATGCCTACAGATGGCACATGTCTATATGTTAAAGAAACATACTACCTACATCAATTTTAATACTTACAAAAAATTGGCGATAATAATGTGGTAATGTAAAAGCTATTTACACAAATACGGTATTAATCCTCATCATCACTACATATAATAAAATAAAATACTCGGAGGCCTCTGCCTGCCGGTCTGTTCCCGATAAACTCTAAAACTACTGAACAGATTTTTATGCGGCTTTCACAAGTAGATAGTGTCGGAAAAAGTCAAGCCGCCTGGAGCTTTTATCGAAAACGCTCCATAATACCTTTGAAATATAACAAAAGATTACATGGTGGGATGTTCCTCTTTAATAGAACTATAAAAAAGTCAGAAAAGGCATATATCTATCTCTTAAGGATAGCATACTACAACCATCTTCTAAATAATGGTCAGGTACAATGCGGTAATTGGAAAGCTACTCAGATGGATATAACTAGTATTAATCCTGAGTAGCTTCTCGTTATCTGTCCGTCTGTACCCTTAGACCCTACGCAACAAATTTCAATGCGGTTTCCATCAATATATAGAGAAGAAGAAGAAGGTTTATAAGTATAGTACATGACGATAATTGTTCAATCAACCCGTCGCTGCTGTCTCGCTTGGCGACGATTACATCAGAGAGAACATAAGCTGAGTTGGTTAGAGCGTAACTTTATTTACATCTAATCTATTTTTTATAATTCATTTTTGTAGGAATTTGAGTGTATTTTTGTGTATGTTTGAGTGGGTTAGATTTTCAATTTGAACCGGTAGAGAGCGCTTCAATAGGGTTGTTGGAAATTTTATTAATTCTTAAACGCTTGACCCGATTTTGACAGGTAACGAGCAGGTTTAGATTTACAATTCGACTCGGTAGGGATTCTATGGATATTTTTTACAATATTTGCATTACAATTTTCCTACTCCGTGCGAAACAGGGGTGTGTCAGCTAGGATCATACTATTTTAAATTCAAATACATACAACAATCGCTAATCTACACTGATTGATTATAGTTTATATTGTTCCTCAAAATTTCAGAGTAGGGTTTTATTAAGATTGTATTTTTGATTATTGTAATTATTAAATAAAGTAAGGTGAAGTGGGATGAATCCGTGCACGGGGCAAATCTGCACTAGGCGCTTATTTATTCGATTACACGTTCCATTGTATCAAGAGTAAGGTAGAGATCTTCCTTTGGTTAGTATTCAATGATCAACATAGATGGTTGTCATGTAATTTGTCAATCCCTCGCCTAATTCGTACGACAAAATGATGCATGGTGCCTCCAGGCAAAGATTGAGTTGAGCATTGTAAAATGATAATTTAAGCCATAGTTTACAAATCTATGAGTTAATCTTTGATAGGCACAAAGTATATTATGGCAAGTTTACTTGTACAGTAATAAACTATATCAGTTCTTTTATATTTTTTTATAAAATAATAGTCTAACTTGACAGAGAAAATGTTTCAGCACAGGGCAAATTCCGACTATCCATTGTGGCAAAACCACACTGTAGTAGGAATTTACCCCATGTTAGATTTTAGTTCTTACTCAACTGTTTCATTAAATTCCCTTTTTAAACTTTCAATCCAACAATCGTCATATGTTGTGTAAAGAAAACAACACCGCACTATACAAAGGGAATGTTGTTGACGCATTCGCTGAAATTAAGGATAGCCGAATGACTGTTTATAGAGCTAGTAAACACTATAAAATACCAAAAAATATAATTAAACCGAATTCGAGGAGAAAGTGATTCTCGCGGAAGATATACCTTACTTTTACGTGAAACTGAAAAACGTCTTTCAGCTGAATAGTTAACCTCGGAAAAATATGGATTTGACTTGTCAAGAAAATTTGTTAGTTGGAAAAGACTGGCTTTTAGGATTTAAAGAAAGGAACAATTTACTGCTACGGGGAAATAGTTCCGCCGCTCATAATCTTTAAAGGAATGAATATGTGGGACCAATGGTACGCACTAGAGGATACTAGTTTTCCTAACATAAACTATGCCTAACTCAAAACGGATGGATGGTTCATGCGAACTGTTTTACTGATATGCGATGGTCACAAATATCTGAGCATCAAATTAATAGAACAAGCACTGCAATCGCAAGTTACCATTCTGAAATTACCTTCACATGCAACTCACATCTTACAACCAATAGATATCAGCGTTTTTAACCAAAGCCTGGTGTCCTGGCAACGAAAGCATATAGGAGAGAGGCTGGCCAAAAAGTCCTTCGCACAAATGATATGTGCAATTTTGAGGGATTTGAACATTGATTTTATTGTCAATGGTTTTCAAAAAGCTGGAGTTCACCCATTTTCTATGGAGGCAGATCAGCAAGCTGGGATTGCAATTTGCCATTATATATATATATATATATATATATATATATATATATATATATAACAATCAAAACACAATCTCTCTCTTTCTCTCTTTTATATAACATTAGTTTTAGAATATGAAGATATTAAACGAGATTTAGCATTTTGAACTTGAAGATGTTAGTGCTCTAAGAAAAGAAGAAAATAACATGACTTGTTATTACTGGTTTTAAAAGTTGCAGCCCATCATCGCAAGAGTTAGACGGCGAAGAGCTTATGTTGTGTTATTATTGTGATATTCGACTCAGCTGTTGTATATATTTGATGCAAATAAAATTTTCTAGAAAGTGAGAGTGAATATTAGTTTCTGAACCCATGGAATTTATAACAATTTTACTACTAAATAAATAGGTTACGGAAGGACTAGAAGAACAAATCACTCAGATTCTGGAAAAACGTGACAAGAAGCAGAAACAACATCAAGAAGAAATCCAACAAAGGTTAGTGAAATCTTTTGATGAAAAATAACAAAATTTTGTTTCCACGGTGGAAGAAAAACAACTAAATTTATTGGAAGAATTATTTTCGAAATTTGAAGAAAAACGACAAAATGATTTTAAAATATTTGAACAAAAACAAGATCAAACTGAATTAAGACGCCAAAATGAATTTAAATTATTAGATGAACAGTGACAAAATGAATTTAAAATACTAGAAGAAAAACGATAAAATGATTTTAAAATATTTGAAGAAAACAAAGCAAAACGAAAGAAACATACAACTGCAATTTGAACAATTAATTCAAGAATGCAAATACTGGAATCAGACATATAACGGATAAACGACGACATTAAGATACTAAAAAGTAATGTGGAAACTCTTGAAATCAAAGTAGATGACATCGATTTCATGCAGAGCCAGGTGAAATTTGAAATCAGTTCCATTAAAAACACAGTACAAATGGAAGTACAAGATAAAATCAGTGCCATCCAAAACAAGGTAGATACCGAAATTAAACAATTACAACAAGATTTGCAGAGAGGGAAATACCAGCACAACGTGAATACCAAAGGTTCCTTTATAAACAGTACACATTCGACGGCTGTTCATCTTGGCCCATGTATAAACGGCAATTTGAAGCCGTGGCTACAACTAATGGATGTGATAACCATAACCAAGAAAAATATACCTCTCTAGTAATTTCTTTAAGAAGTCCGGCATTAGAGCTCCTACTAAGCCTTCCAGTGGATAAACAAGGTAATTTCGACAAGAATATCGCCATCTTAGACAAACGATACGATAATCAATCCTTAAGCCAAGTATACCAGGTGCAAACTAAGTGGAAAAATGCAAAAATTCGGAGAGAGCCTTCAAGAATTCGAATCAGAGGTTAGACTTTTAGTGCACTTGTCCTACGCAGACCTGCCAGAGGAAACTAAGGATCAATTGGGGACGCAGAGCTTCATAAACGGTATCAGAGATGTGGAAGTACAAAGGAATTTAAGACTTAGCGGCATCAAGAAGAGTAACGAAGCTGTGTTCCGGGCTTTGGAGGTAGAGGCCGTCATGAACATGTCCAAGCCGAGGGTGCGAGTATTTTCCTTCAACCAGGAAGAGTCAGACTCACCATTTCAAGCGCTGCTGGCTGGTATGAACAAACTATTAGAACGGTCACAAAGAACTGGCACCAGAAGACCACCGTTGTGGACGGACAGGGTACTTTCACCGCGACTGCAGAATCAGGCTTCCTGAACGATCACCGACCAGGGGTAACCAACAGAACAGCCACATGTCCAGGGACAGTTAGCCAGTAAGTAAGGGGGCGAATGCCACTAATCCTCCACCAGCCCCCAAAACACGTTATCCAGCAGGGGGTTTTGCCGAAATAGCAGCAGCCTAGTCATCAGGGGCACCATCAATGGCCGTGCAATTACCGTCACCATCAATCCGGCCAGTTACCAACAACATTCAGCTCAGAACAGTCACCGGAAAGTCCATGTCAATACAAGGTGAGGCAGATAGGGGACAACAGAATCCGGCATACGGTCCTGGTAGCGAATATTGAGGACCATTTCATACTGGGAATGGACCTAATCAGCCAGCATGGATTTATGTTCAACCCAAGATATCATGTTCTTCGGTTCCTAAATAAAAATTGTAGCACAATCCTCAGTCAGAATTCCCGGTCAAACGGAACAGATTCTTCATGGGCAGCTGTAAAGCAATCCTGGGAGCTGCGTTGGAATGGTGGACCCGTACACTCAACTCATGACTACTTAGTTGGACGGGCTATAGTTAAAACCGGAAGAGATATACCAATTAGAGTCCTGAATTTGTCCAACAACGATATCAGAATTGCCAATGGTCAAGAGATAGCTTGTTTCGAGCTAGTCGAGACCATCATCAATTGCGAAGAAGGGTACCAGACATCGGTGAAGGAGACAGGGCCCAATAAGGAGTTCCAACAACAGTTTGCTGACCATTTGACACACCTGACACCAGAGGAACAGGAGAAAGCCAAACAATTTATCACAAAGCACTGGCAAATTTTTAACAGTGAAGATGGAATCACTGGTCGCATTAACATCATCCAGCACCGAATAGATACCGGGAAGGCTCAAGCCATCAGAATACCACCTAGGCGACTACCATTGGGGCAACAACAGGCACTCGAGGAAAATATCGAGTCCATGTTACAAAATGGAGTTATTGAGCCATCCACTAGCCCATGGTCCGCTCCCGTTGTGCTAGTTAAAACTGAATGATGCCACTAAGAAAGACAGCTATCCCTACCCCGAATTGATGACACTCTGACCACACTAGCAGGCTTCCGTTGGTTCCTCACACTAGACCTAAAGGGTGGATATTGGCAGGTTGGTCTACACGAAAACGACAGAGAGAAAACAGCGTTTTCCACCAATAAAGAGCTGTTTCAATTCATGGTCATGCCCTTTGGGTTATGTAATGCTCCCGCTATATTTGAGAGGCTAATGAAGTATGTATTGAGCGGGTTGACATGGAGAAGGTGTTTAGTATATCTCGACGCCATTCTGGTCATGGGTCAGACATTTGACGACCATCTGAAGAACCTGGGTGAAGTATTCTCCAGAATTAAGCACGCCAACCTGAGACTCAACCCGAAGAAGTGTTCCATGTTTCAAAAAAGAAGTAGAGTATTTGGGCCACGTCGTTTCCGAGTCAGGAATCCGTACCAATGGGGATAAGATAGAAGCCATTGGTGATTGGCCCGTCCCAAGAGACAAGCATGAACTCCGAAGCTTCTTGGGTGTCTGTTCCTACTACAGGTGATTTGTTGAGGGATTTGCCACCATTGTCGCGCCTTTACATCTGGTTATACAAATTAAAGAATAAACCATGCCCTAAATAAAAACACGCAGTTTATTAGGATTGAGTGGAATATACAGAAAATTGATCAGTTTGAAATAACCTTTACAATTTCTGGGTCGGTTTTACCCTATTCCACATTACCTATATTTTTTAAAACGCCATTAAAACTAAATGGATAAACTCCCCATTTGACACTTGTAACTTAACGATATTGTCATTGAATTTTAGAAATACAATTTATATACCATACAATAAATTACTCCCTATATTTTTGTTTTCGACAATGAAATCCAAGACGTAAGAGAGAGTGGAATTTGTATTTGGAAATGCACAAATACAGCTCTTTTTGAAATTAAAATCAAGCAAAAGCCACAACAACATTTGGAATGAAGCAAAATGAGAACAACCGGAAAATCGGGCCCAGCTAGCATGAAACTTTGCATATTTCACTATTATTGTAAAGCGGGGAACGTATATAAGATCAATATAAGGGGATTCTATTGCAGATCTAGATTAAATTCCTATTGCGAAATGAGCGCTGCTCTCATTCTGTTTTCACAAAGAGTATGCTGGCTTAAAGCCACATGATAGTAATTATCCTAAGTATGAAATTGTATTGATGGCAGATCAGCAAGTTGGGATTGCAATTTGCCATTATATATTATAGCACACAAAACGCAAAATCTCTGTCTTTCTCTCTTTTATATAAAATTACCTTTAACATATGAAAATATCAATCGGGATATGTGCTTTAAGAAAGGAGGAAATAACATGATTTTTTGTTATTACTTATAAATGAGTATACATTTATACTTACGTAAAAGTATTAAAAGTTCCTTATCGTGAACAAAGTAATTATATATCTAGTATATTCTTGAGGTTGGTTCCAATTAAGTTTAATGAAGTAGTGAATAAGTAAGTAATGGATAAGTAAATAAATCCAATTGGAACAGTATTAATTGAACACGTATAAACTAAAGAGGTCAGCTAATTTTTAACACCCGTTGTAAAAAGAAGGGTGTAATAAATTTAAGGTGTGTATCTGTGGATCAATCAAATATCACATGATTCTAACTTATATTATGTCGTTTCTCGAAAGTGATGGAATTTTCGGTAATAATTTTTATCATCAATCGTGTGTTCAGGAAATGATTTTCGTCACCAATGTCTACTCCAAAAGCTGGTTTTTGTGACCTTGACACCTTTCAATTTAACCATATCATCATAATCATCTCCATGATAGGGAGCCAATCAATCCAAAGGAACCACTTTCATCATAGACCTCGGTTATGGTAGAGAATGTCGTTGAGGTCCTTGAATACTTCGTATGGCCTATCGCAGGTTAGTGTGATATTTGGAGACTTGCCTTTGTTCCTCTGGGGGTTGTTTAACCAAACTGACTGCCTTCAAATCGTAACGTCTTTTCAACCGATCGCTGGTTGCCAACGTCTGCGTCTGGGTTATTTCGTGCGTCGCCTGCATCTTTTGTCCGAGTTGGTCGGCATAATCATTCATTTCATGGGGCGGTCTTTCAAAGGACCAATCACAAGGTAGTTTTAGCTCCTTTCAGAACTCAGGCTGGAGACAGTCCGGTGCTGTTGTGGTTGGTTGAGAGATGCGCTACCAGGCACACAGGAATAAGCGCATCCCAGTCGCGCTGGTTGTTGCTAACGACCTTTGATAGATGTTGCTCCATTGTTCTGTTGAATATTTCTACCATTCTTTCAGATTGTGGATGCGAGAGTGCTGGTTTTCTGATGCCTAACACCGTTCAGGAATACGTTATACCTGAAGTTTCTCCCTTGGTATGAATTCTATACCAACGGCATACCAAACCTGCCGAAAACGTGTTCCACCACCACCGTTGCCACTTTAGTTGCCTCCTGATTCAGTAAGGCATATGCTTCAGCCCATTACTAAATTACTAAATTAACATATCTCAATCAATCTTTTACCCGTCTGGGACTCGGGAAATGGACCGGGGTCAACAATAGCACTTCTATCAAATGAGACTTCCACATTATATTGCTGTATTCTGCCCTTGGTACGGATCTTCGGACCCTTGCTGGCGGCGCAGACGTCGCATTTTCGACACCAGCCTCTGATGTCCTAGAAATAATTTAATCAGTAAAATCGTTGACAAATTTTATCAGAATCTTATTCATGCCCAGACGATCTCCGGTAATCCAATTATGTACTTCCGTCAGGATGGTAGGTAATTTTTTTTTCTTACGAAAATTTTCTTACTGTTGTCGCCCACAAAAATGATTCTAAAAATGTTCTGTGGTTTCTCAAACAACTAATTTACACCAGAAAATTAGTCTTATTTATTTCCTCACAAATTCTGTTTCAATAACTAATTTTCTTACGTTATCCAAACTTCAATACGTTTAGTCAATCAAATATCATCTGATTGACTACTTCGCAATCTACTGAATTCCACTGCTGCTGTACTATCCAAAGTCCCGTGGTGATCCTGTCTTTTCGAGGTATTTAATTTTCTTTTCTTTTAGTAAATGGTTTTTGTCACCAATATTTACTTGGAAATGTGATTTTTGTTGCTGATGATTAATTACTAGACAGATTCCTTTTTAGTAGTGTAAAATTAAACGTTGTGACAAAAACCTCCGAAAAATATTTTGAACCAGCCTATATTATAATGATAGGATTTATCCAATCATTTAAAAAACAAAAGACTGATTAGTAAGAATATCTTAAGCATTTACCGCATATTGTGTCATATTTAGTATACAATAAATAAAGATTTTTTCTATGTTTGCTGCAACTTTAAGAGATTAATTCAAATTGTTCCGTGTCTGGCACAATCACATCTTCTCTAAAAAAATTGGATCACTCGCGTTTACATTTAGTAAACAACTGACCGCTGATATATATATATATATATATATATATATATATATATATATATATATATATATTGAAATAGTATTTTATATCTGTGTCACTTAGCACCACGTTGGGCTAAGCCAATTTTATAATAGTATGTTATTTAAATTTTAAAATTTTATAATAATTTATAATTTTTACTTCTCAGGGTCTTTTTTGCTTGGGTTCAAATCTTCAAAAGTTAAATAAATAAATAAATTTTATACTTATCTTTTTTTATCTTACAATGATTTATCTCTCTCTTCAGGTTCACTTACACTTCTTAAAAAAAATTGAAATTCTGTTTGCACTTTACTTTTTCTACTTTTAAAATTTTAAATTACTGATAATCAAATTTCCAAAGTTTCAATTAAATTACAATTTATTTAAATTTTCCAATACAATATTTATATTAGTTTTCTTTCAAAACAAAATAAATTTCCTCTTCACTTAACTACTCTTAAATTTCTATCAAATTATGTTACAAAACTGGTCACCATTCATATACAACTATTATGATTATTCTAAATTTCGAAAAACTTTTATTATCACTGATTGACTAACCTTTTTTATGATTTTCTTATTTTATTAATAAATTTTCTCAAAATTTTAATTTTTCTTTAAACAATGTTTCAAAAACTCACTGTTGTTGGTTCCCTAATTACTTTCTTCTTATTGTTGACCTTTATTAATAATTCAAAATTTCAAAATTCTTTATTGGTAAAATTCTGCCACTCATTTGAATTTCTCGTACTGGTTTGCAACTTTATTTTCTTCCAATATTTTTGATTTTAAATTCTCATACCCATTATCTTCCTTTTATCGAATATTTACCAAAGTATTTTCATTACTGGTAAAATTCTGCCACTCAATTGAATTTCTCGTACTGGTTTGCAAATTTATTTTCTTCCAATATTTTTGATTTTAAATTCTCATACCCATTATCTTCCTTTTATCAAATATTTATAAAATATTTTCAATTCGTCTCTCCAAAGAAATTCAAATTAAAATTTTAGGTTACTGTTGTCTTTCTGACATGGAACACTAAATTTGTTTTATATTTCAAAGGACATTGATTTCGTTGTCATGGAAACTGAATTTATGAGAACAAAATTTTAAAACCGCTCTGCTCGAAGGTTGAAGATGAAAGAGAGATTGTCACTCTCAGATTTCCTATTTATACAATTTATATTGCCACCTGCTATTTCAATTTCCGTTTATATTTATTTTATTAATTTCCAACTATTATCCCTTTAAATCATATCAAAAAAACTAAACAAATTTCAACTTAAATTTCAAGACCTTTTACCCTCATTAATTTTACCCAAATCATTTACATATATTTTCAAAAACATTGAGTTGACATTAGTCACCTGTTGGCCACCAGTCATTTAACAGGTACTTTATAAAAATTGGATTTTATTAAAATTTAGTTATATCTTTTGAACTATTTATTTTTTATATACTATGCTCTACGCTCCATCTATTACTATAAATTTCTTTACTGTTTCATCAAGTTCTGAAGACTTATAACGGTTTTTATAATTTGACATTTTGATCCTTTGTTTGCTAAAGAGTTTATGTATTTAAAACTTGATTTTGATCTAAAATATGTTTTATTCATTGTTATCATGGCCTAATATGTGATCTATACATGTTCTACAAATTCTACTATGATTTTTACAACTGAATTTAACCTTTTGATGTTTGACCTTATTATGAGTTTTTGCATATATTTCTTTATGTAAGTATTAATCTTTTATTAAAATTTGCATGATATAATATCTAACTTTATATACCTCGTTTTATCCTTGCAACAATTTGCTTTTGAAACATTTTGACATTGATTATATTTTTAATTTATCTCTATCTTATAATATGATTCCTTATTTATTTACGAATAATTGTCACTTCATTTTTACAATTTTGATTCCTGCAATTTCCTTTTTTTATATATGTATGCATGTATGCATTTTATTTATATCATCCCATTTATTTAACTAAAGTTTTTATATGATTTCATGTCTGTTTAAATCCATTACAATATATATATATATATATATATATATATATATATATATATATATATATATATATATATATATATATATATATATATATATATATATACAAGTCAATAGGGATTTTGAGGTGACATAAAATTCAACAGCAAACGACATAAGCCATCATGTAAATAATAGTTTATAAGTCATAACTGACACAACAACACACAACACACAACAAACTCCTAGAAGTAAATTATTTGAGCCCTAAAAATGAATCCAGTACTTTTCATAAAGAAAAGCTGGAAAAACCGATGTAAAGTGAGTGATTTAAAAGAATTCATAGCTTGGTTGTAATAACAGCTGGAACCTTAATCTGCCTCCTAGTGATACCTTTTAACTTTGAGATTAATAACGCTGAAGATCGATGTTGTACGTTAGATCTTGCAGAATTGCAATTTAAATAATTTGTAGAAATATTTTCCTGGTCGTATCGTATTATCCACGATAGTTCAATAGCGATATGCAAAATATATTTTGAAAGCTTATAAAATGCTCTTCACTTCGTATATTTTTGTTACGGTGCCGTAAAAGCTTAAAAGCAATGTATTAATACTGCTTTTGAAATTGGCCTTAACGATGGACCCTCCGATGTTTTGACAGTGGCGGATCCAGTCATTGGAAAAAAGTCATTTAATTAATATCAGTAAACTGTATACAAGTAACCATTAACTTAATAAACCAATGAAAAAATATACCAATATGAGCAGGCATTAGTTATGTAAATAAAAACGTAATAAACTGCTGGGGAAAAACATATAATGGTAAAATTGACCATAATTCTCATCTTCTAGATCCGCCCAGGTGCCTTGACAGCTATTGTCAGGGCACCGCTGGCTGGCTGTCGCATATTCGTACATTTAGTGCAATTTACTATTATTTCAAATCAACTTCTCGGAATTATAGCGAAAAACCAAGATAGACAAATTGAAGTGGAATTTATGAACTTTCAAAAATCTTTAGTATATCCTGTCGGACTAGTCTCATTAATATGCTGGTATGTGCAAAATGGCTCTGTAAATTATTTAAAATCGAATTGTTCTAAAACTACTTTTGTAATAGTATCCATCCTAGACTATCTTTTTGACGATGACTATTACTGTAGTAGTTTGAAAAGTAAAATTTATAGCTTTCTGGTAACTAGAAAGCTATAAATTTTTGAAAAAAAATCATTTTTGACCAGTTTTTCTGAGTTTACTCGGTAAAAAATGCTCCAATTAGGATGTATGAACACCCATTAAAAAGATTTTTTTATTCTCTATAACTTTCCTGTAGACGGCATTACGATTCCTCCATTACTTTTCATTATATAAGCAAGCTTAACAAAGAAATTCGTTATTTTTGCTGGTTTTTAATATTTAAATCGTTTACTTCTACGAGTTTGCTGTTAAAATCTTAGGAATAATTATCTGTCACTGACGTGATGGTATAAGTGAATTGCTGTTGAATTGTATGTCCGAAAATGAGCTAAATTTTGCTCTATAAACTTGTATAATTATTTTTTTTGAAACCTTTTAGTTCCATGTTTAGTTATTTGACCGTATTTTGGTAAGAAATATTTTTTTCTATAAAGATAAGGTTTGTAGTATACACAATGACTCAACAAAAACCGTCCTAAAGTCTGTGTGTTAGATATTAAAAGATTTTAGGGGACAAAGCAGACTTATTGTAATTCTCAAACCCGATAAAAACGATAATGGAAAAACTTATTCTCTGTTCGCCGAGGAATGGATTCACATTGCAAAAACAATTTTTTGAGAGAATACCTCGAGGGTAAAAAAACGAGAAGGCCAAGTAACTCCTTACAACCTTAACTGACTTTAAACACAAAATGTATCATTTTTCGCAAATTCCAGCAGAGGAAACAGAAACTAACAACTTGAACCATTTATCTGTTGCTGAGGAAGAAACGCAAAGGTTTACAAACTTCTTGTAGGCCTTAATTGAGACAAATTCTGTTATAAAGTAAGACGATAGAAAGTCTGCACTCGTAAATTAGACATTATTTTTTGTAGGAGGGAGTATTTTATGGAAAATAGAAAACACACAAGAGAAAACAAAAATTTCATTTTACTGGAGAATGGCTTAAGGGAGGACATTTGGTAGCAAAGGTTTGGTAAGACAAACTGGTTGCAAATCCTGGTCAGACGGTTAGACACGGTTTATCGACTGGTCAGAAAAATTCGAACTGGTGAAGAAGACAGCTAGGGATATTGCGATACGACTAAAGTGTCGATACCGATAATTTATATTTAGTCAAAATATAAAATTTTATTTATCAAATTATAGAAGAAGTATTTTTTTTTAATTTATAGTCAGTACTTAATGAATTAAACGCACATTTTTATTTATTTGTGTCATATCAGGAAATTTCTGCTTTTGGTTTTCTGCAGTACTAGTACTAAAGCAGCAGAGTGCTAACATATTGAACATTTTCTATAAAAAACTTAAAAATGTGTAATTTAATACTCACATTGAACCCTAAAATCCAATTCGTCGCTAACAGTTTCACCTTCTGAATTTACCACGGAACACCGGTATCTACCAATACTTTGACGCGTTACTTTCTGCAATACCAAGCTTTGATTGCTGTGTATTATTCGTCCAGACATGTTATGATTTAAAACAACTCCCTGCAAGAATAAGAGAAGAGAAAATAAATAAATAAGTTTCAGTACATATTCACTATTCAGCATATATAAGAAATTTAACAACATTAGATAATTTATACAAAAATTCTTTTCCAACAAATGAAAATGTAATGAATAAATAATTACAGTAATTCAAAAAATTATATCACATTCCAAACAGTCTCATCACACAGGAGTGTGCCTTGAGATATGATCACGTTCTACTCGAAAAAAACTTTAACGTGAAATCACTATATGGCCCACAAGAGGTTGGATATCTCCATATTCCGTTAAAATATTCTATCTCAAGTTTTAACTACATAGTTAAAATACCAAGAAGAAATTTAGACCTTAAGAATATAATAAAAATATACTGTATTGCGTTCAGATATACCATAACGCATATAAAAAAAAGGGTAGGTAAAAAATATTTGAAACTGGTAATAATAATGTAGCTGTAATAATAATATTTGAGTAATTTTTACTGTGTTATTAACTTCAATTACGTTAGAATTTCCAAATATGTATTTCATTACAAAATAATCATTCATGAGTAGCCTATATTTCAATTTCATGAAGATTTTCTCCGTCCAATAAGCCTCTAATACTCTACACGTATCAGATTTTATTGTAGCGTATGTTCTTTACTTTTTCATTTTATTCCCGTATACGACAGGTAATAACGATATTATCTCCATATTCACACGTAATATTTCAAAAGAATGAACAGAATAGGTTTAGCTTAGCGAGACATCTTTCTACTTCATTGGTTCAGTGTGTTCGTTCATACTTCATTAAGTTTCTCATCTCACATTTTATCAATCTCTTACAATCGATTCTTTTGTAGGTTTTGAACGTCCATGTAATGCAGTAAACCGCGTAATTTGAGGAAGTAGTTTTGGCCTTATTACTCAATAAGATTTTTACTAAAATTTGTGCAACAATGTGGAAGTAATTAGTTTAACTTCTACAAAAGATTTATTACAGCAATATAATAGTAAAACCTAATATTATTTATTCACATGTTAGTTACCCTGTTGAACTGTTAACACAAAATTAAAAGCTTCCTCAGGATTTCAACCCCATTAAAACTGCATATTTGAGTTCAAATAAAAAATGTATGAATTTTTTACCCAAAGACTTGCAACTGAAACGTTTCATTTAGTCGAAAACTAATCCCTATTCCTACTAATACGAGTATAATACATATGAATATAAGTTTGTTTGTTACTCTTTCACGCCAAAACTGCTCAACTGATTATCATGACACTTTGTACACATATTCTTAGAGGTATTAGATAGGACATAAGATATTAATTATTAACAAATATATATTTTTTACCAAGGGTAAAAAAAATATTTTGGCAAACATGATTGTTTGTCAAAAAAATTAAAAATCTCGCTTCTTCAACGCCAATAAAGTTAAAACCCTAGGTGCTGTATTACCGGCGGTCAAATTTATATCTTCTGGACTATAGCTTTAACTGTTTTTTTTTCTTTAACGTTATTTTGTTCACTTATAACAATGAATATAGACCCTTATAGAAGCGCACGTCTTATGCAGAAAATGTCGTTTGTTTACATTCGCTTTGTTATGTAAACATCAAGGTATGTTACCCGCTTGGTAGAGCCGCTGGTGTATCAGTTCAATGCGACACGTATATACTAACTTAAAGAACATGTAAAGAACTATCACAAAGCACAAGGAGTGGTCGAGCATGTAAGGTGCTCGGCTGCTAATCTTTTGTTCTCGGGTTCGAAACCCACTTTATATATATATTTTTCTCTTTTTAAGTATATATTGTTATTAATTAATTTTATGTATCAATTTTATATACCACTAGCCCTTACCCGCGGTTTCACCAGCGTATGGAATGTCGAATTCTTTGCAAAAAGAAATAGTTCATAAAACATATAAACAATATTACAATTTTCTGTAACTTTGTTGAACCATCTAACATAACTATAAATATACCAATCCCGAATATATTTTATTCAAACTGCAAGTGCTTATGGGCCACATTATATAACAATTTTATAAACATTTCTTGGAACCACTTTGTATAAATGTAACTCTGCTTCACACTATAGTGCAACCATCCTGTATATGCTGCTGTTTATTTGTCACCTAATATAACTATAGTTCGACTCCACCCTATACGCTATATGACAATTATTTCTGATAATTTTTGAGCCACTTCGTGAACTATAATTTTAGCCGGGGTTTATATGCAACATTTTCTAACAATGTGTTAAACACATTATTTAAATATAATTTTGCTTCACCCCATATTTCAGTTATTCCATATAGCAGGATGCAACTATTCATGGTCTACCTTATATAACAATTTTTATAGCATTTTTTAATCCACGCTGTAAAAATATAATTCTGCTATGCCCCCGATCTCAACAACTTATAGGCCATCAAATATAACCAATACCCAACATATTTCACCCAAATCGCAACTGTTGATGGCCACCCTACATAACATTTTTATTCAATATTTTTAAGAACTGCCTTCTGTAGCTATAACTCTTACTTCCATCTCCATTTAAACTATCTTGTATATACTGCTGCCAATTAGTCACCCATTATAACTTATTTCTCTATCAGTTTTTAAACCATCCTGTATAACCATAATTTTATTCTACAAAATATTTCAACTACGGTGTATATGAATCTGCTTAGGAGCGACCAAATATAACATTTTTTAAACACTTAACTATACCTATACTATACTCGACTCCATTCTATATTTTAATTATCTTATCTATGCAACTGCTTATGGATTACGCTAAATAACCAGTTTTGAGATATTTTTTAACCATCCTAGAAAATATAATTTCTTTCCACCTTATATGTCAACCACCCCTTATATGCAACCTTTTCAAACATGTTTTAATCACACTGTATAACTATAATTTTAATTCGCCCCATGTTTGAGATATTGCATATATGCAACAGATCATCTTCTATCTTAAAAAAATTCGAACATTTTTTTTATCCACATTGTTTAACTATAACTCTACTTCACCCTCTATTTCAACCACCTTTTAAGTGCAACTACTTATCGGCCACACAGTTTAACATTTTTGTACCACCCTGTATAACTAAGTCCATCAATTCCCAATAAATTTCACCAAAACTGCAACTGCTTATGGATCACCCTATGTAACAGTTTTTAAATATTAAACTACTTAACTCTACTCCTTCATATATTTCAAATATCCTATCTGTGCAACTGATTGTGTGCTATGGTATTTCACAATTTTCCTTATATTTTTTGAAGCTCAGTATAATTTCTCTCCACACTTCATTTAAACCATCCTTCATTTGCAACTTTTTCTAACCTAGTTTGAATAACACTTTGTAACGATAACTTGACTTCGCCTCATATTTCAGTTACTCCTTATATACAACTGCTTGTGCTCTTACCCTATATAACAAAATAACTATTTTTCATCACCCTGTATACTTAGAATTTTAGTCAACCCTATATTTCATATATCCGGTAAATGAAATAGCTTGTAGATCATAACATTCATTTATAATATTTTTTAAACCCACCTCTACAGTTGTAATTATACTCTGCTACATATTTCAACCATCCTATAATATGCTACTTGTGAACTACTTGTGGATATAAAACAATCTTTTAACCA
Organism: Octodonta nipae; assembly: GCA_034190945.1. Lineage (NCBI taxonomy): Eukaryota > Metazoa > Arthropoda > Insecta > Coleoptera > Chrysomelidae > Octodonta > Octodonta nipae. Next base: position 62,180,053 of record CM067219.1, read on the forward strand.
CCCTATAAACTCTTATTTCACTCCATCTTATATTTCAACCACCCTGTATAAACAACTGCTAACATTTTTCCAACCCATTTCATAATTATAATAATAGCTCAAAAAAATTAAAATATCCTAACTGCTTACATAACATATTTTTTTATCCACCCTGTACAAATATAATCCAATTTTACCCTTTTTTCACCAACATTGTACATGCAATTATTTATGACCCTAACAATATAACATTTTGTTATCCACCCTGTATAAATATAATTCAACTGCACCCGTTTTTCAATCACTTGATATATAGAACTGTTTATGGTCCAGTTAATTTATCTTTTCGCACCACCCTGTATAATTTCCCCCTTATCTGAACCACAGTGAATATATGCAGCTACTTACGGGCACCTAACACACCTTTTTTCAACATTTTTTAAATCCATGTTATTCTACTCCGCTCTAAGTTTTACCTATCCTATATATGGAACACCCTGTAAAATTACACTTGATATATCAGTAGAATTTTTTTCCGAATTTTTAATAAAAGCTAAGCTGATGCAATTATCTAATATTTGGTGCATGAGATGGAATCAATTCACTAATTGTGTGTTACCGAACATGGTAGTAGTTTTTTTCCTATATCTACCGTTTGTGTCAATGAAGGGAGATAAAATGTATACAAGATTTTAAGTCAAATTATAAGCTTTGCAACAAAAAAATACTCAGCAAAAACAGTTAAGTAGTTATTACGTGATGAGGGAACAAACAAATAAACAGACAACTACAATTTTATAATAGTATAGGTTTTCATTAATGGCATGCATAAATTTCGTTAACGTTGACAAAATCAAATCATATGAAGTATTTAATAGTTACAAGTTGGTAGTCTTAGTCACAGTGAGGGCGATAATCGCAACAAATTAGTGTTTTATTGGCAGTTAACAAAATTTCATATCATGACAGTATATATATTGTTATTTAATTTATTTAATTATTTCCGAACTAATGTTCACTTCACTTTTGTAGATACTTTTATTTACAAGCAAACATAAAATATTTCTAACAGCTGATTCTAATCTACATCGAATTAAGCTCAACGCACTAAACTAACTAACTCCTGAAATTAATGTCAAATTATATGACGTAAATTGTCTCGATGGTACTACATTTTTCTGCCCAGCGTCGAGAATACTGTTTCGCGCCATTTCGAAAATTCCAGTTTAACTTTTTATTAACCCAGTGATTGAAGTGTCATCGGAATGAAACCAGGGCCGGCTTAGGTAAATTTCGTAACACTGCCCCCGTTTAATTCTGATCGTCCCGTTCAGAAACATCCTCTCCATGGTAGGGAGTGAGTCGATGGATACTGTAGACAACATCATTAATCCTCTTGACCACTTCGTATGGACCATCCCAGGTGGGTGTAAGCTATGGAGATTTACCCTTGCTCCGTTGGGGGTTGTACAGACAGACTTTCTCCCTTTCTTGGAACCCGACTGAATTGGCCTTGAGGTCATATCGCGTCTTCATCTGGTCACTGGTAGCCAAAATCTGCGTTCGGGCTAATTCGTGTATGGTGAGCATGTATGTCGGAGCTGGTCGGCATAATCGTTGATGTCTTGGGATGGTTCTTCGGGGAGCCAAAAGCCAAATCACCGGGTAATCGCACTTCTTTTTCGAATAGGAACCTGGCTGGAGTCAGGTCTGTACTATTATGTACGGCTGAGCAATATGCCAACAGGAATAGGGGAATATGCTCATCCCAATCACGCTGATTATTGCTGACGACCTTGGATAGGTGTTGTTCCAAGGTCCTGTTGAATCTTTCCACCATTCTGTCTGACTGTGTTGTTCTATGTTTTCCTGACCCCCAACATCGTACAGACCTTCTGGAATACATTCGATTCGAAGTTACGCCCCTGGTCTGAATGTAGTTCCAACGGGACGCCAAACCTGCTGAATAGCTGTTCTACCAGCACCGTCGCTACCATGGCTGCCTCTTGGTTGGGAATCGCATATGCCTCAGGCCATTTTGTCTAGGGTTTTGTTCATGCCCAGATGGCCTCCAGTAACCAGTTGGGACATGGTTTTCTCGACCGTCAGTGCTTCTCTACTCTTAGAGAGTCCTATTGGGCCCATAACGATTTTCGGACGCCCGAGTATCTAGCTATATCGTCCCATCGTGGCCTGGGTGCCCCTGTCCTTTTGAGTGACAAGATTGGTTCGATGTCTGGATCAGCCATTTGGTCCTGGATGCACTGTTCCGTTGTCTAGTCTTCATTGGCCTACACTCGGATCTTTCTGATGGAGATACCCTCTCGCTGCTCCATCTTCAGAAAATGTCCGCATTCTGATCCACCTTGAAATCGTATTGCTGAGAAATGACAACCATAGAGGTATTTGTGGAAATGGTCTACAGCCCTTAATATTGCAAGAAGTTCTTTTCTGGTGACGCAATAATTTCTTTCCGGTTTCGAGAATCCACGGCTGTAGTACTCGATCATCGTCTCCTCTATTTCAATGGCTTCTCGTATTAGTCTGGTTTTGTAATGAGTTGTTTGTGCGATCTGTTTGCAACTATCGAAATTGATTTTATGGCCCGATTGTTGTTGGTGTTGGAACAGGGCCGATGTTGTCTGTTTATTTTTGACAGCTAATCTGTGCTCATCTAAACGGGCTGAAATTCTCCTGTTCGTTTGTCCGACGTATACCTTGTCGCACGTTCCACAAGTCATACTATATACCCCTTGGCTTTCAAGTTTAACTTTTGGTTTGGGGATTTCCTAAACTTGTGCCTATGGTCTGGTGCGGTTTGTATGCTGTCGCTATGTCATGCCTTCGAAGAATTCGGCCAATTCTGTCCGTTGTCCCTTTGATGTATGGTAAGACTGCTTTTCGTTTTTCGGTGAGGTCATCATTTGGTTTCGGCTCAAGGTGTTGTTGTGCTATTGCCTTTTTGTGTGTGGTTTGTGTATCCGTTTTGTCGTAGAGCGTTAGTTATCTGTTTTAATTCGTGTGGTGTTTTGTTATTGTCGTCGGTCAGTCCTCTGGATCTGGAAACTAGCGTGTTGGCAACTCCCTGTATTTGAGAAGGGTGGTGATGGGATTTGTAGTTTAAGTATCTGTTCGTGTGTGTTGGCTTTCTATATACGCTGTGGTCGAAGTGCTAATTCTGGGGGTTTTTTCTTACGAGGACGTCAAGAAAAGGCAGCTGGTTGTTTTCCTCAAATTCTACTGTAAATTGAATCCTGGGGTGTATGGAGTTTAGGTGTTCCAGTTCTTGTTTGCCGAAAGACCATATGACAAATACATCATCGACGTATCTTAGCCATAACTTTGGCTTCAGGTTTGCTGTCTGTAGTGCCTTTTTCTCGAAATAGGTCATGAAGAGGTTTGCCAGCGCTGGTGATAGTGGAGACCCCATTGCTGCTTCGTCGGTTTGTTTATATATGCGGTTGTCATACATAAAGTAGGCACTTTTGAGGCAGTTTCGTGACCAATCTATTATGAATTGTGAAAGGTCTTCGTTCTCAGATATTTGTTGAAGTGTTTCTTCTACTGGTATGCTTGAATATAAGCTCTTGACATCGAAACTAGCTATGATATCTTCTGGTTCTATGGAAATACTGTTGAGAATGCGCGTGAAGTGTTCCGAGTTTTTAATGTAAGAATCTGCTTTTTCCACAATTGGTTGTAGGGTGCTGGCTAGATATTTTTCCAAGTTGTATACTGGCGAGTTGAAAGCACCAACTATAGGTCGAAGTGGGATGGATTTTGGGCAAACAAGAATCTTGACTTTTCTCTGGGTATCAGTTTTTTCAGTTCTTCTTCTATGGGTAAATTTTTAATCGGCTCTGTTCCAACACCAACAACAATCGGGCCATAAAATCAATTTCGATAGTTGCGGCGTGCAGGATTCAAACTGAATCAATATAACGCTATTCCCGGATAAATATTTCTTCATATTGTTCCATTGAAAGCCTCTAGACAATGGTTGATGATTTATTCCGGTGTACATCCGTTCGCGTATTCGTTGAAAAAACTTGAGCCAAAATCATACTATACTATAGAATTTCTTGTCTTGATCTCAATTTATAAGCCCTCATTAGCATCTCTGTACTTTATCATTAGTTAACGATGGTCAATTAAAGCACGGTGTTTACGGTAATTTGGGTAATCCCATTATTTGGGTTTATTGCTGGTTTTGTTGTATTGTTATTTTGATATGGGATTACCATGGTGATAATTTTAAAGCTTCGTCTCCTTGTTTATATCTCGGGTCTCAATTTCAATCGCTTCTCGTACTGATTTTGTAGTTTTATTTGCGATTTCTTTACAAGACTCTAATGCCCTGTTTCTTGTTCCTGAATAAAAAGGTGGTCTGTTTGTTCTTTATGTATAACGGGCGGATATTCGCCTGTTTGTTTGGCCGACGTATAACTTGGAAAGTCTCCCAATGGTAAACTCCATGGTAAAGGCATTTTATAGTCCGATTGTTGTTTGGGGTTTGTAAGTTCGAATTTTGTGTTTACTCAGAATTCTGTCCGTTGTACCTCTAATGTATGGACTTACATGGGCTACGTATCATCATTTTGTTTCTTTTTCTCATCCTGTTGTTTGTTTATTGCTTTTCTGATGGTGTGGTTATTGTAGCCAATTTTTCGAAGTTTTCATGAAAGCTAGTTCTTCTTTTCTAGTTTGCTGGTCTGTGAACGTACCGATCGTCTATAAGCCTGTGCTGGATGATGGTGTGAATTGCCGTGTAAATATGACGGTGTGCTGGCACTTGTTAGGAGATCTAGTTGTTGGTTGTGTTCTGCTAGGGTAAATTGGCCGTCGAAGGAAAATACGACGGCCACTTTTATAGACAAATACAGGGTGCTCCTATGGGATCGGCTCTATCCCATTTGTTGCCAACTTGTTTATGGTATACTGGAAGAAAACATAGCTAAACATTAAAACAAAACTGTGGGTTCGCTCGTTGATGACATCTTCATTATATGGCCATCACGGGAAAAAATCAATTTCTTGATATGAATTCCATTGCAAACAGATACAATTTATAGAAACGAACACACCAACAACTTCCTCCTAGATTACAAAACCAGACTAATACCGTCTTCGCAACACACACCAACAGACACGGCAATTCACACCATCATGAGATCCAAGGAGTAGCAAACACCCTAGCACGACGGTATATAGAAAAGAAGAACTAGCTTTCATGAAAACTATCCTCAATGGCTACAATTATAAACAAACAACAGGATCAAAATGATGACAAGACTATAGCCCAATACATAGAGGTAAACGGACAGAATTAGCCACGCAACTACATACAAACCCGTCAATCAAAGCTAGGGAACCCAAAGGGGAGATGGAGTTTACAGCATTTCATGTGGAGACCAAGACGTCGGCCAAACAAACAGGCAGCCCGCGACGATATAAAGAACAAACAGACCACCTCGAACGACGGCATAAAATAGGTTTAATACATATAAAATAAACAGCAATCAGATTGAAATTGAGACCCGAGATCACCATCTTAAAATTATCACCCAGTACAACAAAACCAGCAATAAACCCAAATAATGGGCAAATTGACCAATTGCACAATTGACCATCAGTTAACCCAACCCTACCTGGAGAAGCTAATGAGGGCTCACAGGGCTGAACAAGGAGTTCAAAGCCATTTTGGCGAAACGTCAAGTGATTTTTCGAATATAGACGAACGGATGTATTCACCGGAATAAATCATTTCTTCAACCACATATTGTTCCATCCGTGAAAGCCAGTATACGACTAGACATATATATATATATATATATATATATATATATATATATATATATATAAGTTATTCCATCGACTTATATGAAACAACCTAGCAACATTCCAAGCTGAGACAGCATAACACGTGTCGTCTCCAGTTACCCGCAGACGAACATCCGTGAGAACTGCTAGCGCGGCGACAGCTTCGTCAGCGTTCTTAGCTTATAAATTATACATTTGCCTTGTTTCATTATTCATTATTACTTACAGTTCTGTCTAGTTTAGTTTACCACTCATTTTTGTCATTTTAATTGTTATAAAGTTTTTATTGTTATTTTAATTATTTTCAAGTTGATATTAAAATTTATATTATTTGTGCAAGTATAAATAAAATCTTTTTCAAAAAGATAAATTTTGAAAGTGTGATATAACATATATCTGAACTAGGCTAGGTTCCGAGTGAGAACCGCGTCTGAATTTATTATATACTCGACGTTTCGACTCCTGCTTTGCAGCCGTTATTAAGAGACAAAACTGAAAAAGAGTTTTAGAGTAAAGATCGAACTTGGGGCCTCAATCTGCCTACTCCCCAAGAGTCACTAGGTAACTGAACTGTAACTTCAAACACCTTGTACAAGCAACTACTTATGTTCCACAGTATATAACTTTCGTTAACCGCCCTGTATAACCGTAATTCTACCCCGCCTGTATATTCAACTGCTTTGTACATTTGTTGAAGCCTTATGTATAACTGTAATTATATTCCGTCCTATAAATCAAATATTAAATCTGTATAACATAGTTTTGGTCCACTCTTATTTCAAACACCTGGTATACGCAACTACTTAGGTGCCCACCAATACAATATTTTTTGAACCACCCTGTAAATCTAATTCAATTCTACCTGATATTTCAACCATCCTATGTATGCAACTGCTATCACATGCACGCACACACAGACCTACAACCGTATACCATATAGAAGGTATCGCCGACATAACAAATTTTCATTTCGATAGTCTAATGGAATATTTTCTGCCATTTCACGCGAATATAAGTCCTGTAATTTAACTTCGTCTCTAAAAGAAACTGACATCAAATGAATGAATCAAAATGAAAACCAGTACAAACACCCGGTACAATATACTTTTATGGCATATCTTGTAATTTAAACTAGATAGTTATGATGAAAATGTGACATTTACATTGATGTTTAAAGTTTTTTTGCATATATTTTTCTGATTTTCAAAAAAATGGTGTTGTACTTTATAGAAAAATATACGGGATCAAACTGGAACATATCTTTGTAGAAAACAATTTATAGTATTAAAATTGCTTGAGCCATTTTAGAGAAAACAGCGAAAATTCATTGAAATTCTCTAAAATGTAGTCTCTTATTTATTTTTTTCTGATTTTCTGGAGAACCGTATTATATGGTACCTTTTTGTAATTTTCCTTAATATAATGCAGTTTAAATCATTAAAATTGCCCAAGCCATTTTTGAATAATCACTGGTCGTATATAAGAAAAAGTTGCCGACGAATTGATAACCTACTCCTATTTGGAAATCGGTTAAAAATACGTACGTTCTTCGATGTGGCAATTTTTCTAGGTTGCTCTTCCAGTCATTGACAACTTGTCAAATTTTATGTCACTATCTGCGTTTAATCCAGTGTCAAGCTGAGCCATTTGGTGAAAAATAAAAATTTTAACAATTTTAACAATGTTTGATTCTGTTGAACAATGCAGTTGTATCAAATTTTGCAAAATCAAATATCTGCTGCAGAAAAGTTGAGATTTGGTGCTCAATATTTATCGATGAATTGTTACAGACCTCACTAATACTTTTAACAGTGGCGGATCCAGCGGGGCTAAGAAGTTTAAGCTCAACATCTGAGTTATGCTGTTTTGCTGTTCATTTTACTTATTTGGCTAAAACCTATCCTGAGAGGGGATTAAGCCCCCCCCCTCCATAACATTTCTGTATCCAATACTGACAATACAAATCATTTGGATCAGCCCTGACAATATTGAGACATGATTTGACGCTGACTTCTCGTTTGGTGCCAAAACCACCATTTTTTTGTAAAAACGGCGTCGCTTTTAAGTCTTTGAAACAAGACTTTAAAATTTGCTGGAGGAATAGAGGGGAGCACTTTGAAGACGATATCCATTTTTACCTACATTTTTGGGTAACAGTTTGCATAGTAGGGTAAACAAAATAGTTATTGGACACAATGTAGTTATTGGACGTTTTAGTTCTAAATTCCAAAAATAAGAGTCGTATCTGTTGGAAAACAACCTTTGAGCGGTAGATGTCAAGAGCCTCGTCACCTTAATTCCCTTAGGCGCGCGGCGATCCAGTCTCATCTGTGAATTACTTGTTAGTGTTGAAAGCGGAGATAAGTATTTCTAAATAGATTTGATTAGAAAAAAATTATTTATAAAACGTGATCTAATCTATTCTTTTGTGCTTACTTGAATGTTTCGGTATAAGTATAGAGGTATAATTTTATGAATATTTAAACTGGTAACAGTTGTGTTAATGTGATTTTGATACTTCAGCTTTGAAATTAGGGGTCCAATAACTGAATTGAAAATGTTAAACAATTTCCATTACGGACAAATGTCCAATAACTGTAATTATTTTAGTACCCGAAGTGTATACTTTTTCTATAGATAATAATAATGCCAAAACTAAAAGAATATAACAGAATAGAAGAAGCAGTTCAGGATGTTGTGAGTCGAAAAGAATCATATCGATCAGCTGAGTACAAATATGAAAAAACTTAAATCTACGATCGAATTTAGAATTAAACATCCAGAACATAAGAGTACTTGTGGTCCATCTCCGATTCTTACTGGCGATGAAGAGAAAACATAAAGTAAGTTATAATCAAACATTACAAAATTCATTCCAGTTCAGTATTTACCAAATATTTTATTTGTCATTTTAGATCGATAACCGAAATAGCACGTAATGGGTTTCCGAGGAAAGCAAACGACTTACAAGCTAGTGTGCAAAAATTAGTAAATGATAATCCTCGAAAGAATTCCTTTAATAATAATAGACCCGAAATTGGGTGAGTCAAGGTATGAATAAAAAATGTTTTTAAGAAGACCTCACGAACTGTCCGAAAGGACGAGCGAATCAGTTACATCAGCCAGTGCTTGTGTTTCCGAAAAAGATATTAGACACTGCTTTCTAGAAGTGGAAAATTATCTCAAAGAAAAGAGGTTACAAGATGTTATAGCCGATCCCTCAAGGGTGATGAGACTGGATTTCAAATTAATCCACCCACTGGAAAAGTATTTGCAGAGCGTTGCTGAAAAAACGTCTATACAATTGATAAGGGATCTTCAAAAGAAAAACATCACCGTAATGTTTTCGTTTTCAGTTCTGGCACTTGAGTTTCTATGATAATTTCCCTACATGAGATTTCCAGAAAAAAATAGAAGATCGGTTAAACCAGAATGGGAAATTGGTCTACGTGCTAATGGATGAATGACAAGTGAAATTTTCTTTAAATATATTGTTGTAAACTCCGAGGGTTTAATTAAAATTCAAAAACTAATATTCATTACCACTTTCTAGAACTTTTATTTACATCATATATACACAACACCTAATACGAATATCACAATAATAACACAACATAAGCTCTTCGCCGTCTAACTAACTCCTGCGATGATGGTCCGCTCCTTTTAAAATCAACATCAAATTCTCTGACACAATCGAGTGACAACTTTTCAGCTGCAGAGCGATTTCGAGATTAACTTTTTTTTTGTCAGCATTAGAAAGATCCAGTTCTTGTTTTTAACCTCAGCAATTGATGACTTATCGGAATGAAGCCAGGGCCGGCTGAGGTAAATTTCGTAACAATATAACAACCGTTTTTCATCCGAAACTTGTGAAAAAAAAGTAAAGTTCCCCGTCATCCTGTTTTTAGACGAGCATACATCTCATATTAATTATGCTAAGATAGAGATATTTGTCCTCTACCGAAATGCCACTACAATTCTACAACCATGTGATGTGGCTGTTTTTCGGCCACTAAAAGAAGCTTCGCCTCGAACAGTTAGACAATGGAATTTTGCACCTGTGCTAGAAAAACATTTTAAATCAAGCATTAAACCTGAAACTCTTATTAATGGATTTAGAGCTTGTGCCCGTTTAACCCAAATGGAATAGACTACTTAACGTATTTGAGCGTAAGTATTACAAAAGATAACTCTGAATGAGAGACTCTATAGGCGAATCCAGTATTGGATTATAAAACATTAACTAAAATTGTTTTCAAAGAAAAAATAGCACAATTAAAACTGTTACATGAACAAATTCTTGATACTGAGAGTGACGATTTTCTATCTCTCTTTAAAATTTGGCGACATTTTAATAAACAACCAGATATCAAGGGTCAAGATGAAACTATTAATGAAAATCAAAAGCAAATTATAGGGCAGGGTGAAATTATTCAAGAAAACTCTATTAACATAATAGATCTACCAATTTTTGAAAAAAGATTGAATACTCTCGAAGATAAAGTAAAGGACTTGGTTTCTTTATTATCTAAATCTAGCAGCTCGGAGTATGAATCCAAGAGTGATGCAGCGGATCCATTTAGTAATATCAATGTATTTGTATCAGAATATGAGGAGCGGAAACTGCGAAAAAATAACCTAATGGTTTACAATGTATCTGAATCGGGTAAACAACTCCCAGATCAGATGATTAAGGATGATATAGAGTCGGTGAAGGCTATATTGAGACCAATAAGTGATGTTTCTAGCCAAATAACCAAGGTTTCGCGTGTTGGAAAGATTGGTGAGAAACCACGCCCCATAAAGGTCATCTTTTCTGATAAGTCATGCGTTCTGAAACTGCTGAGAAATAAAAACAAATTGGATCAAGAAAACATCAAAATAGGATCTGACCTCACTCCAGCTCAACGCAAATATCTCAACGACCTTCGAACAGAACTTCGCAAGAGAACCGAAAATGGCGAGAGAATCACTATTAGATATATCAACAATGTTCCTAAAATTGTTCCCTTAAAAAACTAGATGGCACGGGTAATCTCGCAGTTAGCGCCGATCCTTCACATAAGATGTTACTTTATTATCACAATGCCGGAGGCTTAAGAACAAAATTTGATGATCTACGTCGAAACGTCTCAACCAGCATTTATGATGCATTTTGTTTCACCGAATCTTGGCTTACACCACAGCACTTTGATTCTGAACTTGGATTTGAAAATTTCAATGTTTATCGCCAAGATAGACAAGTGTTACCTGGGAATTCTTTAAGTCGTGGAGGTGGAGTTCTTATAGCCGTACGGAAAAATATCAACTCATCATTAGTGCAGTGTGAACTAACTTCTTGTAATCAAATTTTTGTTTTGCTGAAAGAGCGTAGAATGTTGATTATATTGGGTGTTTGTTACATCCCTCCGCGCTCAGACTACAGCCTTTATGAAGACCATTGTAGATCTGTGGAGTTTATTTTGTCTTGTTACCCTGATGCTAAGTTAGTTTTATGTGGAGATTATAACCTTCCCGATGTTACTTGGAATAACGATAATTATGGAGTAACTATAGATAATGGAAATAACTATCCGGCCACTTTATTGGCAAACTGCTTTGGATTTCATAGGCTTTTTCAAAAGAATTATGTGTTAAATGCAAGAGGTAGGACTCTAGATTTAGTGTTTACTAATGATTTTAGTTTATGCACATACAAGTCGGACGATTATGTACTTCCATCCTCCATTAACCATACACCAATTGATATTTTACTGTCTTCTAATTGTGTTAGCAATAGTTTAATTTATGAAGATTTTTATTACGACTTTAAACAAGCGGATTATTTCGCTATCAACAACTTTCTTGCAAGCTGTAATTGGCAACCGTTGTCCGACTGGGATATTGACTCAGCTGTGGCTTATTTTTATGATAAATTGTATTCGGCTATTAATTTACACGTGCCTGTTAAACGATTTAAATCTTCCCCTTATCCTGCTTGGTTTTCTAGTCAGCTGCGTCATCTGGTAGCTGAAAAGAAGGCTGCGCATAAAAAGTTTAAGTCAACTAATAGTTATGATGATTATTTAGTTTTTTCGCATATCAGAGGCATTTGTAAAGATGTCACTAATAATTGTTACAGATTGTACATTAATAATATTGAAAATACTTTAAATCACAATCCAAGAAGTTTTTGGGGGTATATTAATGGCATGAAAAAGTCTTTTAATCTTCCGAAATCCATGTTTTATAAGGATGAAATAAGCAACGGGGCTGAGGAAACGGCAGGTCTTTTTGCTACCTACTTTTCAACGGTTTTTAAATTGGATCAGAACATTAATGTGCCTCATTTTCATTATGAAAACTCTGTTAACTTGTCTTCCTTTTGTGTAACAGTAGCAGACATCATTGGCAGAATTAATGAACTTCGGATAAAGCTCTCGTGTGGCCCTGATGGTATTCCATCGCATTTTTTAATAAACTGTGTCTACACTCTAGCGCTTCCTCTGAAAACAATTTTTAACTTGTCACTGTCCTCCGGAAAGTTTCCCAGTTTTTGGAAACATAGCTACCTGAGGCCAATCCACAAAGGTGGATCTAAAGAAAATATTGAGAATTACCGAGCTGTATGTATGCAATCGGAGATCCCGAAATTATTGGACTACTTTTTCTCTCAATTCTTGTCATGGCAATTTAAACACATTTTTGTTAACGAACAGCATGGATTTCTTCCGGGTAGATCTACTTTAACCAATTTGGCCGTCTACGAGTCATTTTTAGTAAAAACTTTGGAGAATAGACTACAAGTTGACTCTGTTTATACGGATTTCGCTAAAGCGTTTGATAGAGTTAACCATAGAATACTTTTGGCCAAACTTCAGGCTCTAGGATTTTATGGGCCACTTTTAGAGTGGACAAAGAGTTATCTCTCAGACCGATTCCATTATGTTAAAGTGGGGGGTATTATTTCCAGAATTATAAGTGTGTCTTCAGGAGTTCCACAGGGGTCTCACGCGGGGCCATTTCTTTTTAATTTATTTATTAATGATATTGGCAAAATTATTAATCATTGTAATATCTTAATGTATGCTGACGATTTCAAACTGTTTAAAGAAATTGCAACTTGCAATGATGCTACGTTACTCCAATCCGATTTAAACTCTTTATTTGCCTGGTGTATTAGCCATGATCTTGACCTGAATATCAATAAATGTTTTATTATTACTTTTGCAAAAATTGCACAACCTGTAATCATTTCATACGCTATTAATTCACAAACGATACAGCGAGTAAGTGAAATTCGTGACCTTGGTGTCGTTTTCGATAATTCTCTTACTTTTCGTAGACACATTGATCTAATTGTTTCCAAGAGTTACAAGGTTTTGGGTTTTATCAATCGTTCATCTAAAACATTTTCTCATAATACGATTCGTTTATTATATTGTTCACTAGTACGATCTATTCTGGAGTACTGTTCTGTCATATGGAACCCTCACTATAACACACATATAGATAATATTGAGAAAGTTCAAAATAAATTTCTTCGTATAGTTGCATTTAAAATGGGCTTGAACAGGGACAATTATCAATATAGGGATATTTTAGCACAAATGCATTTACAATCTTTGCAAAATCGGCGTAACATAGCTGACATTTGTTTCCTATTCAAGTTGTTGTCAGGTGAACTTGACTGCCCTTGCTTACTAGACAGAATATCCTTGAATACAACTATGAGAACTCGTTCTTCAGAACTCTTCAATGTGCCATTTCACAGAACTAACTATGGATTCTGTTCAGCAATGACTAGGGTATTACGTACAGGCAATCAGAACTCCTCACATATCGATCTGTTTTACAACTCCATCAGGGTAATCAAGCGCTCGTTGTACCTTAATATTTAATGATGTCGTTTATTTTGTTTTTGTTTTAATTAATTTTAAGTAACTATATTTTATCTTGTATTTTGTATAAACTTAGATGTATATATTTTTTGTATGTTTTTGTGTTTTTTTAGATTTAGTGTTAGTTTTAATGTTATTTTCTTTAATTTTTTTGTTTTGTATTTTTATGTAAATGGGGTTACCCGTATATGTGAATGAATAAATAAATAAATAAATAAATAAATAAATGCTTCACTTGAGAAATTAGCCCTACCATCAGCACCAACACCCAGGAGCCATTCGATAAACATTATATCAGTGGACATTTTGGTTCACCCACCAATTAAAACTGAAGATGTTTTAGCCAAAACCACTAAAGATCTTCCAACTAATAAAACTGATGACATTTCCCACAAAATTGACAGAGTATATTTCCACGAAAGAATTACAAATAAACAACAAGCATCGTACAATTAATTCATCGTTATTTGACAACACCAGAAAGTCCAAAGACAAAAGGGAAGAGAAATACAGAACAAAAAAAAACATTGGTAATAACATCACAAAGATGTCAAGAAATGTTTGAAAAAAGCTCCAATTAAAAGAAAAAGAAAAGCAGGAGAAGCACAAGAGAAAACGAAAACGAGAAAAAAAATGCCAAAAAGAAGCAAATGTAAAAGGGATATCTCAAATAAAACTGAATCATCAAGAATATAAGAAATGTTTTATGTGCAAGAATGATATCGTATTAGGAAATAATGCAAATCAGTGTGATATTTTTAAAGGTTTTTTCCATGACCAATGTATCCCAAAGAAGCATAAGCAATTTATTGTAGAAAACAAAGATGAGGATGAAATTTTACTGGGCCATATATGTTTCAAAGAAGAATCCGGTGACAGTAATGCATCTACAAAATCTCATGCTAGTTTACATTCTGTGTCAGACTCGGAAATTGATGAACTATACAATGCTAATTATAGTTTGGGGGAATAACGGGGGAAATGAGTAATTTTTTAAAATATTTTTTTAATATATTTTAAAATATTCATTTTAAAAAAATTAAAAAAATATATTTGTATTCGTCATAATGAGCCCTATGATTTGATATATTACATGACCCGTTAGAAACAATTATAATTTTTTATTTTCCAGATATATTTTTTTATTTTCCATATATATTCTATAATTTGCCCCCAAAATGAATATTAGGGGTTTCTCATTATTTATCCAGTAAAGTTCAGGTGAGGGGCTATACTTACATCTTTTTCAAAATTTTTCAGCTTATGGTTTCGGAGATAAGGGCGGGGAATGGGTAAAATTTTTTATATTTTTGTTAATATCTTTTAATTAATTTATTTTAAAAATATGAAAAAAATATATTTGTTTTCTTAATCATGAGCCCTTTCATTTGATATATAACATGATGAGTTAGAAACAATTTTAATTTTATATTTTCCATTTAATTCTATAATTTGCTTCCCAAAATGAATATTAGGGGTTTTTCCTTCCAGTAAAGTTCAGGTGCGGGGCTATACCTTTATTTTTTTTTAAATTTTCCAGCTTATGGTTTCGGAGATAAGGGGGGAGAATGGGTAAATTTTTTTATATTTTTCTTAATATCTTTTAATTAATTTATTTTAAAAATATGAAAAAAATATATTTGTTTTCGTCATAATGAACCCTTTCATTTGATATATAACATGATGGATTAGAAACAATTTTAATTTTATATTTTCTATTTAATTCTATAACTTGCTCCCCAAAATGAATACTTGTGGTTTTTCCTTATTTTTCCGGTAAAGTTCAGGTGAGGTACTATACCTCCATTTTTTTTCAAAATTTTACAGATTATGGTTTCGGAGATAAGAGGGGGAGGAATGGGTAATTGTTTTTTATTTTTGTTAATATTTTTAATTAATTTATTTTAAAAATATAAAAAAAATATTTGTTTTCGTCGTAATGAGCCCTTTCATTTAATATATAACATGAGGGATTGAAAACAATTTTAATTTTATATTTTCCATTTAATTTTGTAATTTGCCCCCCAATTAAAAGTATAGGTTTCTCCTTATTTTTCCAGTAAACTTCAGATCAGGACCTACTTCTAATTTTTTTCAAAACTTTACGTTTTATATGTTTGGAGATAAAGGGGGGAAATGGGTAAATTTTGGTATATGTTCGTTAATATCTTTTTAAGTAATTTTTTTAAAATATGAAAAAAAAATATGTGTATCCCTCAGAATGAGACCTTTCATTTGATATATTAGGTGATGCGTTTGAATTTTTTTTATTTTTAAATTTTTATTTAATTCTATAATTTGCCCCCCAAAATTAATATTAATGGTTTCTCCTTATTTTTACTGTAAAGTTCGGGCAACATTCTATATTTCCTATTTTTTCAAAATTTTAGGCTCATTAGGCCCCCCCCAGAAGTATCCCTAAATTCAAAATTGTTTCTTTTACGATATGTACTCCTGATCGGGTCACCAAACTATACATTGATACCAAATTTCAACCTCTTCCGTCCAGTAGTTTAGGAGAAAATTGCTGTAATGTGACAGAGGCAGAAATCCAGAGTCATATTATAAGGGTATCCGTATATTGTATATACCCTAAAAACAGTAATTAATACATGTAATTACTAAACAAGTCCAGTTGGTTTCAATAAAAATTAATAAAATTGCAAAATAAATTAGATTTGGCTAAAGTCACAGATTATCTAGATGAGTGTGTTAAAAGCTTTAAACAGCAAGGAAGCTCAGTAAATGTTAGATTAAAAGGGATGTTAAGTTAAGATGTAAAAGTTCTTAGTAAATTGTTATGATAAAGTAAGTGAGGTTAAAGATAAGATTTTGAAATCAAAGTAGTATCAAAACAAAGCAATAATAAGGAACTTCACAAGAGAGCAAAAGTTACTAAAATCGTAAGACGTTTTCAATTTTATATAATACGTTAGGTAAAATGAACATTTCTATATAGATCTAGAATAATAGCCAGACAACTGACCGGGATAGACGAAAACAATTGAAGGAACTTAGCCAAATGGATGGACGGGCCAGACAAAGTATAAATATTCATGCATTACCAGAGGTTAGCTCCTTTTTCTTTTATTGATTTCGTTGTTTTATTTGTTCAATTAAAGTGACGGTAAGTTTATGTAAAACGTCAGTGCTTAGAAAATTTTCAAGGTGAATATAGTGAAATAGTGTGGATCATTTCAAAGGAAGTGCTTCAAGAGCGACCTCTAGTCTTCTTAATTAATGAAATAATTAAGAACTGGTAAAAAATGGTAATTTAAAGACGTTAATATGGTGAATGGACTGTAGTAAAAAGTTAATTTCATGGGAATGGTAATAATTATGTAGGAATGAAGGTTTATGGACATTAATAATAAAATAAAAAGTTTGTAAGCACAGTTTCAATTGAACCATTCACCTGAGATTATCAAGAATAGCCGAGGAAGAAAAGAAGTAAAAGAATTAGATAAGTTATTGTAATTTAAATTGTGTTTTGATTGATTTTTTTGATGTTTTCTTTTTAAATCATAGTTTATTAATAAAAAAGAAAAATTTCTCAAATATTAAATAATAATAATGGTTTAGTAGTGGTAAGAATTGTTAAATATTTGATAAGATTTGAATATAATAAACAGATTATGTTAATAGAATCTGTGTTGCACCTATTTGTTTAAATAAATCAAAAGAAAATATATTGGCATTACTTTAAAAAATATATAATAAAACATTCTGAGTAAATAATTGGATTAAATTGGTCAAATAAAAATTACTTAAATAATAATAAATAAAAATTAAATAAATAAATAAAGAAGATTCAGGGATATAAATTTCCTAACGACTGGCGCTCAACCTAAAGAAGGAAGGAGGTGAACACAGTACGTAAATAATTAATTACAATTACAAAATAAATCAAAATTTTAAACCATTATATATATATATATATATATATATATATATATATATATATATATATGTTTTTAAGTTTTCGCGGGCATTAAATGTGTTAGGTAGTTTCGGGAATTCGAGTAACTAGAAGCGAACGCAGAAGGCTACGAGAATTATGCGAAATGACCTGAAGAGGGCAGATGTGACTCTACAAAAACGTCGTCATTTTACTATCGATCCCGGCAGGGAGAAACCACCTAACACACACACACACACACAAATATATATATATATATATATATATATATATATATATATATATATGTTATATACGTCGTAAACAATACTTAGAATATTAATATGACAACACCGTGTAACCGGTGAAATGAGTCGTTCACATCGTGTCATATTACACGATATAGCAATTCCCAGGAAATACGCAAATGCCCATAGCACGTGTAAAAATGCTGACTGCTGACAACGCAACACGTAGCGTATAAATGCACATGCGATGAATGTGAGCGTCATTAAGTGTATTGCTTTCATTTATTTCATTTATATTGTTTAACGTAATTTTGAAGTAAAATATTTAAGTTAAACATTAAATTTATACCATTATTTTGAGAGACAACTTATAATAATCTGATCTAATTATTTTAATATTTATCTATTTTCACATTTATTTATACGTTTTATCATTAATATTGTGAAAATACTTGATTTTTTAACAATATGACCACTACAAGGTAAGGTGCAGCCATTCCAATTGTGGAGCCCTATAAAATTTCCGAGATTTTTGTGATAGTACCGGAGTACGACGGTAACCCCATCTTTTTAAATACTTTTATCACATCTTGTAACACCGCCCACAGTATGGCGACCGATAACCAACAGGTCCGACTTATACTCCACATAAAAAATAAACTCCGTGGCAGGGCAGCGGAATTAGTAAATTCACGAAACCTTAGAAACTTGACTGAAATCATTACTTTTCTCGAAAACCACTTCGGAGATCCTTGAGACCTATCGACACTCATTCAGGATCTCCAACGTATGAAACGATTACCATCGGAATCACCCTTAACTTTCTCAACAAGAATTCAACCCTACCAGGCAAAAATGCTGGCAGCGGTCACAAAGCAAAATTTGAATAGTAAGGAAAAACAAGCCCAAATAGATTTAATTAAAGCTATGGCACTAAACAGCCTGCTTACAGGCCTAGTGCCAAAAATGGGACAATTAATTCGAGCAAGTAGCCAAGAGATATCTTAACCGCGATCTCTAGAATTAAAAGAGAAATTCAATTGAACCATCTCGAAACTCAAAAATTCTCTAACTTCAAAAATAAAACTCCGACCTTTAGAAGACCCAATCAATTGCCACCTTCAAAACAATGTACATTCTGTAAGAGAATGGGCCATTCAGTTAATGAATGCATCATTAGATCAAGGCAATTCCAACAGAACCAAAGTTTTGGACAAAATCAAGGTTTTGGGCAAAATTTTCAAAGACCTCGCCCTAATTCATTCGCTTAAAATTCCAGTCAAAAAAATTATCAACAACCGCGCCAAACAAACTTTCCACCCAATAGGAGTTTCCAGTAACAACGCCCATCAACAAGTAATCAACCCCCAAATGCGGACCAATTTAAACCGAACCCTAATTTTTACCGCCAACAACGTACTCATCACCCAAATAATCATGAATTCGAAAATCTTAGAAGTGAACAGACTTATCCGAACCCAACACCCAACCAGTACCAATACACAGATTTCGATTAAAACAATTACTGTTCCTACGACAATCCCCAGAATGACTTTAACGATTACTTTAGAACAGACTTCGAGAGCGAAAATTACTCAGGACACTACCCCTCAAACAGAACCCCCGGAAATGTCAAACCTTCAGTCGCACATTCAAACCTTGAATTTAGCAGCTTCGACCCCAATCTGAACATCCGCGAACAGAGATTTCTTTAAGACCCCTCTTGTCCGTAAACTCTAAGAACTTATATTACATCACCGATGCATCCAACACCTACAAACTTCTTGTGGACACCGGTGCCGGACTCTCTATTTTTAAGCAAGAAACTTGCTAACGCTTCCGGGAAAGGTTCCAAGAAAATGTCGTCATCCAGGGAATAACTAACGAGAAAATTCATATCAACGAATCGACTTTCGTCCAGTTTAATATCAATGATCCTCATAAGGTTTACATTTGCAATATCGATATCGAGTTCGATGGATTGTTAGGTTCCGATTTCCTCGAACATTATAATTGCATCGTTGATTTCAATAAAAAGCAACTAGTAACCAACTTCAAAACACTTCCGTTGTATAAAGTAACAGACGATTTAATCAGTAATGACATCCCCAAAAAATTCTCATATAACCCCGTCAACACAATTTCTATTCAACCACGTACAGAGCAAATCTGTAAACTTACTTGCAACCTTAGAGATACAGATGCCTTATTAACAGTCATAGAAGTTGAAAAAGTCTATCTTCCGAATGCTCTAGTAAAAGTCGATAGTAATGGCCAATTTCTGACATCCGTATTAAATGCAAATGCCATCCCTAAAACTATAAATTTCACTGACATTAAACTTGAGACTTTAAAGAAAACTATAACTGGCAAGGAATTACAAAAGACGTAGAAAACTTCATTAGAAACTGTCAAATCTGTCAGACAATTAAAGCTTTCCATAAAAACCTTGACAATCCATTAGTAGTAACAGAATCTCCAAGAACCACTTTCGAAAGAATAAACATCGACATTCTCGAAGTTCCTAGCAAAAATTATGCCTTACTATCCGAGACATATTTACTAAATATTCCCAGGCCTACCCCATTACCGATAAGTCCGCTAAAACTGACGTCAGTACCCTCTTGGTGTTTTTCCAACACTTTGAAACACCTCTGAGAATACACTGCGACTACGGCCGTGAATTCGAAAATGCACTCCTTAAAGACCTTTGCAAATTCTTCCATATCAAACTTTCCTACTCTAGTGTAGGACACCTCCAATCTAACGGCTCATTAGAGCGTTTTCATTCGACTTTGTTAGATATGATCCGTATTCATAAGGCCGAGCACCCTGGCAAACACCCCTTCAATATTCTGCCATACGCAATTATTACCTAAAACAACTCCGCTAACAAAACTCATGGGTTCACACCCTATGAACTCGTTTAAGGGCACACGTCTAGCCGACCACCTGTAACCCTCTATAACGAAAAGGACTTGATTTATAAATACATCAGAGACTTAAATAAGCGTATTTCACAGTAGTACAAAATAGCACGCGAAAGAACCGATACTCAAAAACAGAAAGCAAAATTCGATTCGAAACATGTTTCGGACAAAACCCCAAATTATCAAGTAGGTGACAAGGTTTACGTACGCGAATCTCAGTTCAAAGATAAACTACAAAACAAATTTAATTGACCCTATAAAATAGTAGAACTACATACAAACTCAGCTATTTTACTAAATTCTCGTACTAACCTAAAAACCAAAGTAAACTTTGACCGTATGAAACCTTTCACAGAAGACTGATTTCTTTACAGGGTCATCCTGCTGTTCGGATCGGCAGGATCCTGATCTGAAATAAAGCCAATCAATAACACCATAGGGGTTTATTATCATGAAGAATCACGTATAGCCGTGACAAATCACAAATGGACTCTTCTAGTTCATAGAAATCTCTCTGCTCTAGAACAAGCTTTCACTACCAACGATAGTATTCTCGATGCACTAACTTTATGACTAAAAAATAACGTCCACCCAACCAACGTATTCCGTGCTGACGTTCAATCACACATGGACACCCGAAGGTACAAACGTGGACTAATCGATGGCGCCGTATCAATTTTCAAAACCATAACTGGTAACTAGACGCTGCCGACAGCAAGTAGTTCATCAATAGTATAAATAGTTTAAACAAATGACAACTGCAGATCGAAAACCTTTTGAAAAACCAAATCAGTGTAACCACCTCAGTTATAAAGAACTTTAACGAGACTATCCAACACATTCAAATCGACGAGAAAATATTTAACGAAAATATTCGAAAAATGAAAAATATGATTCGTAAAGTAAACGACAAAATGGCGTACGTGGAAACAAAACTTTCATTTCTAGAAATGACGGAAAAAATAATGGAAAATTATCTCTTTCTAGAAGACAACTTCAATGACGTTCTTAATTCTATAACATTTGCCCGTCTGAAAATTAACCATACCTCAATGTTAACTCCTGAACATTTCATTGCCGCCTTACAGGAAATATCACAGAATCTCGTGAAAAATAATTTACCTTTGCCCGTCAAATATTCAAGTATTGCACTATACTTAGAAATTAATTAGAAGCTTTTCAAACAGATTCCGACCTTCTATTTATACTCAGAATGCCACTTATTGAACAGCAATCATTCACCGCTCTCCGCTTATACCCAATCCCCATTCACTCATAAATATATAGCAAAAAACGACGATTCCTTACTGTATATTCTGATAAAAGACCTTAGTGCGTGCAAACCGCTGAACAATCAAAACAAATTGTGTTCCGAACTCTATACCTATCCGATATACTCAATTGCTTTGTGCAAGGCCCAACTTTTAAGAAATTTAAAAAAGTGCCGGACAATTGTCACAGTGCCGTGATTTCTGCTCAAGGGTACCACGTTTAAAAACTCGAAACTAACGTGTGGTAAATTATGGTTAACGAGCCACTCAGTATTACCATCACCTGTACCGACATATAATATCTCGTTAAAAGAACAGTAAACAATTTTTAATTGACTGCTAACTTTTAGATCAAAATGTTAAATCTAATTTAAAAGACTACCTTATATCAAATAAAATTTAGTCACTTCAATAGTTGCTGTTGCC
This sequence comes from Octodonta nipae, assembly GCA_034190945.1. Lineage (NCBI taxonomy): Eukaryota > Metazoa > Arthropoda > Insecta > Coleoptera > Chrysomelidae > Octodonta > Octodonta nipae. Next base: position 62,202,505 of record CM067219.1, read on the forward strand.
ATCGTTTTGAAAAAAAAACTAACGTCATAAATGAATAAAAAAAGTAGGATTTTAAAGTATACAACTTTGTAAGTAAAAGTCGATTATTTTAGTAATATTTATGCTTTGCTACTGATTGTATACAATTAAATTTTTACTGTCGTCTGCTGTCAAATGTCGCGCATTAAGCTTCATAGTGGACGGCATACACTCGGATTATATTAATAATTTATTATAAAATTATTTTATTTTAAAGGTCATAAATAAAGATTCTTTATATATTCTGCATTGAATGATGTCGTCAATAGCTACAAAACAAAACATAAATAAAGGAAATCGGTTGAGGGACAGAGGAGAAAATGGTACCGAACCGTCTTATTCTATTTATATATAGATTTTTGAGCCATTTCGTAAACTATAATTTTAACTGGCCTTTATATGCAACTTTTTCTAAGATTGTGTTAACCACAACATACAAATATAATTTTGCTTCGCTCCATATTTAAGGTATTTAATATAACAGGATGCAACGGTTCCTGCTCTACCTTATGTAACAAATTTTTGTTAACATTTTTTTATCCAGCCTGCAAGACTATAATTCTATCACCATATATATACAACTACTTATGGGCCACACAATATAACATTTTTTGTAACACTCTGTAGGACTAAATTCACGAATCCCCAACCCATTTTACTCAAACAGCTACTATTGATGGCCACCCTACATATCAATTGTATTCATTATTTTTAGAACTGCATAACTGCATTCTATAGCTATAACTTCGATCTATATTTAAATTATCTTGCATATATTGCTGCGAGTTAGTCACCTATTACAATTTACTGGTCTATCAGTTTTTAACCATCCTGTATAACTTCGTTAAATAACCATTTTTAAGATATTTTATAAGATATTTTATAACCATCTTGGAAAATATAATTTGTCTCCAGCTTATATGTCTGCTACTCCGTATATGCAACTTTTTCTAACATGTTTTAATCATACTGTATAACTGTAAGATACTTCGCCTCTTGTTTCCGATATTGCATACAAGCAACAGCTCACATTCTATCTTAAACAAATGTAGAACAATTTTTATATCAACACTATTTAATTATATTTCAACTTTAACCGCTATATCAACCACCATGTATGTGCAACTACTTTTCGGGCAACCAGTTTGACATTTTTGTACCACCCTGTATAAATATAAATCCATTCGTTTCCAAGAAATTTCATCAAAAGTGGAACTGCTTCTGGAGCACCCTATGTAACAATTTTTAAAGATGAAACTACTTACCTCTACTCCTCCCTATATTTCAAATATCCTATCTGTGCAACTGATTATGAGTTACTCTATTTCTTATTTTTTCCTCATATTTTTTAAAGCACAGTTTAAATATAGTTTCCCGTCATTTAAACTATGTTTCAATTGTAAATTTTTCTAACCTTGTTTGAATCACAATATGTAACTACAACTTGACTTCACCCCATATTTCAGGTACTCCATATATGCAACAGCTCATGCTCTACCCTATATAACAAAATTCTTCTAACTTTTTTTTACCCACATTGTATAATTATTATTCTTCTACACGCTATATTTCAGCAATCTTGCATATGCACCTACTTATGGGCCACCCAATATAACATTTTTTCATCACTCTGTATACTTAGAATTCTAGTCCATCCTATATTTCATCTATCCGGTATATGGAACTTAAAATATTTTTTAAACCTTCCTGTATAGCTCTAATAATACTCTGATATTTCAACCATCCTATAATATGTTACTTGTAAACTACTTTATAAAACAATTTTTTTTCAACCGATTTCATTACTTTAATAATAGCTCAAGAAAATTCAAATATCCTAACTGCTTACATAACATTCATTTTTATCCACCCTGTATAAATATAATTCTTTTTTAACCTTATTTCACCCACATAGTATATGCAGTTTCTTATGACCTTGACAATAAGATTCAACTCGACCCGTTTTTCAATTATATGGTATATACAACTGTTTATGGTCCACTCAATATACTTGTCTAAATAATATTCATAAGAACGTTTTCCGTTTGAATTCAACTTATGAAGACACAGTGTTATAGAAACCAACTGATAACCTCCACCTTGAATTTGATTAACTGACATTTATTGGGAATTATTTTCAATCAACTTTTAATTTTTACATCTTAACAGAAATGAAGATACTTTAATTTGTAATAACCAAGTTAAAAAAAGTGACATCAAATGATTACTATTTACGTTTTAGACCATGTAAATCTGTTCGTGAAGAATAACTCTTTTTTCTCTTACAATTATTAATTAAAAAAGAAATAGTTTGATTTATGAATACACCCTGAATATACATATTTACTGACATTTATATTGATTAATTCACCTTATTCACAATTTATCCCAAGTTCCGAACAGTTACTATCAGCAACTCCATCAAAGCTTACAATAGCGGCGAATCCACCATGGCACAGAGTTTAAAAAAATATGCAAAAAGGTTTTTCGCCATTTTTTAAGAAACGATACAAGCTATGTTATTGAAAAAAATACTTGACCACTTTTAGATATCCCGGAACTAATCCAATTCTTTTCAATTTGTCCCACATTCCGAATAAAATTTCCCAAATTTTAATAATACCGGCGATTCCACCAAGACTTACAGTATATGAGAATAGGTAAAAATAGTTTTTCCCCATTTTCTAAGAAACGGTACAAGCTATGTTAATGAAGAAATATGGGACCACTTTGCTATCCCCCTAAACAGGATCCAATTAAACGGTCGAAATTCCTTGAGCCGTTTCCGAGTAATCGGTGAACAAACATTAAAAAAAGCAAAAAAAAAACATAGATACAGACCTCCTTCTTTTTGAAGTCAGTTAAAAAGATCAGAATGTTTCTTTTATTTTGTCCTGAATGATTTTTTTCATAAAATGCATAGTTTTCCAGTTATTATTAAAACAAGGTTCAAAAACATGCATTTTTTGGTCGAAATCTCACTAACTTCAACCGTGAATAACTAAAAAACTATTTTAATTTCAACGTTATTACTGGTTATTGAATACTGGAACGCTCTTTATCTGTTTCAACACTGGTTTCCAAAGTTCAGGTTTCTGATATGAAAAATAGACTAAACACGAGTTTTCTAACCAGGGTCGTCCAAAGGTATAGAGTAAATGTGTTATTATGAATTATAAATAAATTAAAAGATCGACCACCATTCACTTCTCGACAATAAGCGAGATGACATTTTGTAGGACCACAGGGGTTATGTTTTAATTTCTACGGTTATCCTCCATTTGAAATCTGCAAATTGCCTGGTCTATTGAAGTATACTTTTGAATGTACACAACCTCACAAGTCGGGAGGTCTCAAATCGGGGGTTCAAGGCGGCTATACAATCGTTAAACGTCAATACATTTGTAATGCGGGGGAGCTCCATCTTGTTGGCACCAAATTGACCTATCTATAACATTTGGGTCATAAACATCAGAAAAAAATCTTTGTAACGTAGGCTGTAAATAGTACATGAAATTATTAGATCAACCTGACCTGGTGTTTTCAAAAAAAAGGGCAAATAACTTTGTAGTAAATTCTATCACTCCAAACGTTCACTATTTTAGTACCTTGTGTGTTAGACTGATATAACCAATGAACATTTTCTATGCTCCAATATTTACATTTAAATAAAAACTAGCTGCATCATTCTGTCCTTCATCAGTTCACAGAATTGTTGGCGGCTATCAGGATCATCCATTTAACTCCTGAACCAACTCAACTCTACAAAGATGATATTTTTCTTGATGTAAAGTCCTCAATATCGATCATTTACTTACATCATTGTCGATGGCAAGTTGTCTATTTGTTATGTGCGGATTTTGCCCAATATATAACATTGAATCTAATTATTTCCCTCCTCCAATTTGACATTTCGACCTGTTTTTTGAAAAATTTTTTACTTGTCCACTTTCACGAAATTTCGTTACTAAATTGTTAACTGCAGACTGGATACTTATTAACCAGGATATTTATTAATAAACATTTCACAAACTTTCTTTTGAGTCTTACTCTATTACCACATCTAAACAAAATTAAAAAGTCTATTCTTTGAATTTCGGATAATTTAGCTATGTTAAAGCACACCAATATTTTTTAATACACTGACTGTTGTGCTAGCAACTTATTAATATCATAATAACAGCAATCTACTAGACTAACAGTATATATAAGAAAGTAGCTGACTACTTCTTATAGGGTTATTTATAACGAAAAAAATATCAATAAATCAGGCATCATAGCATATTTAAAAGTTATAATAACGGTAAAAATTAACAACATAACCTCTATGGCCCCACAAAAGGCTGAACAAGAATTCTAAGATCGCCTTGCTTGTTATCAACAAGTGAATGGTCTGAATTTTTAATTTAATTGTAAAATAATCTGAATTATACTTCGTAAACAATATGTGACATTATTTCATTCACTCTAATTACAATAACAAAATTTGTATTTTTAAAACAATTTTTTTCAGATATTATTAGATACAATTTGAAAAACTTAATATTGCTGAACAGATAATAAAAGTCCCATTTTCGGGGGGTGCAAGAAGGGAATAATATTTTTGTACTGTAAATTGTCAAACTGACAACAGAAATCGACCTGATTCAGTTTTTTCCAACTAACCAAAAAACAAATATGGACTCAATAAAGTATTCTGTATCCGTAGAAAATCTAAAAGAGTCTCTACCAAAAATGAGATTTGATCAAATCGTGGTTATAATAGATTAACTTTATGTTAACAATTTGAATTGTGCTGTACAGTTATTTCTAATGTTACTACAAATAAACTAACTGCTGTTAAGATTGATATGCTGTGAAACTCTTTGCATTAATGATATCTGAATTGTTTGTTCTTTCAACATTAAATCATAAATGATGAAATGCGGTTTCAAAATATAAGTCAGTTGAAAGAAACAGTGGATTATGATAAGATCTGGATGTAGAAGATTACCCGGCAAGTAGTATCAGAATAATGTAGGAGTAAATTCAGGAATAAATATGTTAATCGTACCTACAATCTTTCACGATTAGCTAGTTTAAGAACTTTTACCTGAAAATTCTTCGGCTCGGCCAGATTAATGCAGATTCCGCGACAATATTTCTGACAACAGAGTGGTTTTTCACAAAGAATTTGAGTTATATGTTATCAGCTTTAGAATAATACATTTTCATAATGAAAATGTTTGAATACGGATTTTATATAAAGCTGTAGATTTTTGGTTAGTTTTCTCTTGGTTATATCAGACTACCATAACCATCGTAACAATTATTCAGATTTTTTACAAAATACACATTACAACACTGATATTTTTCTCATTGTTATGAGGTATTTAAATATAATTTAATTCCAAAAATTTTAAATAGCAGAATCTCTGAAAACAAAATATTCTCTTTAAATGATCTCACTCTCACTTCACCAGTCTCTTCTTTGAACTATCACATAATAAACTGTTAAAGTATAGATAAACAGTAATAGAGCTTCAAGGCCTGACTCTGACCTCACTGTCAATGTAATTGTAATGTGAAATTCTGGACCAGATTAGAACTGAAATCCCTAGTCACATTCTGTGCGTTATTTTATTTATCAATAATTCTTATTCAACTTGCATGCTTTCTAGCCACTGTTTTTGTGATTTCATGTAAGATGGTTATTGGAACACCTTGTTTAACAAGGCACAATTCTCTTTTTGAATGCGTACATTCTACTTTTAATTTCAGAAATAAGCCTATTTACTTCTTCATACAAGGGTAGACTTTAAAGCCGGAAACCTTTAGGGCTGATTATGGTCTTGGTCTGAACGACCTTGTTGACCAGACACACTTGGATCATATTGATGAATAATTAACAAATATGTACAACTGTTAACAAGAGCACGACAGCCTATAACTTCCGGTTAAAAAAACATCATTACTATTCACTCAAAGAGCTTCTGCTACCACTTTCAAAGCATCCATTAGATAATGAGCAATATTGCAAACACAGGGGGTCTAAAATTACAACTATAAAATAATTACTTAAGCATACACACATACGGCTAGCCCCCATCTTAACCGGTCCAAACATATTTACAGAATTCAAAATTTGAACCTAAAATTAGAAAGAGCTCCGTTAAGTAACAACAACATACCGTCAAGGCTGACACAAATTAACAGTGGTGTCTTATAGATTACATAAAGGTCATTAGTGAAACAATTAGCTATAATGGTTAACTGATAAATCAGTGGACACTTCCTATAAAGTTAGTCATTATACATGTCAGCTTAAGTAAAGCATGCTAGATACACACGATCTAGCCCCAACTTATATGTTGGCAACCAGTGATTGGATAAAAATATGATAAGATCTGAAGATCATTTCCAACAATGAGATAAGTTCTGGTTATACAATCCCTAGAGGAACAAAGAACAGTCTCCAGTGTTTACACCAGTTTGAGATGGACCCTATGAAGTGGTCGAGTTGTAGTCTATCGCATTTGCCAGAAGTGGAGAGCCAACTTAAATTCATAATTTAAAACTAAAATTAGGAAGAGCATCGTTAAGAGAGAACAGCATACATAAAGATCATTTTCCAGAGGTTGACGAAAGTGCTCACATTAGTGAAACAATTAGCTATAATGGTCAATTGATAAATCAATGGAATCCCTTTGAATATTTGTAAATCCCAGTGTCCTGTTTGTATATGTAGTAAATGAAAAAGCTACTATTTATTTATCTTTACGTTGATGTGTTAATCTTTTTCTACGTATTTTGTATCATGTATCATTAAAATACAAAACACTTTGAGATATTGTACACAATAGAAAAAATACTGCCGTGTGGGCGGTGTGTACTTCTGTAGTGAGTAAAATAACTTGAAATCGTAAACTCATCCACAGTGCGAATACTTTGTGTATTTTTCCATCCTCCCTTAATTTCAAAATTTCCCATTTTATCATGATTTTAATTAAACAGAGTGCATGAAATCCATTAGAATAATAACCGACTACATTACTTTGAATATTTCAATTTTGTTTCTCCGAATTCGAGCTTTAAAAAAAGAAGGACGCAAAGTGAATTTGAATTGATGGATCTCGTTTTTAAACTTTAGTAATTGAATTTCATTTCCTGACTTGCAAATTCTTTCATTAATATATTATTATTTATATAATAATTATTTTTTTACATTTAAAATCAATCCGCCGTTTTTTTAAACCAATAATTTGTCATATAGTATATGAAAATATAATTCTTGACAAAGTAGATATACGACCAAAAATCTAACTAGTCACATTGACGTAACGCACCGTCCACAACGCGTATGTGGCATTTACTTTGGACATAGCCTTAGGCTGTGTCCCAGTTAAACACAATTTACGCGTTGCGGACAAACTATCAAACACATGTAAATAATTCGTTTTGTCACAATAGTGTGTCACATCGCCCGCACCGCGCATAACCCGATTTGCACGGTGCCGGCGGTGCATTGCCTCAATTTGATAGCCACAAATTATCAAACACATAAAAAATATTCATGGTATCCTTACTGAAATCTAAATTAGTGCGATTGGCAAGATTTTGTGTTCTCGGATCGCTCAGCTTGTTAGTTTTCTCCCGCAGTTTCAAGTTGAGCCTGTCACTTTGACGCAAGGCATCACCCGCACCACGCAAAGCGCGTTTACGAGGAAAACAGCCTTAGATATCCAAAATTGAATTCCGACATAAATTTTGGTCGAGAATTTAATGAGGAGGGAGAAATGTCAAATTTCTTAGAGAAAAAAAAATGAAATTAAAAAATAAAGTAGTGCTCAACTCCCGAACAATAAATAGTATGGGACATTAAATAATACGATTTCTAGTTAACTGCTTGAAACATGGATATCAAACTTTATCTTAGTCAATTTTTAAGAAATATACTGCTATAAATTCCGTGGGTTCAAATCAAATTTACACCAATTTTCACTTTTACTTTCACTTCTTTATTTACCAAATAAATTTACTGTTTACAAACAAACTTGACTTATATAAACTAACTAAACTACCCAACTTGTCCTTTTAAATAATGAGCACATTCCCGAATGCCATGATTATTTCTTTGTTGCTGGAGCGTTATCAAGAACCTTCTTGTGACCGAATTAAATCATTGTCCTTCCAAAATAACTTTTTAAAAACAAAATTTATTGAAAAATATTACAAAACTTATTTCAGACTGATACAATGCAAGCGAAGGTTCAAACAAGATGATCATAATTTAATATTTAGACGTTGAAAACAATTGCGATGAAATGAAACTTGATATTGTCTGCAGGTGTGCACTTTGTCGTCTCATGAAGTTCATTGCATGTAACTCCTCCCTCCTTAAGCTGCGAAAATAGAGAAATTTGTTTACGCAGATGAGCCATCGGGGTTTTCTTCCAAATTTTCTTCGGTTTTCTTTTTGGACATTGGGCACTATGGACAGAGCTTCTTCTTCTTAATTTTCACAAATAATATGATGGCTACTGCAATAGATAGTATTATTAAAAATGTACTGAATATCGGCAATGTGTAGGTGGTCGATTTTTCTTCCTGTACAGGAATCTGCTGTTTGGCTATGTTGTTGATTTCGTATAAGTTTTCGAAATCTATCTTCGTGATATTGGGGGCCTGGAAGTCTCTTGATTTTGGATTAATATTGATTTGTAGTTTGGGCAGAATTAGTGGTTTGCCTTTCTTAATTTGTTGATTGCTTATGAATTTCTTATCAGTGATGCGGACTTCACAATTTTCTGGTATTTTAATTAGGCTTGGTGTAGAAATGTCGAAGTATTGATCTGTATTGCAAATTGATAGTATTCTCTCAGTGTTCAGTGGCTTGACAATTATTTCTTCTAGACTGATTTGTTCGATTATCGATTCTTGGGGGTTAACGGTTAGCAGTGGGCAGTTTTGGGATGATCCTCGATTTATCAATTGGATTGTACAATTATCTGCGGGCAAATAGTGCTGCTGGCAATAGTAGATGTTGTGTAGATGTTGTCCAGTGCAGGGCATTCTTGTTTTTCGGGGGTCGATGTTTTCTGGTTTCGTGCCAAAAATGGGTATTCGGGTATAAACATTTGTTGATTTTGGATAATCGGAAAAAGGTGATAAAACTCAAAGGGTTTTGGATCGATAATTGGAACATGAATAGCAAATATTACTTTATTACCTGAAAAATGAACTTGAGTTCCTAAAATTTGGTAATAAGACAAAGGATTCTCAAAATGAGGAATTTCGTCAACTTTATATAATTTTTCTAAGTACTTTTTCATTTCCTCTATGTCTTTTACTGAGATGATTGAATTATGAAGTGTGTTAAGTTTTGAAAATAGAATGGCACTTTCTAAATTGTCTAGAAATGTAACAAGATTTTGGCAATCTAAATTTATTGAAGAAATCACACCTTGAAAGCTAATGTATTGACCGATATCTGTGATCTTTTGATCCATTGCTACTTGAAATCGATTTAGATTTTTACTACAATTTTTTTGATTTTGGCTCAATCTATAATGTTCGATAAGGGTAGAATGAAATCGTTCTACTGGTGAATTAGATTTGCTATTTTTCGCGATGGTCTTTATTTTTAAATTCGGAACCACTATCGGACGTTATTTTGAAAGGTACAATTAAATATGCCATCTACTACTGATACTCCAGTTGTAGTTTTCAAGAGATAAGCTTGTCCATAAGGTGAAAATATGTCAATAATAGTTAAGTAGGGTTCTTTGGAAATTTGGAAAAGGTCTATAGGAATATGTTCAAAGGGTTTTGTTGTCGTAGGTGTTAGATTGAATTTAATGACAGGGGGATTTCGATCGTACTTGTTTTTCAAACAGGTTTCGCCTTTATTAATGAAGTCTTCGATTTCTTCTGACATTTTGGGCCAGTAATATTTGGTTTTTAGTGAATTTGTTACTTCATTAATACCTCTGTGGCCGGTTTTGAATACGTGATAATATTTTATTTTTTCGTTTTGAACGTCTGTTTTGATAAGGTCAGTTAGAAATTTGGGACAGTGAATTAGTCTGAATGAAGAATGCCGGAATGTGTTTTGAATCACTATGGCCAAATTTCTAGGGGGTAAATTTCTGTGAAAGTATAAAGCCTATGTCTGCTTTGGGTAAAAGTATTCTTTCAATAATTTAATGATATTTTCGTTTATGTGTCGGTTTGGTAATGTCACATAAATTCGGGTGTTTTCAAATATTTTCTCTCTTTTTACAGTCAAATCTGGTATGTCTCCTGTTGTTATTATTATTTGATTTATATAAGTATTTATAGGTTTATTCGAAATGGGAATTATCAGTATTGGGTTTTCGGCTGAAGTGTGAACCGTTTGAAGATCTTCTTCTTCTTCTTCTTCTGGATTTTTCGGGTCCAGTAAAATGTTGGAGTGTACTATGATTTTTGATGAATTTTCTTTAGGTACGTGTAAAATTTCTTCGATATCTTCGTCGGCCAAATTGGGTAGTTCGTTGCGTGTTTCAAGTTCTTTCGATATAATTTCATCTAAGTCATCATTATTCACGTCTAGGGTTGCTGTTTCGATTGGTTTGAAATCAATCGATGTAGAAATATGGAACTTACGGCCAAAAAGATATATTCTCCAGTACCTGCAAGCCCAGACTGTTGACAGCAATTCTTTTTCAATAGTCGAATAATTGATTTTCGATTCACTTAATGTCCTGGACGCATAAGCTATTGGGCGTTTATTTTGGGATAATATTGCACCTATAGCATATTTCGAAGCTTCAGTGGTTAATTCAAAATCTTTGTCGAAGTCTGGATAGGCTAGGAGGGGTTCTGATGTTAACAGATTTTACAAGAATTAAAACATTCCAAAAATTCTGGGGTATGTTTTACTGATTGGTCCTTTTTTAAGCAATTGGTCATTGGTTTTGTGATTTTTGCTAAGTTTTTAATAAATTTCCTATAGTATCCAAGGAGTCCTAAAAATGATTTTATATCCTTTTGTGTTTTAGGCAGTGGAAATTTTGATATTGCTTCTATTTTCCTCGGGTTCGGTTTAATACCGTCCGGTGTTACTAAATGTCCAAGGAATTCAACTTCTTTTCGTAAAAACTCGCATTTGTCTGGTTGAATTTTTAATTTAGCTTCCCTTAATTTTTCAAAAACGGATTGTAAATTTTGGATATGTTCTTGTAAGCTTGTACTGAAAATAATGATTTCATCCATATAAACTATGCAAATATTATTTTGAAGATCCTTTAAAATTTCATCCATTACACGCTGAAAGGTAGAGGGCGCGTTTTTGAGACCAAACGGCATCCTCTTGTACTCGTCTTGTCTTCGAACTTCGTTTTTGTAAATATAGGGGTAGCGATAAGACTTTGTATGTACTGGTATCTCGTCTGTAGTTTTAGTAACGTGTTTAACTTTAGAAGTAAATGTTAGTTTGTCATTAGGTTTTAGTAAAATGTCTTTGAAATTTTTGCAAAGTTTAAAGATAGCTTCTTTCTCCTCTGAGTTCATGTGATTTGTCGTAATTAATTTTCCAAGTTCGATTTTTTGGGATTACAATTATAAAAATTGTTTTCGTTTACAAAATTGAAATTATATATTTCATGAAAATCATTCTGAAATTTCATGGCTTTTATTAATTCCAACAGGGTTAAAGAAGTATTTTTATCAGAAAAATTTTGAATTTCAATCGGGGCGTAACCGTTTTTTTCTAAAGTTAAAGTTAAATTTCATTATCTTGACCTCTATATTTTAGGGGAATTTGGACGTGATTACCTATAAGTCTTTTATTAGTTAAGTCGATGTTAAGATTCATATTTACTAAGTCGTTGAGGTCAATGACTCCATCGAATATATTCGTGAAAGTCAAATAGAAGAAAGTCTATGTAATATAAACAGTTAAATTCAGGAAAAGCGGGTACATGAACTTCGTGTCTGATGGTTTTGCTACCAAGGGTAGTTTTAATTGTTACGTTTGAATCAAAAATACAATTTGCACTAAAACGTTCTACTATCTCGGGTTTGATTATTGATTTTGAGCTTCCTGTATCGATTAGTAATTTCATTTTTGGGTGATGTATATCGATCTAGGGTAGTGTGTTGCTAGAAAAGGCGTTAATTTCTATGGTTTCTCTCTCTTGTTCGAGGCTGGTTTGGGAAAATTTTCGGTCTCGGTGTTGTCGTTAGTATTGGAATTTGACATGGGGTTGTTTTCAAAGTCTGAAAATGATTTTTCAGTTTCAGGGGGATAATTATCATCATAATAATTTTCTTCATTTGGGTAATAGTAAGACATTTTTGGGTTTTCATAGCCGTATTGGTATTCAGGATAATACTCATCATAAGGGTAGTATTGGTATTGGTCGTCATTAAAATAATCATTAGAATGTAATTCTTCGAATGTGAAATTGGGTTTTCCAGTACTCTGGAAATGATTATAATTTCTAGGTTGGAATTGGGGGTATTGTGGTTGTCTATTATTTCCTAAAGAGAGTCTCGAATTAGTTGACATAGGTTCTGGCTTTGGCAGCTTTTGTATATGACTCGGGTGTGGTTTGAAGACATTTACATTTTTTGGTTTTCCAAAAACTTCTTCGTTGGTGAAGAGTCGTCGTTGCGGAACGGGTCTCGGTTGTTAGTAGACTGGCGGTCTGGGAAATTCAGGTCTTTGATCAAAATTAGGGGGAATGTTTGGAATGAAACGATTTTGATTAAATTGCGGGGGATAATTATTGAAATTTCAGTTTTGGAAATTGAATTTATAGGGGTTCATATGGTTAACCTGAAAGTTCGGTGGTGGAAATTGAGGACGTGGAATTTTTTTTGAAAAACATTGTTATTAGGGGTAAAGTTTATCTTTACATTATTTGAATTTCCATATAAATTTTCAAATTCTGAAACGTATGCTAGCGCATCTTCCAGACTAGTGGGTTTCTTTAAATGTAAATTATTTTTCAAAATACCGTCGCAACCTGCTATAAAGGTATTAAGGGCTGTTTTATTATAATAATTAATTTGACAAAGTTTATCGTTGTTGCTAAGTGTGACGTCATTACTTATACGTTGTACAACACTGCTTCGTAAGAGTTGTAACCTACTTCCAAAACCTAAAAGATGTTCGTTTTTATTTGGTCTAGTTCTGGTTAATTCCAGAACTAAGCAATCTAAATCGCGTTTATCCAAGAGATATTGTTGCAACGCATCTTTTAAATCAGGCCAGTTATTAATTTCCGTTCTATTACCCACTATGAGTTCTGCTTTGCCTACTAATTTTTCTTGAATACTTTCAAAAATATGTCTGTTAAAGTATTACTGTTACTGTCGTAAGGTTTTATATTTTGTAATTTAGATTTTAAGAGATCCCAATTGATGGTCGGTGTACTTCCTGTAGGTGTCATTTCGTCCGATCTGAGTCTGAAGATAAACGTTTGCGAAAGCGAAGGTTTTCAAACAACGCAGATATGCCCTCTACGTTCATAACTTAAAACTAAACTATTCTACGATTTTTCAAAAAATGATATATTTTCTTTATTTATATTTCAATATTTCATTTCAAATCAATTCAATATATTTCAAAAATCAATTGTTAACAATTATCTTTTCAAAAGACCTGCGATAGGGTTAAGGAAAGGCAAGATTGAAAATTTTCGACTCTGTTTGACCTCCCTGTAGCGCTTGGTTTATATTAATATCTTCCTTGAAGGACGAACTGCTTTCTTGAATAGATTACCAAGTTAGGATTCTGTCTCGAGAAAAGCTGCTTTCCTGGATGGATTACCAAGTTAGGATTCCCTCACGAAGAAAGTCTTTGTGTTCTTCTGGTCGGATTGCCAAGTTAGGATTCCAACACGAGAAGATGTTCTCCTGGATGGGTACCACAGATGGGAACTCAACACGAGAAATGGTCGATTTGCGTTTAAAGTGTTAAAACACTAAAATTGGCTTCGATTTTTTTGGCTCGTTGCGATTTCGAATCAATCACACAGATCCTACTGACTGCGCCAATTAAATCGTTGTCCTTCCAAAATAACTTATTAACTACAAAATTTATTGAAAAATCTTACAAAACTTATTTCAGACTGATACAATGCAAGCGAAGGTTCAAACAAGAATGATCATAATTTAATATTTAGATGTTGAAAATAATTGCGATGAAATGAAACTTGATATTGTCTGCAGGTGTGCGCTTTGTCGTCTCATGAAGTTCATTGCATGTACCTACCGCCTCTTTTTTATATACTCATGGAAATTTCGGGATAGCCATTACTACTTTTTATATTATTTTAGCCGGTTTTATGCTAATGTTGTTTTTATCCAAACGATTGACTTAGAAGTTTAGTTTATTTTACTCTTTAGCGGTCTAAAATGAATTTTATGACAATAGTTAGTACTCGTTTAGCTATTTTATTTTTTCCAAAATTACATGTGTGATCAATTTGATACTACGCGCCCGTTTTTTTAACAAAACCTAAGAAAGAATATTACTAATGAATACTATTATTATAACATTTCCTTAGACAACAAAATATTGAAACAATTATGCAACCCGTACAATACCATACAAAAAATATTTTCAAATTGATCTGATTTCTTTAAATAAAATGTGGGTATGGCCATGTGTTATTAAATCATTGTCGACTGTAGCTCCTAATATTTTAATTATAATAAGAAATACATAATTTGGGGCAGTACAGTGTAGAAAATGTTCTTCGATATCGAATTAACATCAATAACCAAGAACAATCAAATTCACAGTGGATATGAAAAAAATTACCAAATCTTTTCTAGCTTGATGTACATATGAACCGATTAGATCACACCAATATTACAATTATTTGTCAAAGCCTTACATATTACCCTACATTCCCGGCATATCCACAAATATTTATATCAATATTTATATGAAAATCAAAATTTTGGGCATAACCAAAAACATAGATATAGAAAATAAGCACTCGATTAAAACGGTTTTTAAAACATATATATAACTATGGATATAAATCTATAGGTTTGTTGAAATAAGAAAAATGTAACATTTGCATTGCTGTAGCAATTTATCGTTTTTGCAAGGTACAAGAACCTTTATATTCACTTTGAAACCAACAAAATAGTATGTGCTCCCAGTGGTACCTTGTAAATTCAGTATAGATTAAAAGGTTGGATTTTGACCTTTTTCAAATGTCTTTTGATTAATGTACCTTAATTAATGCATTCGAAATTGTTGTTATTTTTTCATAGTTTGTCCAAAGATTGATAATTCCCTTTAGATTATTTTGTTTACATTTGGAAACAGCCAGAATAAGGAATTTATTCAATTTGCATAGAAACTTTAGTGAAGGCCATGGCGAGCAAGAAGGCCCACAAAACCATTAGGAAGCATAATTTTGTAAAAGCTCTCTTGATCTTTGGGCAACACTATCTAGCTGGTCGAAACATACGATATTAGCAGATACATTAACTTTGTTTGGAGTATAACATCATTCGAAGAATCGGTAAATGATTAATATCCGACGTTCAATATATTGATAAATTACAGAGGAAAATGCAATGGCAGTACATCGTTGATTTTATGTTATAAATAGTTTAGTATAGGCGAAATTAAATATCTCCGCCATATCGGACCGGAAGAAGAATGTACAAAAATTGAAAAGGGGAAGAGTGAGATTCCAAGGTATAGAATAATGGTAGTTATTTGGTGTCAAAAACACGGGGATTAATGTTGAATCTAAATCAACATTGTAAAAATTTCCGAACAAGGAATTAACAAAATTGTTTCTAAAATTTGCAAGTTTGTTCCTTAATATGATCAAACAACTGGCTAAACTAAGATTTTCACGCTTGTTTTAAGGTATGAGCTGAATACCGTTAAGATTATGTGTGTCCGAGTTCCGATAACTACCCTTCGCTTAAGAAGTTTCTCAGTTTAGGATGGAGGCAAACAAAACAGGCAAACAGTTTAGGATGCTGTCAAAGTCAATGTTATTTATGCAGCATAAAATGTTTCCTTTGCCATGTCTGGTTAATACCATATCGAATTCTGGGCAATAGTACTACAAGTAAAAAGCAGGCCTACCCTTCAATTGTTACCTGGAAGTAACCAGTGTACTTCTTCATATTGACATAAGAAACGGTTAAGTTAAGGATAACTAAGATCTGACCTTTCTTCGGTTCAACTTGGGATATATATCCAGGAGTTTATACTTGCAATTTAAAAATGTTTTTACATAGATTTAATACACGTTCAAATTTACTTTAATAGTCTTCGTAATAATTTACCACCAATGTTGAGTATAGTTTATTTACTCACAAAATTCATGTCAGAGACTTTTGATTTTTACAATTTAACCCACCTACTTCTCTGTTTGTGTAGTTCGGTTAAAATAAATCTCTGTTTGTGTAGTTCGGTTAAAATAAAGCCGAGCTGACAAAGGAACCCACAAGATTTTTATAATTTTTTCTAAATTCTGTAAAATTACAAATGGAGTCCTACAAAACTTAATCTCCTCATAGCCCAGCCAGGAACTAATAGTACATATTTTTGCTTAGATAAAGTGACTCCCCAACGTGACAAAAAATAAATACCAATACATCTCCCAATGATATGTGAATAAATCATATTTACCTAAACACAAATTCAATCAGCACTGGCAACCTTAGATAGTAACAGACAATACTAAGAAAAGAAGGATATATTTTATAAAAGGCAACTTTTTGTATTCAAAAAAGTATATTCTCTAGTGGTTCAACATATTCTAGAGAATATTTTTGTTTCAGGAAATTTTCTACAAGGGATAACGGGACTGATTTTCCAAACTGCCTTACTAACGCACAGTTTTTCTAAACTGCCTTAATAAACATTCCTTCATTACAAATTTTAAATACTTATCTGTTACAGAAAGGATTAAAGGGAGAAAACCTCAACAAATTCGGAATTACCTAAGTAATTCTGTATTCCTAAATATATACAAATTAAAGCTCTTAATGAAAATGTTATTAAGTAATAATTTCAATTTATATATTACTAGCGGACCCGACAGACATTGTTCTGTCCAAACGTGGCTTGGAGGTATTAGAGGAACGTGGCTTGGAGGTATTACAGAGATTAACTTTTTTTTGATATTAGAATTCTATCAATCGTATATAAATGTGCGAAAAATAAAAAAAAACGTCAAAAATAAAAGGAATTCCTAGAACCCGATCTTAGTGCCACCTACCGGGTCCAGTTGTGAATCTAAGCCACTCTCGAATCCGCTTGAACACACACACACACACAAACAATTTGATCAAAATAGTTGATGATTCTATAAAGGACATACAGACAAACTTTCCCATATATATATATATATATATATATATATATATATATATATATATATATATATATGTTTTAGGTGGTTTGCGGGAATTCATCCGTGTAGTTGATAACTGATCCCTGCCGGGATCGATGGTAAAATGAAATGAAAAACAAATACATATATATTCAGTTTTTTAATTAGACAGGAAACTATTTTCATAATATTAATGTTTATTGATTTAGAGTCTGTGATAGTTTACAACATGAAAATGATATTAATACACTCGTTTAAGTTTGGTTACTAAAAATAACATAATTTTTAAAAAGTTTACTTAAACGGCATAAATCCATATTTCCTTAACAACAAATTTCTGGAAAGCCAATTGGTTTTATATTTATGTACAATTAAGCTGTAGTCAAATTCTATAAGCATTACTTTGAAACAACAGCATTCGTAAAAGTTTTTTACAAAATTAACATTGATAAAAAGTATTTTAAATTGATACGATTACGGAATTGGAAGCGTTTTCTTCTCATATTTCGATTAAAATTCATTTTATCCATTTTAGTGAGAGCAATATGCTCTGCAAATTTAATGTACCACTAATTTAACTCTAACTCAAGAAAATAAGAGTGACAATCCAACTTGTTAAACAATTGAAACTTGATAAGGGTCACTGCGATCGTTTGTAGAGCAAGGAATCTCGAGAATTTTGCGGCAGCAGAGGAAAATAGAACCGAAGCATGGAACATAAGTGACAGCTGGCACGCAAAGTAATAAATGGAACAACTTTAGCTTGTTTTTCTATGGTCAGATTATATTCAAGCCATGCGACTTATTGTTTTATTGATAAAATACTTGGCATAATTAATGATTTTCAGATCATTTATCTAAAATCATTGCCAGAAATTCCGATAATGTAATTTAATATCCTTTATAAATAAGATGAGTCATTATAAATTCATTTGCAAGACATTAATATCATCTCCTGAAATAGAAGTATTTTTGTCTTTAAGTACGAAATTATTTATTACTCAAATATTTGCACGTTACTTTAGCATTTATTTTATTGTTTGCATAAATAGAAATTAATTCCTTAATTCTAGAAGAATCTGGATTTTTGACGCGGAAACCTACGTTCTCATTTAGGACATTCTGACTTAGCAAATGTCTTGATTTTATACACTTATTCACAAAAGGAGGAGGAATCTATGCCCATTAATTTGTTTAAGCAATATCGTGACTATAATATCGTTCTTAAGCTGAAAGTAAAACGTAAGTGTTACCTTCTTAAGGATCAAGGCAATCATATGCCAGATTTTCTTTCTAAATTATATGTTCAACTAAGAAACAGTTTGACCTCCACAGATTGCTCACAATTAATAGAATTCAATATTTGAAGGCCCCAAATCTAAACAAATACATAAGAATATACACAATATAGTTAAATTCAGCAATAGTGAACATATCATTAATTATCTAGCGACGATACGTCTGCACCTGCTTATTGAACTGAACCGTCTATCCCAAAACTGAAACAATAAAAGAAAATAGTTAAAAACCGCCTTCTTCTCTTAAGCTTATCTCATTTCATAACTCTACTGTCAAATTTACCAATTGAGCCTAATGATTCAGTTTTGATTTAAGTTTTCTTTAAGGTTTGTATTACACGTTAATGGATGGGTGCTATCAAAGCACAAACAAATCTCAGATTTTTCCAATTTGATCGAAAAATATATTATGTTTTCAAAGCGAATATTGTGTGACAACATCAGGTACTCTTATGGGCTCATGTCTGTAAAATTTACGACGGATTTTGAGTCTAAACAGTATATTGACATCCTAACCAAGCCGAACCGACAGGTCTATCTAAAGGATAGCGTTCAACACAGCGAGTATCAAAGTTGTCCCGCATGAAAAGAAACAAGTGTCCTGATGGAGCAGTATGCACTAATAACATAATTTATATTTAAAAAAGAACCGACTTCAACTGGATTAAAATAAAAACCGTTTAGAAACCGCGTGCAATCAATCACTATTTTCTGACATCTATTCCATTTATCAGATTTAAGGTACAATTCTATTGAATATTTTAGCGTATTCTCTCTCTCTTTCCCTCTCTCTCTTACTCTCTCTCCCACTCTCTCTCTCTCTCTCTCTAATTTGTATTTTTTTCTATATTTGCCACATATTTTTTAACTTTCCGATTTTTTTCATCATTGGACCACTTTCTATAAGTGTAACTCGAATTCACGCTATATTGCAACCACCCTGTATATGTTTCTGTGTGTTGGTCACCCAATATAAATTATTTGTCTATTATTTTCTGAACCATCCTGTACTATAATTCAACTCCACACGATGTTGGAACCGCCCTGTATAAGTATTAATCCTCTCTATCCTATGGATCGTTTCTATTTTCTAGTGTTTAAATCACCCTGTATACCTATAATTTTACTTCGACCCATATGTCAAGTATAAGCAACTACTTATGTTCCACACTGTATATATTTTTTTAACCATCCACTATAACTATATTTCCACTCCACCTTATATTTCGACCATCCTGTATATGAAACTGCTTCTAACATATTTGGAACCGTCCGCTCTATAACTCAAATATTCTTACTGCATATGCTTGGTTAACAATTATTTTACGTTTTTTTATCCATTCTGTATAACTATAGTTATACTTCACTCTTATTTCAACCACCTTTTATACGCAACTACTTATTTCCCACCCAATACAACATTTTTTTAAACACTCTATATAACTTTACTTCTATTCCAATTATATTTTCAATCATCCTATATATGCCTATGTTCCACTCAATACCACATTTATTTGTAATATTTTTTGAACCCACATGTATAACTGTAATTATACTTCGCCCTATATTTCAACTGCGCACATTGTTTGCTGTTTGAACTTTAATACACACACACACACCACCGTATATATTATAGAAAAGATCACTCACATAACATTTTTTTTTCGATACACTAATGGAATATTTTGTGCCATTTCACTCGATTGCAAGCCCCGCAAAACGAACACCGTTACAAACACCCTGTGCGATATAATTTTATGGCATATCTTGATATTTAAGCTAGATATTTAAAATAAAAATGTGACATTTACATTGATGTTTACCGATTTTTGCACATATTTTTCCGATTTTCAGAAAAACGGTCTGTTTTACGTTATAGAAAATTATACGGAATCAAGCTGGAGCATCTCTTTGTAGAAAACAATTTATAATATCGAAACTAATTATGCTCTTTTAGAGAAAATAAAGTAGATTGATTGAAATTCACTGAAGTGTAGTCATTTAATTACTGTTTTTTTCTGATTTTCTGGAAAACCGTATATCTAAGGTTATAGAAAATTATATGGTACCTTTCTGTAATAATCCTTAATACGATGCCGTTTAATCATCAAAATTGACCAAGCCGTTTTGAATAATCACTGAGCAACATCAAAAATACGTGCCGACGAATTGATAACCTCCTCCGTTTTGGAAGTCGGTTAAAAAGACCTATTAAAACACCCCAAATTTGATATAAATATTTTTTGTATACGGCAGCATGAAATATGCTGTCAAATTTTGTTTGAAATCTATTCTGTCAAATCTCCACAGTTTTTTTTTAATGAAAAATTGAGATCGTCAAATATTCATTTTTATCAAATGTTTTCATTGGAATCTTTTATCTTATTTTACTATCCTCCAAAAAAATTCTTTTAATATAAAGTCTTCCGTTTAGCTTTCCGGTTAGTTTTCTTATTTATTTATAAGAAGAAAGAACAAGTCTAAGATTTTAATGTAACCATTCTGTTCATGACAATTAAAAATTCTAGACTTTACCCCATGAATCACCACTCGAAGTACGTCTTCTTTATTTCATTTTCTGAGAGCGCGATGTAAATGTTCTTCTAATTATTGTTTACTGTTGTAAGAACTACACAGATTATCTTATTTATTGCTTTTACTCACTAAACAAAAATCTAGTTTTGCTAAATATTACGAAATGATACCAAATAAAATTCTATAACGTCAAATTTAAGCTTAGCTTTTAAAGAAAATCAGAAAAAATAGTAATAATTAAGGAACCACACTTCAATGAATCCGCACTGTTTTGTCTATAACAACTCAAGTAACTTGAATATTTTAAAATGTCTTCTGCAATGATATATAGCGGATTGAGTCAATAACTTTTTCTATGACGTATAACATACCGTTTTTCAGAAAACGAAAAAAACAGTAAGTATCAATATAAATCTCAAATTTTCTGCACAAACATCTAACTTATTTAAATGTCAACATACTGCATAAAAGGATATCGAAAAGGATAGTTGTAACGCTTATTGTTTTGAATAATTTGAAGTCCGTTTTTTTATTATACGAATTTCTTCTACGGTGCTTACGTAGTATGAAATGGCAAAAATTATTAGTGTATCGAAACGAAATTTTTCTCTATACGGTATACGATTGAAGGTGTGTGTGTGTCCGTGAAATTTTCGAAATTTGAGCCTCAAGCATTGTGCGCGGTTAATATATCTACAGGGCGGAGTAAAATTGCAGTTATACGGGTCGCTTCGAAAAAGAAAAAAAAAGAAGATTATTAGGTGGAATAGAATTCCAGATGTATAGGGTAGTTCTAAAAATCTTGTACTAGGTGGCTCAGAAATTGTTGCGTGTACAAGGTAGTTGAAAAAAGGGAGGAGTAGAATTATAGTTATACGGGTCGGTTCAAAAAATCTTCAAAATAAATGTGATATTGGGTGGTGTATAAGCAGTTTCATATATAGGATGGTTGATTAGTAGGTGGAATAGAATTCCAGTTATATAGGGTAGTTCTAAAAATCTTGTACTAGGTGGAGTAGAATTATACTTATACAGAATGGATCAAAATATTTAAAAAAATTGTTAACTAAGCATAAGCAGTTTGGATATTTGAATTATAGGGCAGAGTATAAGTACAGTTATAAAGAAGGGATCAAAAATGTTACATAGGATGCAACATAATTAGTTGCGTTTGTAAGATGTTTATACCATGGGTCTAGTAGAATTATATTTATACAGGGTGGCTAATACATTTGTTTAATACTTATACAGATGGCCTCAAAAAATGTTAGAAGTAGTTGCGTATACATAGTGATTGGAAAAAAAGTAGAGTAAAATGAGCATGAACAGCTGCATATATAGAATACTTGAAATATATTGGATAAATTATAGTTAAACGGGGTGACAATATTTGAGAAAGTCATAGTAGGGACAATGCGATTCAAGAAACTGCGAACAAACTGGAGCCAGTGTTTCCAGATCAATATTATCAATCAATTAGAAGACACAAATCAATGACTAGCAGTGTTTCCTTGGCGCCTATCTATAAACTTTCCATGCAAACCAAGATAAAGTTTAACACACCCATACCGTCATTCTGTTTCGGGACTTCATTTACACAATCTTCGTCTAGACTATTTTCAGCAATTAAACATGCAAGGTCTCGAAAATACAATCCCAAATCTTCTAGAAGACGCGATCGACCTTGGCCTAACATTGTGAACAATATCATTATATGAAAAGGCAATTGTACTATTTACACCTTACATTACCTAAAGAAAAAATATCCGATATCAATAACATTCAGGTTATCGCACCCATAAAACTAAACTCCGAAAATTAGTTGACTAATGTGCAACTTTTATAAATAGAAGTGTTTTTTGGTAGATCTAAGAGGCTCTATTTTTATTGCATATAAATTTACTTGTAAACTTTCTTAATGACTATATTATGGTATTTGAAAGTAGTGTTGGACCACATAAATTAATAGTAGAACCTTTTTCAGAAAGACACAACCCAACTAAAACAATTTCTGAAACTCATTCTCCCCTGGAATTTATAGTGTGTTATAATTTTCATATCTTGGTGTCTCTCTAAAATAATATGGTGATAATCAGAATTGCATGTAACTCAGGTACAGAATTTCTTTCACTCTTTTTTGAAGATTATAATTTCACCTGCTCCAGATGAAGAGGATTTGTGATCAATTTAGCTGCCGGAAAACTGGTGCTTTTTAACTTGGTGAGAAATATGTTCGTGCCTTGATTCCGAATCTTTATTTAGGCGGCAGGAAATTTTTTGCCGGTATAGAGAAGGGGTCGCGCAGGCACAATTGCCTTCGCCATCATTTGATGTCTCGGATAATTAAAGATAATCCGTCTTTCCTGAGTCATGATGAAACGATTGTCACGAGCTCTGATAAAGTCACGAATATACGGGTCGTAATTGGTAGAACTGGACGGATGATAAAAAGCTGCCATGCTGCATTATCGTTTAGGAAGCGAACGTAATCACGAAGAGTACAAAACCTTTAAATTCTGCTAAAATTGACGCAAGGAAATGGATACATTTTTTGTTGCCGCTTAAAACTGAGAAATAAGTTTTAAAATTCTGTTATAACTGCATAATATATCTTCTTTTTCATTAATAAATTGTATTATTGCAAAACAAATATATTGCGTTATTTGGAAATTCCTTACTACTCTACCGATTTCAACTTTCTTGTTTAAATGTCAATAATTTAAATTACGATTCCTCTAGACAAGGAACTACTGAAAAAATATATTTACTAAAGCTTTATAATATATCTTCAGATGAACATCAGTTGTATGATCAGAATGTCATCGAAGTACACTGGGTATGTCTCACATGTCAACCCACTCAGTACATATACCATTAAACTCCCAAATCTAGCGGGCACGATATATAACTAAAATGGCTTGACAGTAGATTGGAACAACCCTTGCTGGTGAAAAACACTGACTTCTCATTGTGGCATTCATGAAGTCCAACTAACCAATATCCAGGCTGGAGAACCAACGGAACCGCGCTCTGGTGCTCTAGTGATTCTGGTATGATTACGCCGTTTCACTTCCTATAATCTATGCAAAATACATTGGTTTCATTGTTTGTTTCTTTACGAAAACGAAGTTAGCAGAACATGGGCTAATAGATGGCACATAACTTTGAGACTGAGCCTTTCCAGATTATATTCCGTATTTGAGGACGTTAGTATGGGCAGTAGTATCATCTTTACCGTTAAAAATTTGCCACTGCCTTAAGATGAATTGTTTTGCATTTTGTACGAAATTGGCGTAAGGTGTGGACAATTATTGTAACCAATGTTTATAAGTTATTACTGCGACCGGTTTCCTTCGCCGTTGTCTTGTTAATATCTTCACAACTGATGATGGCCTCAAGTTGCGATCCGAATTTTATTATTGAAATTGCTGATCTCGTTTAACTAGAGGGAGTCTTACCAAGAAATCATGGGTTAATCCTCCGGGAAGTAATGTTAGGCCGCATTAAGACATATTTCTCCTTTAAAAATCGAAGAACGTCATACCTCGGATTGAGCATGGACCCAAGTTGATTAATTAAGTCTTTACCTAGTATGAAATCGCTGTCTTATGCTGACCAATTAAAATCTGGTCAGTGATACTTTGACACTAATTATCCCCAATTGGCAATCGTCGTTGATACATTTATAAAAAATTATTTAATTTGTTTCTTTTTCCCTGTGTGTTTGTTTCCATTAATCTAAGATTGCAAAATGAAAATTTGATTTATGTTATCTACATCAATAAATATAAAGCCATTGACAACGAAGTCAGAATAGACTTTGAAACGTTTGGTATTCCTGCAATATACGTCGTTTTATTTCTATTGTGGTGTTATTGCCCAAACAAACATAAAAGTGATCAAGAATATGCCACAAACAACGTTTAGAAGACAAAAAATAATACTATTAATATGATTTCAACTAATGCCACTCTTTACAGAAATATTCTAAAAGTGAAATAAACTATTATAAAAGTATTGGTCATGACTGATCATTTGATGTATTTGATGTGACCTTTTTTGAAATTTTAACTTCAATATCCAACAAGTTACAATAGATAACATTAAGATTTTGTAAATCCGTTCTTTTATTTATGTTGACTTGATTATTAATACACACCATCTCAAGGAAGTTCCGTTTGAAAACATTTTTTTCTTGTTCTAAAACCGTTGCATTTTTAAAATCGGCAGTGTGATTGTTGTTGATACAGTGTGTTGCAAGAGTACAGCTTTCTTGGCCAAGCCTGATATCACTCTTTTATGAAACTATTCTGCTGTTGAGGCTTCTAGATGTTTACCCAACATAGGTAGCTTGACAGTCTTTGCAATTAATAGAGTACACTACATTTGATTTCTTTTGATACGGTCTACAGTTTTAACTGATTTATATGTCACTAATATATTGTTGTTGGTGTTAATAATTTTTGGAATTTTTGGTGAAATTTGTTGAATATATGGAATTGATACATGTATTAATGTGGCGCTATTGGGGTTTATAAGAGTTATTTTTGGTACCGCCTGCCGTGGTGTACCCATATTTATATTCCGTGGAGAATTAAAGATTAACCTTGTTAGAAAACCAGAAGGGTATTAATTTTCTACGAATAATTGGTACAGGATATGTAAGTTCTTTTCCCTTAGAGAAGTATGGCTGATTTGACATATCCTTCTTTTTCATCCCAATAATCAAATTGATTTGCATCTTCATGAGATGATTTGAGTGGTAGTTTAAATATGTATCGGAAATTAATGGCTTTCTATACCAGTCTATTTTCAGGAAAATATCAGAGCCCCTTATTATTTTTGTATCTAAAGATGGAATAATTAATATCTTGTTCCTTCTAAAGTGAAATGAGAGTTATAATTATTGAATGTTTTTAATAGATAATCATAAGCATCTTCTGAGATGCAGCAAATTATGTCATATACATATTTTTTTAAAAAAGGGATTTTAAAATTTAATTTGGGTAAGCAGTCATTGACTAAATCATTCATTGCGTATTGAGAAATTATGAATGATAATTTGGAGCCCATTGGAGACTCAAAAATCTGTTTGAAATATTTATTTTGAAAAGAAAATACATTTGTATCAAAAACGAATTTTGTGAGTTTGATCAAATTATTTTTGTTAATACTATTGTGTTTCGAAATGGTGGTTTATCAATACAATCTACAGCCAAATCTGCAGTATATGTTGGTGAAAAGCGCGATAACACCCAGCTTACTTAGTTATAATTTGCGGGTATCAAATAGTAATTAAATGTGTTCGCAAAAATAAAAGAATCCTCTATATCAAATGGATTGTTTTTATTATAAGCCGTTGATAAGACATCAACTAATAGGGAAGCAATCCCAGAATTGGGAGCATCAGTTGAGGAAACTATTAGTCTTAATGAAAGAATTAGTTTGTGGATTTTTGGTAACGCATAAAACCTCGAAAAAACTGCGTTATATATTGAATATTTTTTGTATAAGATATCATCTATCTGCCTACTATTCTTCAGATCAGATAAATGGCGAGAGGCCTTTTGTTGAGTTGTAGAGGTCGGATTTTTGTTAATAAGTTTATAGTACTTGTTATCACTAAGAAGATTGTTGGCGAGTTCAATATAATTATCTTTCAGTATTGCAGTTGTGACCTTTCCTTTATCTGAATTTACAATATAAATGTTAGGGTTGTTGTTTAAGAATCGTCTAAACCAATTAAACCAATGATTAATATAGTTGAATTTGTTTGTGTTATTATTGAAAAAATTAGTTAAAATATTGGTAATTTTTGATGACAAAAATTTTTTGTTTTGTTATCTTTCACATGTTGTAATGCAAACTCAATATCTGCTACGTATCGTCTAATAGAAATGTCTGTGTTGATAGGCAGTAAGCAAAATTTGGGCCCAAGTGATAATAAGTTGGAAACTTTTTTTGAACCACTGATTTTTGATATTTATAACATTAGTTTGATTCTGTATTAAATTATTAATTTTCTTTAAATTTGTGATTTTGAGTTAATAAAAAGTTTCATTATAATTGATTAACTGTCTTCTAGAAAACTGTTGAAGACAAGATATTAGACAAAGTATCTTTTAGGTTCTCATATCTCGAGATAGTCACATTAACTAGGAAGGAATAAACGTATTATGAATTATTTTCAAATGAAATAAGAGTATTTCTTTTTAACACCCTCTAGTGAACTGGCTGCTTCCCAATTAGTTCATTGTTTATATTAATTCAGCCGTTATCATCTATTTCTAGTATTCAAAAATGGATTTTTATCAAGAGATCGCTATCACATATGGACAACATGTTACATCAAAATTAAAGAATTTGGTAAAACTGAACAACCAACTAGCATCCCAGAGGAATAGGCGGGTCTTCCTATTAAACTTGAGGAAGAAAGGATTAATCCCGACACACATACAAAATAACACAAAATCAATTGCACAACACATCGAATTCCAGTATGGACATCACGGACAGGTGATAGATAACAACAAGAAGAGGTTAAATTCCAAATTATTAAATATTGAAATATGCGTAGTTAATGTGACCATCACGCGATATGAGAACATAATTTTCAGCCTAAAAGATACATTATCTTATCTTCAACGTTTCTAACTAAACTAGTGGTCGCCCAGTGGTCGAAATTCGACCCTATATCATGAAATTGTGAACATTATTGAGGTTCGTTTGTCAAGGATATATGTATATCAGAAATAAATGGAGGAAAAACCGGAAAAGAAAAAAAATTATGAGAATTTAATCCAATATATGCATTCCAAATAATTTTGAATAATGCGTGACCCCCAATTTTGGTGGGATTGTACTTTGTAACCTAAAAGTTTTCGTCATTTGCCGTTTCAATCGAGTTCAAAAATAAAGAAAAGATATTTCCAACATCCTTATAAAAACTATAATTTTAATATGCTTTCTGTTGTCCACTGATTGTCAGTTTGTTACTCTATACCTTCGGAAAATTGTGAAAATAATGTACTAATAAAATAATTAAATATATAACAAAAATTTACAGAATAATTAAAACGAAAGTTACTGCTACTGCTCCGAAAAACCAATACTGATCTACTACATAGACTATTTTACTACTGAACAATAAACAAAGCTTGATGCTGAACTATCAAAGATGGTCTTTACATGATTTGACAGCAGGTAACGCTTTTTCCATATATAATTCCTCAATAGTTTGAAAGTTTTCCAAGGAAAAATATATTCAATAAAAATATATTTCTTTGTAAAATAGACGTATGTATCTATGTTACCATAACAAATAAGTAAATGCATTTTCAAATAAACATCGTTAAAATGTCAATGACATGTTTATTTTAGGTAAAAGTCAGTTACCTTGTAATAAAATCGGGATTTTGCAGGAATGGAACCATGTAATATAAAATAAATTGTTTATTAGATAAAATGCATGAATACAAAACAGTAACTAACTGATTCCTTCCCTAAAAATTCGGACTTGAAATATACTCAAACATGTACTTATAATTTTTAATATAAAAAAATAAATCTCTTTAAAAATATTAACATTATATTAAATCATAAATTAATATTGATTGTAATATTTAAAACATTAGTTAATACCTACATTTATCAAAAATATTTTTTGATTTAAGAAATTTTCAATAGACTTAAAGTAAGAAATAAAACGAAATAGAAACCTTCATTGTGGCATTTCACAGTTAACGATTTCAGCTCGTAAGCAGAAAATGAAATCAACCAACTCAATAGTTAGTATGAAGGTATTGTTACGAAATTTACCAAAGCCGACCCTGTTTCATTTCAGTACGACACCGATCGCTTTGAGATAAAAAAATGGTTCTCGAAATGACTCGGCAGCTGTAGGAGTGATGATTGATTTTGCGAGAATTTTCTATGCTGGTTTTAAAAAAGAGGCGGCCCACGATCGCAGTTAATTAGACAGGACGAGGAGCGTATATTGCAATGTTATTGTGAATCAGTTGTTCTGTAAAATTTTGATCTAAATAAAAGTTCTACAAAAGTGAAAGTGAATATTAGTTTTATAATTTTAAATTGAACCCACGGACTTTACAACAAATTTGGTGATCAGAAGAAAAGTGCAGTTAATATCGTAATTTGATTTATGGAAACCCGTAGCATGGAAAAAATGGATGAAACTACCAAAAAAATAGTCAAGCAGGTTACGGAGGGACTAGACGAGAAAATAGCCCAGATTCTAGAAAAAAGAGACAAGAAGGAGAAACAACATCAAGAAGAAATTCAACAAAGGTTAATAAAATCTTTTGATGAAAAACGTAAAATAGAATTAGAAAATCTTGTCACTACTATGAAAAGCGAACAACACAATTTGATTGAAGGATTATTCTCGATATTTGAACAAAAACGATAAAATGATTTTAAAGTATTTGAAGAGAAACAAGATCAAATTGAATTAAAACGACACGAAACTGAACAGAAAAGATAACTGCAGTTTGAACAATTAATGCAAATAGTAGGCTAAGTTAATGAAACAGTTAATGAAAGAATGCAAATAGTTGAGTCAGATATAAAAAATATAAATGATGACATTAAGACCATAAAAAATACCGTGGACACTCTTGAAACCAAAGTAGATGACCTCGATTCCATCCAAAGCCAGGGAAAATTTGAAATTAGTTCAATTCAAAACACTGTTCAAGACCAAATCAGTTCCATTAAGAAAACAGCACAAAGTGAGGTACAAGATAAAATCACTGCCATCCAAAACAAGGTAGAAACAGAAATCATCAGCACACCGTGAGAACCAAAGGTTCCTTTAGTAAACCACCCACATTCGACGGCAGTTCATCTTGGCCCATGTATAAACGGCAATTTGAGCTATTTGATGGGATAATCAAGAAAAATCTACTTCTCTGGTAATTTCGTTAAGAGGTCCGGCCCTAGAACTCCTCCAAAGCATTCCAGTCGATAAACAAGACAATTTCGAGAAGATCATCGCCATACTAGACAAATGATACGACAATCAATCCTTGAGCCAGATATACCAAGTCCAACTGAGTGGAAAAACGCAAAAATCCGGTGAAAGCCTCCAAGAATTCGAAGCAGAGATTAGACGGTTAGTCCACTTGTCCTACCCAGACCTGTCAGAGGAAACGAAAGACCAGTTGGCCACACAGAGTTTCATAAACGGCATCAGAGATGTGGAAGTACAACGAAATCTAACACTGAGTGGCGTCAAGAAGAGTAATGAAGCTCTACTTCGGGCTTTGTTAGGAAAGGCCGTCATGAACATGTCCAAGCCGAGGGTCCGAGCAGTTTCCTTCAACCAGGAAGAGTCAGAGTCACCATTTCAAGCGCTGCTGGCTGGTCTGAACAAAATATTAGAACTGGCACCAGAGGGGCATGTTACCGCTGCGCACGGACAGGACACTTCCAGCGTGACTGCCGAGTAAGGCTACCGGAACGATAACCAACCAGGGGTAGCCAGAAAACCGACCTTTCCAACCAGGGAAACTCCAACCAGTCAGCATAAGGGGGCGAATGCTGACTCACCCCCGAGATAGCAACAGCCTAGTCATCAGAGGCACCATCAATGGCCGAGCAGTTACCATCACCATCGATACCGGCGCCGCTGTGTCCATTGCCAAGTCCAGGGTTTGGAGAGCATCAGAAATTGGGCCAGTTACCAATAACATCCAGCTCAGAACAGTCACCGGCGAGTCCATGTGAATACAGGGTGAGGCAGATGTCGTGCTACAGATAGGGGACAACATGATCCGGCATAGGGACCTGGTAGTGAATATTGAGGACCATTTTATACTGGGTATGGACCTAATTAGCCAGCATGGACTTATGTTCGACCCGAGATATGATGTTCTTCGGTTCCTAAATGAGGAATTTGTATTGACACGGCCCGTCAACAGTTCAGTCACCTCCATAAAAATTGTGGCAAATTCTTCAGCTAGAATTCCCGGTCGAACGGAACAGATTATTTATGGGCAGCTAGACCGCAATCCTGGGAGTTGCGTGGGAATGGTGGAGGCCGTACACTCAGCTCATGACTAGTTAGTTGGACGGGCAATAGTTAAAACCAATTAGAGTCCTTAAATTGTCCAACAACGACATCAAAATTGCTAATGGTCAAGAGCTTGTTTCTAGCCAGTCGAGACCATCATCAATTGCGAAGAAGGGTACCAGACATCAGTGAAGGAGACAGGGCCCAGTAAAGAATTCCTACAACTGTTTGCTGACCACTTGAAACACCTGACATCAGACGAACAAGATGGAACCACAGGTCGTACCAACATCATCCAGCACCGAATAGATACCGGAAAAGCTCAACCCATCAGAATACCACCTAGACGACTACCGTTGGGGCTCCAACAGGCAGTCGAGGAAAACATCGACTCCATGTTACAAATGAAGTTATAGAGCCATCCATCAGCCCATGGTTTGCTCCCGTCGTGCTAGTTAAAAAGAAGGATGGAACCACCCGATTTTGCGTGGATTACAGAAAGCTGAATGATGACACGAAGTAAGACAGCTATCCACTACCCCGAATCGATGACACTCTCACGACACTGGTCTTAAAAAGTGGATATTGGCAGGTTGGTCTACACGTAAATGACAGATAGAAGACATCGTTCTCCACTAGTAAAGGGCTTATGGAGTATGTACTGGGCGGGTTAACATGGAGGACGTGCTTAGTATACCTCGAGGACATTCTAGTCATGGGTCAGACATTCGACGACCATCTGAAGAACCTGGGCGAAGTATTCTGCAGAATTAATAATGCCAACCTGAGACTCAACCCGAAGAAGTGCTCCCTGTTCCAAAAAGAAGTAGAGTTTTTGGGCCACGTCGTGTCCGAGTCAGGAATCCGCACCAACGAAGACAAGATAGAAGCCATCCATGATTGGCCACTCCCCAGAGACAAGCATGAACTCCGAAGCTTCTTGGGCCTCTGTTCCTACTACAGGCGATTTGTTGGGGGATTTACCACCATTGCCGCGCCTCTACATCGGCAGACCACTGAGAAAGAGACATTCCGTTGGAATCAGGATTGCGATACATCATTCAGGCGACTGAAGGCAGCACTATGTTCCAGCCCAATCCTAGCTTGTCCTACATAGTCCGGCAAGTTCATATTAGACACCGACGCCAGCAACACAGGTTTGGGGTCCGTCCTATCCCAGGTACAAGATGGTGAAGAGAGGGTGATCGAGTACTACAGCCGTGGATTCTCGAAACCGGAAAGAAATTATTGCGTCACCAGAAAAGAACTTCTGGCAATCATAAGGGCTGTAGACGATTTACACAAATACCTTTATGGTCGTCATTTATTTATCCGGACAGATCATGCCGCCCTTAAATGGCTGCTGGACATGAAGGCACCGGAAAGACAACTGGCCAGGTGGATGAAGAAACTACAGCAATACGATTTCAAGGTGGAACACCGTGCCGGCCGTTTGCACAATAATGACGATGCCCTATCCAGAAGACCCTGAAGAGCAGAATGTGGACATTGTTTGAAGAGGGAACAGCGACAGGTTATCTCCATCAGGCAGATTCGAGTGCAGGCCAATGAAGACTGGACAACGGAACAGTGCATCCAGGACCAAATGGCTGATCCAGACATCGAACCAATCTTGTCACTCAAAACGAGAGGGGCACCCAGGCCAGATGGGGTGAGGTAGCTAGATACTCCGGCGTGCTGAAATCGTTATGGGCTCAATGGGACACTCTAGGAGTAGACAATGAAATGCTCAAGCGAGTTTGGGAAAGCGCCGATGGACGAAAAACCCAACTGGTAGTTCCGAAGAAAAAGGTACCAGCCATCCTGACCGAAGTACATGATGGGATTACCGGGGGTCACCTGGGCATGAATAAAACCCTAGACAAAGTTCGCCAGCGGTACTACTGGGTGAATTACTTCGAAGACGTCAGAGATTGGTGCCGCAAATGTGCCACCTGTGCAGCCAGTAAGGGCCCGAAGTCACGGACCAAGGGCAGAATGCAGCACTACAATGGGGGCGTCCCATTTGAGAGAATTGCCATCGATGTCGCCGCATATGCGATACCCAACCAAGAGGCAACAACTATTCAGCATGTTTGTCGTCCCGTTGGAACTACATTCAGACCAGGGGCGTAACTTCGAATCAAATGTATTCCAGAAGGTCTGCAGGATGTTGGGGATCAGGAAAACGAGAACAACACCATAACACCCACAGTCAGACGGAATGGCGGACAGATTCAACAGGACCTTGGAACAACACCTATCCAAGGTCGTCAGCAATAACCAGCGTGATTGGGATGAGCATATTCCCCTATTCCTGTTGGCATATCGCTCTGCCGTACATAATAGTACAGGCCTGACCCCAGCCAGGGATCTATTCGGAAAGGAGCTGCGATTACCCTGCGATTTGGCATTTGGCTCCCCCGAAGAAACTCCCCAAGACATCGACGATTATGCCGACCAGCTCTGACATAACATGCTGGCAATACACGAATTAGCCCGAACGCAGTTGTTGGCCACCTGTGACCGGATGAAGACGCGATACGACCTCAAGACCAATTCTGTCGGGTTCCAGGACAGGGAAAAAGTCTGGCTGTAGAACCCCCAACGGAGCAAGGGTAAATTTCCCAAAGCTTACACCCGCCTGGGATTGTCCATAAGAGGTGATCAAGAGGCTTAATGACGTCGTCTACCGGATCCGTCGAAACCCCAAGGCTAAATTGAAGGTGGTCCATTTATATCGACTCGCTCCTTACCATGGAGAGGATGTTTCTGATCGGGACGATCAGAATTAAAGGGGGAGCATTGTCACGAAATTTACCAATGCCGACCCTGTTTCATTTCAGTACGACACCGATCGCTTTGAGATAAAAAAAATGGTTCTCGGAATGACTCGGCAGCTTTAGGAGTGATGATTGATTTTGCGAGAATTTTCTATGCTAGTTTTAAAATGGAAGCGGCCCACGCAGTTAGTTAGACAAAACGACGAGCGTATATTTTAATGTTATTGTGAATCAGCTGTTTTCTAAATTTTGATGTAAATAAAAGTTCTAGAAAAGTGAACGTCAATATTAGTTTTATAATTTTAAATTGAACCCACGGACTTTACAACAGTATTATATCTACTATTACATTCCAGATAACTACAAAACATAAGTAAATATTAATAAACCTTCCACCAAAATCTTAAGATTCAATATAATTTCATTGACTTAAATGAAACACATAGTAAGCAATGACTATTTTTGTTTTGTATGGAAAGTAAAAAGAAATATATGCACCTGCTGTTAATTACTGATGAATAAGCAATACTCACATTTGTTAAAAAGGTTTCGCAGTGAATGAAGCTGAAATCTTGAACTTTACACATTGAATTTACAACTTACTTTTACCAGCGTGCTATAATAATCTTACACCAAACCATATTCTGAAATGTCAAAATTCAAATTAAGGCGCTTCGTCAAAGATAGCCATGAGCAGGGCTGCCAGATCTAACTCTAACTTTTTGCTTTGAATATTACAATCAGTGCATTAATTCACATTTTTGTAATCTTATTCAAATTATATTAAATGTATACGGTAAAAATTAAAAGAAACTTTAAATTGAAAGTATAACATTAAAATTAATAAAATATTATCAGAAATAAATTCATCAGTTGCAATATAATTCTTATTTTCGTTGACAAACCATATTTACAAAACAATGAAACTTGATAAACCAATATTATAAATAAATTTTGGCATTCTGCTACTTAAAAAAATTGGTTGAGAGACAGAGGAGAAAATGGTACCTAACCGTTTTGTCTTTGCCTATTTATATATAGATTTTCTAGACATTTAATCAATTATTATAAAACTTTTCAAAAAATCAAACTCACAAATTTAAAGAAAATTAATAATTTAATACAAAATCAAAGTAATGTTATAAGTATCAAAAATCAGTGGTTCAAAAATTTAACAGGTATTTCGTTTCCGAAAGAAGTTTACAACTTATTATCACTTGGGCTCAAATTGTGCTTGCTGCATACCAACACATACATTTCTAATAGACTATACTTAGCATATATTGAGTTTGCATTACAATATGTGAAATATAACTAAAGAAAAAATATTTTCTCGTCACAAATTACCAATATTTTGACTATTTTTTTCAATAATAACACAAACAAATTCAACTATATTAATCATTGGTTTAATTTAACTAGACGATTCTTAACAACAACCCTATCATTTATAATGTAAATTCAGATAAAAGAAATGTCATAACTGCAATACTGAAAGATAATTATATTGAACTTGCCAACATTCTTCTTAGTGATAACAAGTACTATAAACTGATTAAAATAGATCCGACCTCTACAACTCAACAAAAGGCCTCTCGTCTTTTATCTGATCTTAAGAATAGCAGACAGATAGATGACATCTTATGCAAAAAATATTCAATATATAACGCAGGTTGTTCCAGGTTATATTTCATTAAGACCAATAGTTTCCTCAATAGATACTCCCAATTCTGGAATTGCTTCTCTATTAGCTGATATCTTATCACGGCTTTTAATGAAAACAATCCATTTTATATCGAGGATTCTTTTGTTTTTGCGAACACATTTAATGACTATTTGATACCCGCACATTATAACTTTGTAAGCTTAGATGTTCTCTCGCTTTTCACCTACATTCCTGTAGATTTGGCTGTAAATAGTATTGATAAACATTGGACCACCATTTCGAAAAACAGTACCATTATCAAAAATAATTTTAACAAACTCACAAAATTCGTTTTTGATACGGCTGTATTTTCTTTTCAAAATAAATATTACCATCAGATTTTTGGGTCTGCAATGGGCTCCAAATTATCACCCATAATTTCTCAATACGTAATAAATGATTTAGTCAATGACTGCTTACCCCAATTAAATTTTAACATCCCTTTTAAAAAAATATGTAGATGACATAATTTGCTGCATCCCAGCAGATGCTAAAGATTATCTATTACAAACATTCAATAATTATAACTGTCATTTCACTTTAGAAGAACAAGATATTAATTATTCCATCTTTAGATACAAAAAAAATAAGGGGCTCTGATAATTACCTGAAAATAGAAAGCCCTTAAATTCCGGTAGATATCTAAAGAAACATTCAAATCATCCCATGAAGATGAAAATCAATTTGATTATTGTGATGAAAATCAGCCATCCTTCTCTAAGGGAAAAGATTTTACATATCCTGTATCAACTATTCTGAGAAAATTCATACCCTTCTGGTTTTCTAAAAAGGTTAATCTTTAATTCTCCACGGGATATCAATATGGGTACACCACAGCAGGCGGCTTTCAATAATAACACTCTCATAAACCCCAATAACATCACATTAATACATGTATTAATTCCATATATTCAACAAATTTCACCAAAAATTGAAAAACAATTATTAAAAGCAACAACAATATGCTAGGTCTTATAAATCAGTTAAAACAGTTACTAACATATTTACTAAAATAAATGACACAACAGCAGAATAGTTTCATAAAAGAGTGACATCATTTTCAAACGGAACTTCCTCCAGATGGTATGCATTAATAATCAAGTAAACAACATAAATAAAAGAACGGATTTACAAAATCTTAATGTTATCTATTGCAACTTGTTGGATATTGAAATAAAAGGACACATCAAATGATCAGTCACAACCAATACTTTTATAATAGCTTAATTCACTCATTTTAGAATATTTCTGTAAGGTCTAGTATTAGTTGAATCAAATTAATATTATTATATGATTTTTTTTCAGTTAGATTTTTCTTGGATCATATTCCTCTCAAATAACTTCAAACCAGACTATAGTCAGTCAAACGCCCTCGCTCCATTTTTTACACAATCGCTCGCTTCTTAGATTTTATCTAACATCCCCTTAATTAGGACTAAAACTATTATTTTTCAGAACAAAGGTTGGTATATTAATTAAATTAATTTATTTACAATCATTCTCTATAAATGTTTCTCACATTGAATAAAAAAACGCTTGGCCTTATAAAAACTGAAACTTAATTCTTTATAAAGGCATCTTGACCATGTATCCTCTGTGACAAAGAGTTTGTTTACTTAGAATAAATTTATTTCACAAATGAAAAATAAATAGTAATGAAACTTATTCTCGGCATCGCGGTTATCACCAAGGCGTTGTCAAAAAATCAATATAGTCGTAGAGGAATGTTCCTTGCAAAAGAGCGTTTTGACAATTGGAGCAGTAACGCTGAGTGAAACTGTTTTTCTTATAGGGCAAAATTCACACCTGACTTTGCCCTGAGGAGGTCGCTGTGGATCTGCTTTTGTTTTTTTTCCAATATTATCTATCTTCAGGCGCAGACTATGTGAAAGTGATGTGAATTCAGAACGTCGGCGAAGATCTGGCATGACAAGCAAGTTCCGTAAAATATTTCCTTCGGAAAATAATATTGTTTGTATTTTCGCGATATATTATTTGCTGTTGATATATTCAAGAGACTACAAAAGATATTAAATGGCTATTGTTGTTAAACCTAGTTACAGAATATTCCGCTTTCATTTTGTCGACCACATCTCAATTTCAATTCAATTTCAATTCAATTTATTAGCAAAAAAAAAATACAATTATAGTTGTTATAATAAGATTGTCACTAACATTATTACCAAGGTAACAGTAATAAGTAAAAATATCAAACATTAATGTTAGAATGGTAAATAAGAGAGAAAAAAATGAACACCTAAGCATAAGCTTGTGTTGTGTCCAAGAGAACATTCAAGTATGTTTAAGTTAGTGCTAAATTCATTACAATTAAAATCTGCTACTTTACTAACCAAGACATTCATATATACTCGTACCTATATACATAAGCATATACTCATATATACACACAGACAGATATACTCATACTAACCCATACATAGCCTTAATTAATATATATTTATAATATTCCATTTTACTAGTCACTGAGAATAAAATAATTACAATAATACAAAACAACAAAATATAACTACATAAAGTATAACTAAACATGAATTAGAAATAGAGATATGTAAATAAGGGTATTGTTCTTTAAATAAAGTAATTTATTTCTAGTGTTTTGATTATACCAGAAGGGCTAATAAGCTATCATAGTTCTGGGCTATGTATAATTTAATTTTTTTATTGAACTGTTTCTTGGTTAGTTTTTTGAAAATTAATGGAATCACATTCTATACTTTTATACCGTTATATAGTATGCATTTTTGACATACAGTTTTATTCATTCGCTCAGATTTGAGCAACTGTTTATCCTTTTGTCTGGTGTTATGTGGATGGTTTGTTTTAATGAGGTTATTCTCTGAATGTATCGTCTTTAGCAATTCATTAATGTAAAGACCTCGCACGTTCAATATTGTCTGTGTAATATAAATATGCTTGACACTTTGACGATTATTTAACCTAAAGATTATTCTAAGTATGTAATTTTGACATACTTCTATTTTTTTTAAGTGCGTGTTATATGCCGCACCCCAAACGCATATACCATACCTTATTATGGAATCGACTAGACTATTATACACTATAAGTAAAAGCTTTTTATTTAGTAAATTACGGAGAGTGTAGAATTTATAGGTAAGCTTTTTAACTCTTTTGACAAGGTGTTCGATATATGTTTTCCACTTTCTTTAAGTTTTCATCAATCAACATACCTAAGTATTTTATTGATGATACTTGTTTAACGCTTTCCAGGGCTCCATTAATTGTTAGAGGTGATAGAGCCGCTCTTCCTACCTTTGTTGGTGTAAATCCAACATATTTAGTTAAACGTTTAAATTCAGGCTGTTTACATCTAACCAATTTTTGACATCTGAGATTGCATTTTGCGCTTTATTCCAGGCTCCTTCCCATGTTGTCCCATTACATATTAGTACAGTATCATCGGCATAAGAGACTATACTACATCTTTCATAAGATACCAAATTATTAACAAAAATTAAAAATAATGTAGGACCTAAGACTGTGCCTTGTGGGATTCCGGTTTTCACAAATCTTTTATTACTAATGTCATCTCCTATTCGTACTTGTTGCGATCTTTCTGACAAGTAATTATTAAAAAGTTGCAGTATGGGTACCCGTATGCCAATCTCATTTAGTTTGCTTAATAAAATTTTATGTGATACCGTATCGAAGGCTTTTTGGAGATCAAGAAATACTGCAATTGTTTTTTTATTTTCATTAAAATTCTTCAGTATACTTGTCGTTAGTTTTTGTAAAGGTTGCTCTATCCCTACACCTTTTTGAAATCCATATTGATTTGTGGATATTATTTTATTTTTGTCTAGGAAAGACCATATTCTTTTGTTCAGGCATTTTTCAAAGATTTTTCCAAAGTTGTTAATTAGGGAAATGGGTCGGTAATTTGTCATTAGATCTATTCTATCTGATTTATATATAGGCACTACAAGACCTTCTTTAAATTGATATGGAATGCTTGATGTCTGAAAAATTAGGTTAATTATGTGAGTAAGCGGTTTAGAGATATTCAGTTTTGTTAATTTAATTATTTTTGTACTCAATTTGTCAGGCCCTGGAGATGCAAAGTTTTTTAGCGTCGATATTATGTCTTCAATTTCTAAATAGTCGGTTGGAGTCAAAAACATCGCGTTGGTATATTGCTTAGTCTTCATTGTTTTTATTTCTATATTGTTTTTACTAATTTTGTTTGCTATTTTCTCCCCAATTTCTACAAAGAAGTCATTGAAATGATTTGCTATTTGTTTTGGGTTGCTAATTATTTTGTTATCGATACTGATTTTGTTTATAGTGCTTTTGTTGGATGGAACATTTGTGACATCATTTATGACTTCCCAAGTTTTCTTATAGTTTGAGTTACATTGCTGTAATTTATTTTCATAATAGTCATTTTTTTAAGTTTTTATTAATGTACCGAGGAAGTTTTTATACTTCTTATATTCTTCTTCTAATGTTTTATTGTGTTTATTTTTTAAGAGTTTCTGTTTAGGCATATCTCGCTTTCTAATGGCCGTTAGTAATCCACATGTCATCCATGGTTTTAATTTTTGTTCCCTTGTTATTTTTATTTCTGTTGTTGATTGGCTAATAATGGCAGTAAACTGCTCGTAAAATATATTTACGGCGGATTGAGGTTCTTGTGCAGCGTATACCTGATTCCAATTTGCATTTTTTATTTTATCCAATAAAAGTCTTTCATTCAGCTTTTTGATGAGTCTCGGTTTTTGAATTTTTTGACGCTTTTCTTTTTGAAATCTAATATTATAAATTAGGGGATAGTGATCAGTTAAACTATTATTGAGAACTAGAGCATTAACTTGCACTTTATGTTTTGTTTGTTTATTTATGTATGTGGATATCTGATCTATTGTTGTAGAAGAGTTGTTATCTACCCTTGTTGGTATATTTATTTGTGGGACAAATCCATTCTTAGCCAACATATTTAAATAGATAATCGAAGACAAAGTTAGTACATTGTTTGGGTTGATGTCAATATTCACATCCCCAACCGCAATTGTTATTTCATCCTTAGATAGTGTGGACAGGTAGTCATCAAAGTCCTGAACAAAGATACGTTCATTTGTTGGGTTTGGCCTATATATACCTATTATATTTATTTTTGTCTTATTAAACACTAATTTGCACTCAAGCAAGCAGACCTCTGTTAATGGAATTTTCTTAACTTCTGTAACGAGATTTTCTTTAACATACATTACAACTCCATCACATTTATTAAAAGAAGCTTCATTGTAAGATTGTAGTGCCCAATAATTTCGGGCTACAAGCCTCACCTGTTGTTTCATTGATCTTGTCATTAGTATGCATTGTAACGTAACATGCACAGCTTAATACACCACCCATCGAGTACTCTCGACGGTGGGAAGGTTGTAAAGCCGGAACCCAAACACATTTCTGACTATTGTGAAATCTCCCGTTGAGTTTATCTCTAAACGAGATGTTGGGATTAAACCTTTAAGTCCAGTAAATCTAGGCAAAAAACGGTAACACTAAGTAATTTGCCCAAGCAGCACCGATTTTCCAAAAAATTTTGATTCAATTTCTACTTCAAAGTTTACCCTGTGCCGGGGGTTGCTTTTTCCCGGGGGGATACTACCCCTTCTCGGGGGTGAAAAATATTATATGAAGTAAGTCCGGGAATGAATAAATTAACTAATTTTAAATAACTTTTGTTATAAAAAGTCAATTCTTTTCGAGTTAATCGCAAGTGAAAGTATCGATTTGTCAACAAAAAAAACATGTTTTCATACGGTTTTTCGTAAATAATAATAATAATAAAAAAATATACACTTTAAGAAAAAAGTCATTTGGATCAAAATTGTAGGTTATGAAAAGTTTCTGGTTTCTGTAAAAAGATGGTGAAACAACTTAAAAAATCTTTTAATTTGTTTTTTTTTATGAAAGTTTCTAGCATGAAACTTAAGCGAGTTGTGACATAGATAAGGTTGGTTTTTTGTTTTTTGAAAAAAAAAAAACGTAGAAATTAAACCCTAAATACCACCCCAGTTGAAGTGAATTGCTACTACTTCAAAAATCACCATTTTTTTTAAGCTAAAAACTCATGTAAATTGAAAATGTATTTATTTATTTTTGAAAGGGCTTGAGCTGATTGGGTGGCATTACGAACATGTACAAACTTTAAACGGTCATATCTAACTTAATTTTTATCCTACAAAAAAACATAAATAAAAAAAAACTACAATTTCGTTCTCTAGAAAAGTTGGCCTATTTCTCATTGTTTTTAAAATATTGCGAAAAAACACAAATTTTTGCAAAATTACAAAAATACAATATTCTCTTGAGGCTCGACTTTTGTCTAAACTACTTACTTTAAACCGGTCAAACTTTCTGAGCCTATTTGAAATAAGTATGTCAAGTGATTTCTGAAGTCATAGTAATTAATTTTAACTCGGGTGGTACTTAGGGGGTAATTTGTACATTTTTTTGTGAAAAAATAAAAAACAACCTTATTTATGTCATAACTCTCTTAATTTACATGGTTGAGAATTTTATAAAAAACTAAGATAAAGGATTTTTTAAGCACTTTTAAAAAGTGTTTATAAACTTTTCCAGAAAAATGCATTGTTTTAAATTATTTGACAATAAACCTTTAAATTTTTGTTTTAACAAATTATAGCAAAATTTCAGCAAGCTATAACTCCGTTAGTATGTTTTGGCTCTACAGAAACTACAAACCCAAAATTTTTTTATAAGCTACATTTTTTTTGCTTCAGACACGTCTATAAACGGTGTCTAGAAACATTTTTTTTGATAAAAGCGGAGGTACATGAGCATTTTATTTAAATCTACTCAAGAGCACCTTGAACATAAATAATATTAATTTAATGAATAATAATTATTTTACAAATAGTTTAATGCAAAGGAACTTCTTAGAAGAAATGTTTTGTTGAATATACTTTGGATCTAATTATTAATATGTAAACGACTTGTATCATCTCTTCTTCAACTTGATGCATAAAATAAATCGCCAAATATAAATATTAA
This sequence comes from Octodonta nipae, assembly GCA_034190945.1. Classification (NCBI taxonomy): domain Eukaryota; kingdom Metazoa; phylum Arthropoda; class Insecta; order Coleoptera; family Chrysomelidae; genus Octodonta; species Octodonta nipae. Next base: position 62,245,281 of record CM067219.1, read on the forward strand.
TTTCAATAAATAGTTATTATAAGCGTAGGTTTTTGAAAATAATATTTCATAAACTTTTATTTAACTAAATAATTCTAACAGAAATAATATAATTATTCAATACACAAATAAAAACAGAGGTGTTCATTTTTTTGTGGTCGAGGTCATTGTCTTTATAATTCAGGCTAAAAGTGAATTTTAATTTAACCGCGACGTTGCCGCATTGACAATAATTTACTGTATTTGAAATTTTCTTGCTCATAATGTTATAAGAGTTTTTTGTTTTATTTGGTCTATACTATCTCTACCAAAAATATATGCACTATTCACACCCTGCATATATATATATATATATATATATATATATATATATATATATATAAGATATTCTAAAACAAAAGTTAAACTAGAAAACTTAAAGGTTTATAGTAAAACTTGAGGAACATGCTACAAAGTTTACATCTTACAAACCCACAGGAGAATTTCAGCCCGTTTAGATGAATATAAATTAGTTGTCAAAAATAAACAAATGACATCGGCCATGTTCAAACATCAACAACAATCGGGCCACAAAATCAATTTCGATAGTTGTAAACAGATCGCCTAAACAACCCATGACAAAACAAGAGTAATAGGAGAAGCTTTTGAAATCGAGAAAAGTGCAGAACGAAACAAAAGAGACGAAGACGTGTACCTCCCCTGTACCTGGAAGACCCATTTAACAACGAAGTGAAACAGAATTAGCTACACAAAATCAAACTCGCAACAAGCGACCCACCCGACACGATAGCGAAGGGGGGAGTCAACACCGATCAATCAGACGCGATACGATCATACTTCTCTTGTCTTGTCTTGTAGGCAATACAAAAATAGTACTTAAAGCTCAAAGGAGGAAAAATAAATCTCAATATTATTTAATATATACCTGAGCAATTCAACTATTTAAATAACAATAAGAACAAACTATATATTGGATGGGGTTCATATAAGTTTTTCGAGTTTGTCATTGTTTTAAGATGCTTCAAATATTGGCGGTATGGACATCAGGCTGAAAATTGTAGAGCGTCTGTAGTGTGTTCATTGTGCAACATAATCCACAAAAAAGAGGAATGTAAAAGCCAATAGTTTTAAAAATTGTGGGAATTAAGTATGATCATAACGTTTTTGATCTGGAGTGCCAATGTTATAAAAGACAAGTTAGTAGGTAAAAAGGGAGGGTTAATTATAATCAATGTACAAAAATAGAGCAAACAAAAACCATAAACTTGCCAATCAACCAATATAGCGATCATAAATTCACAATTACACATCAAAACATTCAATCATTGAGGGGCAGCAAGACTAGAAATTGAATGTCTCTTAATTAAATTAGAGTGCAAGCCTCAAGTACTGCTATTCAGTGAACACTGGGTATATGAAGAGGAAGCTCCATTTATTAAGATTAGACAGTCTATTATCTTTATATCCAAGAAGGTAAGTGAAACATGAAGGTGTCTGCATTTATTGTAAAGAAAATAGCATGTTTAGAAGTGATAAGACTATATGTGATATGAGTATGGAAAGTGTTATTGAGTTTGCAGCTGTGTATGAAGAAAATTTGAAAATTTTTGTGCTCTGTATCGACAGGGAATTGCGCCCGATGACTTTTTTTGGAGCGGCTGGAGGAGGTAATTGAATATATGTATGTTGGTTCCCTAAGTATAAAATAATTTTAGCAGGAGATTTTTTAACACAGTAAGTCGGTCAAACAAGTACTAAATCTGTTCAATACCTATAACTTAGAAGACGCGAGATGTAAGACCGAGATCTAGGATTTTCAAGAGAATCAGTACACAGAGGTTCCGAATCTGGAGCCGTTCCGTGTAATTGCGGTTCTCCCTTAACTCCTAGGACAGAATGCGTACAAAGGAATGACACCTCGAAGAAAGTATTTAATATCTCTGACAGGTGAAGTAACCTGAAAATTTTATCGTGACATTCTGTCCTAGGAGTTAAGGGAGAACCGCAATGACACGGAACGCCTCCAGATTCGGAACCTCTGTGTACTGATTCTCTTGAAAATCCTAGATGTCGGTCTTACATCTCGCGTCTTCAAATTTAACGAAATGCATCAAATGCATAAAGAAGTGTTCGAGAGGACATTCAATTGTGGGAAGCGCAACTGATGAAGGTTCCCGACCAGAAACAATATATATTATATTTATATATAATATATATTGTCTTGCGTACAAAGGAATGACACCTCGAAGAGAGTACCTATAAGTTAAGTCAATGTATATTTAATTTTACACGCGTAACGCGTTTTCTTCTACTTTGCTATATAACAAACTTATTTTTCAATTTGGAAAATAATATTTCAAGCTAAGCAGCTAAACACTGCCGTTTCTGATTAGCATGCGCAATTCATTACTATAAAGGGACTAAATGAATCAAGCAAAATAGAATATTTTGTTTATAAAAGAGTTTACTCAAAAAATAAAAATCGGTGCTTTAAATTGGAGATTGATACAATGGATTGGGGACATCGGTTTATAATGCAATTTATAATCTCTGTAAAAGTATTTGCAATCAGTATTTGGAAAAACGCAAGGCTTAAGTGTCCGTAGAGTTTTTTAAAAAAAACTGTATAGTTTTAAAATTGGTGATACGAAATGCTGAAAATATGTCCGACGAACAGTTTTTAAATAGTGCTGAAAATATAATAAAGGCCACATGGGATCTAGTAAAAAAGATTCCAGATAATAAAAATAATAACACAACAACGCTTGATAATTTGTCAAAAAAATATGAAAACTCATCAAAAACAATTTATAAATTAAATCATTATTTTATAAATGCGTGCCCAAATGTAAATAAGTATAAAGAAAATATTTTTCCAATAAAGACATCTCTAAATTCAGCGTACGTAAGGCCAGCAGATTGTGAAGAGGTATATAGAATAATAAAAAGTTTAAAAAAGAAAAAACAATAGGGGATGATAATAAACCGGTTGTAATTATCAAAGAAACGGCAGACTCTATAGGAAGATCTTTCTTAAGGCAATATATAAAACTGGAGAAGTAGATGAAGAAAAAAATTACCGGTCCATATCTATACTCTCATTTTATAATAGGTTAATAAATTTTTAGAGAAGCATTCGTTATTAGAGAACAATCAGAATGAATTTCGCAATGGAAAGTCAACCATACAAGCTATATATCAAGCTATTTATAAAAGTATAGACTTTTTAAATAGTAAAGAACTTACCTTAGGTATGTGTATGGACCTGTCAAAAGCTTCTGACAGGTTGAATCATCTAACACTTTATAAAAAACTAGAGAGTCATGGCATTAGAGGAAATGCTTTCCATCCATTAAACTCATATTTAAGTAATCGCACTCAACAGGTTTTTCAATATGATTTATATGGTAGACAGATAATCTCAAATAAAATTTATATCACGAAAGGTGTCCCCCATGGCTTGATTTTAGGGCCCGTATTATACATCATGTATACTAACGAACTTATAACTGATGAATTCACAGTTCTGAATGCAGACGACACGACATTATTATATAGTGAAGAAGACTAGGATGGACTTCTGATACAAGTGTGAAAAGGGCGTTCCACACTCTAAAGATGTCCTTCTCGCCCCATGATCTTTTGTTAAATATGCCAAAGACACAATGTATTTTATTTGGTAACCGAAAAGATCACATAATCAATTTTTCATATGGAAATACAGACATTCAGCCTTCAGGACAAGTTTATTTTTGGGGCCAAATACTGATAAAAGACGACTGGAGGGTGCATAGCTGGAGTGTGGCTCAGAGTATATCAAAATATTGTTATGCCCGAAGAACTATAGCTCAGAATATTAAGCGTAAACCAGCACTGTCAGCATATCATGCATATATACAATCGAAAATAAGATATAGACTAATTTTTGGGGTAACTCTGTCGAAGCTGAAAGAGTGTTTTTACTTCAGAAAAGATGTATCAGAAGTATGTTTCAAATGAAAAAAAGAGATAGTTGCAGCGTGTGTTCATAAGTAATAAAATGCTGACGTTAACAAGTATGTTATTAATTGCTTTATGTTTGTCTATAAACATAAGAATCTTTTTGAAAGAGATGTAACAAGAAATAGGTCGATTTTGATACCACAAAGCTATAATATGAGCTTTATTCAGAAAAATATTACATGTGGCTACAAAAATATTTAATAGTGTTCCTGAATGTATTCCAAACCTGGCCTCAAACAAATTATTTAGCCGATAAGGCATTTTGTTCTATAAATGAATTCTTTAATGATCCAGACAGGGTAAGACTGATTTAAAAAATATGTATTTATTTGAAATATGTACTTTAAATACTGTGCAATACTGTTGTGAATTCTTTGACATTGTACCATACCAATATTGGCTTTTTAAATATAAATAAAGGAATATCTATCTACTTATCTACCTATACCAGTGAAACTTCAGGATCTTTAGAAGTAAGGCAAAAGGAACACCAATATAACACTTTCAGTAGACATGCGGACAAATCAAATTTGACCAACTTCATATTAACAAGCACCGCGAACCATAAGATAGACTGGAAAAAAACAAAGATATTGTTGAAAGCGAGAATTTGAGAATAAACCTCCAGATACAAGACACAGGGTTTGATTACGACCCCCGCTGGAACGTCTCCAAACACAGATAAGTATCACACAATATACAAAACGCTATTTATATACAGAAATACAGATTGAGCATATTGTAGACATTTCCTTCTCTTAGAATATTTCTGAGGAAAGATTTATGTACAGACAACCAATAATCCGGGCAATATTTCGAAATTGCGTTACTTCGCTGTGTTCTCCATCTCCTATTTCAAAAGGGAAAATCTGAGGAAAGAAAATCCTAATGGACAGGAAAAATAATCAAATACCTCCTCAACAATCTTTTCGAAATTACTTAATAGAAACGTTATTAAACGACGATAACAAATTCTAATTTCGCGATATAAATCAATAAAGCCTAATGCCTATATTAAACTTTTCAGATTGACGTTTATCTAAAATTTTGTTAACTGCCACAGGAAACGTCCTATATATATATATATATATATATATATATATATATATATATATATATATATATATATATATTACATATATATTATATATATATATATATATATATATATATATATATATATATATATATATATATATATATATATATATATATATATATATTTAAAGAATCTGGCACTTTTGGTTACAACGGAAGTGGATATCTTCGTTTTTGGAAATGTAACACACTCGATGCTTTCAGTTTAATAACCATCCTGTATATTGTATGTGTTGAACATAAAAGAACTCATTTCCTCTTTTTATCAGATAAAAACACCATGTGTATGTTCATTTAATTTAAAGGAAAAACTCATAAGTTCATGCTTTTATCCCGATGAAATCCGACCATACGAAAATGGAGAAAGCACTAAACACCAATGACATTTATTTTTATGCTGCTCTCTCTTCTATCAGATACAGCCCAATTCTGTCCCACACATACTTAAAGTCTGGCTTTTAGAGACAATATTTTCATGACGGATCATCCAGAAGACTATCGATCTTCATATTATTGAAGGATGGGGAAAATAGCAGATGTTCTTTATTGGATTTTTTCATTTAAAGGATCAGTAATCACAGCGAACAATCTTCGTTTGTGGGATGGATAACTTTGGTAACATCATGCGGAATAGAATTTTGACACGATCGATAATACATTAACTAAAATATGTGGAAAAATTTGTCAGGTCATGAGATCTACCGAATTATGTCTATATAAGTAAAAATATTACAGGTGGTTCTGGATGAAATTAACTGGAATGGAAATTTTTAGTGCATTCGCAAATATAATTGTTTCTAAAATTAACTGCCTTCGAAAGAGAAGAGGACAGATAATGTAGCAAAACAAGTTCATGATCAGCAGATTAATGAATGAGTATCAGTGTTATAGACTTCCTTCTTAACTGTCGATAGTTCTACCCTACTCATAAGACGTCGTTGCAATAGTAATCTTGCTCAGCAGGAGACAATAGGTTCGAGCATTTGGCTCACGTACTCGCTCATGCGTACTATGGTACGAGGGTACTATCACTAGAAATATACTTCTAATCAAAGCTTTCACAATATCTCTAGGAGTTCCGGCAGATATGAAATATTCAAGTGAATATAAAAACTAAACTAATTTTAAACCTTTTTTAGTGCACACGAGATCTCATGATCTAGCAAATATTATTGTACATCTGTTGACCAAAGCTGGTTAGTAGCAATTTCGAGTACAGTAAATGACGTCCAGTAAGTGGACCATATGATTTTGTAATTCATCAGATTATGCTAAGCTACCACATGTAAAATCAAAATGCGTTATATCATGTCATAAATTAACCTAAAAAGTACCCGCATAGTTAATAGAGAGAGTGGCGTTCGGGTAATTTTTCTAAACTGAGGTAGTTCTGAAAGCATGAATCCAAAGTCTCCCACAGCACGAACCTGACATCTTATTCCATCTTGCATAGCGTAGCTATTTGATAGCTCTGAACACCTAGATCATAAGTGGCAACGAGCACGACTTTTTTTCGATATATATAGTTTGTGCTCATGGGGACTTTTAAACTACCTACTCAGAACTAACCAAATATAGATTTTCTAAAACATTAGCGTAAAGTTACTTGCCATAAGAATTCCACTGGTGCCTTTGGAGACTACAGTTGAAAAAATCCCGTAAAATATAACCAACTCTTTCAATTAGGACATACTAAGAAAAACAAGATAATAAAGTTAGAATTCTCCTATGAAAGACAGTTTATACAGATTTTATTAAGTAGTTAATGAGACAAGTAAAGGTAAAGACCTTTAGACCTGTTTAGAAAAAATATTCAGCTATCGATATACTATTTGTAAGGCAGTTAAAAGAAAGAGTGTGTGTTGTTAGCAAACAGAATTTAGCTAGTGGCTTTTAAATTATTGTTAGTGACCGACCGAAGATTCCGTTTAGGGCTCAGTTTCAGACTCCACCAACAATATTTGTAATCATTGATATAGAAAGTACTTGTCCATTTATCCATATTTTTGCCTGATGGCAATTCTACCGAGAAGTCACATTCAACCTTCTTGTTGATTCAAGATTTACATAATCTTATAAATTCTGTGATCTCATTGGATAATTTTTATTTTTTAGTTCATTTTAATGTAATTTAAGTATATTTATTAAATATTTTTTTTCTTTTACTTATTAATAAAAAGCTTGCTTATTTATTTACTTTATTTTTTAGTAATGTATGAGAGTAAAACACCCCGTTTGATAATTATTATAAAAGTTACAGTTTTGTTTATAAGACGTTATAAAGTAATTGATCTTTACCTATACATCTCATATTGAGTCTTTAAAATTAATATTAATATATTTGAATTAATTAATTATGTTAATTAATTATTTGTAACGTTTCTCAATTATTTAAAGCATCAACATTTCATCAGGATTATTACAATGAATTGATTACTTTATTGCACAAAACATTATTTAAATTCGTCTTCTGTGATTCCAGACAGCCCTCCATCGTTTTTTATTCACTTCAGTAATGTCGACAAATTGCTTTGCTTTCATGTCTCTTTTCATTCTTATCATGACTCGTCACCTGTAGTGACGTTGGAAAAAAATTTAAATCATTCTTTCAAAGCAAAGCATGCTTCCACTCGATGTTGTTTTTGTTCAGCCGTCAGCAGTCTACATACGAATTTGAGAGCCAGCCTTTTCCCCAAATCTTCCGCTAAAGTCACTCCAGACAGCTCTACAATTTCTTCAATAGTCCGTTGTCGATCTTCCAGGGCGATATCGCGAACTTTTTTTAACATTCTCAACGGTTCGGAACAAGAAAACCATTTAAACACTTGAGTTTACGCCATCGCATTATTCTTATAGGTCGTGTTTAACATTCCAAGAGTTTCTGTGCTAGTTTTTCTGAGCAAGTAGCAAAACTTTACGGCGCTGCTCACGAGAATCAGCCATTGCAAAAACCACGAGCACATAAAACAACTGTCACTAAAAAATTCACACAAACCGAACGGAACATTCTTTAGTGACGACGCTTGGCTCACTGACTCGGGAACGGTGGCTCTATACGCTTCTACCGGCAAAATGCGGTACTACAAAAACTCTGCCCACAACAACATTAGTTGGGTTTCTTTTGGGTACCCCCTCGTAATTGACACCTGACATGTCGAAAATTAGAAACATTGTCAACACAATCTGAAAAATATTCTAGTCTAGGGATATTTGGGTCGCTAACTCGATACACCTGATATTGATCACCCAGTATACGAAGAATATTGACAGACTCCTTTAAATTTGTTCCTAAAAGTAATTTGGTGACGTTACAATTTTCTGCATTGTCTTCCGGCAAAGTTCAACATTTGTGGTTTATCAATGAATACTTGGAGTATTCTTTCATTAAGGTACTAGACATCAAATATATTTTTTTCTTTCCTTATTGACCAAACTTGCAATTTGTACTCGATTAATATTAGTTTGTAGTTTGTTTACGCCATACCTTACGTCACGCTTTCTAAAGTGGCTTTAAATCGCTTTTGGGTGACATTTTTAAAGAATTAATATTAAAACAATAAAATTGAAAGTGCCATAAAATACATGATAATCAGTTAGATGTTTTTTACATGTCAATATCCTACATAGGCAATAGGGGATTTGATTAATTTTGGGAAACCGTTTTAAATAATTCTGTATTACCTAATAAGCACACTACAAAGATATTACTGTGAAATCTACAGAATTTTCAATAAAGAATAAATGCTAAAATTCAAATTTTCAAAACCGCGGGAAAAACTATTTATCTGTAAAGGTGCTGGTCACATGACTCGTGTGACGTCACATGCTATGTCAACAATATAAATAAGTTAATAAAACAGTGCAATTGAAGTAAATTCCCTCAATTTTTGTCAAATTTAATAAAGATAATGGTGTATTAATGGTGTGTAGTGCCACAATGTACAAATACATCTATAAAGAGCCCACACACTCTTTGTTTCTGTGCCAACGAATCCTAAAAGACGATAAATGTGGTTACAATTAGCTAGACGAGACCCAAACAGCATTGTGTCGCATTCGAATATTTTTATGTGTGAAGATCATTTTGACGTAAGTAATATTTTACTTTATATATTACAAACTAGTAAAAAATATCTCTTATATAAATTAAATATTGTTATGACATTTTATTATGAGTTGCCAAAACAGGGACCCTTCTAGAAATTAATCCGATACCCAAAGTGCCAATGGCGACATATCGAGCCAGTAAACTCTCATTAATTGCGAAGAAGCTTACCAGGCCTCGTTGATGGTGACAGGTCCTAGTACTGAGTTGATGAAACTGTTTCCCGGACAATTGATACACCTTACCCTAGAGGAACAGATGAAGCCCAAGCAATTTATATAAAATCAATAGTCGAGATGGTACTGGTACAAACATTATCTGCATAGAATAGATATAGGAGAGATTCAACTCATATGAATACCACCTAGGCGAATGCCCTTGGAACAGCAACAGGCAGTCCAGGAAAATATCGAATCCATGTTACGAAGTAGAGTTATTGAGCCCCTAATATTCTCCCTCCGTTTTAGCGAAAAGGAATGATGGACCCAATCGATTTTGCATGGATTGTAGGAATTTGAACAACGTGACGAAGAAAGACAACAATCCACTCCTTCGAATTGATGACACTCTGAAGCACCATTACTTTCTAAAAATTGTGGCTCCCGAGCTTAAACTATGAAGGTCCAAGAAATGGGTTCACCTAAATGACAATATTTTCGTTTATAATTGTTGCTGTATTTGTCCGCCAAACGCTTTGGAATAAACAAAATAAGAGTAGTAAAAGCCAGAATTTGTCACCTACAACCAGAAATTCAAAACGGTTGCCAAGATAAATTCAAAAAGAATTTACAAATTGTGTTGTACTACTTGTTTATAGTTTAATATTTTATTATTTTGAGTTTTGTTATTATTTAGTTCACTGCTATTTACGATTTTATATGACACTACTTTATACAATTTATGAATTTAACAGTTTACGGTTTTTTATACTTTTTATGCTTTTTACAATTTTTATATTTTTTAACCTGTATTTTATGTTTTCAGAGCGATAGTTGTGGTATCTCTAGTTTGTTTATGATTTCTTGGTAATAACACCACAATTGATGGAAAATCTGCATATTTCCAATACTGCAAACGTTCCATTTAGGCAAAACAAATTAACACAACTGAATAAACAAACTAAAGTCTAAAAAGCTCCCAAGAGAAGTTTATCTTCCACAATTTGATATTGTGTTTGGTTTTGTAAAATGCCACGAAATTGATTGATTTTCAATTGACAAAAACAAATTATATATTATATTTATTTTTTCGGGTCAGAATCAGTTTCGCAATAAAAATATTAGTGAATTTAACAAAATTTTAATTTTGTTCATTCATTGTTGGAGAAAATGTGGCATCAGCAGAAAAAATGGCTCGCTTCATTAATTTTGAGTGTCAAACAGATCACATTTAAATTAAATGTAATGCAAGGGAATTTCTGTAATGATAATATATGTCATATTCCAGTTGAAAAATTCTGCTTGCAGATGAACCTCGGCATATTTTAATCATAACAGTAACGCATTAACAGAATAGAGGGAAGAAACACATTTTATCTATGGGACACATCAGCTTGCACTTAAGTGATGAAATTCGTGACAGATAAATAAAATCCAACATATTTTCTTAAAGATTCCCTACGTGTTTTATGATAAAATGTGATTTTTCATCTTAATCACAATATATACTTAACTCGTTTTCAACTTCAAGAGCTCATGTAGAATATACCGAAAGTATAGCCCAGCAGAACAATTAACGAAAAGGACCATCTTATAAATTACAAAATATTTATTGATGTACAAAAAACCTTGCTACTTGATATAGTAAAGTTTAATGATTCTTTAATAATTAACTATAATTGTAATAAATTTCATTTAATGCCGCCAAAAAAAATTATAAAACTTTCTAAATTATTCGTTTCCATTAAAACAACAGGTAAACATAAACATAAAAATAAAAATGAAGAGCAATACAGCGGCCATCCTGAAATTTCCATGGAGGTAATGCGACTTCGATAAGGTTCTTGAATACACTCTCACAAAACAGAAATAATCATCGAACTCTGGTATTTTCTACAGTGGCTATTTAAGGCGACGGTTCTACTAGTAGTTTAAAATTTGCGGTGAGTGATTAATCGACAGCCACAGAAGTGAAAAGTTGTAGTGTAACGCTTTGTGTTTGTAAAGAGTTAATTTATTTTGATAAATATAAAGACGATGAAAGTGAATATTTGTTAATTTTTGAATGCACAGAATCTATTGCATTTGTTGACAGGAGTGTGGGATTAAGTGAAGTTCATTAAAGTGATGTATGGCTACAACTCGCAGTCTGGCAGAAAGCAGCAATAGAATGTAGTCGTCCCATTTGAGAGAAATCACCGGTCCACTACTTGAGTCTGAGAGGGGAAACAAATACATTCTGGTCGCAATGGATTACTTTGGCAAATGGCCTGAGGCATGTGCTATAACTAATCAGGAGACAACCACTGTGGTGACAGTGCTGGTAGAATAGTTGTTCAGCAGGTTTGGAGTACCGTTGGAGTTACATTCAGACCAAGAGAGTAAATTTGAATCCAATGTATTCCGGAAGGTCTCTGCGATATTGGAAATCAAGAAAACAGGAACCACACTGTTGCATCCCCAGTCAGACGAATTGGCGTCCCGATGGAACTACATTCAGACCAGGGGCGTAACTTCGAATCGAATGTATTCCAGAAGGTCTGCACGTTGTTGGGGATCAGGAAAACGAGAACAACCATTGCACCCACAGTTAGACGGAATGGTGGAAAGATTCAACAGGACCTTGGAACAACATCTATCCAAGGTCGGCAGTAACCACCAGAGTGAATGGCATTGTCATATTCCCATATTCCTGTTGGCCTATCGCTCAGCTGTACGTAACAGCACAGAACTGACTCCAGCAAGCACACTATTCGGAAAGGAGCTGAAATTAACTTGTGATTTGGCTTTTGACTCACCAGAAGAACCTCCGCTATCCCGAAATTTCCACGGAAATAAAACGACTTCTGAAAGTTTCTTGAATACACTCTGACAAATAAGAAAGTAATCATCAAATTCTGGTATTTTCTACACTGTCTATTTGAAGCGACGGTTGTACAAGTTGTGTAGTTTAAAATTTGCGGTGTGATGAGTCGACAGCGAAAGAAGTGAACATCTATAAAATTGCTCATTGTGTTTGTAAACAGTGAATTTATTTTGATAAATTTTTGAACCCAAAGAATATGTTGCATTATTTTATGAGTCTCCATTTACTAAGACCTACTTATAAGAAAACTAGATGACACGACAGGCGTTCTCCTGTCCAAAAATGTTATACAATTTTTTTTATATAGATTGTATTAATTTGGACCGATTTGATAAAATCATGAAAAAATCATTAAAATACCTGACGCCATTACGAGTACAATTTACACATCTTAACCTCTCAATAACGTCTGACTATATGTAATCTATATGCTTAAATGTGTTAAATACAAACTTAAATCGGTTTTAATTAATAGCAAGGAAAAATAAAGTCCATCCTGGATATATACAAGATTATGTTGAAATGGCGTTGAAATCATATAAATATTGATTTTCGAGCCATATAATTTGCTTCAATTATGATAACTAAGATTAGTTGCTTGCTCAGCGATAGGTTGAATAGTTGTGGCCAGATAGCTAGCTAATTCTTAGGTAGGAATGTCCGGATTATGAATTTTGGGCAGTTCATAGATTTTTGAAATATTCACATATTTTTTGTGTGAGTTGATGGCTTTTTTACGTCACTTGGAAGTTGAGAGCTGTCAAAGATTCCCTTTATGAATAGAAATTAGTATGAATATATAATAAAGTCTTGAAATCAAACCAAGGTAATGTTGGTTGCATAACAACAGACCCTGTTAAAAAGGAATAGCTAGAAATTACATATTATTTTTCAACAGAATTTGTTGCCATAAATATGTCATATTTTATAAACATTAAAAAGTCAATAGTATAATTTAACAATAAAGACTGAAACAACGTGTGTGAATACAATTATCGAAAGCAAATGAAAGCATTTCAGAAAAGAGAAAGAATATTGTTGTTGATAAACGGATTCGATGAATACTTACTGATAATTTAAAAACACTAATTTTAAGTAGTAATTTAATCTTGTAAAATCTGTACATAAGTTGAATAGAACCATATATAAGTTGTAAAATAAACAAAGAAAGCATAATTATCCAGGCTAAAAATAACATATTAACATATTATATGTTAATACACTCATATGTAAAACAACGGTGAAATAAGTTAGTTTAGGAAGTATAAGAGTACAGTAAACTAAAAATTATTTGTAATAGAAAAACTTATAGACTAAAGGGCAAATGTAGTTAGTTAGAGATAATGTAGCATGAAATGAAAAATTGTAGAAAAAATAACCAGATGAGCTAAGAGTTCATTGGCCTACATATAAAATGTAATAAAGCAATGATAATTGAAATGAATTTTACAGAATATATAATTAGAAAGTGTAGTAAAAACATATTTATATATTAAAAACAAGAAATTACATCCACATAGGAATAAAATATATTTATTAGAAAATTTTAATAACTTTTGACATATGAGCAAAATTCAAGGTCAGTAAGGGATTTTAAAGTGGATTAATTTGAAAAAGATGCATTTAATTGAAAATCTACAAGAGTTAATAAGTTCTTAGAATTTATTAAGCTATCTAAAAATACATAATAAAATAGGAAAAGCAAAATTATATTTTAAATGAAAAAACCCGTGGGCTAAATGAAGCTTGGGACGGGGAAGACCTAAGGCAAAATTCGAGAAAACAAATGAACATTTAGCCAAAATGAGTGAACGGATTAGACGTAACTCTTCCGTTATTCATTTTTATTTATTTTGGTCGATTACAAATCGAAATAACCTCAAAATTTGAAGTATTATGAAATTTTAAATGTCAGAATAGATTTAAGTTGTGTTTCGTTCGTAAAGTGATCCGAAATACTTTTATTGAAAGTAAAGCCAAGTTAACAATTATAAAGCTCGAATTACATAGGACTGTTGGAAATATTATTGAAACTTCGTAAAGGACAGAATTTATAAATTTAACTAATAATTTATTGATACAATTGATAAAAATAAAATGAATGGAATGAACATTATAAATAAAGTGAATGTAACCAAGTATCCTGAGAAAGTGTATCACATAAAAGAAGAGGACAAATAGGAAACAAAGAAAAGGACACAAAGGTTAGTGAAAAAAAAAGGTACTGTACTTTGTTAAGTGTAAGTTATTTGGAAAAATGTTTGTATTTAGATTAATTTGTATAATGAATAAATAAAGACTATAGAAATATTTAAAGAGAAATTTCTCAAAGGGATAATAAACAAAAATAATTTCATGGTGATTTATCTAGATGTTTTGTTGTATTGAAGATGATTTCATTATTGTTAATAAATTGAACAAAGTATTCACAAGGGTCGTTGATTATTATTTAAATTTAAATTGAATTATCAATAATTCATATAAATCTATACTAATAATATATATATATATATATATATATATATATATATATACATATAATGTGTTGTAACGGCTGAATAGTCAAAACAGAAACTTCAGTTAATGGGAAAGCAGCCTGGTAAAAATACAGGTTTTAGGAAACGCTTTTTATTATGAAAGCTCCTTCGTCAGTCACTAAAAATAACTAAATTATACAATGTACATTATTATAAGAGAGTTACTTACAATAATCGAGGTTATAATATAAAAAGATGGTACAACACTTAAAAAATTAGAGGTAATAATGTTAATATAGGAATACTTTCATACTTTGTGAGTATGTGAAGTGACAAGAATTGTCTGTCAATTAGAAAGATCAAAAAATGTTTTTTATACGGACCAAGCTATGAAAATGATACTGTGATAGACAGAAATGATTTACAAATGTATGAATATTTGAAATTAAGATTTGAATTATTTTTTTTCTTCTCCTAATCTTGTTAACTAACATTAAAATAAATAGAAATATATTTGATACAATTTCTTAAAAAGTTGAGTGAATGGAAGAAAATGAAGGAGAAGTGTGTAAATATCAATTTTCAATCAATAGTATCAACAGAACAAATCGTTTGGTTAGGTTTATAGGAGTTATTGTTATCAATTTCTAGTAGATAACTGTAAATGATGTTGAGGTTCTGCAGATCTGTCTTTTTGTTGATACTATTGGGGTTGTTGTGTATATAGACCATCTCAATGTTAGTTAACAAGATTAGAAGAAGATAAAAAATGCAAATCTTAATTTCAATTATTTATACATTTCTAAATCATTTCTGTCTATCACAGTATCATTTTCATAGCTTGGTCCATATAAAAAACATTTTTTGATCTTTCTAATTGACACACAATTCTTGTCACTTCACATACTCACAAAGTATGAAAGTATTCCTATATTAACATTATTACCTCTAATTTTTTAAGTGATGTACCATCTTTTTATATTATAACCTCGATTATTATAAGTAACTCTCTTATAATAATGTACATTGTATAATTTAGTTATTTTTAGTGACTGACGAATATTAAAAGTATATCCGAAAGCTTTCATAATAAAAAGAGTTTCCTAAAACCTGCTTTCCCATTAACTGAAGTTTATATATATATATATATATATATATATATATATATATATATATATATATATAATTAAAATCAATAAAAATTTGAGAAAGGAATCAAAGTATAAAAAAAATTGGTAATAAGATTTTGCAATTAAATTATGAATACTAAAAAATTGAAAGATAAGAGTATTACAGATTTGGTGAATATAAGACAAGATGAAGAAGAATGCAGACAGCAAGTACAAATTTGAATATCTTTATACATTTTGGCCATAAAATAAAATTTATTTGAAAGATCATATAATAGAAAATTAGTCAAACGGAATCCAACTTGAGATAAGAGTGAAATAAACATATAAGTTAAAATTAAATTTAAAAAATTATTTTTTTCAATAAAATACAATCACTTAAAAACAAAAATTAAAATAAAACTATACATATCAGTATAAATTGGCTTAGTCCAACGTGGGGCTAACTGTCATATACATTAAAACACAATTATTTAAAAAAATTAAAATAATCTATATAATTTGAAATCAAATTAATGGTTTTTGGTCGATATGTTTATATTTTTATTTGATTTGAACGTTTTCGACCCACATGCGTTTTTTTACCAAAAAACAAGAATTTGATTTTAAATTAAAAATATATATCACTGGTCAAAGAAAGTTTGAAAATAAACAGTATATATATGTTATATATGTCGTAAACAATACTTAGAATATTAATATATAGCAATTCCCAGGAAATACGCAAATGCCCATCGCACGTGTAAAACTGCTGACTGCTGACAAAGCAACACATAGCTTATAAATGCACATGCAATGGCTGTAGACGTCATTTAGCGTATCGCTTTCATTTATTTCATTTATATTGTTTAACGTAACTTTCAATCAAAATATTTAATTTGTGTTCTAAATAAAAATATTTCTTTAAAAAAACCATTTGTGTTTGTGAAGATATAAAATTGGCGCCGTCAGTAGGATTGTTCCAAAACGACTAGAACACGAGAATTCTAACTAGTCGTGGTGGTTTCCAAACCTTTGTGAGACAATCAACCTCTTGCTGAAGACACAACTGGAAGCGAGCTACCACCAGGAACACGCAACGGCTAACCAGTGCAGTCAACTTACAGAACAGTCCATGCCAGGAATTATATTGTAACGATTACGTTATTATTATTTTATTTTATTGATACACTTAATCACCATTTCTCTCATCAAAGATACATCCATTAATATTCCTTAAAAATTTTAAACATATTACATCACTACATTTAATATATTGTTCATTTATTTTGAGTAAAACTGCAAGGTAAGAAAAATTTTTACCAATTTAGGTACATATTGATAATTACACATTAAATCTATACTATTATTTTGAACTACCACTCATAATAAGCTGATCTAATTGTTTTAATATTTATTTATTTACACATTGATTTATACGTTTTACCATTGTCAATTTGAAAATATAATCTGATTTCGACTTTTAATATTATGCAAACACTTGATTTTTAAACACTATGACCACTACAAGGCAACGTGCAGCCACTCCAACTGTGGAGCCCTATAAAATTTCCGAGATTTTTGCGATAGTACCGGAGTACGACGGTAACCCCATTTTTTTAAATACTTTTATCACATCTTGTAACACCGCCCACAGTATGGCGACCGATAACCAACAGGTTCTACTTATACTCCACATAAAAAATAAACTCCGTGGCAGGGCAGGGGAACTAGTAAATTCGCGAAACCCTACACAATTGACTGACATTGTAACTCTTTTAGAAAACCATTTCGGAGATCCTCGAGATCTATCGGCGCTCATTCAGGATCTCCTACGTATGAAGCAATTACCATCCGAATCACCCTTAACTTTCTCAACTAGAATTCAGACCCACCAGGCAGAAATGCTGGCAGCGGTCACAAAACAAAATTTGACTAGTAAGGAAAAACAAGCCCAAATAGATTTTATTGAACCTATGGCACTAAACAGCCTGTTTACGGGCTTAGAGCCAAAAATAGGACAATTAATTCGAGCAAGTGACCCGAGAAATATTTTAACCGCGATCTGTAGAATCAAAATAGAAATTCAATTGAACCATCTCAAAACTCAAAAAATTTCTAATTTCAAAAATACAACTCCGACCTTTAGAAGACCCAATCAATTGCCACCTCCAAAACAATGTACATTCTATAAGAGAATGGGCCATTCAATTAATGAATGCATCCCTAGATCGAGGCAATTCCAAGAGAACCAAAGCTTTGGACAAAATCAAGGTTTTGGGCAAAACTTTCAAAGACCTCGCCCTAATCCATTCGCCCAAAATTCCAATCAACAATATTATCAACAACCCCGCCAAGCAAACTTTTTTCCCAATAGAAGTTTCCAGCAACAACGCCCATCAACAAGTAATCAACCCACAAAAACGGACCAATTTAAACCAATCCCTAATTTTTACCGCCAACAACGTACTCATCAGCTAAATAATCATGAGTTCGAAAATCCTAGAAGTGAACAGACTTATTCGAACCCAACACCCAACCAGTACCAATACACAGATTTCGACTATAACGATTATTGTTCCTACGACAATTCTCAGAATGACTTTAACCACTACTTTAGAATAGACTTCGAAAGCGACGAAACTACGACGAAATTTCTCCTACAAATTTTCAGGACACTACCCCTAAAACAGAACCCCCGGATATGTCAGACCTTCAAACCCACATTCAAACCTTGAATTTAGATAGCTTCGACCCCAATCTGAACATCTCCGAACAGAGATTTCTGTAAGACCTCTCTTGTCCGTAAACTCTAAGAACTTATATTACATCACCGTTGCATCCAACACCTACAAACTTCTTGTGGACACCGGTGCAGGACTCTCTATTTTTAAGCAAGAAACTTGCAAACGCTTCAGGGAAAGGTTCCAAGAAAATGTCGTCATCGAGTGAATAAATAACGAGAAAATTCATATCAACGAATCGACTCTCGTCCAGTTTAATATCAATGATCCTCATAAAGTTACATTTGCAATATCAATATCGAGTTCTACGGATTGTTAGGTTCCGATTTCCTCGAACATTATAATTGCATCATCGATTTCCATAAAAGGCAATTAGTAACCAACTTCAAAACACTTCCGTTATATAAAGTAACAGATGATTTAATCAGTAAAGATACAAACTTTTCTTGTAACCCCGTCAACACAATTTCAATTCAACCACGTACAGAGCAAATCTGTAAACTTACTTGCAACCTTAGAGACACAGATGCCTTATTAAGAGGCATAGAAGTTGAAAAAGTCCATCTTCCAAATGCTCTAGTAAAAGTGGATAGTAATGGCCAATTTCTGACATCAGTATTAAATGCAAATGCCATCCCTAAAACTATAAATTTCACCGACATTAAACTTGAGCCTTTACAACATTTCCGTGCGAATTCTATTTCACAAACCCAACCGACAGACAACAACATACTAGAACGACAAGAGCAAATTTTCAATCAACTTCGACTTGATCACTTAAATGAAGAAGAATCCGAGTTAATATCGCAACTATGTCTTGACTACTCTGACATATTTTATCTCGAAGGAGACAATCTGTCATTTACCAACGAAATTAAACATACCATCGAAACTAACAACTCTAGACCAGTTTTCACGAAATCTTATCGCTACCCTCAGATACATAAAGAGGAAGTTAAATCCCAAGTAACGAAAATGCTAGACGAAGGTATTATACGCCATTCAAACTCACCCTGGTCCTCCCCTGTATGGGTAGTACCGAAAAAACAGGAAAGCAAAAATGGCGCGTTGTGGTTGACTATCGAAAACTATACGAACTAACGGCTGATGACAAATATCCTCTCCCTAACATTTCGGACTTATTAGATCAACTTGGGAAATGCCAATATTTCACAATACTCGACCTCGCCACAGGATTCCATCAGATTGAGATTGACCCAAAAGACATTTCCAAAACCCCGTTTACCGTTGAGAATGGGCACTACGAATTCGTAAGGATGCCCTTTGGTCTAAAGAATGCCCCTTCAACATTTCAGAGGGTTATGGACAACATTCTTTTAGGAATTCAAAACGAACGTTGTCTCGTCTATATGGACGACATAATCGTATACTCTCCCACTATCAACGAACATTTGTCTCGTCTTACTGATGTTTTTAAACGCCTACGAAAGGCAAACCTCAAAATCCAACCCGACAAGTGCGAATTTCTTCGCAAAGAAGTTGCCTATCTCGGACATCTGATTACCAAAGATGAAGTTAAACCGAATCCATCAAAGGGAGAATGTATATTGAAATTTCCTCAGCCCCAAAATCAAAAAGATATTAAATCCTTTCTGGGATTAGCCGGGTATTATCGTCGATTCATACCCAATTTTGCTAAAATTTCAAAACCACTAACAAAATTGCTGCAAAAAGATGTTTCATTCTATTTCAGTTCTGAATGCGTTAATTCTTTCAATGAATTAATGCAAGCCCTCACTTCGACACCAATTTGAATTTATCCCGACTTCAATGAGCCTTTTATTTTGACAACTGACGCTAGCGCATTTGCAATCGGCGCTGTGCTTTCACAGGGACCAATAGGCAAAAATCTGCCAATTGGATACGCATCTAGGACCCTCTGCAAAGCTGAGACTCGATACTCCACTATAGAGCGTGAACTTCTAGCTATTGTATGGGCCGTTAAACACTTCAGGCCAATAATATTTGGACGAAAGTTTAAACTTCTGACCGACCACCGCCGTTAACGTGGCTCTTTTCTATTAAAGAACCAGGTAGTCGACTTGCCAGATGGCGCCTCAAACTCGAGGATTACGATTATGAAATTATGTACAAACCGGGAAAAGTAAATAAGAACGCAGACGCCCTTTCACGCATTCGAATCAACCATTTTGATGAATGTCTGACTTTCCAATCAAACACCAAACTCCAACACTTCACGATAACTCCCTTAAACGAAAACGAAGACAGTGATACAGAACAACTTGAAACCGACCACGAGGACAACTCAATTTTTACAGAATTTCGGACATTCGTAGAACGGTATAATACTGCCTCAATTATCGACTATAGTGAAATTCAGTACTCCAACTGTCAACTCCTTGATAGAGAAAACAAAAATATCTTAGTTTTCTTTCAATCAGGCAATATAAAAGATTTTCATAACCAAATTCTTGAGGATATCTTCGAAGAGAACGCCGACTTCGAGCAATTCAAAATCAATATTTTCAATAGTAAAAGAGTTCGAAAAAGACGATATTGCATTATTCCCTTACCAACTGATTTCCACACTATGAACAAGGTATTATTTGCCACAATTTACAAGAGCAAAGACCTTCTAACTGACTCTTAACTATACTGCGTTGAAAATAACTTAGACCTACTTACACTCGAAATGCTTTCGTTTATATTCGCAGAAACAGACATAAAGTGGGAAGTCTGTCAGAACATAACAAAAACAGTAGGAAGAGATCAAGTGCCAATAATACTAGATCAATTCCATAACGGTAAAAACAACATACACAGAGGGATCAACGAAACCATTAGACGAAGTAAAGAAAAGTATAACTGGCAAGGTATTACAAAGGACGTAGAAAACTTCTTTAGAAACTGTCAAATCTGTCAGACAACTAAAACTTTCCGAAAAAACCTTGACAATACCTTAGTAGTAACCGAAACTCCAAGAACCCCCTTTGAAAGGATAAACATCGACATTCTCGAAGTTCCTAGCAAAAATTATGCCCTATCAGAGACGAATTAGCTAAATATTTCCAGGCCGACCCGATTAGCGACAAGTCCGCCAAAACTGTCGTTAGTACACTTTTGGTGTTTTTCCAACACTTCGGAACGCCTCTGAGAATACACTGCGACTACGGTCGTGAATTCGACAATGCACTCCTTAAAGACCTTTACAAATTGTTCGATATCAAGCTTTCCTACTCTAGTGTAGGACACCCCTTATCTAACGGCTCATTAGAGCGTTTTCATTCGACTTTGTTAGATATGATCCGTATTCATAAGGCCGAGCACCCTGACGAACACCCCTTCAATATTCTGACATACGCAATTATTACCTACAACAACTCCGCTAACAAAACTCATGGGTTCACACCCTATGAACTCGTTTTCGGGCACACGTCTAGCCGACCAACTGAAACCCTCTATAACGAAAAGGACTTGATTTCTAAATACATCAGAGACTTAAATAACCGTATTTCACAGTACTACAAAATAGCCCGCGAAAGAACCGATACTCAAAAACAGAAAGCCAAAATTCGATTCGATAAATATGTTTCGGATATAACTCCAAATTATCAAGTAGGTGACAAGGTTTATGTACGCGAATCCCAGTTCAAAGATAAACTACAAAACGAATTTAATGGACCCTTTCAAATAATAGAATTACATACAAACTCAGCTACTTTACTAAATTCTCGTTTTAACCAAAAAACCAAAGTAAACTTTGAACGTATGAAACCTTTCACAGAAGACTGATTTCTTTACAGGGTCATCCTGCTGTTCGGATCGGCAGCATCCCAATTTGAAATAAAGTCAATCAATAACACCATAGGGATTTATTATCATGAAGAATCACGTATAGCCGTGTCAAATCACAAATGGACTCTTCTAGTTCATAGAAATCTCTCCGCACAACACGAAGCTTTCGCTACCAACGACAGAATTCTCGATGCACTAACTTTATCGCTAAAAACTAACTTTCACCCAACCAACGTATTCCGTGCTGACGTTCAATCACACCTCAACTTACTTAACCAAATCTCAAACTCTGTCAAAAACAAATTCACTAAAATCCACATGGACACCCGAAGGTACAAACGTGGACTAATCGATGGCGCCGGATCAATTTCCAAAGCCATAACTGGTAACTTAGACGCCGCCGACGGCGAGTACTTCACCAACAGTATAAATAGTTTAAACAAAGGACAACTGCAGATCGAAAACCTTTTGAAAAACCAAATAAGTGTAACCACCTCAGTTATAAAGAACTTCGAAAAGTAAACGACAAAATGGCGTACGTGGAAACTAAACTTTCATTTCTACAAATGACGGAAAAACTAATGGAAAATTATCTCTTTCTAGAAGACAACTTAAATGATGTTATTAATTCCATAACTTTTGCCATCTAAAAATTATCCATACCTCAATTTTAACTCTCGAACATTTCATTGCCGCCTTACAGGAAATATTACAGAATCTCGTGAAAAATAATTTATCTTTGCCCGTCAAATATTCAAGTATTCCACGATACTTAGAAATTACAGAATTAGAAGCTTTTCAAACAGATTCCGACCTTGTATTTATACTCAGAATTCCTCTTATTGAACAGCAATTATTCACTGCTCTCCGCTTATATCCAATCCCCATCTATGATGATAGAACTGGGTTATACCAGGTACTTTCATTCACTCATAAATATATAGCAAAAAACGACGATTCATTACTGTATATTCCGATAAAAGACCTTAGTGCGTGCAAACCGTTGAACAATCAAAATAAATTGTGTTCCGAACTCTATCTGATAGACTCAAATGCTTTGTGCGAGGCCCAACTTTTAAGAAATTTAAAAAAACTGCCGGACAATTGTCACAGTGCCGTGATTTCTGCTCAAGGGTACCACGTTCAAAAACTCGAAACCAACGTGTGGTTAATTATCGTTACCGAGCATCTCAGTATTACCATCACCTGTACCGACATCAATTCAAAACCCTTAACACTCAATATTAACTCTCTATTAAAACTTCAGAAAGATTTCAGTGCCTTCATTGGGATAACCAAAATCGAAGCAGAAGCCACAAAAAGCAGCAACACCCTTGACTACTATCAATCAGTTCTTATCCCTTTCAACTGCTTTGACACCATACCAGAAAAAAATTGTCGTTCCCGAACTCAAACCTTTGAAGCTCCATGAACTGAATTTCGAGGTGTTAAACGTCGCAAACCACATACTCAACTACTATTCAAAGGACCTAGACGAATTAATAAATCAGCCATTTGTCAAAAAGAACATTTCTTGGTTCACCTACGTGACAATATTTTCCATTATAATAATTGTCTCTGTATTTGTCCTACAAACGCTTTGGAGTAAACACAATACAACGAGCGAAAGTCCATCACCCACAACCAGAATTTCAAAGTTGTTGCCAAGATTGAGACCGAACCTTCGACAGAACGAAACTGAAGACATCGAGCTAAGTATCCCAAAATAATTTCAAAAATTGTTTTGTAAAACTTATTTATTGCTAAAAAGTATTGTTTTAGGTTTTATTATTAAGGACCTTAATGCTAATTATATATTTATTTTATACATTTATACAATCTACGCTATTTTATTCATTTTTGCTTTTTACATAGTCATATTTATACAACCCTTATACTTTATTATATTTACAAATCCTGTTTTCAGAAAAGTTTCTGTAAAACTGCAACTTTTTCTTTGTGAGGGGAGTTGTTATATACGTCGTAAACAATACTTAGAGTATTAATATGACAACACTGTGTAACCTTTCAAATGAGTCGTTCACATGGTGTCATATTACACGATATAGCAATTCCCAGGAAATACGCAAATGCCCATCACACGTGTAAAACTGCTGACTGCTCACAAAGCAACACATAGCTTATAAATGCACATGCGATGGCTGTTAGCGTCATTAAGTGTATCGCTTTCATTTATTTCATTTATATTGTTTAACGTAACTTTCAAGTAAAATATTTAATTTGTGTTTTAAATAAAAATATATTTTTTTAAAAAGCATTTGTGTTTGTGAAGATATATATATATATATATATATATATATATATATATGGGTATTGGGAAGGTGGACTAAAAAATAAGGATACTCTTGATTCTTATGGGAGAGCTTTTGAAGTTTATTTGACTTCTTTATAAATATTATATAAATTATAACAAATAACTTACATATTATGAGGTTGTAAAAACATCTGTCTTAGACATGTAGTAATCTTAACAATTAAAATAAAAATGTAGAGGAACAGACTTTGGTTTTACAAGTATTGACATTAGTTGATATGTTAATAAAATGTATAATAAAATGTTTTTTTTTAAATATGAACATATCAAAGTAGTCGGTCAACCTTATATTTCTATGATTTACTTAAAACCAATACATGAAAAAGGTGTTAGACTGAGCGTGAAAGTTTAATGGAAGGATAGAAAGTATTGGTAAAGTGAAAAAGGCAAAGGTTATTGGTAGTTTGTATTTGTATGTGAAAATAATTATGGTTATTTTATTATTTTTAAAAACTGGAAGATGTATTAGAAGAATGTTGCAAAGAACGAGACACTCTGCCTTCTATATCTAATAGATTGCAATAAATTATGTTAAGATTTTGGAAGTCTGTTCGTTTATTAATACTATTTAATTGATTATTGATGTAGACCATTTTGAGAAAACATTTTTTTTTAAATTGCGTTCAGAAATCAATACCTCTGCATTATCATAGAAACACATGTTAAATTTATAGTTTCTTAGGAATCGTTACTCTTTGAAACTAGTCGGTGTGAGTATCACAATTATATATATGTTATATCACTCTTTCAAAATTTCTCTTTTTAGAAAAGATTTTATTTATAGTTTTAATACTTTTAATGAAAATAACTTGAAAATAACAATAAAACTTTATAACAATAAAAAGACAAAATTACGTGTTAAACTAACTGGAGAAAACTAAGTAATAATGAATGGTGATTTAAGGCAAATGTACAATTTATAACCTAAGAACGCTGACTAAGGTATCGCAGCGCTTGCAGTTCTCACGGATGTTGTCTGCAGGTAACTGGAGACGGCCCGTGTTATGCTGAGTCAGCTGGGAACTTCTTGCTTGGTGTTTTCATATAAGTCGATTGAATAGGTTATATAATAACTCCCATCCATAATAAAAAGTTGATGCTACAGCATCGACTTTTAAGGGAGGTTCTGCAATTTAATATCCTCGACAGGACTAAGGAGGCTATGGAGTTTTACCCTGGGCTTGATGGTTGATGGACCTGGTTGTGGTGCTGGATCGGCAGAAGGGCTGATCGTTGGGGGCTTCTGGAATTTCTTTCTGACGATGCTGATGGAAAGGAGGGCAATCACAATTACGGTTGTTGCTATTGTGATGATCGTAAACCAGGAGGTGTGTTTCTCCAAGAATGGTTGGTCTAGGAGCTTTTCTAATTCCCTGGAATATTGGCTAAGCTTATGGCTGGCGATATTCAGGTCTCTGGCATCCAATTCCTGTAGTCTCATGGGTTTTAACTTTGGAAGTTGACTGATGGTTGGCAGGTTGTCGCAACAGTTGTTGACTGGATGACTCTTAAATGTGATGTTCTCAACGTTGTTGGTGGTCCTTCTGGCATGGACCGTGGTGTTACCGATGAAGTCATTGCAACTGGGTTGGATGGTCAATAGAGAATTTGTCGATATGGATTGGGTAACGACATCTTCTCCTTTGCACTTGATCTTGATGGGCAACTGTCCGGAAATCGAGAGTAGCCAAAAGTTCGGGTCAATCTCTTGAACATTATATTCTTCGGGATATAATATTACAGGTTCACAAGTTGGTGGAAGTGCTGCTGGTTGTCGAAGAAGCTGTCCTTCAACAAAGGGCTTCTTTGTCTATGGTGTGTGGAATAACTTTGGAATAGATCTTATGTTTTTTAGATAATGGCTTACAGTCAGTCAGGTCTTCGAAAGATGCGTACAATAGCGAATCGTCATCTCTCGCGATATATTTTAATTTTGTTGGAAGAATATGGTGAAATCCTGTTCGATTATTCAAAACTGGGATAGGATACAGGCGGTACAGTGTATAAGTTTCAGGATTGACTAAGGGAATTTTTAGTACAAAAACAATTTTAGTATTGATCTGAAAAGCTTCCAATTCTATTAGATCGATGTATCGAGCAACATTATTACTATAGTTTGGAAGTGGTAAGTTATTTTCAGGAAGTGACTGTGATATTTTCTGAAGGGAATCGACCAAATCTACTGGGTTTATAATTGAACTATGTAAACTTTTTAGACGGGCAAAAGAGACTGCAGTTAATACATCGTTGAGAGTATCTTCAATGAATACGTAACTTTTCATTAAGCTTTCACACAAATCGAAGACATTGGCTTGAAGTTCATAAAAAGCAAGATCGTCTGTAATGAACTCAATTGACTTTCTAATTGCTTCGATATTTTCCGAAAATATTTTCTCTTCGGACTGAAATTTTTGTATTGTGGTGTTAAGGTTCTTAATGACCGAAGTTCTTACTGATAATTGTCGTTTCATTAAGTTTTCAATTTGATGTTGGTCTTTAGTAATTTTGTTTATAGAGTCACTAAAGTATTCTCCGTCTGTTCCATCTAAGTTACCGGAAATAGATTTCCAAATTGATCCTAGTCCGTTAATGAGTCCGCGTTTCTTTCTTTTGGTACTGTAAGTCTCAGTGTCAGCGAAAATTTCTGTATATTTGATGTTAACAGATTTTGATATTTGTTTCAGGAGGCTCACGTGAGTCTGTACTTTTGATTTGAAGATTTTAATTTTAGTTTTGTTGTCGTTAATAGTATCTAAAAGTCTTTTCAGTATATTGTCGTTGTTTAAAATAGCATCTCGAAAGGGGCTTAGATCTTTGTAAACAAGATGTGTCCATTTCTCATTAGAAATTTTAAGGGGGCCTAGAAAACTCCTATAGTATTGTTAACAGGCGTAATGAAGTACTGTTGAAGGTTCACGACTGAAAACAGTCCACAGAATCTGAAAAGAAGGGATGTATTCAATATAAGGTTTTAGTCGGTCAAAGCTAACTTTAGTTATTTGGTTTGTTTGCAAATTTATGACGGTGGCAGAGTTCTTTCGTATTGCGGTAATTTCGAAGGGGCCGTTGAATTTGTTTTCAGCTTTGTTTTTGATTTGGGACTCTTTTATGTAGACTTTGTCGCCTACTCTGTAATCGGGTTGTTTAGTAGAAACGTGTTGGTCAAATCGCACTTAAGATTTTTCTTTCTGTCTTTCGGGCGAATCTGTAATAATAGTCCATTCTGTTATTTAGGTCTCTTACGTATTTCGAAATAAGTTTTTCCTTGTTGTAAAGGGTTTCTGGAGGCCTACTTGAAGTGTGCCCAAATATGAGTTCATAGGGCGTGAAACCGGTGGTTTTATTTTTCGTGTTATTATAACAGATGATGGCATAAGGGAGAACGTTAAATGGATGTTCGTCTGGATGTTCCGCTGTATTTGCCCTTATCATTTCTGCTAAGGTCGCGTCAAATCTTTCAATAGAACCGTTTGACTCGTTTAACTATAATTCTACTCCACCTTCTATTTCAACCACTTTGAATATACAACTACTTATAACCCAGTATAACACATTTTGTACCACCCTCTATAAGTATAAATCCATTAATTTCTAATATATGTCGCCAAAATTGCAACTGCTTATGAGGCACCCTATATAACAAACTTTGTTAAACTTTTTTAATCACCTTGTATATTTCTCTTTACCTACATGAACCTATATTTCAACCATCCTGTATATGCTGCTACTTATTGGTCACCAAACATTTTTGAAATACTTAACAATAGCTCTACCTCACCTTATATTTCAACTGTCCTATCTATGCAACTGATAATGAGCTACGCTATTTCACAATTTTTCCCCATATTTTTTAAAACCAGTATAATAATAATAATTTCACTCCACACTTCGTTTAAACCACCCTTCATATGCAACTTTTTCTGATCTTATTTGAATCAAACTGTGTAACTTACCTTCACTTCACACCATTTTTCATGTACTCCATATATGCAACTGCTCATATTGCACCTTATAAACAAAATTTTTTTAGCCACTCCGCTACATATTTCAAGCATCGTATATATGCAACTACTGGTGGGTATAAAATATTTTTTTGACCACCCTATCAATTATAATTCCACACCATCTTATACTTCAACCAACCTGCATAAACAACTGCTTCTAGCATTGTTTCATTCCATTTCATAGCTATAATAACTCAAGACTATAATCTAAATCTCTTAACAGCTTACATAACACATTTTTTATAAGATTTTTTATTCACCCTGTATACATACAATTCTATACTACCCTTATTTCAACCACATTGAATATATACAGCTGCTTATGGGCAACCTTTTTTAAATTTTTGTAACACATGTAATTCTACTATCCTATATATGGAACACCCTGTAAAATTACGCTAAATATATCAGTTAATTTTTTTTAAATCGAAGCATGTTAGTTACATTGGCATAGTGCGAATTTTGAATAAAAGCTAAGCTAATGCAAGTATCTAATATTTGGTACGGTGAAACCAATAGAGTAATTGTGAATTACCCAACATAGTAGAAATTTTTTCACTATATCTACTGTTTCCATCTACGAAGGGAACTAAAGTGTATACCAGATTTTAAGTCAAACTATAGGCTTCGCAACAAAAAAAGATTCATATGAACCCCTTCAAACAATTGTTTTTTTTATAAAGCTCAACTGTAAATAATTTCATATAACAATTGTGACATATATATATATATATATATATATATATATATATATATACATGAACTGTTCAGTTACCTACTCTTGGGGAGTAGGCAGATTGAGGCCCCGAGTTCGATCTCGACTCAGAAACTCTTTTTCACTTTTGTCTCTTGATAATGGCTCCAAAGCAGGAGTCGAAACGTCGAGTATATAATAAATTCAGACGCGGTACTCACCCGTAACCTAGCCTTGTTCATAGTAATAACCGCGGAAGCCTCTCAGAACAGAACTCAGAGTCGTCCATTTAGTTCAAGGGTTCACCACTGGAGCTAGTGTTGCCTAAGAGTGATACAACAAGTGTGTTCTGACCACCGGGTTGTACGTTCGTCGTTTTTAGCAACGCTGTGAATTTGAACGGTAACTTGTTATCGGGTCTTCTTCTTCTACTTCTTGTGAAATCGAACATGCGTGTCAAAGCAGCTCTGTTACATCTCATATTGAAATTCGCTGTGGGTACATATAAGCGATATATTTTTTAATTTAATTTTATAAATTTTCATAATAGTAATTTGTATTTTAGATAACTCAATGATCAAATTAAATGGAAAATTATTGAATCCTTTAATAAGGTTTTGTGTCTTCATTGCAAATTGCGATTTTATGGGTTATGCTATTTTATGAAAATATTCAACTTTTTCGATTTTGGGTGGGATTTTAGATTGTAGATGGGTTAATTTTAGTTGTTAGGAATTTATTTATATAAATAATAATAATAAGGGCGAAATCAAATGAGGGTACATTGTGCAAACTCTTGCTGTTTATTCACCTTTAAATGAGCTTGAAAGACACTATTATTCTTAATAAATATAACTTTAAATCTTGAAATGTAGTCGTAAATGTTTATCAAAACAACGTGACTACTTCCTCTTTCATAATTTCGAATAATCGCAAACCTAACAATGAGCATACTATTTTTCAGATTTCAAATAGAAAATAAATATGACATGAATACTGAAAATATTACTTTACAAAAACAGAGGTAAACTATACTTCTACTATACGTGACTTTTCAAAATTCGATTTGAACATATATTTATTATGTCAGAACATGCGTGTTTAGAGCAATGGCGGTTTATATAGTAGCATTATTGAAAGTATAGATATATCTAATATATAGAAATCTCGTGATACGGTGTTTGTCATCGAACTTCTCCGAAACGGCTCGAACGATTTTCATGATTTTTTTTATATGTATATTTGATAGGTATGACAATACGTTGTAAAGGATATTTCATACAGTTAGATGTCCATGTCCAGAAAATAAATTGTTTGGTAAATATAATTAAAAAAAAATCGAATCTCAAAATAAATTATAGTTATGAATTCAGTACAGTGGCAATCATTAAATAATAACATATTAATAGTATGAGAAAATTATGTTTCAATAAATGTTATTGATAAAATAACACATATGTATTATAAGTGAATCAATAGTTGAATTAAATAGATACATTAACCCCGAATCCAAGTCCTGAGAAAAGAAAAAAAAAAGTAATCAAAAGGTAAGGACCCAAAATTTTAAATATTATTTAATCAATTTAAATATAAACTTAAAAGTAAAATTTGCACAAAATCTGATATGCACAAATCTCATGTCACCGTGTTTGTGGTTGAACTCCTCCAAAAGGGCTCGACCTATTTTTATAAATTTTTTTTTGTAGGTAGTAAAGTAGTATCTCCAACTGATTCGATTGTCCCTATTCAGAAAAACAAGACGGGAAAGTATATACTCCTCTCTCCAAACAAATAATAATGAGTATCGTCATTCTGGAAAAATTTAATTAACTACAGACAGGTGTGGAAAAGTTTTTTTCCAAAAATTTACTATTTTTCAGGAACCTAAAGTGAAGAATTAAGAGGTTGAGTCCTTTTTTAAATGAAGTAATACGTGAGTCGTCATTTTTGTCCAAAGGGGGGTTACTATTGTTTTAAAAAGAATTTAATATATCCGAAATAGAAAGTAACACTGGTGTGAATCTTGGTATACATACTCTTCTAAAATCAACAGAAGCGAGTTTTATCAATTTTTGAACATTCAGGTATACGATGTTTTAAGAAAAAATACTATTTCGGGAATAGAAAATAATACAGATATGAGAATTATAATATTAATTCTTAAATTTATAGAGGTTTGATGTGTCATTGTATGAAAACTCTGTTATTGAATGGGGAAGATGGGTGTCAGCAGTTTTTAAGGAACAAAAAAGATGGAGGCGCGAAAGAAAGTTGGTATACATGCTCTTCTCCTCAAAATGACTAGAACTGAATTAATCACTTAGTGATCATCACGTAGCCGATAAATGGCATGTTGAGTATTCATTGCATGAGAGTTGATAAATTGATTCTGTTTTTAAATGTTTGGCAGTAGTGAGGGAATGGGGTCTGTAAAATTTAGATTTAGTGCACGCAATATATTCAAAAATTAGAAAATGTTTAAATTTTTAAGTAATAATTAAGATCTATAAAGTAAAAATAAATATTTATAAACCTTCAAATGTTAAGAATATTAAATACACCAAAACATCATAACAATTTAAAATTTGACAAAATTATCAAAGTTATTGTGTCAAAAACATTAAACGAAAAAAATCTAAAAAAACGCCAAAAATGGCAAAACATACAGATATGAGTGAAAATACTAACATCACCGTAAATGTAAAAGAAACTTAAAAATAGTCAAAAACTATATGTCAATATGTCAAAAATGTGAAAAAATACAAATATATGAGAAATGTCGGAAATACCAGAAATGTTTGAAACGTAAAAAATGTCATAGACGTCAAAAATAGCAATAAAACGTCATAAAACCTGAAACGAAAACTAGCTCATCATATTAAATCTGAAAATAATGTCTTTGTAGAAGAATTTGTTGCCATATAATTTTCGCTCATGAATGATAATGTTAAAATCCAAAAATTAGCGATGTGAACATTACCAATTTAAAAAAAATTCAAGATAAATATATCAACTAAGACTTGCCTAGCGTGTGCGAAGAGTTATTTGTAATGCTCAGGCATTATGAATAATGACAAGCTACGTCGGGCCAAGTGATATTATCTAAACTTATTATTATTATGAATACTGCTATGATAGTCGAATGGATGGGAAGCTTGTTCCCGCTGAAGGTAAATTTTACCAAAATAAACGTTAAAAAAAACATAAAACTCAGACGCTTGGGATGGGGGAGTTGTGCCCCCCCTTCGATCTGCCACTGGTCACGCAAAGTATAACACAGAGTCCTTAAGGGTAGAGGATACAGGGGAGGACAATGACTGACTGCTGACGTAATTGCTTCACTGTTCACTACATGGTGTTCCTTATTTTTGTTTACTTAACATTTTGTGTTATTTGTCTTATATTTTTAAATTGACTTTTAACAGCTAAGAACTAGTAGTTTCTAAATGTAGAACCCTTTCATAATAAGTACACATTATTAACCTTATTATTTAAATTGTTTATTTTAGAGTTTTATAATCATAGGTACGATGGTCTACAAAACGAAGAATTTTTATGTTACTTGTGTTTTAAATTTGGATTTCATGTCGGTAAAAATAACGGTAATAAAACATTTTTTACATGGACTTTATGTATGGGCTATTTAATGATTTCGATAGTTATTATGCCTTTGTCAAATCAATTTTTCCAAAAGCCCGGGCATTAGGAGTAGTGTCCAATTAATCACTTTGTCTGTAACATATGCAGGGCTTTCAAAACTAGCCACCCAAAATAACTTATAAAATATCTTTAAAAGAAAAAACACTTTAATTTACACTTACACGTATCAGTAACCCTGCAGTTCCAACCCTTAACCGATGTAAATATCATTTCTAAAAGTTTAAATACACGCATTATTTTTTTAAGTCAGATAATTTTTTACAGAGTAATGACCTAGAAATCGTAGAAAATTAATATTTTGAATCGTAATTACAAAAAGCACGAGTATAATTACCGAGATAAAAAGTGAGACAAAATCCTTAAATGTTTTTCCGAAAGATATTTGTGACTGTAAATATAACAAATTTATTATTAGTAGTGGTTGCGTTATAAACTGACCATCAAATTTCAACTGTTTTATTTTTTACAAGGAAGAATAATATAAATTTATGGGAAAGAAACACGCGGTGCACGCAGAACTACTCATGTTTTCAGCAGCGACATTCCGACAAGAATATTGGGCATTAGTATGTGTTGGATTTTGTTCATACATTTCTCATGGTTAATTGGGTAACAAATATTTCGGTCGGCTCTGTGCATAAAACGTTATGTCTAAATAAATAAATTCGTTCCCTACAATATACAGCTTTTCAACAGCTTGCTGAGGATGAATATGACAGAAGATTCTGCGAATTAATTACTCAAAGGGCAAATGCAGACTCTATTTCTTAATATTAATTTTTCTGAGGCCCCAGGATTTTTTTAATGGATTTGCCACTAAACTTAATTGTAGATACTAGAACAACACCAACCCACAAGTTTTTCGGGAAGAGAACAACCAACATCCCCAGAAAATTAACTTATGAGCCGGAATTCTCGGAAATAAATTTTAAGATACTTTTTTCGTGGAAGAATATTTAAGTGGAGAAAAATTTAACCGAATCTTTAGAAAACCGAATAAATCTAGATGGAACTTTGTTGCTAGACGAATATTTTTTCAATAGGAGGGAGCACCTCCACATTATGCCTTGCATTTAAAGATATTTTAAAAAATACTTTGGGTGGCTAGTTTTGAAATGAAAGCCCTGTATATTAATCAATGTTCATGTACATGGTATATCGACATTGTGCTCGCTCAGGGCATTGACTATCACCTTCGATAATATAGTGTGGACCACTTTCTCGGAGTCCATGAGAATCAAGGCAAGTAGTATTTGATAATCTTTAGTGAGTTAGTATTTGTTATTTTCAGTAAACACTTTATAGACTACCAATAGAAGACTTATAGTGCTCTAACTGAAAATGAATTCTTTCTGCCTTTCTTGTGTGGTATATGTGGTTTCTATATTGTTCGAAACACTCTGTTGGGTTTAAAAGATACAGTCTTTATATTTACATATATATATTCTCAATTGCGTTGAACAGAACTCTGCCTTAAGCGCAATCGCAGTAGGAAGAAAAAAGAGATTGGCTGTATGCCTCTCGTCCAGTACGGACCTCCCAAGAAACTCTGAAGGAAAAATGTTTTCCTATGTTCTCGCTAGTGCAACCCCAAAGTGCGTTTGTCTTCTAAACGTTGTTTGTGGCATATTCTTGATTACTTTTATGTTTCTATTGTGGTGTTATTCCCCAAAAAAAAAACATAAAAGTACCCAAAGTGCGTGTGCCGCTATTACTCACTTATTGTAAACTCCCTCGTGAGTGCGCATTACCCAACAATATAAACTTTAGTTCTGCCTAAAAACCCAGGGCTACCAGCGCCGAATGCAAACAAATACATGGATGGCAGATTTTCCAAGGCTTTTACTAGATCTAACTCGTAGACAAGGTAAGAGTTTTCTTATGAAGGGCAATTGAGTTTTTTTATCAAAATAGAACCACACAAAACTACAGTGCACTTAATTAAATTCACATTTTTTGGCCCAATCGAGCCGAATTGATTTATTTTGATTTATCGCTATCAATTAGGTACATTTTTTAAATTCTCAAAAAAAAAATTGCATTCATATTTAGCCATTCTATTTGTTTCCCGCGTATTATTTCCACACACCTTAGGGTCAGATAATTACGCATGTCTGCAAATCTCAACACGCAAGCGCCACTCACAAAGAAAAGGTTGATTTAGAATGACATTAAATTCTAAAATTTTAACCTTGAATTTACTTTGTTTATTTTGCGTTTTCGTTAATACTCAAATTAATTTCTTATTACCCTCAAGTATTTATTAAATACATTTCTCGCAATTATAAAATAATAATTGTAATCTCTTAACATTGCACTAGTTTAATTGATATATCGATAGCTGTTTTATTTATTTCAATAATAAAAACTCATTCAGTTTGTGGATGTTTACCGGACAATTTTTTGTCATTTAAGGAATTTGCCACTCATTCACATCTAATTTATGATACAGATATACAGTTTGTCTCTATAAACGTGTAGTTTATTAATTTTGGTGAATATTAATTTACAGTAATTTATATTTTTTTCTCTTTAAATCGTGTAGTAATTGTAATGTTAGTATACAGTGGAGTTCATAAATGCAGCTCTCAATTAATTCATTCGTATTAATTTTCAATATTTGTTGTTTTTTAATTTGATTCGCTTAGTTCAGCAGTTTAAGTTAATATTTGTGTTCAGTTCATATTAATTTATACTTCACAATGGCGGATAGAAAATTAAATCTTGCCATTTCCCAACGCAAAGCTGAA
This sequence comes from Octodonta nipae, assembly GCA_034190945.1. NCBI lineage: Eukaryota > Metazoa > Arthropoda > Insecta > Coleoptera > Chrysomelidae > Octodonta > Octodonta nipae. The sequence goes on from CM067219.1 coordinate 62,281,039, forward strand.
ATTGTAATGGTAGAAGAATTGTTAAACATTGCGAATCAATCTCTTACTGATAGAACTATGCATAATAACTTCAAATGTAGATACAATCGCTTAGAAGCAACTCGCGAACCCTTTGATAGCCAACAGAATATCATTCAAACTCTTATGTCTGCCCAAGATAATGCCAAATTGGATGCGCAGATCGTGATAGCTCGTGCTTTCTACACAAGTCTTTATGAAATTCAAGCTATTCACATGCAGCTTTTTGATAACTCTAGAGACTCACTTGAGTCCCATAAAACTAGTATCCCTCGCACTAATGTTAAACTCCCAAAAAGAAATGCCACACTTCTCTGGTAAATTCCGTGAATGGCAAATGTCGACAAATTGAATTAGTTAATAGGCTTGGTTCACGGCGCTTCACTTAAACTTAATAGGTGATAATTACTTAGTTACTTATAACGCATTGCGCAAGCGCTATGCGAATATCCGTTTAGTTGCTAACTCTAACTTATTGGCAGGCTATTGCTCGATCTAAAAAACTCTCCAGTTCTCAAGGACTTAGAGAGCTAGTTGATGTTTTTAGTGAAAACCTTTCTGTGTTGGAAAATATGGACTTTCCTGTCATCAATGAGACTTCATTCTCTTCACAATGCTGTTCGAACAACTCGACTCAGATACCGCTCTGAGGTTTGAGCGAGACCGCGCTTCGGAACATGAAGATCTATACTTTCATATTTTGCTGAATTACTTGGAGAGGCAATGCGCCGCTCTAAATTCTCTCAATATTATCCACACTCCCCCCGGTGCTGTTAGTAAATCTAAAGTTTTAAAACATCAAAAAATAATTCTGCCAGTACATATGTCATAAATTCTCAATCTCAATTCTCTAGTAACATCATCTGTCCATTATGTAAAACCACACACCGCATTTATAATTGCCCTGAGTTTCTCTCAAAATCTCCTCATGATAGATTTGCTATCACTCGTACCCATGGATGGTGCACAAATTGCTTAGGATATAAGCATACATCTTATCGATGCTCCTCTAAAAATTGCTGTAGAAAATGTTCTCGCAAGCATCATACTCTTTTGCATTACACTCGCCTTCGGGCTTACCAAATACTCAGCTTGCTTCTAATATTAGACCGGAAGAAACCTCATCTCATACTCTCGAAATTGCCTCGGCAGATCCTTGTATTAATTCTCAAACCCGCACTTCGAATATTTCTCTTCTCACGGGAGTGCAGGATACCGTTCTCTTATGCACTGCTCTAGTGGAGATAAAGGATGCTCGTGGCCATTCTCAACCGGTTAGGGTTCTTCTAGATAGTGGAAGCCAATGTAATCTTATAACCAGTAAGTGTTGTAAGAGACTCGGATTATTCACGCGCACTACACCTCTTAGTATTGGAGGTGTGGGCAGAATAAATACTCAATACTCACATATTGTTTCTTATATGCTTCGGCCTCGCGGAGCTTTGACTACAGTTTTCGATTTTGATGCTGTGGTCTTACCTCAAATTTCCTTTGATATTCCCTCATCGGATATCCCATTGGACTATTTCAAAGATTTCAATCATTTAAAACTCGCCGATCCTCAGTTTAATATTTCTCGTCCAGTAGATATGCTCTTAGGTGCTGATATGTTTGTTGCATTGTGGAAGGGTAATACCTTGCAACCCCGATTCGGTGGCCCTGTAGCCTTGGAAACTACTCTGGGGTTGATTCTCCTGGAAAAGGTAGACTTTCCTTCCGTCTCAGTGAGCACTCTTATAGCTAGTATTTCACTAGAAGACTCTGTAAAGCGCTTTTGGGACTTAGATCAGGTACCAAAATCGCCAGCAATTTCTTTGGAGGATAAACAGGCAGAGGACCTCTTTTCTCGTACAATTTCTCGTATATCCTCAAGGAGGTTCGCTGTCGAATTACCCTTTAAACATTCACACTTTCACTTCCAAGGATCTCGTGATGTAGCTCTCAAAATATTCTTGTCCCTGGAACGGAACGAATTTGAACTCTGGCGACATGGAACTAATACCCAGCTTCGAAATATCTCAACCCAGTTATTACAGTCCGTATCATGCTATAGTTGCTACTAGCCCAAATTTAGAGTTGTCTTCGATGTTGTGTTGTTGATACTCAAGGAGTGTCTCTTAATGACATCCTACTCTCCGGTCCCAAGTTACAGCAGAACTTAATCTCGATTATTTTGCGCTTTAGACTCTATGCAGTATGCTTCACAGCCGACATAAGGCAGATGTTCCGTCAGATTCTCATCGCTGAACATCATCGAGATTACCAACGTATTTTGTGAAGTTTCTCTCAAGATACCCCTATTCAGGATTATCAATTGTTGACTGTTACTTATGGAGTTAGCTCTTCTCCATCTTCCTCATATGTTTGCAAATATTTTGTATTTGAGTTGTGTTCTCGGTTTAAACAAACCGTTACTCTCGAACTAGCAAGCCGGAAACCTTTCTATTTTTAAATTGATTATTTGTTCAATAATAAATGCTTCAGCAACCAACCAATGCATTTCATTTTGCATTTTTTGACAATAAAACAAAACAAGCAATATTAAACATTTTTTCGTTTATAATTTGGAAATTATTGACTATATAGCAATGCTTCCAAAGAAATTTTGTAAAAAAAGAAAAACTTATAAAACTAATTTTTGTAAAGCATGATCGGAGTATTACCCACAGGTAAATGCTGGAATAACCACTAACATTAATAATATTTGAAAAATCCAGTTTTCAAGCTGAAGCACATATTATTATGAAAATAACAGTTTACGACCTGTTCTTTAAACACGGTACTTGTGGACTCTGTCAGATGAATGAGTTTTGCATAATCGCATTATGAACTACTACTGGGTAAATTACTTCGAAGATGTCATAGCTTGGTGCCGGAAATGTGACACCTGTGCAGCCAGTAAGTGCCCGAAGACCCGGGCCAAGGTCAGAATGCAGCAGTACAATGTGGGCATACCATTTGAGAGAATTGCCATCAATGTCGTCGGTTCATTTGCCGAGTCTGAGAGGGGGAACAAATACATTTTGGTCGCAATGGATTACTTCAGCCACTGGCCCGAGGCATATGCGATACCCAATCAGGAGGCAACCCTAGTAGCGACGGTGTTGGTAGTACAGCTATTCAGCTGGTTTAGCGTCTCGTTGGAAATACATTCAGACCAAGGGCGTCTTCGAATCGAATGTATTCCAGAAGGTCTGTACGATGTTGGTAATCAGGAAAACGAAAACAACACCATTTCATCCACAGTCGGACGGAATAGTGGAAAGATTCAACAGGACGTGAAACAATATCTATCCAAGGTCATCAGCAATAATCAGCGTATTACTGTTGGCCTATCGCTCAGATATATATAACAGTAAAGGCCTGACTCCAGCAAGGGTACTATTTGCAAAAGAGTTGACAATACCCTGCGACCTGGCCTTTGGCTCTCCCGAAGAACCATCTCAAGACATCAACGATTATGCCTACCAGCTCCGACATAATATGCTGGCAATACACCAACTTGCCCGAAGGCAGATGTTGGCCACGAGTGACCGGATGAGGACACGATATGATCTCCAGGCCAATTCCGTCGGGTTCTAACAGAGGGACAAGGTCTGGCTGTGTACAACTCCCAGAGGACCAAGGGTAAATCTCCAAAGCTTACATCCGCCTGGGAAGGTCCATATGAGGTGGTCAAGCGGATCAATAACATTGTCTACCGTATCCGTCGAAACCCCTAGGCTAAGTTGAAGGTCGACTCGCCCCCTACCATGGAGAGGATCGGGACGATTAGAATTAAATGGGGACAGTGTTATAAAATTTATCTACGCGATTCCTGACTAAAGCAATGTACAACGTTATTCATTCCGATAAAACATCAATCGCTGGGATAATAAAAAAATTAACGAAGAATTTTCGAATGCGGCAAAAACTCCCGACGCTAGGCAAACAAATGTAATACCGATCCAGAACGACTGGGAAATTCGATGTTCCCTATATAAGGCAATATAGAATTCATAACTTAGTTAGTACAGCTTAGCTAGCTCAGTTTGTATTCCCTGTAAATTGTTTACCGAAATCAGCTGTAGTAAATATTGCATTTTTATGTTAAGTGTAGTTCTAGAAAGTGAAGTGAATATCAGTTTATTAAAAGTTTTTATATTTAATTAACTTTCGACCTACTTATATACCCTAGACCCTAAGCAGTTTCATAGCTGAAATATTGGGTGAAGTGAAGGTATAGTTAAATATTTAAAACGTGTTGTTTTGGGTGACAATATACAGAATATACAGGATGGCTGCACTATAGGGTGATGTAGAGTTACAGTTATACAACGTGATTAAAAAAAAATTTAATAAAACTGTTATAGGGTAGCCCATAAGCACTTACAGTGTGGGTAAAACATATATGGGATTGGTGGATGTATTGTTCTATAGGGTGGTTCACAGAAGTCAGAAAAATTTGTTATATAGGATAGCCCATATGTTATATAAGCTATTTGTTTTTGCATAGAATTTTACATTCCATGCGCGGGTGCACCCGCGGGTAACGGCTAGTATAATTATATTTCTTTGTAATATCGTTCTGAAATAAAAGTCATAATATAATTTTTACCAATAAATTTACAAAATCTGATTGTTAGAACGTATCCGTTGAGGCCTAGTTATTTAAGAGTTTTGAATGAAAAAATCCCTAATAAATTTTTACACTATCGAAACTACTATAGAAAATACAATTTTACAAAACAAATCAGGCAAATTTAAAAGTTGTTAAAAGTTGATGAATTGTTCTAAAAAAATGTAAACCAAATGTTCAAAAATTGCAAAACCATACCACCTGATTTCACAAGTAATTAAATTTCTTTATTTTGAAAAATCGTTTAGAAAAAAAACTAAATTTATCAGAAATAATCAGACGGTTTATAAACGAAACCTCAAACAACAACATTCATTATATATTTTTTTTTGTTCATTATATTTTCACATCATGCCAGTATTTAATGGAAATTGTAAAACTCGTTGGAAGAAATATGTATTTTAAACATAAGGCATAACATCTACGTCGCGCTTTTAGAAAACATAGAATTTGTTTGCATTTTGTTTAACTTTGAGTGTTTTATTTCTCCTTTGTAGAATGATAGTATTGAAACATGAAGCAAAAATGATGTTAACAGTCATTAATGAAAATAAATAAATAAAAACTTATAATTAATATTAGCTAATAATATCCTTGAACAAACAGATCTTTGCAGAAATATTAGTATTTTAGTTTTGCGGTCCCAGGGTTGGTCTAATACACTGTTCCAGTATTTCTAAATTTAATTCAAAGAATTGTTCAGTTTGATATTTATCTTTTATAGTGATTTAAATTTAACAATTATAATACTTCTTTTTATGAAATACATTTAGTTAAACCATTTCTGCTTAAAAATATTTTTTGCAGAATCGTTTTATTGATTTTCATATTAATAAATCATGGATAACAAAACAGATGTTCTTTATTAAACTCCCTAGCCAAAGAAAATATTTGGAGAGTTTGTTGCGGCTTCCTTATCTAACGAGATATCGTGAATTATTTATAGGTTTATATAAGGAAACAGATTAGAAAATTAATTAAATTCATAAATTTCCAGAAGAGAAAATTACTTATTTTCATAAAGGAGTTTATGAAACTAGATATTAAACATTTGGAGGATGGGGAGTATTCATCGTTGAAAAGGAAACAATCAAGAACGCTTCCGCTCTGATAAGCATCTATATCCAGACATAAAATTTATATTGAAACCAACATCTGAGATTTTCGTTTTATCGATTAAAGGCTTAATACTGTGTCAAACTAAAATATGAATAAGGATGCGTGCACATTTACGTTGCTTTAAATTAAAAAGTACTTGGTTTTAAGAACTTAACTACCAACAGTTTTTAAAATTCAAATCAAATCAACTCCTTCAAATAATTAATACAAGAAAGTATTCAAAAGTTTTCAGTCTTATGGTAATTTCATTTGAATGCCTATTAGTTGCACCTGAATCTCATGACATCAAAACAGCTGCTGAAAATAATGGAACTGGATGATTGTGAAGGTATATAAAGAGCTTTCAATTTGCTCAAATTGTTTTCACGTTGACAAATATTCCACAGAAATTTGACAGGACTTGGAAAAGGTATTAAAGAGAAACTCTTCTACATACTTACAGGATTTTTATTGAATATTTTGTTGAGAGTTATTTTGTTAGAAAGGAACTGCAGCATATACGAACAACAAATCTTAGCGTTTACTAATTTTATTGATTTTTTATTATATTAATTTAACAAATACTGAATTAATAACTGCGTATGGTATAAATTTGAATAAGCTGTAAATTTACATTTGGTCGACTCCTTTAAATCGACTTCTTAAAAATTCTAAGTACTTAAGGAAACATTAAATAGTTAATGAAATTCTTGATATTGTTCGTGTTTGTTATTTATAGAAAATACATCTTTTTTACAGTAACTATATTTTGTATGAATGGGTCATTGTGTATTTATTTGCCCCCTAATGAAGATTATATTGATGAAGTTACTGATTTTTAATAGCTTAGTCTTACAGTTGATCACTATGACTACTATGAGTCAACAGCTTCTACAACTAGATTTTTTAAAATGTTATTGTGTACATTGCCTTATTTCAATATTAATTTGAAATTTGTTAAAATAAAAAACAGTGGTAGTTATAGTGGACTGAACGATGGAAACGAAAGCTTAATAAACTTCTCATCTCCCGTTATCTCCCTCTCTCTGTTTCCCTCAATATCTTTCTTTCTAATGGACATAAATTACAAGAAAATTAAAATAATTGTTACTATTTTGTTACGGTTCAATATTAATCCTAACGTGGAATTTAGCTCTTAATTTAGATATAATTGCAATGACCAGTAAGTTTATTTTTACTTAAAATATAAAATCTATTGAATTACAGTAATTCAAAATTTCAAAAGGAACATTATTTAAGTAGATGTTTTTTAAATATCAAACATCTCCAAACTATAGTTGCAAGGGTCAGGTACACTTTCAACAAACTTTTCTATATCCCAGCTACCTATACACTTTATAGAACCAACAAGTAACCTTCAACGGTGTTTTTCGCGAAATTTCTTTTTCGAATGTGTAATTCCTATCAAAAATATTATTATCGAAACTTGATGGAACATCAATTATAAACTCTGTACAGTCGATTATCATTCTTGTGGCATTGTATTTTTCTTTAAAACATCATGGTCGTCGGTGCTCGTATACTAAAACAAAATAATGGGTAATTAGCAACCTTACGAACTGAAAAATATCGTGACAACACTAAAATGAGAGGGCAATAGAGACAGTAGCAGGCTATTTCACTCGAGACAACATGATCCCCTCTTTAATGCCCTCTCTTTGTAGTATTGCCATGATATTTATGAATTTCAGTAATATATACTATAAGTTAGTAACTGGTAACGACAGTCGGTAACCCTGTCCTTTATTCTGGTGTTCTAACTTCTACCGTATCTCAAATCTATAATTTAAAACAAGGGGTCGCCTAGTGGTTGAAATTCGACCCTATTTTATCGAATTGTAAACATTATAGGGGTTCTTTTGTCAAAACTATATTTTTATATGAACTAAAGTTGGGGAGAAATCCGAGAAATCCGCTCCTGGTAAAATGTTCGACCTAATAATTGGAAGAGTGTTCTTCGCAATCTAAAAGTTTCCGTCGTTTCAATCGAGTTCCCAAATATTAAAAAAAGTATGACCAACAACCCTTTAAAACTTCACTCTATAATAATACGTTCGCTATTGTCCGCTGACTGACAATTTTTTACACAACTCCTTCGGAAGATTGTAATAACATAGAGCTTGAACTTCTGGAAGTAGCCTGCAATGCACAAATATCGTGGCAAAGCTAGAAAGAGAAGTCCAGGGCTATTTCACTCACAATGAGCTATGTTCAGCATTTTGTTCATTGGTTCTCCTCGCAATCGAGTGAAATAGATATTTGCTTTCTCTATCGCGGTCTGTTTTTACTCTTGACATGTAATTTGTGCATGGTAAGCTACCTCCAACAGTGTATGCTCTAAGTTGTCAACCAATCTAACAGTATTTAATGCTCCCTCCCTATATAATTACTCAATGTTTTGACCGTCAAGGTCACCTATGCAAAATTTCGAAGGAAAAATATGTTGAAAAAAAATACATTTTATTCTAGAACTAGATGTGTAGGTACATAACAAATCAGTAGATGCATTGAATTTCTTTCTATTCTAAATAATACACATCTTAAAATGCCAATGACGTGTTTATTTTAGTCACTTTGTAAGTAAAGCCAGGATTTTGCAGGAAATGACCATGTAATGTATAACAAATTATCTATGAAAAATTTTAATAATCTTAAATTGAGTAATCAAACGAAATATAATTTTTATTATATTTCATAGTAAACGATTTCAACTCGTAAGCAGAAAATGCAAGCAACCAACTCACAAGTTAGTGTTAGTATTACAAAATAACTACAGAAAATAAGAACATATTAATAAACGACATATTTTAAGATTCATTATAATTTTCATAAATTTTAATGAAACATACCTAGTACAATGACTATTTTTGTTTTGCATGGAAAATATAAAGAAATAAATGCACCTGCTGTTAATTAATGTTACATAATACCTACTTTTGTTGGAAACTTTTGTCCTTGAATTAAAAACTTACCTTTACCACCCTGCTTTAATAACTTAACGGCAAACAATATTATGAAATGTTAAAATTTAAATCAAACTTAAAACAAAGATGACCGTGACTATCAGTGCTGCCAGATGTAACTGTTTATCTTGAAATTAGGGTCTGTGTATAAACTCCCTATTTTTGTATGCTTAGTCACATGTCATATTATATGAAAATATGTATACATATAAAAAGAATAGAACTTAAAAGTATACCTAATATTAAAATTAATAAATTATTATCAGCAAAAAATTGATCAAATAACAGAATTCTGATTTTAGTTGACAAATCATATTTACAAAGCAATAATAGTCGCAAACTTGCGAAATCCCAATAAATGGCGATAATTAAGTAATATAAATTTTCCTGGGTTGTATTTTAATAGCATGAGTATATGGAATAACTTTAGGAGTGGTTGAAAATTTGTTTGTTTCGATTAATCTAGTCTTTCACATTCGAGTCAATTCATCTTATGATTTTCTCCTCAAGCAATCTGACGGCACTGTTATTTGTTTGGCATTGACAGTGTGGACGTATATAATGATTTTTTTATTGTATTTTATTTAAAGAATTAATTATTATTATAAATTGATTTAAGCATCCTGCACTGAAGGTCGTCACTAGCTACTAACCAAAACAAAAATGAAGAAGATCGGTTGAGGGACAGAGGAGAAAATGGTACCGAACCGTTTTTGTCTTTGCCTGTTGGTATATAGATAGATATGGCAAAGAGAGAATTGGAATGTTTCTTAGAACGAATAACAAATTGTGTGCATGTATTTTATATGAATTGGGGTTATAATTGTTTATCTTCCATAAGTTACTAATTTTATAAAAACGAAGATATTGTTAATTTATTACATGGTTCCCGTTTGTTACAAAGAGAATTTAGTTGGATATTTCAAGATCAAGGTAGTGTGTGGTGTCGGTCTAAAAGTGTCTTAAACAAATATTATCTATTTTCATATGTGCAAGAGTGGATCTCCGTTAAGCCAGGCTGTAGGTAGCCGTAGTGTCTGGGGATGTTCAACCTTCCCCGAAATTTTGTAATTTTGGGTTTCAAGATCCAATTTAAATTTAAAAAATTATCCAACCCACCCCGGAATTGTTTTTCCTGGCTACGGTCTTGCTGTTAAGAAGCTTTACCTTTAAAGAAGTTTTATAAGTATAGGTAATACGTTAAAAAGTTATTGATGGATATTTAAATTATAAAATAATTGATGATTTTTTCTTAAAATTCAGCTGTTTGTTTTAACACTTTATTTTCTATATAATATTGCATAACCTATTTTTCAGATAGAAAAATCGCAATACAATTATTCCTTCTACATTTTTGTTTAAATTCTGATAGACTGTTGTACTTTTTAACACAATCTAGTAGGTTTGTTTGATTTTTCTGTGAATTGGCAATTTCAGAAATATTCACCGAAAACAGTTTTTTAAGTTGTTAGGTTTGTTCAAGCAAGAGCTATTAGATCCTTTTTGCTATCTTATTAGTTATTACGTTAAATTGTTATAAAAATGTAAAGTTTTACTACCCAGCTATTTGATTTGTGATATATTTCCAATAGTTTCATTGATAAGTGAGTGAAGTGCTATTTAGTAATTCAGACAAATTATTTAGGCCCTCGTTTAATGTTTGCTATATGTTCTAAATTAACCGCATATATTACTGTCCTACACAAACAACTATCGCAATTTTTATGATTTTTATATGATTTTTACGAAGTTTATAATATTATTTACTACATTACATCTCAAAACAGTTTTCAGTACGTTATATTGTTTTTTTTTTCGCTATATGTGTTTTCCGTATTTGTATTTTGGTCGGTAGCTGAGATACTCACTAAAGTATTTTAAAATTATTTTACCATAATCATATGTCTATTTATTCTTTCGAATGCACGTACGTAATCTAGAAAAATTACTCATTTTCTTTCATTAATTGCATTTTTCAGTTAAATAACAGTCTTCAATACATGCCATTGTTTGTATATTTTTGCACAGTTTCAAGTTTTCCATATGCTCTCTAGGATATTTAAAAGTTGCTGAATAACTTCTTGTCTAGCCTGTATAATTATATATTTTAGAATTTGTCGGAAACTAGGGATTTTCCTAGACCCGTATAGAAGCTTTTACAATCATTTAAGAAGTAGTTTCACATATTTAGAAATTTCTAGCAGCAAGGTCAGCAAAAACATATTGGTATGCAGGTAGTCATCCCCGACATAAACTGTACCACAATGATGCATATAGTCGGAAAGAGATATCCCAAGCTCGAAATTCAGCCATGGCTTTTTGTAATTGCTGTGGCACGATGGCTCATTTCAGATACTTGTACCATAACCCGTAATACACCATCCAACCACCTCCGTATTCAGATATCTGAGCGCTACCAACAATACATTACGTATTATTGTCAGTGTCAAATTTTTTGACAAACAACAAATTCAAGATCAAAGCGAAAATTTAAAAAAAAACCTCGAAAACAACACTAAACGAATGACAACGACTCCAGACTCGGAGTTGAAACGTCTCCATACACAGATAAGTATTACACAATATACAATACATTACTTATATACAGGAATACTGGTTGATCATTTTGTAGACATCTCTTTCTCTTAGAATAACTGTGAGGAAGAATCACTGTACAGACAGCCAGTAATCCAGGCAATTTTACGAAATTGCCTTACTACACTTTGTTCTACATATATAATTTTTAAATACTTATCTGTTGCAGGAAAAAATTTGGAGGAGAGTAAACCCAATGAACAGACAAAATAATTCAAGACCTCCTCAACAATCTTTTCGATAATACATTACGCCCCATTGCAGCATGATGGTGCTTCAGACACATGTGACACAAAGCACAATTTACAGCCAACAGCGCAAGATAGCGCTACAGACATCAGCGACCAATCCGCAATACATTACGCCCATCGCTGCCCAAGGTCGCTACTGTACACTAACGTACGTTCAGAAACGTTCACTACAGTACCGGTTGACATTGAGAGACCGCACGACATCTCTACCAACCACTAACAGACCAGATTTTCGACCTTTATCAGTATGCGGTTAAAAGAGCACTTTGTTTACTTCTTTACTATACGAGACATCTTGTATACATTTTTCTACGCTGTTTATTACATATATACCACCCTATACATTTTTCAACAAAACTGTGTTATAATTTTTTGACTGTACCTCATATGTCGACTTCCTCCCACTTTCTAGCTAGCGCTGGAGATATCTATCTTGCTTGCTCTTTAAGTTTTGGTTTCGTGTTGTGTTCTTCTTTATGTAATAAAAATTAATTTTGAAATTGTATTTTATGACTAAGGTCCAAGCATTTTCACAAATTTCCGATTTTTCAAACTGTTGTGTTTTAATGTAATATTTGTGTTCGTTTATTCGAACATTAAAAGACCTTGAGATTTTTCCAATAGAAAATTTATTACATTCACAAGGAATTTTATAGTGCAATTTTTTGTATGTTGAGTTGTATTTTGTGGTTTTGTTTTAGATATAACTGATTTTAGTGTATTTCTTGTTTTAAATTATATTTTAATATTGTATCTGTTGCCCACTCTGTTTAGTCCTGTATGTATGGTATAGTTATTGTAGTAATGTCATTACCCTGGGAGTAAGTATTGTTTGTTGAAGTTTGGTGTTGGTTGTTAGCTATCATTTAGTAATCGATTTTGTTTAACTTTTTATTAATAAATTTTTCTTGGTAATTATTGACAGAAAGCACATTTTTCATAAATGTTTTTTCTTTATTAAATTTATTAGTTTTTGCTCTGTCATAGAAACTAAATGATACCACTTGCTACTGAATTTGGATAATTATAGTAAAAGTTGACATAATTGTTAGTGTAAGTTGGTTTTCTGTAACCTTCTGTTTTAAATTTCGATTGTGTTTTTGTTATTAAAATGTCTAAGAAAGATAATTTGTTATTCTGTTCAAGTTTTAATGTAAAATGAATATTTTGTTCTTTGTTGTTTATGTCGTTAAGTAATTTATGTAATTCTTCAAGATTGTGTTCAAAAATAACGAATATGTCATCTACATAACGCTATCAAAACAATGGTTTAGTCTGTTATGAGAAAACTGTTTGTCCTTGAAATTTTTCCATAAAAATGTTGCTTAAGCCACGGGACAGACAGAAACCCATTGCCATACCAAAATCTTGTTGGCAGAACATATCATTAAGTTGTTTTTGTACAAAATGTTAATAGTTTCATTAGGGTGTACGTTGATTTAGTAAAGAATCATGTTCTAATCGTTCTTTTACTAGGGGAACATGATTGTATAGATTTACAATGTCAAAAGTTGCTAGTGTGAAAGTGTTTTTGCTTTGCTCATGTGATAATTTTTCTAAGAAATCTGCGCTGTTTTTAACGTGAGAGTTACCAGTAAGTGGAGAAACAATTTTTAATTTAAAATAAATTTTTCAGAATCTACTGCTTGGAGAATTTATAGAGCTGACAATTGGTCTCAAGGGAATTTTCGTTTATGTATTTTAGGAAACCCATACAAATCTGGCGGTTTAGAACAGTGTGGAATAAGATTTTTATGTTCTTATACTGTAAATTCATGTTTGTGATTGTAGGCGGTATATTTTGTATTCTATAGAAGTTGTTGGATCTTTGTTTAATATTGCATACTGTCCTTGGTTTATTATGTTTTTGAATTTTGAAATCATAGTCAATTTTATTTAAAATAACTCTGGCATTTCCTTTATCAGTATTTAAAATCTTAATAGTAATGTCATTTTTCAAAACTTTAATTGAATGTAATGCATTTTTCTAAAGGTTACTTTGATATGTAGTGATTTTTCTAGTTAAATTTTTGTTCTTATTCGATATTATTGAGCTTCACACAAATGACAAATTGTAATTTTTTTTACAATTTACAAGTAGCATTTGTATTTTCTCACCCTTGAAAAAGCCCGTTATAAGTGTGGACGAAACGTCGAAAAACTTTGTTTATATGTTGGTTCAGATATATAAATAAATTAATTCGAAAAACGACGCGGTCTAAATCCAGAAAAAGCAGAATCAGTTATAAGAGTACTCTTTTAAATCTTTTAAAATCAATTTCTGGTATTCGATAAGCAAGAAAGTTCTCTACATAGCCAATATGTTTTTTTTTATCTTAATATTATTGAAACGATGAAATGGCATTTGATCACTTATAGCTGAGAAGCTTGCACGTTCCAATATGTTATCAATCCTTCCACCTAAGTACGGCTGACGAAATCTTAATCCTTTGGGAATAAGCCCAATCTCCCGACATTCGCACAAGAATGTCAAGCTATTTTTGCTTAGGGCAAGGTTCTTATACAATTCTTCTAAATCCCTAAACGCTTTGGTTACTGCAGTCCCATGGCTGTTCTCTAGTTGTTTCCTGAAGTATAGTTGTGGCATAGTTCGTCCATGTTTAAGCACTCTCCCATTAAGACCAATTATCGGCTCTATAAATTCTCCATGCAGTGAACTCTCAAAATTTTTTTTAAAAAATATTTCTCCACTTACTGGCAACCCTCAGCGCACATTTATTAGAAAAATTGTCACATGTACAATACAAAAACACTTCCACACAAGCAAGTTTTGACATTGTAAATTTATACAATAATTCCCATACTAAAAGAAGAACGATTACAGCATGATACTTTACTAAATCAAAGTACAGAATTATCTATTGATATTGAAACCACTAACATTTTTTACAAAAAAAAAAAACATATTTTCGACTTAATGATAACTTCTATCTAAATGATTTTAGCATGGCAATAGATTCATGTTTATCTCTCGGTTTAAGCAACATTTTTATGGAAGTAATGTGAAAAACAAACAGTTTTCTCATAACAGATTAAACCGTTGGTTTGGTGGTGTTTTGTTGATGGCATATTCGTTATTTGGGAACATACTCTTGAAGACTACATGAATTAATTAACGACATAAACAACAAAGAACAAAATTTTCTTTATACCCTTGAACTTGAACAGAACAACAAATTATCTTCTTAGACATTTTAATAACAAATTATTATTATATATGATCTTTAGAAATTTCTGTGCCAGTCTGTATATTATCAAATTAAATACTCTTGTTACGTTACAAATTAAATACTATTTATTGTCAAACATTTTAATTTAAAATTTAAGAATAGTCCCTTGTTCATTTTTCATTCATTCTTTGGCATTGACACCGGGGTTTGACCTAGACCCCGAAACGTTTTTTTTTATTGTGGTGTGCTTAAACATACCTGTTTTAGGATTGTTTTAGTTAAGGATATATTTTGAAGGCATATATAAGAAATTTTGATAAGTGTTTTTTAGTTTTCAGAAAATTATTTTGACACTTGGAAACCCATAGTATCTATTTGAACAATACGTATGTTTCTTTTACAGTTAACTGGAAAGTCCAGGTGAATACAACGTATACATTTGTAATTTTCTTTTGATGTCCTAGTTATTGATAAACCCGTGGTTTTTGAGTCCCTTCGTCTTTATATACAGCCGGTCTCAAAAAGTTCCTGTTCAATTCTACCATACCATAGAAGAATATCCCGAAAAACGATTGCATAACTATTGAAACCAGGCATGAGTACTTATATATTTAGAAGATAAATTAATATTTATAATTTTTACGTACGTTATGTAGCCAGGTAAGTTTCCTCCATTCAGGATTAGCCTTAACATGACATTCAAAGTAGACGTCGTCACCTTCCTTAATATCGTCAGCGTTTAAGGTACTTCCTAGGCAAAGCACCACTATAGGTGGATCTGAAATGATGTGAGAGAATTTTTAATGTTAATAATAGGTGTCCCTACATAACAATAACAACTGTAAAGAAATGAATGATAATATCAAAGAAGTTGCAACTTTGTATATTTCCTACCAAACCAATTCAACCTAACAACACACAATTTTACAGAATTACTTTGCAAACTAATCTTGGTGGCTGAGGTCTGACGACATCCACCTTAGGAATGCACAACAAACAAAATCATAGAAAACTTAATAAGTTGATTTCTAAATCTAGGGCTTAAATATAAGTGATTAGAACATCACTAACATTTGGTATTAGTTTCGGTGCGGGCTCGTAACCACTTTGCCAACATCATAACTAAATAACACATGTTGAACTTAAATTACTTCATAAAGCATATGAGCAATATGTCTGCATAGAACTTATCAACGGAATCGGTTTTGTTTCTTCGTATTAGTGATCAGACAAAACACCGCACAATATAATAGATGAGTAATAATCGTCGATATTCAGCTGCATTATATAAAACTAAACAAAATATGATTAAAAATATAAATGTTTAAATTAAATTTACTATTGTAACATGATTTTAATGGAAAATAATATACAATGTCATTATAATTTGCGCTTTATTTTTAGATTATTTATATTTTTGGAATAATCGTTCATCAAATGACTGGTATTATGGCTTTCGGTATCTACAAGATATTTTCTTTTTAGTTCAGGTCATTTACGTAGAAAAAGACCTTTTGGTGACAAAATTAATAGTAGAACAAAACTAACGCAACGAGTTCTAATGATAATTTATATTTATGGAAGAACCGACTTCAACTGGCTTAAAATACAAACCGTTTAGGAACCTTGTGCAATCAATAACTATTTTCTGTCATATATTCTTTTTTTTGTGATTGAATTGAAGGTACAATTCTATTGATTATTTTGCGTATTCTTAGCTCTCCACCCCTCTCTAATTTGTATTTTCTTCTACATTACCTACATATTTTTGAACATTTTTATTTGTTTTATTATTTCTATAAGTGTAAATCTAAGTCACCCTATATTGCAACCATCCTGTATATGTTTCTGTGTATTGGTCATCAATATAAATTATTTGTCACTTTCTGAATCACCCTCTATAACTATAATTCAACTCATCCCGATGTTGCAACCGCCCTGTATAAGTATTAATCCTCCCCACCCTATTTTTTCTATTGTTTAAATCATCCTGTATACTTCACCCCATATGTCAAGTATAAGCAACTACTTATGTTCCACACTATATAATATTTTTTTAACCACCCTGTAACTATAACTCCACTCCACCTTATATTTCAACTAGTTCTAACACGTTTTGAACCCTCCGCCCTATAACGCGAATATCCTTAGTGAGTATGCTTATTTAACCATTTTTTGAGTTTTTTGTTCTACTCTGTATAATTATAGTTTTACTTCAGCCTTATTTCAACCACCTTGTATACGCAACTACTTATGTGACCCCCAAAACAACATTTTTTGAACCACCCTGTATAACTGTAATTCTGTTTCACCTCATATTTCAACCATCCTATATATGGAACTGCTTATGTACCTCCCATTATCACATATATTTGTAAGAATATTTGAACCCACCTGTCTAACTGTAATATTACTTTGCCCCACACACTTACCTAACATTTTTTTTGATACACCATTGGAATTTTTTTTTTTATTATTTAGCGTATGGCTTACATCACAGTACATTTATAATGATATTAATAATAGGGTACATATAAATATATAAAATTGTATATGTGGACATTACTTAACAATTAAATACAAATACAAATAGATACTTTGGACCAATTCACAAACAAATGTCTAGTCTTGATATATAATCAATTGCCGCCTGTGTTGCCATCAGGAAATCTTCTGGATTGCCTGTATATGCCCTTATTGGGCAATCTTGCACTATATGTCTGATAGTCTACCTGTCGGCCCCACAATCGCATGCGGCTGAAGATCGTTTGCCTCACTAGTGTAAGGAGTCGGCGCATCTTCCGCAGTTGGTTCTGATTCGGTTAAGAGATGTCCAAGTTCGACGAGGGAGATCGAACCCTGTAGGTTTGTTGATTATACACGGCATATTGTGATACATTGGAGCTACTTCACGTTCCCATCTCTCTCTCCATCGCTCATTTATGTCAAAGTTGTTTTGGTGGAGCACATGAGCAGTCTTCAATGGGGGGTGTCTCGATCGAAGTCGATTTCGCTGGATGTCCGGAACATCATTATGAACTTGAAGCTGCGGATTTCTCATAATTTTGTTAAACTCTCTAACCAGGGCATGTTCTCGGCGCAGATTGGGAGGAGCTATGTTGCTAAAAATAGGCAGCCATATTGTATGGGTTGACTTTATTGTCCCTGATATAGTGCGCATAGTTAGGTTTAATTTAGTGTCGACCATATGCGTGTGTTTGCTATTGAGCCACACTGGAGCACAGTATTCTGCGACAGGATACACTAAGCCCAGTGCAGAGGATCTCAGGGTGTATGCGGAAGAGCCCCAAGTTGTACCGCAGAGTCTCTGTATTATGTTATTACGTGTTCTTAATTTTGCTGCCGTTCTTGTCAGATGCTCTTTGAATTGGAATATTTTGTACCATTTCACTCTAATGCAAGCTCTATAAACAAACAACCTGTACCATATACTGTCACGAGATATCTTGACATTTAAGATAGATATTTATGAGGAAAATTTGAGATTTACATTGATGGGAAAACTTTGGTGTGTCACAGACGTATAAACACAAAGTTTTGTACCATAACACCAAACTTTTCTTTCTTTTTTTCACTGAACGCACGTTTCAACAGCGAAGCTGTCATCATCAGGAGTAAACCAAAACTTGATTTGCTGTTGAAACGTGCTTTGAGTGAAAACAGAAAGGTTTGGTGATAGGTTACAAAACTTTGTGTTTATATGTCTATTGACATTGATATTCACAGTTTTTGCATATATTCTTACGATTTCAAGAAAACGGTATAATTTACGTTATAGAGAATTATACGAAATGAATGTAGAATACAATTTAAAATATTCAAATTGGTTAAGCCGTTTTAGAGCAAACAATGTGGATTATTTGAAATTAAGTGTAGCTTCTTAATTACCGCTTTTTCTGATCTTCTGGAAAACCGTACAGAAAATTATATGGTACCTTTCTGTAATATTCCTTAATACAATACCGTTTAAATCATCAAAATTGTCCAAGCCGTTTTTGAATAATCACTGAGCATGCATAAAAATTTTTTCCAACGAATTAATAACCTCCTCCTTTTAGGAACTAGGTTAATAAAACATGTTTTTTAACAAAATAACCGCGAAAAAACGGTAGCAAATTAGTTTTTTACCTTTTACACAACATCTACCCTTAATGTTTGTTACTATATGCAATGTTGAATAGAAATGAAAAACCTACAAACTGAGCTACTATACGCTCAACATCGTTAATCGGTTCCTTAGATAGTTAAATATAAAACATATGTATAAATTTTTTCAGATATTTGATTAGATTTTGGAGATTTGAGCTCGGCTTGACCTTGAACCTGGCGAGGCCAAACCGACCCTGGATTCGGATTCAGCGACCCCAAAAACACTTATATGAATTTTTTCCGATTTTTTTATTAGATTATGGCAATTTGACCTTGGAATGACCCTGACCCTGACCTGATGAGGTCAAACTGAATCCGGATTCCGATTCAGCGACCCCAAAAACATTGGCCTACATAGATCCGGTCTGATGCACAAGACTTTTTTTTGTGGAGCTGTGTAATGGAACATATAACCGAAATTCCAAAAAATAAAAAATCGATTAAATATTTTTCTATTTTATAATAAAAATTATTAAATGGAAGGGTAGATCTTCTCATATCCAATTTATGTTCTAAAAATAAATAGAGTAGCCCCAGGAGTTTTTGAAAAATTTCAGTCAATCCTATCGAAGACATATTTTTTAAAAAGGCTATATTACCTCTCCAGATAACTCTTTCATTTTGAAAGTAGAAGAGTTGATCTAGAGACCCCTCATGTAACTTTTCAAAAATTTAAAGTATAAATACATGTAGGTATTGAACATAATTGGCCATTCCGAATCCGGGTCCATTCGAAAAATTGATAATAGGTGGTACCTGTGAAACTATATCTTTATAATAAATAATTTTAATGCAAATTTTAGCTTTAAGCAGACCCATATTTATAATTCAAGCATAATATTGATTTATATAATAAGCAAAATGCAATATCTAAACTCCGTTTAGATAATCATAATTTTAAGTAGAAAACTAAAATTTGTATTCTGTGTTCATTGATCTTTTAAAACATAAATAAATAATAGGAAGTTCCTTTGTTTATAATTTCAGTACATTTCATATTTTTTTATTATATAAAAATGAAAGGCTGATACAAATTGACAGTAATTAATAATAGAAATAAAAAGATGTTATTCGTCCATTAGTTAACAATGTTTTTCAATTCAGATTCCTGTTAAACAATTTTTAATTAATAGATACTAATTAATGACAAGCCAAAATTTCATCACATATTGTTATAAAATTTATTCGCCGCCACGGGATTAAACAATATTCATTCCGACGAATAAGAAAACATTAATCTCTGGGATGATAATAAAAAAAGAGAACGGCACTGACCAGAACTTTCTATGGTACAAAAAGTATTTAGACACTCAAATAATCATCGAGAACAAGAGTGGAATGCCATCGAAAATAAGAGAGAAATTGATGTGAAGACATAAGACATTGCAGAGTTTAAGTATTTTAGTTCAGCCTAGATAGTGTTATTATTTTGATGTAAATTGTTCAGCGAAATCAGCTGTTATAAATATTGGATTTTGATGTGTAAATGAAGTTCTACCAAGTGAACTGAATATTAGTTGTTAAAATATAATTTGAACCCACGACGTTAATTTCAATTTGATGTAGAAGTGTGGAATTTAGTGAAGTTAAAATCGTAAATTAATTTTTGGCAGAAATGGGTGAAACTACAAAAAAAAAATTCAAACTGGTTACGGAAGGACTAGACGAAAAAATAACTCAGAACCTGATAAAACGTGACAAGAAGCGAAACAACATAAAGAAGAAATCCAACAAAGGTTAGTAGAATCTTCTGATGAAAAACGTAAAATTGAATTAGAGAACCTTGTAACTGATATAGATGAAAAACAACAAAATCTTGTTTCTACGATAAAAAGCGAACAACAAAACTTAATTGAGTAGTTACTTTCGAAATTTTAGTTTACTATACAGTATAATTTTAAAATAATTGAACAATCACAAGAACATTTAATGTAGTAAGTAAGGCAAGGTTACGAAGCAGTTATTCAGAGATCAGTGTTTATGGAATCAGAGATAAACGATGATATAAAGGTTCTAAAAACTACCGTGAATGCTATTGAAACCAATGTATATGACATCGATTCCATAGGTCAGTAAAGTTAGCACGGCCATTTTACAGAAACTCAAATTAAAACATATGGGAATTACGAGCTATTTAGGAGCTCTTAATTTTTACCTAAACTGATTTTTGAGCTCAATATTTACTATAGGAAAAGTCCAAAAAACTAACTTTACGTAAAGTTAGCACCGCCATCTCAGAAAAACAAACAAAAAAATTTGTGAAGCGTCTCACATTAGGAGCTATTTACGAGCTTTTAATTGACGTAATGAACGTCAAATTACTGGAAGGGGTGCAAACAACCCCCTAAATTTACCAGTTGTTCCAAATTATGTAATTTATTCACTTTCAAAACTGCCGGCCTCATCTACGATTTATGAGCTTTTCAATGGGATATTACAAGTTTTTGGTAGGGATGCAAACCAAACCCTAATTATGCAGTTTTTTCAAATTTGATGATTTATAAATTTTGAAAAATACCATCATGATTTACGTTTTACGAGCTTTCCAACGGTATGTTACACGACCAGATTCAAATTACTGAAAGGGTTGCAAGCAACCCCCTAAATTTAACAGTTATTCCAAATTATGCAATTTTTTGATTTCCAAAATTGCCGGCCTCATCTACGATTTACGAGCTTTTCGACGGGATATTACACGTTTGCATTCAAGTTTTTGAAAGCGGTGCAGACCACCCCCGCAATTTTTCAAATTTTGTGATTTATAAATTTTCAAAAATACTAGCATGATCTACGATTTACGAGCTTTCCAACAGTAGGCTAACAACCCCCAAATTATGCAATTTTTTCCAAATCTGTAGTTCTTAAATTTAGACAACTGGCAACATAAACTATGATTTAGAACCTCTTCAATGATACATTGCAGGACCACTTCAAATTCACCTGAAAGGTGCAAGTAACTTTCTAAATGACTAATTATTTAAAACTGTCAGATTTTTAAAATGGATGAAATCCTTACTGCGGCGGAGGTAACTCTTTAGAAATCTAGATTTTGCAAATTTTGTGATTTAAAAACTTGGAAATGGTGTAAGTTGTAATTATCTACGATGTATAAGCTTTCCAACAATATGTTAAAAAACGACTACAGTTATTAGTCATTGTTAGGATAAATAATTTTTTTATGAATTATGTTCTTTTAATTAAGTATTGATGTAACGAAAAATTGTAACCATCTTAATGGACCACGTGTTGTTACCGTTTCTTCTGGTTTTGTATTCAAATAGCTTCTTCTTCAAAATCTGTTTCTCGAAGTTTTAATAATTACCTCATAATTTTTTGTTTCTAATTCACATATTAAAATTGAGTTGTTGCAAATAAAAATAGCAACATTTTTATGTATTACGAAATATACAGATTAATTCCAGTCGGCATTCTTCAACCAACCTTCGCCAAACCAGTCATAACAACTTTAAAAATATATAAGTCAAATAATATTCTTATTTTTGTCTAACCTTTTCCATTTGAAAATGGGTTTAACCTATAATCTATACAAGAAATATAAAACAGGGGTTTTGTATCTGAGAGGGCAATGCAATTCGTTTCGGTATTATTCTTTCAACTATTATTTTTGTACCCACAATAATCAAATTATTCCTAGCAAACCAAAAATACAAATAGTAAGACATAAAAGATCAAAGGTACTTGAATGAATTAAACAAATGTGTCGTCTCGCCATCTAGGTGCTAATATTCCTACGTGTAACTAATAAATCAGTAAAATTTTCATAGATGGACGATTTTATATTTGAAATTACTGGTTAATGTCATAAAATATATTACAATTTTTGTGTTAAAATCCCGTGTCATTGATTTTTGTGTGTAAAGAATTGGAACCTGCTATTCGAATTTTCTAGGGCAACATTTTGGTTCTCATTTATTGATGAAATGTTTATTGTAAATATATAAATAACTACTTCAATATACCTACTTATTGAGAGAATTTAAACCTACTTGAATTTCAAAAACAAATGTTCTTAAATGAAATGATACTGATTAATTATATAATGAAGTATATTATATATGAGTTTGAACGTAAAGGATGAGTGCAGAGTGGCGTATATTACTTATGTGATTCAAGAATTTAAGTAACCCCGCAATAGAAAATACCACATTACGAATTTTTTACTGTTTTAATAACGTATATTTCCTCGTCTAGAACCTGTGGTACCAATCAAATATTAGATAACAATTATCAGAGAATTGTTTCCAATATATTCACATAATCAGTGTTTCCAAATTTATTTTGTCATGATATAGGAAAGGCCATTACAAAGAGCGGCAAGATATTTAGAAAGGCTTTTTCGAATATTTCATTTTAATCTTAAATGAATATTCTTCAATAAGCCAAAAATAACGTTCTAAATTTAGATATTTGAAAATGCAACAAAATAATTATTTTAAAATATTGGGGATGGAGTAATAAAATGGCACTATCTTTTTCATTATTGAGTACCCTCATTGGCAAAACTACATTACTAGTGTGCAAACAGCACGCTGAATGAATTAATTGAGATACAATATTTTGTGAGTTAATCCAATACTGAAAAAATTGAGTTTCCTTGAGGATTAAAAATTCTTGTTTTTTCTTAAGTATACGAAAAAAATATAAAACAATTTTTGGTTCAAATGTAATATCTAGCCATGTATGTTACCAGGATATCTGGTTCTTATACATCAACTGAGAGCTCCCTCCAGTTCAGAAATACAATTCGCACTTCTAAATGTCACTAATAACTTATCAATAAACATTAACCACAGCACAACTGTATTAATAATCCACTTTAAAGTATTATTAAGGATTATTTTACTTAGTGTATGAAGTTTCTAAAAATGAGGAGGAGAGGACGTCCAACGCTACACGACAATATTGTTTACGACATCCTAAAGAACTATGCCAATGCAATATATAATCACCAAAGTAAAAGGTCATTTCAAAAAATGCCCCTATCTGGAAAGATACCCCTGGAATGTCAACATATGAATACGATGATATGTAATAATCGGGGGAAAATACGAGATAAAATTGAAAATACGAATAATTAGAACTTCAATAATTTCTGTGATGTTGAATATAGAGCACACTCTGAATCTGGTGAGAAGAGTCTTCCCCACTCTTGGGAAGTAAATGAATCTCAGAGCTCGCATTCTGAACCAATAATGCTCTTAGGGCACGCCCCGTAATGAAGCATACAAAAATACGCATACCTTATCAATGGGATGATCGAGCACAAAACTTATGTAAGAACAGATTCCCGGATAAATGCTATTGCTGATCGGGAATGTATTAAATTTCGGAATGATGGTGTTTGGCAGAGGAATATATGAAATAAACTTTTTGAAGAAGATATAGACGTTTGCTCTTACAAATTTAAGCATCACAAATTATTCAACACAAATTATGGAGGCTATGTTACTGGTTACTGCCAATGTGGTTCTACTTGTAGAGTTGAAATAATCAACATCCTTCTTTGTACAAATCTAGCGTTTATAATGTTGCAAAGTATGAATATCAAAAGTCATTGCACATACACAATGATCCTTTGAGAGCTCTGGAAATATTACAATTGGGGACTTGTAAAGATACCATAAAGTTGTTAAGCATCACTCCATTTACTGTTCTTTATTTTTCTCATTACCAGATGGATGTTTATCGATCATTCTGTAAAAATGGACAAGGCTGTTTGACATTAGACAGTACTGGCAGTTTAATAAAACCTATTCGGAGAATTGATATACTATATAAAAAACGATATATTTGCATAATGCTGTAGTCAAAACAGACATATATGGACAAATGTCCGTATATGCAACGATTACACAAAGTCATAATGCAAATAATATTTAATTTTGGTTGATGGAATATATTAGATATGGGGCACCGATACTAAAGGAAGTAGTTTGCGATATGTCCTTAGCATTAGTTATAGCTGCAATAAGAGCCTTTACGAATTTTCTAGATATAGAAAGCTATACAAGCGCCTGCTTTAATAAATTCATCCCTATTTCTTTCATCAGAATAGATGTTGCCCATTTCTTGAAGAAATACAAAAATTTTAATTGTCCGGAAAAACCTAGAATTCAAACATTAATATTGTGTAGAATTGGACGATTGGTTTTGTCAGATTCAAAAGACGAAATAGAAGAACTGTTAAAAAACTTTTTATTCTATTATATAGTCCTGCAATTGGCGATACATGTACTGGGATGAAATCCGAAAGCGAAAAAGCCAAGATATTTATATCAAATAAGCTTACAATGATGGAAGAGATAATCAAATAGTACTTATCAGGTAAGTATTTCAATTAATACATATACTTAAAACATTTCTGAAAAAAATAACTTATCCTAACTATCCATAATATTGCAATAAACTCTGTGGGTTCAAAGTTAATAATTAAAAAAAAACCGAGATGATTTGCACTCTTCACGATAATTTTGAAGTAATTGTGCAATACACCGTGGGGTTTTAAATTGTAGATTAGGAAGGTGACTTTCAAATTTTGAATAATTTAATAGTGACCGTTGGGGTGTTTGTTACACACTTTACAATAATTTGAAAGTAGTAGAAGAGCTCGTTAGGTGTAGAATAGGAGTGTCCTTTTGAGAATTCGAATATCCCAAATTTCTGAAAAAACTGCATAGTTTGGGGGTTGTATGCACCCCATACAATAACTTGAAAGTAGTCATGTAATATAGCGTTGAGCAGCTGGTAATCCGTAAATTAGGATAGTAGGTTTGAAAATTAAAAAAACAAAATTTGAAAGCGCTGCATATTTGGGGGTTGTTTGTACCACTTATAAAATAAATAAAATTAGAAAAAACTTGACTGCAAACGTGTAATATCCCGTTTAAAAGCTCATAAATCCTACAGGAGGCCGGCAGTTTTGAAAATGAAAAAATCACATAATTTAGAAAAACTGGTAAATTTAGAGGGTTTCTTGCACCCTTTCCAGTAATTTGAATGTGGTCATGTAACATACCGTTGGAAAGCTCGTAAATCGTAGATTATTCTGGTATTTTTGAAAAGTTATAAATCAAAAAATTTGAAATATCTGCATAATTAAGGGGTGGTTTGCATCCCTTCCAAAAACTTTAATGCAAACGTGTAAAATCCCGTTGAAAAGCTCGTAAATCGTAGATGAGGCAGGCAGTTTTGAAAGTGAAAAAATTACATAATATAGAACAACTGGTAAATTTAGGGGGTTGTTTGCACCCCTTCCACTAATTTAAATGTGGTCGTGTAACCTACCATTGGAAAGTTCGTAAATCGTAGATCATGCTAGTATTTTTGAAAATTTATAAATCATAAAATTTGAAAAAACTGCATAATTGGGAGGGTGGTTTGCACGGCTTCCAAAAATTTGCACGCAAACGTGTAATATCCCGTTGTAAAGCTCGTAAATCGTAGCTGAGGCAGGCAGTTTTGGAAATCAAATATTACATAATTTGGAATAACTGGTAAATTTAGGGAGTTGTTTGCACCCCTTTCAGTAATTTGAATGTGGTCGTGTAACATACCGTCGAAAAGCTCGTAAATTATAGATCATGTTGGTATTTATCAAAATTTATAAATCATAAAATTCGAAAAAAATGCATAATTGGGGGGGTGACTTGCACCCCTTCCAAAATCTTGAATCTTGAATGTAAACGTGAATATCCCGTTGAAAAGCTCGTAAATCGTAGATGAAACCGGCAGTTTTGAAAATGAAAAAATCACATAATTTAGAAAAACTGGTAAATTTAGGGGGTTGTTTGTACCTCTTCCAGTAATTTGAATGTAGGTGTGTAATACACCGTTTGAAAGCTCGTAAATCGTAGACCATGCTGGTATTTCTCAAAATTTATAAATCATAAAATTCGAAAAAACTGCATAAATGGTTTTTTTTTCACCCCTTGAACATTTTTTAGGTGTTTATGTGCATTACACCAGGAAAGAGCTCGTAAGTCGTAGATAATTTTAATAGATTTTAAATTCAAAATTAAAATTTAATATTTATTCGGGGATGGTTTACACCCCTTAGACAAATTTAGGGGTTCACGTTCAATACGTCAATTAAAAGCTCGTAAATAGCTCCTAATTTGAAATGCTTCACAATTTTTTTTTGTTCGTTTTTCTGGGATGGCGGTTCTAACTTTACGTAAAGTTAGCACGGCCAATGGTTTTTTGAACTTTTTCCATAGTAAATATTGAGCTCAAAAATCAATTCCGGTAAAAATCAAAAGATCTTAAATAGCTCGTAATTCCCTTTTGTTTTAATTTGAGTTTTTGCAAAATGGCGGTGCTAAATTTACTGACCTCGATTCCATCCAAAGGCAAGTCAAAGTTGAAATCTAGCTCTCTGTTAATTTCTCTAAGAGGTCCGGCATAAGATTATCGCCATCTTAGAGAAAAGAAACGACAATCGTTCCTTGAGCCAAGTATGCCAAGTCCAACTCAGTAGAAAAACGCAAAAATCCGGAAAAAGTCTACAAGAATTCGAAGCAGAGATTAGACGATTAATACACCTCTCCTACACTGACTTACCAGAAGAAACTAAAGCTTAATGGGCCACACAGAGTTTTATAAATGGCATCAGAGACATTGAAGTACGAAGGAATATAAGACTTAGTGGCATCAAGAAGAGTAGCTAAGCTTTGCTCCGGGCTTTGGAGGTAGAGGCCGTCTTGTACATGTCCAAGCCCAGGGTACGAGCAGTTTCCTTCCACCAGGAAGAGTCCGCGTCACCATTTCAAGCGCTGCTGGCTGGTATGAACAAGCTATTGGAACAGTCACAGAGAACTGACACCAAAAGAGCATGTTACCGTTGTATCCGGACAGGACACGTCCAGCGCGATTGCAGAGTGAGGTTGTCCGGCCAGTTAGCAACAACATCCAGCTCAGAACAGTCAACGGGGAGTCCATGTCAATACAGGGTGAGGCAGAAGTCGTGCTACAGATAGAGGTTAACATAATCCGGCATAAGGTCCTAGCAGCGGACATTGTTCGACCCGAGATATGATATTCTCCGCTTTCTAAATGAGGAATTTGTATTGACAATGGCTCAGCGACGTCCATTAAAAATTTTAGCAAAATCTTCAACCAGAATTCCCAGACGTACGGAACAAATTATTCATGGGCAGTTAGAAAAAAATCCTGGGAGCTGCTTTGGAATAGTGAAGCCCGTACATTCAGCTCATGACTGTTTAGACAATGGACGGGCCATAGTCAAAACCGGACTAGATATACCAATGAGAGTCCTGAATTTGTCCAACAATGACATCAGAATTGCCAGTGGTCAAGAGATTGCTTGTTTCGAGCCAGTAGAAACCATCATCAATTGCGAAGAAGAGTACCAAACGTCGGTGAAGGAGACAGGGCCCAGTAAAGTGTTACTACAACAGTTTGCTGACCATTTAACACACTTGACCCCAGAGAACCAGAAGAAAGCCAAGCAATTTATCACAAAGCACTGGCAAATTTTTTCAAGATGGAACCACCGGTCTTACAAACATCATGCAGCACCGAATATATACCGGGAAGGCTCAACAAATCTAGGCGACTACCTTTGGGGAAATAACAGGCAGTGGAGGAAAACATCGTGTCCATGTTAGAAATTTGAGTTATTGAGCCATCCGTCAGCCCATGGTCTGATTCCGTTGTGTTAGTTAAAAAAAAAGATGGAACCACCAGATTTAGCCTGGATTACAGAAAAATGAAAAACGTTGCCAAGAAAAACAGCTATCCACTACCCCGAATCGATGACACTCTGACCACACTAGCAGGTTCCCGTTGATTCTCCACACTAAATCTAAAGAGTGGATATTGGCAGGTTGGTCTACACCAAAACTAGAGAGAGAAGGCAGCGTTCTCCACCAATAAAGGGCTGTTTCACTTCCCGTTCATGCCTTTTGGGTTATGTAATGCTTCTGCTACATTTGAGAGGCTGAGGGAGTATGTATTGAGCGGGATGACATGGAGAACGTGAGACTCAACCCGAAAAAGTATTCCATATTCCAAAAAGACGTAGAGTTTTTTCTCCAAGTCGTTTCTGAGTCAGAAATCCACACCAACGACAACAAGAGAGCAGTCATCCGTGATTAGCCGGTGCCGAAAGACAAGCATGAACTAAGTACCTTTTTGGGGCTCTGTTCCTACTACAGACGATTCGTTGAGGGATTTCCCACCATTGCCGTGCCACTATATCGGCAGGCCACTGAGAAGGAGATGATCTTCCGTTGGAATCAGACGACTGAAGGCGGCACTATATTCCAGCCCAATCCTAGCATTTCCGACAATGTCCGGCAAGTTCAACCTAGACATTGACGATAGCAAAACCGTTTTGGGGGCCGTCCTATTCCAGGGGAAAGATGGTGAAGAGAGGGTTATCGATTACTACAGCTGTGGATTCTCGAAACCGGGAAGGAATTATTGAGTCACCAGAAAAGAACTTCTTGCAATAATCATGGCTGTAGACCATTTCCACAAATATCTCTATGGTCGTAACTTCCTAATCCGAACAGATCATGCCGCCCTCAAATCGCTGCTGGACATGAAGACACCGAAAAAACAACTGGCCAAGTGGATGGAGAAATTACAGTAATACGATCTCAAGGTTGAACACCGTGCCGGTCGTTTGCCGATGCCCTGTCAAGAAAACCCTATACAGAAGAATGCGGACATTTTATGAAGACGGAACAGCGAGAGGGTATTTCCATCCGACAGATCCAAGTGCAGGCCAATGAAGACTGGACAACGGAACAGTGCATCCAGGACCAAATGTCTGATCCAGACATTGAACCAATCCTGTCACTTAAAACGAGAGGGGCAGTCAGGCCACGATGGGACGAGGAAGCTAGATACTCGGGTGTCCTGAAATCATTATGGGCCCAATGGGACTCTCTAAGGGTAGAGGATGGAATGCTCAAGCGAATTTGGGAAAGCACCGACGGCCGAGAAACCATGTCCCAACTGGTAGTTCCAAAGCAGAAGTTACCAGCCATCCTGACCGAAGTACATAATGGGATTAGCGGAGGTCCTCTGGGCATGAATAAAGCCTAGGATAAAATTCGCCAACGGTACTATTGGGTCAATTACTTCGAAGACGTCAGAGCTTGGTGCTGGAAATATGAAACCTGCGCAGCCAGTAACCGCCCGCAGCACCGGACTAAGGGTAAAATGCAACTGTACAATATGGGCGTCCCATTTGAGAGAATTGTCATCGATGTCGCCGGTCCATTTCCCGAGTCTGAGAGGGGAACAAATACATTTTGGTCGCAATAGATTACTTCAGCAAATGGCCTGAGGAATTTGCGATACCCAATCAAAAGGCAACCACGGTAGCGACTGTGTTGGTAGAACAGCTATTCAGCAGATTTGGCGCCCCGTTGGAACTATATTCAGACCAAGGGCGTAACTTCGAATCGAATGTATTCCAGAAGGTCTGTACGATGTTAGGAATCAGGAAAACGAGAATAGCACCATTACATCCACAGTCACACTGAATGGTGGAAAGATTCAATAGGACCTTGGAACAACACTTGTCCAAGGACGTCAGCAATAACCAGCGTGATTGGGATGAGCATATATTTCTGTTGGACCATCGCTCAGCCTTACATAACAGTACAGGTCTGACTCCAGCCAGGGTACTATTCGGAAAAGAGCTGAGATACCCCTGCGATCTGGCATTTGGCTCCCTCGAAGAACTGTCCCAAAAAATCGAGGATTATGACAACCAACTCCGACATAACATTCTGGCAATAGACGACCTAGCCCGAACGTAGATGTTGGCCACCAGCGACCGGATGAAGACACGATATGCCCTCAAGGCCAATTCAGTCGGGTTCCAAGAGAGGGACAAGGTTTGACTGTATAGCCCTCAGAGGAGCAATGGTAAATCGCCAAAGCTTACACCCGACTGGGATGGTCCATACGAGGTAGTCAAGAGTATCAATGGCGTTGTCTACCGTATCGGTCGAAACCCAAGTATTAATTTGAAGGAGGTTAAGTTGGATTGACTCGCTCCCTACCATGGAGAGAATGTTTCTGATCGAAACGATCAGAATTATAGGGGTGTCTTATAAAGTTTATTCGCCGCAACTGGAGTAAACATTATTCATTCCGAAGAAAAAAAAATATCTATCTCTGGGGTAATAATAAAAAGAGAGACCGGCACTGATCAGAATTTTCTATGGTACAAAAAGTATTTAGATCGAACGCTGGGCGAACATTGAAATAACCATCGAGAACAACAGTGGAATGCCATCGAAAATACGAGAAATATTGATGTGAATACATAAGAAATTGCAGAGTTCAAGTAGTTTAGTTCTGCTTAAATATTGTTATTATTTTGATATAAATTCTATGCGAAATCACTTTTAAATATTGTATTTTGATGTGTAAATGAAGTTCTAGAAAGTGTTGTGAATATTAGTTGTTAAAATTTAATTTGAACCCACGAAGTTTATTGCAATAAATATGTTTTAACCTTTTATTGAAACATTTACAAATTGAAAAATCGCTTACAACAGCCTTCGCATTTTGCATATTATGATTTCTCCGTCATTATTATCTGTGTCTAAAAGGAGTTTAGGTATTCCATTTTGATAAATTTATTTATTAATCCCTATTATACAAGATTATTTATTGTGAGGATATAATTTCAAAGTCAGTGTGCAGCTATTACTCACTTATTGTAAACCCCCTCGTGAGTGCGCATTGCCCAACAATATAAACTTTAGTTGTGCCTAAAAACCCAGGGTTAAGGCCGGCTACCCGCGCCGAATGCAGACAAATACATGGATGGCAGATTTCCCAAGGCTTTTACTAGATCTAACTCGTAGACAAGGTAAGAGTTTTCTTATGAAGGGCAATTGAGTTTTTTATCAAAATAGAACCACACAAAACTACAGTCCACTTAATCAAATTCACTACATCTTTTGGCCCAATCGAGCCGGATTTATTTATTTTGATTTATCGCTATCAATTTGGTACATATTTTAAATTCTCAAAAAATAAAATTGGATTCATATTTAGCCATTCTATTTGTTTTCCGCGTATTATTTCCACACACCTTAGGGTCAGATAATTGGCATGTCTACAAATCTCAATACGCAAGTGCCACTCACAAAGAGGTTAATTTAGAATAACATTTCTTTCTAAAATTTTAATTTAATTTACTCTGTTTATTTTCCGTTTTCGTTAATACTCATATATTAATTTCTCATTAACCTCAAGTATTTATTAAATACATTTCTCGCAATTATATAATAATAATTGTAATCTCTTAACATT
Source organism: Octodonta nipae (assembly GCA_034190945.1). Taxonomy (NCBI): domain Eukaryota; kingdom Metazoa; phylum Arthropoda; class Insecta; order Coleoptera; family Chrysomelidae; genus Octodonta; species Octodonta nipae. Next base: position 62,313,290 of record CM067219.1, read on the forward strand.
GCACTAGTTTAATTGTTAGATCGATCACTGTTTTGTTTATTTCAATAATAAAAACACTTTTAGTTTGTCGATGTTTACCGGACATTTTTTTGTCATTTAAGGAATTTGCCACTCATTCGCATAGTATTTATGTTACAGACATACAGTCTGTCTCTATAAACTTGTAGTTTATTAATTTTTGTGAATATTCATTTATAGTAATTGATATTTTTCTCTTTAAATCGTGTAATGGTAATGTTAGTATACAGTGGAGTTTATAAATGCTGCTCTCAATTAATTAACTCGTATTAATATTCAATATTTGTTGTTTTTTAATTTGATTCGCTTAGTTCAGCAGTTTAAGTTATTATTTGTGTTCGGCTTATATTAATTTATACTTCACAATGGAGGATAGAAAATTAAATCTTGCCATTTCTCAACGCAAAGCTGAAATTGTAATGGTAGAAGAATTGTTGAACATTGCGAATCAATCCCTTACTGATAGAACTATGCATAATAACTTCAAATGTAGATACAACCGCTTAGAAGCAACTCGCGAAGCCTTTGAAAGGCAACATAATATCATTCAAACTCTTATGTCTGCACAAGATAATGCCGATTTGGATGCTCAAATCGAGATAGCTCGTGCTTTCTACACAAGTTTTTATGACATTCAAGCTATTCACATGCAGCTTTTTGATAACTCTAGAGACTCACTTGAGTCCCATAACACTAGTATCCCTCGTACTAATGTAAAACTCCCAAAATAGAAATGCCACACTTCTCTGGTGAATTCCGTGAATGGCAAACATTTATTGAGATGTTTGACTCTTTGATTCATAATAATGACTCGCTCTCAAATGTCGACAAATTTAATTACTTAATAGGCTTGGTTCACGACGCTCCACTTAAACTCTTAAAATCCTCTCCCTTGACAGGTGATAATTACTTAGTTGCTTATAACGCATTGCGCAATTTTTAATTATATTTATATATAATTTATTATTGCTCTGAGTTTCTCTTAAAATCTCCTCATGATAGATTTGCTATCACTCGTACCCATGGATGGTGCACAAATTGTTTAAGATATAAGCATACATCTTCTCGATGCTCCTCTACAAATTGCTATAGAAAATGTTCTCGCAAGCATCATACTCTTTTGCATTCAAAGATTTCAATCATTTAAAACTCGCCGATCCTCAGTTTAATATTTCTCGTCCAGTAGATATGCTCTTAGGTGCTGATATGTTTGTTGCATTGTGGAAGGGTAATACCTTGCAACCCCGATTCGGTGGCCCTGTAGCCTTGGAAACTACCCTGGGATGGATTCTCATGGGAAAGGTAGACTTTCCTTCCGTCTCAGTGAGCACTCTTATAGCTAGTATTTCACTAGAAGACTCTGTAAAGCGCTTTTGGGACTTAGATTACGTTCCAAAATTGCCAGCAATTTCTTTGGAGAATAAACATGCAGAGGACCTCATTTCTCATACAATTTCTCGTATATCCACAGGGAGGTTCACTCTCGAATTACCCTTTAAACATTCACACTTTCACTTCCAAGGATCTCGTGATGTAGCTCTCAAAAGATTCTTGTCCCTGGAACGGAGGATGCTAAAAGACTCTGTTCTGTATGAACGCTACAAGGACTTCCTGCAAGATTATTTGAACTCTGGCAACATCGAATTAATACCCAGCCTCGAAATATCTCAACCCAGTTATTACATTCCGTATCATGCTATAGTTGCTACTAGCCCAAATTTAGAGTTGTCTTCGATGCTTCTGCTGTTGATACTCAAGGAGTGTCTCTTAATGACATCCTACTTTCCGGTTACAGCAGAACATAATCTCGATTCTTTTGCGCTTCAGAATGACTCATTTTCAGCTGCTGATTTGGATAAAGCTTTATCAACTCTCATTAAACTTGCCCAGACTCAATATTATTCTCAAGAATTGCGGCTCTTAAGAAAAACTCTCGCCCTTTATGCGCCGCTAGCTCTAGTCTCAATGACTTACTACCACTCTCACCTTCTCATTTTCTCACTTTGTCTCCTCTAAACACAGTCCTGATCCCGATACATCAGGACTGAAGTTATCTCATCTCTCTCGTTGGCAGCTTATTCAAGGTATGCATCTGCACTTTTGGGAAGATGGCATAAGGAATACCTACACACTCTTCAACAAAGGAGTAAGTGGAGTGACTCAAGCACGCCTATTAATATTGGTACTCTTGTCCTTTTGAAGGAAGATAATTCACCACCTTTGCAGTGGGCGCTAGCGCGTGTAATTGATGTCCATCCTGGTGGGGATGTCGTAATTCGAGTCGTAACTGTTCGTACCCAAAAGGACGAATTTAAGCGTCCTGTCTGTAAGATGTGTCCTCTACCATCTGACTCATAACCAACTCCTTATGTTCCCTAATTTTCCCTCTCTTTCCTCATTTACTTAAATTTCTCTCCATCTCTTTATATTTAACTCCCATTTTGCCAATATGGCTATTTTCTCTTATATGTGTGTATGTATATATATATATGTGTATTTATATATAGATTAAACTCATATCTAGAGTACAACTAGGCTCGCACCCTCATAACTGGTTTATTTTGCATAGATAATATTTTTTTTCTCTTTCTCAAAAGATTTTTTTTTATTTTTATCTCTCACTCGTGTTTTGAAAATGTACCATTTTGGTGGCCGGTATGTTCAGAACACTCTGTCTTTTATGGGTTTAACACAGACAGCCTTTATATTTACATATGTATATTCTCAATTGCTAGGAAAAAACTCTGCCTTAAGCGCAATCGCAGTAAGAAGAAGGGGGGACTCGCTGTCCAGTACGGACCTCACTAGAAACTCTCAAGGAAAAAACGTTTCTCTATGTGCTCGATAGTGCAACCCCAAAGTGCGTTTGCAGCTATTACTTACTTATTGTAAACCCGCTCGTGAGTGCACACTGCCCAACAGCATAAACTAAATAGTTGTGCTTAAAAACCCAGGGTTAAGGCCGGCTACCCGCGCCGAATGCAGACAAATACATGGATGGCAGATTTCTCAAGGCTTTTACTAGATCTAACTCGTAGACAAGGTAAGAGTTTTCTTATGAAGGACAATTGAGTTTTTTATCAAAATAGAACCACACAAAACTACAGTCCACTTAATCAAATTCACTAAACCTATATGTATTTATAATTTAAATTTTCGATAAGTGAGATGAGGGGTCTCTAGACCAACTCCTCTACTTTACAAAGGTGGTTTATTCATAACGATAGGTTCATCCGGTGAGGTAATATGATCTTTTAAAATAATATGTCTTCCATAGGAATGACAGAAATTTTGCAAAAACTCCTGGGTATACAGTATTTATTTTTTTAGCATAAATTGGGTATGAGAAGATCTACACATTCAGTTACTAACAATGTTTTACTTATAAAATAAAAAAGATATAAATGATTATTTATTTTTTTGGAATTTCGGGTAAACTTTCCATTATGTAAGGAACCAGAGTTGCATACAAGGTTTCACTGGTAGATTTTGTGTAAAAGGTAAAAAAACTAAATCGTTACCGATTTTTCGCGTTTTTTGTTAAAAAGTACAAACGTTTCTATAAAAATGTTGAATTTCATGTCAGTTAGTTATGTTTTATCATTAGAACGCGTTGATGTTGGTTTTGTTATACTATTAATTTTGTCACGTATTTTCGTAAATGACCGGGGCTATTTCCGATCGAAAGTATTTTTAAAATGTAGTACTAAATTTTTCTTGTCCACTTTTCGATTTAATAACTTTTGGTTCAGAAATTAGCCATAAATCGTTAGGTACGAGGGTTTTATTTTTGACAAGGAAATATCATTATTGGATTTTATTATTTCGAAAAAAGTTTTAGAAAAAAATTGTAGTGGTGTAGAAGATGCCCTATTTTTACCATTAATTTTGGTATGTTTTTAATTTATTTCCGAAATCAAAAACACTTCTTTCTTCTCTAAATATACTACTCGTTTCCGTTTATATTCCTCATACGACCAAAATATGGATCGAATCGAAAAACATGCAAGAACAAAAAGTGTATGATTTTGTTTAAAATATAAAACAAATAACTACACATGTTTAAAATTTCTACAACTCTTTGTTATTTTTCAATAATTGGGAAAATTAATATAATCCCTAATTGTTACTTTATCATATTCAGTTATCATAATTAATTACATTGACAGGCAACGTTTTAACTGGCGAAATTTCAGGTTCTGAGAGGCTTCCGTGGTCATAATTTTGAAGTGAGCTAGGTTTCGTGTGAGAACCTCGCCTAAATTTATAAAATACTCGACGTTTCGACTCTTGCTTTGGAGCCAATATCACAAGAAAAAAACAATCATTTAAAAGAGTTTCAGAACCTGCCTACTCCTCCAGTGTCATTAGATACAAGGAATTGTAACTCAGATAGGGAATGTCGGTCGAGCTGTCGGTGAACTGTAAATGTAGCCCTCTTAAAACCCCACCAAGTACTATTTTTGACAGTTAATCTAGTCCAGGTGGCACAATGTGATCTTTTTTATCGGCCGTTTGTTTATGTAAATCACATAATGTGGTTTTTATCTTTGTCTGAGAATGTTGAGGCCATTAGTAGTTAAACTACCGGGATGATATGACACTTCGATGGCATGTCCCTCAAACTGTCCACCGTAATAGGGGGGTCCTCAGTTCTTGCAGAAGACATCATCAATGTCCAGAGGGTTGTTTGTCACATCGTCACCAAAAAATTGTCGCAAACAATGGTTAGGGTGACAAAAGGACATCTTAGGTGTGACAAAGTTGACAAAAGTGACAATTTGGCTAGACGTAGATGGTGAAGAGATCGCCAATAACCAGAAGGGTTTGCTGGGAAAAGCGTATCGCTTATCAGTAGTTTTGATCTCTTCTTCTTCGCTAGCTGTTTGTCTATCCTTGTTTAGCCAAGGCTGTCCTTGTCTGGCTTGTACGAGGGGTGCGCTAACCTAGCGTATCGCTTATCAGTAGTTTTGATCTCTTCTTCTTCGGTAGAATGTTTTTTTTTCGCTGTCTTTGCTTAATAGTTTTACACTTTTTAGAAATTTCTTTACTTTGTTATTTTGGTTTGAAAAAATGACTCATCTAAGATTTGTACTTATGATATGAATGATTAGCATGACACTTTAACCAACTGAGCTAATGAGTCATTTATTTTTCTTTTAAGTATTATTCTAGATGAAATAAAAAAGGGATGATTTTTAATTCAATTTATTTAGATATAAACAACAAACAAAGAAAAATACATTAATTTTTATAATATAATTTACATATTGTTCGAATTTTCATTAACAAAATTTTCAATTTCATATAGGTTTACAAGTCCTTCTTCACTTTTTTCAAATCGTCGTCCATCTCCCAAGCGGTAGTTTACTGTCATCTCGAGAAAGAGAATTGGCAATGAAACTTCATCCTTAGGTAGATGATAGTACGCAAATTTATCCTCTGATAGATAGTAGAAAGCATCATAGTATTTCGAATTTCCACATGGTAAAAAATCTGCATTCGTTATAATGTTTTCACTTTTTTGAGTAGGTGAAACCAGTTTGATACTATCAGAACACTTTTTACATTTTGATGACTGTAATATGACATCATTGTTGAAACACCAAGGAAATTCTGAAACTTCTTTACAAGGCTGACAATAGACAATAAGACTGTTCATGGCTAAATCTTGAGACAAACTAATGTGTTGCATTGTTATCATCTTGATTTATTTGTATAGGAGTAATGCGCCGTGATGAAATTTTTGCTAGATTATGAAATCTTTTTCTATTCTCAAAGACGTCTTGATTCCAATTTTGCTTCAAATGCTGTTTTTCTGAAATTGACATTGGTGTTGATATCCATTTACCATACAAATCTCTGATTTCATGCATGTTAAAAGAAGAACAATGACTGCACTGTAGAGCAATATGTCTTCCAAACGGGTAGTATTCATCTTTGATCACATCTTTGTCAGAATAACTTTTACACTTTAGACATGTAATTAGAACTGTTACCTTGTAAGGCATTTTGTTAACTGATTTCTTGTTTGTACATAATGTGCGTTTTATTGCAATCATTTCAGACCTCGATGATAGATTATTTTGTTTATTTAAATGTTATCTTTATGTTGATCAATCTGATGAATCTGACTCGGTGTAATAGTCAGGTTGAAAGCCTCATCAGATTGATCACTTTCTTCATAATGATCATTTCCTTCTGCTTCCTCTGGATTTGGTTGTTGTATTGGCAGTACAATACCCACTGGTTTCCACATTTCTTCTGTAGATCTCCGCCAATATAACGTGCCATTTTCTCCACATACAAAGCAGAGGAAATTTAGAGTGTCTTGTAGGCTCATTGTTTCACATTGTTTACATACCAACAAATAGACGTTGGTTGGTGGCTAGAAATGATGAGTAAGTAAATTGATAAGGAAAAAATACTTTTAAGTGTTTATTAGTTTTTGAAAACCCCATGGAAGCGTGTTTGTGGAGTACATATTAATTATTCTTTTATCGTCAAAAGGACTAAGAGCAAGTTTTAAATTTTTTGTAGAATAAACTTCATGTCTTTTCGATCTGATGGTATGCTCTTGAGTAATTTTGTTAACATTATTAAACAGACATTGATAATAATCATCAAATGTAATGGTCTTTATTGAGGCACTAGTTATACCTTTAGCCTTTTTGGTAAGTTTACCAGTCAGAAGAAGATAAGCATATAATTTAGCCCGCAACCCAATAAATTCCACCATGATAATACCATTATTTTCATCCTTCATCAAACCTAATACTTTTTTATTTTTTAAAGGAATTTGATATACATTATCCGGAGGATAGTCAGATGTGTCAAATTTGTGAATGTCATGTTTAATGTGTGAATAAACGTCATCAACTAAAAAGAGATATATTAGAGAATCAGTGTCCGTGTATAATAATGTTACGCAATTTGGAAATTTTTTTAAAATGTAATTATAATGAAAATCATAAAGATAAGTTTTGGAAAGATCCAATATGGAAAAACCTACATATATAGGTTTATTAAATTTAATATTTGTTCTGTTCATTTCAATAAGCACCATATCATTATCGAAAATGGTGCAGCTGTGAAAATTTGGTTTAGAAATGTAATAGTTGGCTCCATATCTTCCTGACCATTTGGTGACTAATTTTACGTCTTTATATTTTCTTACATTTTCCATGGTTTTTCCGAACACTGAATTATTCATTAATTTATAGAAATTTTTTTCAAATTCATTTTTACTTTGTTTTCTTAAATCAGTGTTTAAATCAATATACTTTTTCATCCACGAAGATTGAGAAAATTTTAAAATACAATGAATTTTAGTTATTTTTAAACCCAAACTCACTGCTTGCTTTAAATTTTGATAATGAATTATATATCGCTTCTTATCAAAAAGTGTTGTTAATAATTTTGGATTTTTAGATTTTGATAATGGAGGTACCAAATGCTCAGGACATAGAGGTAAATCTTTGTGTGTTTCATGTAGATCTGTAGGATAATGTATATCAACTTCTAAAATGTAACCAAATTTACTATCTGCTGAAACATCAAAAATATTTACAGAATAGGGATCGATCCATTCAAAACCACCGTAAGGTAAAGGTAAACTCATTGATGTTCCATATAAATTATTGACATCATAATACATCAGATATGATGATGGTTCATCAGGATTATACATGTCACCCATATATTTATTATTTGCCTTACCATATCGGTTGGAACATTGTGATACCCCACCTCTGATACTACGTTCAATAAACATGATCATATCAATGTCTGTTAATAATTCTAGTTCAACTTTTGTAATTTTCAACATGCTATCAAAGGCCAATCCTGGTGCAGTGTAGTAATGCAAACTATCCAAATTATATGTGTTAAGGCAGGCTGTTCGAAAATTCTCAAAAACGTCCGCTAATAACAATACATCAACAGTCAAGTATATTTCTGCATATTGCTGTAAATTTTGAATATTGAAAGTTTGCCAAATTTTGCAAGCATGTTGGTATGCACTGTCAGATACATGAGAGTTTTTTAATTTACTAAAGAATTCTTTTTGTGATGGTAAAGACTGGTCTTGCAATTTTTCCCAATTATCTAAATAGTCATACGGAAATATACCTTTCTGTTGTAATAATTGAAATTCAACTTCGCTTTTACAAAATTTTCGTGTGATAATTTTTTGTTTGTTATCTAAAAATGATGAAAGGTCATCTAAACTACTAGCCATAAACCTGAATGAGTCCAAAAATCTAAAGCACACTTTTGTATTTTCAATATACTTGGTAAAAGAAATATATTTTTCTTTATTAACCGGTAACAACGATATGTTTCCTTTAATTTCAGTAGCTAGAGCCTTTATTACTAAGTGACTGTCATATCCAGAAAAATTGTGAAAAATGACAGGTATTGCATGGTTATCAGTGTAATTTATATTGCAACCTTGATGACTGCTACCTCTATATTCACCTGTGTTGTGAGAGTGATCGCGGACCTTAATATCTGTAGGTAGAAAAGGTTGTTCGCAAATGTGACATCAGGTAGCATTGAGAAAGTCATACTCTTGTTCAGGTGTTAGTTTGTTCATTGGAAGAGGATTTTCAAATATATGGTTAATTTCATATGCAATATTTTGTAGCTCTTTAGCAAACCAAACTTGACAATCCTTACCTGTGTATAATTTAAAGCGTGAAAGATTGTCATCATATGAACATTTCATATAGTATGCTATGCTAAATGCTTGATGTTTTTGATATCTTTCGAGGGTAGTTGTACCTCTCAAATCATGATGCTTATCTAAAATGCTTTCAATGTCAGCATACACAACAAAAGGTACTTTTTCTTTGTTTTTATAATTTTTAAATTTTAAAATTTTATCTTTTTCAGATGGTAAAGAAATTTTGGTTTTGTTTAAATTTCGACAGTCAAATAAATGTTTGGTTAAATTTTCCTGTATACTAAAATGCACTAAACACCTCTCACATAAGTATGTCTTATTATGGCTGTTAGGCAATTGTCTGTTAAGTAATCCTGATAAATTCTTTATTAAAGCAAAATGAAAATTTGATTTCCTAACCTCAGTGCTACTTGTTTCCATTGCATCAAGGTCATCATCATCTCTTTCTTCACAAGGAACAATAAGTAAATTAATTCGTGTAAGAAAATCATTGTTACTTAAACGAACAGGTTCTACCAATGTTTTCTTATCATAAGAATAAACATTAATAGATAAACTATTCATGTTTTCAAATTTTGTAATATCTTTCAACTGCATGGGAAAATTAATATCAGAAAATTTTAAAATTCTACTAAAGTGTGGATATGATGTAACTCTTCTAGGGTTTTTATTGTCTGATGCAGGGTAAAGGGCTGCAACAATAGACCATAAGAAGCAGAACTCATCACTATTTTGAATATTTAATACACAATGAGAATTTCTAATAAATTTTGGTAATGTAGTGAAAGTTGAAAGACCACAATTAATTGGTGAATAGTTATTAATGTTTACTTTCAATTGTAAAATTTCATATAATGCCCATCCTGAATCCCTCTCTTGAAAATCTTCCAATTTTGCCAAAATTTTATCTACAACTTGTTCCTTATACCATTGTTTAAGATCAGTTGTGGTATCTATTACAGAATTTTTTGTGTTGAAATGCTTAACATCTTTTTCAAAGTCTTTAGGTTTAATAAAATTTGCTGAAAAAACTACATTTACTTTCAAAAGAGAGTTTTTTAGAGCCTTTCTAATTTTATTTGAGAAAATGCGAAATGCCTTTTTCAAAAACATCTCAGGGTCTTTGAATTTTATATTAAAAATTGCACCAGTTTTGATTCTATTATTAAAACAGGATTTAACATCTTGCCAAAACAAATTCCTGCTCTTCGTTCTTTGACAATTATAAAATTTGACTCGTAATTGAACTTTAAATTTATTTAAATAATTCTGTAAGATACTTAAATTGGACTCTAAACTACTATAAAATTTAAACTTGTTATCTTTAGTTTTTAAAAATTTTTTAATGAGAAATGTGTTGGTTTTCAAAAACTTAATCCACTTAAGATATTCAGATTTAGTCCTTATCAAGTTACTCACCTCTTCAATCTTCCTCACCATACCAGCAGCCTGTTGGTTGATGCTTGTAAAACTTGTCATTTTTATTCGTAGTTTATGTAAAGTAATAATTAACTGCTTGACTATTCTTTTGAACTAAAACAAATCGTTATGGTTTCTCATTTTATATGATTATTTACATTCATGTAATATTTCCACAAATTCACATATTACATATGTTAAACTGATAGTGATCATTCAACATCTGTATGATTTGTGAATACAGACGTCATTCTAGTAGCGTAAACATCATATGATTTTGATTAACCCCATAGGTTAACAAAATAACATTTTTCACAAGATAATGATTTTTACAGACAGACTGGCATCTTATGTTTATATTAATTACATTTTTAACGACTTAGTGGCGTCGAAAACAACATTTTTATATAGATAAGCAAATGTTTTCATAATGCTTACGTAAATTGTTTTTCATAATTATACTTGCCTTATCAATGTAAAACATATAATTGGTTAGCAAAAGTAGTTTTAAATTTGTTTGTTTCAATAAACAAAATACTACTCCTCCTACATAATATTTTGATTGGTTAATGTAATCCGTTTCAATTGTGTAAGTTTGATTATTGGTGTATTCTTTCTGAATGGGTAGGATTAGATATATTAAATGGCCGTCACAATAAACTCCTCCCACGAACATTATGGTAGTCAGACCATATTTGTAATTGTTTGTCTAAATTTATAAACATATCATCATAATATTTATTGATAACCGAAAAATATTCTTAATATTATTAGATAAATTGTAAATGGTTAGCACGTTTTAATTTTTTCCATATCAGTTTTAATATATAAATGCTTGTGAGCTGCTCACTATATTCAGTTTAAACTTTTGAATTTTAAATAACAGCAAACATGGCCACCGTTCCAACAACTTTATTAATAACAACCCAAGATTCAACAAAATTCCCGCTAAATATGGCATTGGTGGTGATGAAACAAATTTTTCGGTAAGTTTTTTAAATTTTCTTTCATCAATAGGTGTTTATGTTTTTTTTCTTATGATTACAGTTATGGTGTGAAGGAAATCAAATTAAAGCGAAATGCTGTATCAGTTGCTTTAACGTATTCCCCAAAGGAACAAACGTTGAAAAAAAAGTTCGGCAATCTTCCAGTTAAGTATGTTCGAATGAACATAGAGTCGGATGAGGAACTTCTATTATTTGAGAAAGCTGTCACCCGATTTAATTTTAACCTTGAAGATGATGAGGAACTACAGCAATTGGAACAGTTAGAGGAAAGGAAACATCAGTTGTCTGGTCAACCCACGACGAAAAAATTGAAATGGTCCAACCTAAAAGAATTGGAGATTAATGATTCCGAATTTCAAGAATCACAAGTATTTGATGTCACTGAGTTATGTTAGTTCCTCGTTTAATTTATATATAGATTAATTTAAATAAAAAAAGATGATTTGATTTTTAAGAGTTTTATTTCCTACAATACACATACCAATTTCTTAACAAATTTACATTTTCTACTGCACAGTTTAATTTATTACTATATACATGTTGATTACAATGATGTGACTTTAAAAACAGCTTTAATTTCTCTATGGAAGGGCAGCTTTCTTCTAATAAGTCCACAACCTTATTAGGAATCAGTTTCTCCAGCCAACGTTTCTTCTCTAATCCTTTGACTAATACCAGAGTCTTATCACACTTAATACAATTTTTTATGTATTCAGATATTTGTTCATACCTTAAACAATCATTATTATTCCATTCTAATCCATGATGCTCTTTTTTTGTATACACCATGTGTTGTTGAATGGTATCAGTCAAATGATTAAAACTGACAGGCATTGTAACAAATTTGTGCGAGTACCAGCCGTTTTCTACATTAATGATTGCAATTTCCTTACACAAAATAGCATCTCCATACTGAAAGTACTGCAAATCCACGATAAACATTGTAACTGCACAAATACTTGACGACTCGAACTGATTAAGTTGAACAATAATACAATATTAAAGAATGTGATAATTATTTAACAGTTTTATATCAATTTTCAAGGTCATCTGCCTGTATCCAACTGTTATGTTTATCATCAAAACCTAACCACTTTACAAAAATTTTATTGGGTTTCTTTCGTTTCAAGATCCGTTCAATTAGAAATGCATTGGGATATTTAACTTTTAACAATTGTTCTTCATAGAAACCACCCAAAATGTCATGATTGTTTTCATCAACCAGCAGGTATGTTGTTGGATTTGTAAGCTGAACTTTCCTTATCTTGAATATCTCTGTGGACCAATTTGGTTGGTATTTTTTATCAAAAACTCCTCGTAATTTTGATATACGAACATAATCACCAACTAGAAATTTCCGTTTCTTTGATGCTACTTTTATTCTGCTATAGACTGTTTTCAATAAATGTTTTTCATCTCTTTTTGTAACCTCAAATGGTTTCATACCTATGGTTCGATGTTTGGTATTATTATATTTTCTCACGATTTCCGGTAGAGTATTCAGCCATTTGTAATGACCCTGTAAACTGAATTCTTTCCACATCATGTTTTTCAAAGTTCGATTTACTCGTTCCACAATTGACGCTTTTTTCTCGCTAAACACCTTATAATGATTCACCTTATATTTGTTCATTAACTTCTTAAAATCTTTATTGAAAAATTCTGTACCAGCATCAGTCTGCAGATTCTTAGGTGTTTGCTGTTTTAAAACTTTCTCCATGGCTGAGCAAACCTCAGACTTATTTTTTGACTTTATGGGATAGGCCCAAACAAATTTTGAAAAACAATTGATTACAACCAATATGTATTTATAGCCTTTATTTTCTCTAGCGTATGGTATCATTTCCACTAAATCAGCTTGAAAGAGATCATCTAAAGATTTAATAATGACTTTTCGTCTTTTAAAATTTATCCTGGCTGCTTTATGGATTTCTTCAACTATTTGCCGCTTCACACTACTATTAGAGTTCATTTTTAAATAATTACACCAGCCTCTCTCAATTCCTCAATAATTGATGTTATTTCGTTTGTGTGGCCTGTATGTCCTGCTGTTTGTGAAGCGAGTAGTAATCGTAACCTATCAACAAGTTCATTTGGATCATCCCAATGAACGTAATCAATTTTATTGTTATCCACTTCCATAAAAATTCCTTTCCGTCACCATAGGAGCAATAATTTTTTTATATTTTTTCATTTTGCTACCATCTATTTGTTTGTTAGGTTTATAATAACGTCTATGAGCATTAGTTTTTGCTACAATTTGTTTATAATTATCTTCATCTTCTTTAGAGTAGCCTTTCGGTCGTTTTTTGAACAATAATTCATATAACCCTATACTACCTCGATATCGTTTCTTCTTAACGATAATATCAGATCCATCAATATCTAATCTTGAGTCACCAATCATAAGTTTCTCAGTATCGGTATCTAATCTGACACCATACTTATGATCAAATTCCTTATTATCATCATCATAATACATGTCATTTATATACTTTCTGGGTAATGGATCATACTGGTCTAAATAGTCAACATAGGATTTTTCAGCAATATCAGCAAACCGTCCAGGTGTTGCAGGAGAATGTAATGATCCTATCTCATCATCAGATGTGATTTCTTGAAGAATTGTCATTTTATTTTCACTCGGATCTTCATATTCATCTTGCAATAGTCGTAACTGACCTGTAGGTGTGGATAAACTCGTTGAAAGTTTACGAGGAATCTTCGGTGTTTCCTGATACAGTGATTCAGCTTGATGTGATAGTATTGATGGGTATAATTCATCGTTAAAAATAAAATCTTTTTCCTCATCAACATGACTAGGATCCTCAGTTTTAAAAAAAGTTTTCTCTTCTTCCATCTTATTAGCTCCATCCATTTTATGTTCCTTGTGACTCAGTTTACTTTCAATGTCCTTTAGATGTTTTGTTATGGGAGAAAATAACTTTTCCTTAACAATTTCACCATGTTTGAGAAGCTGTAATTTTTCTTTTACAATTCTACGTTTCTGTACAAGACGTTTTTTTAGTTCCTTCTCTGATAGATTCATGTTGCTAATTAGACAGTTAGTATCTGGTTGTCATGAGCTTTTGATCGGCTTTTAATCCGCTTTCGATCCGCTTTTGATCCGCTTTTATCTGCTATTATCCGCTATTGATCTGGTTCAATCAGTTTCTGATATATCTTACACTTATGATGTTAATGATTGTACTGAAATTAATTGTCTTATTCGAAACATACATAGTGATCAAAACCTCTTCTGTAACGTCCCTCATTGATGTTGCTGTTTTTAGAGATACATAAAAATCCATATGGTCTGTACCAACACATGGCGAATAAGCTTTTAAACTGTTCAAACGACATGTCACTACCAATATGATCATTATAAACATGTTTCAAATTCAAATCATCTTGTTTGAAAAGAACCAAAAAATTTGCGTTATCTCGAATGAGATGTTTTGGAACCTTCGCATACGTCTGAGACAGATAAAACGAGTCCACTAGACTGTGCCTTCCCATAGAGAAATATTGACGTATAACATCTTGATTGTCACAAGCCACATCATCAAATATAAATATTGAATTTTTTTTTGCTTCTGAAGGATGTAGAATATTTTCGCTAGCATTGAACGAGTAATAACCGATGCCTTGTATTGGCTTTAGTAACTTCTCCAGATAAACATATTTCGGTTGATACAACGACTTTGAATAAACATAAACATTCTCAAATCTCAGCCCGTTCAAGTGTTCAATTAGATTAACCATAACATTGGTTTTACCGCAATTGCTTGGCCCCACCAGAATACACCTCACAGTTGACGGAAACAATGGACCATGCTTTTTATTTTCAGGTATACTATTGAAATTATCATTTTCAATAGCTAAAGAAGTTTTTTGTTTTACCACCCTCATTCTTTGACACATTACTATAAAATGAGATAAATATTCATAAAACAAATAATATATGTTAGTTTTAAGGTGATAGTTAATGAAATAACATCATGAAGTTATATTCAGGTCAAGGTTTATTAAATTCAGCTATAAATAATTTACCGTTTGAAATGCATATACCAGGTTATAATTATTGTGGGCCTGGAACAAAACTCAAACAACGTCTATTACAAGGAAGTCTACCAACAAATCCACTAGATGCTAGCTGTTTAAAACACGATAAATTTTATGAAAGTGAAAGTGATACAAAGTTACGTCATAAGGCAGATAAAATATTAGCTGAAGAAGCTCTTCAGAGATTTCATTCTAAAGACGCATCTGTAGGTGAACGAATAGCAGCTCTCGGTATTGCAGGAGCAATGAAAACTAAAGTGAAATTAGGTATGGGCTTGAAAAGACCTACTAATAAACAAACGATTCGAAAGTGTATAAAGTTAATGGAAAAAACTAAACTTATGATTGAAAATACTCTCAAGAATATACAAGACGGCATAACAATTTTGAATGGTAATGATGTGGAATCCATTAAAAAAATACCATCACAAAGGAGACGAAGAAAACCAAAGGTTCAAATAAAAAAAATAAACAAAAAAGAAAAACCTGTAAATGAACCTCAAGAAATTGATATGAATATGGAAATTGAATATAACCGAAAACGTAAAAGGGATACCAGTGATGATGACATTTATAATTCTGAAAATATAAAACGTCGTCTAATATCTCCTCAAACTCGTAAATTTCGAGTGGGTAAAAGAAAATTACAACTTAATGATGAAGAAGTAATTCCTAAAAAGTTAAAACTTGATTTAGATGAACCTCTTATTTTTGACAATCAACAAAATCGAAAAAGAAAACTAGATGATAGTGATGGTGGTTTTGAAGATGACACTACCCCAGTGTCAAAAGCGAACAGAATCAATTAGTATAAAAAATAGTTTCTCTTAAAATTTTATCAGTATTTACTGAACATTCATATAAAACGTGCTATAATCAAGAGAGAAGTATGGTTAAAATAAAGTCAAGGTGTAAAACAAAAAAGTTAAGAAAAAGTGGAGTGTTGAAGAAAAAACCGAGCAGAAAATGTCTAGGGTTTACAAGAGCTATAAGTCAAATAAGGAAACATGTGCTTAAACATAAACCTCGTACTTTAGGTGCTGCCATAAAAGTTGCATTGAAATCTGCTAAATCAATTAAGAAACATATCAAGTCTACTCCACCTCGTATCATACAAGTACCTAAGAAGGGTGGTATTTTACCCCTTATTCCCATTTTTGCAGGACTTTCTGCGTTGGGATCGATCGCCGCAGGAGGATCAGCTGTTGCAAAAGTAATAAATGATGCTAAGATGGCAAAACAAAAATTAGAGGAAGCTAAACGACATAATAGACAAATGGAGTCTATTGCTGTAGGAGGAAAAGGACTATACTTACGTCCTTACAAAAAAGGCTTCGGTCTTTTTTTGCACCCTCCAAAAAACTACCACAACGTCCGCTAACAAATATTGATATAGATAAATATGCAAAAATCTGGAAAATTCCAAATTTCCGAGGAGTGTTCATGAGAGACAATTTACCTAAAAAAATTCATAAAATTGAAAGAGGAATTATCAACTTAGATTCTACAATTGGTCCTGGAACTCATTGGAGAGCATATAAGAAAAACGGTTCAACAGTGAACTATTTTGATAGCTTTGGAAACCTTAGGCCTCCATTTGAAGTTATAAAATATTTTAATTCCACTGAACTATGTAAAATTGTATATAACTATAATAAGTTTCAGAACTATAACAGTTTTAATTGTGGACACTTATGTTTATATTTTTTATCTCAATAAAAGGCGTAAACAAATCAAATTTGTCTCATTACTTTGAAAACCTTTGAACAATATACATTCATATTTTTTTATAAATGCCTGTTCCTACCGATGAACATTATCAGTGTACAGTTCTTATGGATTGCTGGTGTAACAAGTGTGGAACTAAAAGAATAATTAGTGAAAAACGGAGCTCTAGCTCTACTGTTTATTGTCTATATTGTGGAACACCCATGTAAGAAAATTACTAAATACAAGCTGCTCTGTGTGTTGTGCTTCAAGAGGTAATTAAAAAACAAAATGGCAGACAATAGAAGAGGTATAATACTAACTTTTAAATGTGATGATTGTGGTGCAAGTTTTCAAGTTTACAAGTCTGGTATATGTACAGATTATGGAATTCAAAGGGTCTCATATTGTACCAGGTGCCGAAAGGAAACATTAGTATTAATGCGAGTTGAAACTTGTTAATAACTACGTAATAATAATTTAGTTGAAAATTGTAAATAGTAAAAATAATTTAGTGAATATATTTAATAAAACCATACAAATAGTTTTAGTTATTTGGTAACCTTTGACAGATTAAGATGTCTTCATATACATTTACGTTCTCTGAACGTGCTTCTATTCTCAGTAACAAGATTTACCCACCAATTATTCTAGAAGATGATGCTACGTATGTCATGGGGTTAATTGATTTTATGACCTTTAATACCATCTCAAATATCGATGAAACCAACAACAAGTTTTATATTAACGGTATGAAATTAGAATTACCGGTGGGCACCTATGAAATACAGGATATTGAAAAAACGCTTCACACTTTGCTAACTGATCATGAAGAACAACAAAAGGAGACAGCTGTACCATCTGTATTATCGTCACAACCTATACAGAAGAATTTGAAACCTGTGGAAAAAGATGATAATAAGAAAAATAAAAAAACAGAAAAACCTGTATTAATATTGAGAGCTAATCATAACACATTTAAATGTGAAATAAAATGTAACAAAGAAATTGATTTTGAGAAATCTAACACCATTGGTCCTTTATTAGGATTTGAAAATAGAAAATTAAAACCTAAGAAATGGCACTATTCAGATTATCCAATCAGCATTTCAAAAGTAAATGCTATTTGCATTGAATGCAATTTAATTCAGAATTCTTTCAACAATGATGTACCCGTCCATATAATCCATATGTTTTACCCCAACGTTCCGCCTGGTTACAAAATTGTTGAAAACCCCACCAACGTTATTTATCTACCAATCAATACAAGATATATAAATGAGATTATTATTAAAATAACAGACCAAAATGGAAATTTGGTTAATTTTAAAAGTGAAGTTGTTACGATAAGATTGCATTTAAAACGACTTAATTGACATGGTTTTCATATATGATAATCCATCTAATTATTTATCACAACAGGAACAACCTATAAAATATCTACAGCCAATCTATAAAAACGCCAGTATCAAGCAACAAGTGAAACAGTTAACACCTATCAATAAGCAATTTTTAGTATCTTTGGGATTCAAGGTACGAACTTAACAACGGCTAAACATAAAGAAGAAAAAAATAAGAAGAAAAAGAAGAAAACTATAGAGAGAGGACAATTCAAAGCATTCATTTGCAGAATAAAATTAAGAATAAGTTTAAGACTTAAAAAACTTTTCTGTTTGTTCCGGTGTGTGTTTAAACAAAAAAATGACGCTTAACATACTACGAGTGGCTGATAATGTTCTTGTGGATAATGCTATAACCAATTTTGAATATCATTCCTACACACCTTATGCAAATACTACATTTTTCAATAATGATGAGATAAGAATCCCTATACAAACTCAAGACGTGTACACTCTACCTTCTCAAAGTTTTCTGTACCTAGAAGGAAAACTTTTAAACTCAGAAAATAAGTACAGTCCAACATTAAGATTCATTAATAATGGTTTTGCATTCCTCTTTGAAGAAATTCGTTATGAACTTGGTGGAACAGTAGTCGATCGAACAAGAAATCCTGGAATCACATCAACGATTAAGACCTATCTATCATATTCCAAAAACGAAATAATTCGATGGTATAATGCAGGATGGAATCTTGAAGGCACCCCAAATATGTGTGACGCCAAGGGAAATTTTGCAGCATGCATTCCTCTAAAATTACTACTTGGCTTTTGTGAGGATTTTCGTCGCCTAGTGATTTCAGCAAGTCAAAATTTAATTCTGGTACGTGCCAATACAGACACCAACGCTGCAGTCAGTTCTGTAGCTACAGAAAAACCAAAAGTTCACCTAAATAAAGTTGTTTGGAAAGTACCTCATGTGTCATTATCTGATGCTCACAAAATCCAATTTTTGCAATATATAGAACGTGGAAAAGATTTACCTATCGGTTTTCGTTCCTGGGAGTTATTAGAGTATCCACTTTTACAGCAAAGTCAAAAACATACCTGGGCAGTGAAAACGACAAGTCAACTGGAAAAACCTCGTTTTGTTATTGTAGCATTCCATACTGATCGAAAAAATAATATTCACAAGACTATGTCAGAATTTGATCATTGTAACATCACAAATATAAAATTGTATTTAAATTCTGAAGTTTACCCATATGATAATTTAAATCTCAATTTTGATCAAAAGAATTTTGCAACACTTTATGAAATGTTTGCTAACTTCCAAGCGGTATATTATAACAGAGAGTTCATTCTAGTTTCTCTAACTCCAGAAGACTTTTCTAAACAAACCACATTATATGTAATTGACTGTAGCCGACAAATAGATACCCTTAAAGGTGGAGCTGTTGATGTCAGATTAGAATTCGAAACAAGCAAGAATATACCAGAAAAAACTACTGCATATTGTCTCATTCTTCATGATCGCCTTGTAAAATATAATCCTTTAACTAATGTTGTAAGAACAATGTAAAAATATTATGTAATATAAATAAAAAATATTATAAATTGTTTATTTAGAACCATTACAATTTTTTGTAACAGCGCAACTCTATATCTTAAACTAAAAGAGGGGAGAATCTTAAATAAATATCAAATACAGTCTATTAAATTAACAGTATGAACGTATCCATTTCTTATACTTGTACAAATTGTTTTAAAAACACTGAAAGTTTACTCTTTACTATTGTAACTTTACAGTGTGCAAGAAATACAACAAGAAGTTTCACTCAAAATATACCAAGAAGATCAAAATACAAATATTGTAGTATTTGTCTACAGTGCACATTGTGGTTATTAAACGAAGAATAAATAATAAAGAAAAATGTTTATAAACATTATTCTTAATTTATGTTCACTATGTATTGTTATTGGAAATGAAGTGTTTTTCTCCGAATACTCACCACATAATGGAAGCTTATATATAACACATGAATTGGCAAACCAAACTTCTTTACAAATCAGTTTTAGTAAACTGTTATCAAAGTATCCTGAATTTAAGCTATATTCTACAAGACAAGGAAACATAACAGAATTAAGAAATAAAACTAATAATTTTGCAACTGCAGTATCTGAATCATTAATTGAAAACGAGAACACAACCCTTAGTATGATGAAAACTGAAACAGAGTATCAGGCAACCATTAAACAGTTGGAAGAAACATATATGGCTACTTTAAATGAATTAATTGCTCTAAAAAAATCGCTAAATGAATCAAGAACAAATCTGCTTGAAGTTCGATCAGATTTGGCAGCATGCCTCTCACTCAGTGCAGGATTTAAGGCAGACAGTGATATATGGGCCTCCAAGTATGCAGAACTAAGATTTAGAGTTCCACCGTGTACAACAACCTCATCTAATGATTTTAGTAAAAATATATCTCATCATTATGTTGCTTTATTACAGTGGAACTATACAAGTTGTATACAAGAATTAAATAGATGTAATAAAAAAATCTTATTGAATTAGAAATATTTTAATAATAAATATTACATATTTACTTACATGTTTTTTTGTTATTTTTGCACCTTTTTACACTGAAACTCACTTGTTTTTCACTGCAAGTTCTGTACATTTTATAGGCAGTAAATTATTATTTCCTAGAGATTTTTTCAATTGTATCAACATCTTAGGTTTACAAAATTTTATCTAAGCACTAATTATAAATGAAAAAATCACATAATTTCGAAATGGAATTTCACATTGCAACATTTTATTAATGTAGAGATACACGCATATAAACTAAAAAGTCAGACGTTTGTAAATAAAATTTCACATGTTTGGTCTTCTTTCATAATAATTAATTAATGATTAAAATTTGCAGTGTTATCAATGCAGCGATAGACACTTGTAAATAATTAGATGTTTGTAAATAAAATTTCACATGTTTGGTCTTCTTTCATGATAATGAATTAATGATTCAATTTATCAAGCATTCCCGACCTTGTTATTGGAAATAATAATGCAGCTGTTTTTAATTGTTTAAATTATTTTTCGAATAAGGTATTTTTTAGCAAAATTTGTCAATATAAAAAGTTTAAGTTTTTTATTTATACATGTATTAGGTACACTAATTAATAATACGGTAACTATTAAAAAGAGAATAAGTGGCTCATTTTTCTTTATCATAATGAAATTTATTTTATTATAGAAAGGAAGCAAAAATTTTATTTTTTAGCAAAATTTGTCAATACAAAAAATTACGTTTTTTATATTTATACATATATTAGGTATATTAATTAATAAAACGGTAACTATGTATTAAACAAAGAGAGTAAGTTGCTCATATTTTTTTATCGTAATGAAATTTGTTGTGTTAGACAAAGACCACAAAAATATACATTCTACCGAAGAAGAAGAGATCAAAACTACTGATAAGCGATACGCTAGGTTAGCGCACCCCTCGTACAAGCCAGACAAGGACAGCCTTGGCTAAACAAGGATAGACAAACAGCTAGCGAAGAAGAAGAGATCAAAACTACTGATAAGCGATACGCTTTTCCCAGCAAACCCTTCTGGTTATTGGCGATCTCTTCACCATCTACATCTAGCCAAATTGTCACTTTTGTCAACTTTGTCACACCTAAGATGTCCTTTTGTCACCCTAACCATTGTTTGCGACAATTTTTTGGTGACGATGTGACAAACAACCCTCTGGACATTGATGATGTCTTCTGCAAGAACTGAGGACCCCCCTATTACGGTGGACAGTTTGAGGGACATGCCATCGAAGTGTCATATCATCCCGGTAGTTTAACTACTGCCATTAATCCCTTAAATAAATAAATAAATAAATAAATAAAGTTTTATTGCCCAACAGTAAAAACTATTAACAGGACAATATTAAAAAATCCTTAAAAAAAACATAAAGCAAAATGTACTAAAAAATAACAGAAAAAAAATAAACAAATACTCGATAACTGCGATATCAAAAATAAAGTTAAAAATTATAAACTAAATAAAGCGTTGGCCCTACTCAAAATAACAGACAAAGAGTCTACATGAATATCATATTCCCTACAAATGATTTTGAAGTTTTGTGTCATACAAAAAACAGGAGAGTTTATGCCTAAGTTAGTTTTGTAACGACTATGCCTAAAAACCACTGGATCTCTGAGAAAAACAGAAGGTACATTGAAATTAAGCTGTGATAACAAGTTCACTGCGTGTATTTTATTATGCAGAAGCTTGTATAGAAAAGTGAGCGAACATATTATTCGCCTGAGCTCCAAAATCTCCACATTAAATCTATTACAAATAAGTTGCTCATTAACTCCTCTATTGGGATAAACTGCATCAATTTTAAAACATAGATACTTAAGAAACTTTCGCTGTACACTTTCTAATGCTAACTTCTGATAATTGTAAAATGTTTTCCAGACGATCGAGGCATATTCTAGCCTGGAGAGTACGAAAGAATAATAAAGTACTTTCAGAGCATCTATACTATGAAACGATTTACAGTTTCTGACAATAAAGCCATACAATTTACTAGCTTCGGCAATTTTAAGGTTAATGTGTTCGTAAAAATTCAACCTAGTATCAAACCACACACCAAGATCCTTAATTAAAGTTGCGCGTGGAAGGGAATCATCTCTTATCATATAATTAAAATCTAGACAAGCTTTCCTTTTGGTAAAAGACATTATTTTGCACTTAGACACATTCAAATGTAGATTATTCTGCAAGCACCAGTCACTAACAACATTAAGATTCTCTTGTAGAAAATAGCAATCATCAATACCTGTAATCTCATCAAAGATTTTTAAATCGTCAGCATATAATAAATTGTTACATTAAGCCTACTTGTTAAGTCATTAATGAAAAGAAGAAACAGCAGAGGTCCCAGATTTGAACCCTGAGGAACCCCTGATGTAGCAACGTATTGGTTTGATTTAAATCCATTATAGAAAATAGATTGGATTCTGTTGTCAAAATAAGAATTTAAAAAAGTAATGAGTTGACTACCGAATCCAAATTTAGCCAATTTACCAAACAGAACACCGTGATCCAATTTATCAAAGGCCTTTGCAAAGTCGGTGTAAATAACATCCACTTGACTTTTATTATCTAGACATTCCGCCAGGTACTGAGTTATAATAGTGAGGTTGGTAACAGTCGATCTTTTCTTCAGAAATCCGTGCTGTGAATCAGAAATTTGATGACATATATAAGGATAAATGTGATCGTACAAAATCATCTGACAAACCTTGGAAAAGTTCGACAATATAGATATTGGCCTATCGTTCTCGATAGCAAATTTGTCTCCGGATTTAAATACCGGACATATTTTAACTGATTTCCAAGTAGAGGGAAAAGTTAAGGATCTTAATGATAGGTTGTATACGATACTGGGAGGAACATCCAGAACTCCAGCACAATATTTAATAAGAAAAGACGGAACACCGTCATATCCAGATGTAAACTTATTTTTCAGCTTCTTCATAGACTGAAACATAGTTAGCTCGGAAATAGTTGGTAATTCCAAATTTACGTTCGTGAATAGACTGGACTGCCCAAATGCCCTCTGAAAGAAATCAGCAAAAGCATTAACAATTTCCTGCTGATCCGTAAGATTCCCATTATTAAATGTGATGTTGCCAGGAATTCTGGATATACCCTTTTTATCACGTATAAACGACCAGAATTCTTTCGAGTCAACTCGTATCAAAGACTGGATACTTACAATATATTCCTTATATGCTGTGGTAATTTGTGTTTTCACCACTGCCCTTAAATGTTTGAATTCTTCGAAATGAGTAATATTATGAGACTTCTTAAATTTCTTATGCAACATAGCCTTTCTTTTAATATTTTTGATTATGTCAGAGGTATACCACTTAGGAAATATACGTTTGTGTGAATAAAACCGCGGAACATGCGCATCAAAGATATTATACAAAGTTGTATAAAAAGCCTCTAAGCAAGCATCTACGTTATTAAAAGATCTTAAGAAAGACCAATCTACACAAGAAAGAGAGTAATATAGCGAAGCAAAGTCTGCTTTCCTGAAGTTATATGAATTAGGACATGGATTAGACCTAAAGTTAAAATAAGGTTCTGGAGTCGAAAAGTTAATAACTAATGCTGGATGATAATTATCTTCGGGAACTAACGAATTACAATCACGTGAGACAGTGATATACATAAATTGGAGCAAACCAAATCCAATAACCTCATCATGGAATTTCTAACATCGTTAAACTGGTGTAAATTGTAGATTGCTAAAAAGTTATTCATAATTGAAGACTTTCTGTTATTTGGATCGTGATGTACAAAGGCAGGTATATTAAAATCACCTAAAATAATAACCTCATCCTTACACATAAAATCTAGTTGATCAAAAGATTCAAAGAATTGCTCAAAAGAATTCAGGTCAATATCAGGTGCAATATATACAACTACAACATATGATGATGTATGCCAAAAATTACATCTAACCACAAAAAGATCGATCTCAGGAAAGCTGGTATCCATATACGTACAGTTCACAACACTTGAGATAAATCTGCTATTCACTGCTAAAAGTATACCGCCGCCACTTACACGATCAACAATATCAAGCTTCTGATCTTTCCTGTACACATTGTACTGCGTCGAAACGAGTTCACTGTTGTTCATGCTTGAATTTAAGTTAGTTTCAGAAAGAGCAATCAAATCAAATTCGCAGTCCGAGACCGACGCGTAAATCCTATCAACTTTTGTTTTGAGGCCGCGAACATTCTGGTAGTAACCCACCAAGAATTGCGGACTGTTGGGCATCGTTAGTTTCCCACAATCTGAGGAACGCCCTTAATGTATTTAATTCGTAAATTGGTTTCCCCAGACTGTTCACGATCCTTCAGCTCATCCTTTAGTATACGAAAGGCATCCTGTTGTCGAGGTGTACGATCAAAGGTAATTGATATAGACTTGTTCCTATATTCTCTATTATTCCTTAGTCCTTGGACTTTCCGGATTAAACTGTGAACCGCATCTTCGCTATCTAATTTAACTCTCACAGGGCGACGTTTACGCTGATCAAATTGACCAAGCCTAACAGGCTTAATTTCTGAAAGTAAGTAATCGGGTGCAATCGCTTGAATAATACTATCAACAGCAGACTTATCAGCATTTAAGCGACCTTGCGAAGATTCCCGTTGATCTTGTTCTTCAGTTCCAAAAATGAACAACTCTCGAATGTTCCCTCTTTCTAGCATATTTTGTTGCTTTTCTCTAAAAGGGCTGGAAATATCGCTACTTTTTTCATTGTCAATTTTGTGTTGAGCAGGATGGTATTTGTCATCAATTTTACCTTTTAATAGCGTAAAATTAAACGTTATAACTCTACCTTCATCTTGGCCCTCGGATATGGCGAATGCGATAGACAACATCGTTAAACCTCTTATTAATTCGAAAACTGAACAGCTCAGTTATCTAATTTCAGATCATACAATAAAGATAGATGGGCAACTCAATATTATGAAATGTCTTCACATTTTGTCCTATGATAGGTTAAGCATCTGACAAACTTCTTCATGTACTAACATTTGACATTTGTAGTATTTTACAGAAACTATTAAAGTCACAATACTAAAAAGAAGGAATATGCAGAGTACTTATGCAGTATTCTGGTCCCAATAGAGGGCTCCACCATCGAAATAAATAAAACTAATATTGAAGTTATTTTTTTTTTGCAAAATGACACTACTTATTTATACATTAAATTGATTCATAGTTAAAACTAACAAAAACAGTATAAATAGTAACATTATATATAAAGTCAGGGATGTCTTGGTTGAAGCAAATATATTTAGTAATCAAGAATTCATTTTATGAAAAAAAAGTTTTGGTTGTGTTTTTGATAAATTTATGCATATAGGGTGGTCCAAAAATAGGGTATTATTGTCTTCTAAACGTTGTTTGTGGCATATTCTTGATTACTTTTATGTTTTTTTTGGGCAATAACACCACAATAGAAATAAAACGACGTATATTGAAGGAAAACCAAACGTTTCAAAGTCTATTCTGACTTCGTTCTCAATGACTTTATATTTATTCATGTAAATTGCAAAACGAAAATTATTATGACATTTAAATTGACATTATTATTATCAAATTCAATTTTCAAACAGAAACGAAAAAATATCATCAAATACAAGTATATGATCAACTTAGAGCCAAAATGCAATAAATCCACTCACAAACGATAACTGCAGAATTTGAAGTTTGACTTGCACATTGGAAGAGAATTTTTAATATTTTTAATATTTTGCATATTTACTTTGGTTTGCTAATCTCTGCTTTTGTTATAAATCATTCCTTTTCAGAATTACAGAAATTTTATGTAAAGAAATTTTATTACTACTTCAACCATTGTAATTTCTTACTAATTGTTAGTTTATATATAGAATATGGTATATGAAACAAATCTAGAATTTGAGACAACTGCATACTGAAATACAACATGGGTATTCTGATTTGAAAAACTGAAGTTGTTGGTTTAAATTATTCTTGGCACAAATTTATCATCTGAATAAATCATAACCCATATTTGCATCCTTCCCCAGTATGGGACTAACAAGCAGCTTTATGTTCACCATTTTCAGTGTAATTGTTTTTTTTGAGTAAATCATTTCTCACACCTTTGAACAAATGAGTACAATCAAAAAAAAAAAAAATAAATTCCCTTCTATCAATGAAATAACAAAGAAATGTATTTTCAATATTATCTCTTATGCAACAAGTGTTTATATTTCTTACAAGATATTTTACTGCAGAACTGCTTGTTGGTCCTTGGTCTGTACATTGGCCATTAAATCCAAACCAAGAGAATGCTCCCTAAGAAACCCTGTACAATTGTTTCTTTTAAAAATCTTAATAAATATTCTGTGCGAGTACTATTTTCACAAAAAATAACAAATTGACTGTTTCAATTTCTTATAAATACCTGGAAACTTAAAAACTAATGCTCGGTCTGCAAAGTACATGCATCACCACTACAAAAATCTACAATTTCTACTACATGAATTTTGGAAAAATTATTCATCTATTGAACAAAGTCTTCATTTTGTCTTTACATTTTGAATTCACATTTCACTTAAATGATATATAGAATACATATATAGATATGCTATTAATATTTTTAAAATACTTTTATTCGTATTTCTTCTGGTGTAATAGCAACAAAGTATGTTTGGTGTACATTTCAGTAGCTCTTCCACTTCAATAGTTGTATTCTAAAATTCTGGCTATTTGTAACTAACAACTTCTTTCTTACCACCCTTTGTTGGCAAGCTGTAAAATACAACAAAATGTTATAAATTATTCAACATGGACTAAAAAATGCTTACACTTGTGTACTTGCTTCTGTAACTCAGCTGCAGGTTCCAACTTAAGACAATACAAACGAACATCTTCAAATTACATACTACTGCTATATATTCCTGTTCAGGCACTTTTACTGAAACTGCAGGGTTGACATTTCATTGTTTTGAGATATTCCTATTATTTTCCTGATTGTCAGCAGCTTTTAAAAAAATAGCATGTACCTGTATTCATTGGTTTACCATATGGGGGTAGTAATTAGGAGATTGTCGTTTTCCTGCAGGGTATTCAAAATAGTCTCACTTCTCTCATAACCTCAAATTAAACAATAAATAAAATACAAGTAACAGTATGAAAAAAAAAACCAAAAACATACCTGGTAAATTCAACGTTGGCCAGGCATCTTTCAATATTTTGACCTTATCCCCAATGCAATACTCCTCTAAATGTGTTTGAAAAACGATCTTATTTCGAATGTCTAGATTAAATAGTTTTGCCTTATTTATTCTTTGAAGCCATATTTCCTGCCACTTTTTGGTGTTTTTAAAATAATGGCTAAAAAACTAATTAATAAATTATGTTTTGAATACCACCATTTAGTTTATAGCTTCTGGCTATGTACAGTACCTTAAACAATGTATGAATACTGTAAAAATGAGATTTGATACAAAATTCTAACACAAATTAAAGAAAAATTAAGAAGCAATTTAGGGACGAATACTCATTAGTGTTTATATTTACTCCTTGTTTAAAGTTGCAAAATCAGGGTTTTTTGGCCAAATTTAAATTATAAGTGGTGTGCACAAGTTTATTAAGGCACTAGAGAATCCATGTGAGTTATATCCTGTATCAACGATTACTTATTTAGTTAGTTTCGCTTTTTTCAATTTAGTGTCATCATCTACCTCTATATTGGCATATGATATTTTCGCCTTTTTTATACTTTTGGCATTGGCGTAGCATTTTAGATTGGTTTTATAGTACCAATTGTCTTATTATTGAGTAAAGAAATTTGAAGTACAAATAAAGAGAACGAATTAGAGATGCCCTCTACTACACAATGTGCTTGCTGCAATAAATACTTTAAAAATAGCCTCATGATAGGCTGCTGCGTTTGCAATAAATCATATAAGCACTCAGGTGTGGACATCGCCCTAGAGGAAGTGAAAGTCATTAATGATAAAACTGATAAAGGTTTAGAGTGGTCATGTTCCAAGTGTAGAGAATTCGGTAACGAGTTAAAAGGATTGAAGGCCCTCATTTTGCACTTGCAGAATGACATTCAGCAACTGAAAACTAGCCATGGTTCATCTGCCGTGGAACCCGTTCCGTTCGAACGAATTATTGAGGAAATTAACCAGAGAAATAAGCGAAAGTGCAACATAATCATTTTTGGAACTGAAGAACAAGATCAACGGGAATCTTCGCAAGGTCGCTTAAATGCTGATAAGTCTGCTGTTGATAGTATTATTCAAGCGATTGCACCCGATTACTTACTTTCAGAAATTAACCCTGTTAGGCTTGGTCAATTTGATCAGCGTAAACGTCGCCCTGTGAGAGTTAAATTAGATAGCGAAGATGCGGTTCACAGTTTAATCCGGAAAGTCCAAGGACTAAGGAATAATAGAGAATATAGGAACAAGTCTATATCAATTACCTTTGATCGTACACCTCGACAACAGGATGCCTTTAGAATACGAAACACTAATGAGTATTCGTCCCTTAATTGCTTCTTAATTTTTCTTTAATTTGTGTTAGAATTTTGTATCAAATCTCAGTTTTACAGTATTCATACATTGTTTAAGGTACTGTACATAGCCAGAAGCTATAAACTAAATGGTGGTATTCAAAACATAATTTATTAATTAGTTTTTTAGCCATTATTTTAAAAACACCAAAAAGTGGCAGGAAATATGGCTTCAAAGAATAAATAAGGCAAAACTATTTAATCTAGACATTCGAAATAAGATCGTTTATCAAACACATTTAGAGGAGTATTGCATTGGGGATAAGGTCAAAATATTGAAAGATGCCTGGCCAACGTTGAATTTACCAGGTATGTTTTTGGTTTTTTTTTCATACTGTTACTTGTATTTTATTTATTGTTTAATTTGAGGTTATGAGAGAAGTGCAGAAGACTATTTTGAATACCCTGCAGGAAAACGACAATCTCCTAATTACTACCCCCATATGGTAAACCAATGAATACAGGTACATGCTATTTTTTTAGAAGCTGCTGACAATCAGGAAAATAATAGGAATATCTCAAAACAATGAAATGTCAACCCTGCAGTTTCAGTAAAAGTGCCTGAACAGGAATATATAGCAGTAGTATGTAATTTGAAGATGTTCGTTTGTATTGTCTTAAGTTGGAACCTGCAGCTGAGTTACAGAAGCAAGTACACAAGTGTAAGCATTTTTTAGTCCATGTTGAATAATTTATAACATTTTGTTGTATTTTACAGCTTGCCAACAAAGGGTGGTAAGAAAGAAGTTGTTAGTTACAAATAGCCAGAATTTTAGAATACAACTATTGAAGTGGAAGAGCTACTGAAATGTACACCAAACATACTTTGTTGCTATTACACCAGAAGAAATACGAATAAAAGTATTTTAAAAATATTAATAGCATATCTATATATGTATTCTATATATCATTTAAGTGAAATGTGAATTCAAAATGTAAAGACAAAATGAAGACTTTGTTCAATAGATGAATAATTTTTCCAAAATTCATGTAGTAGAAATTGTAGATTTTTGTAGTGGTGATGCATGTACTTTGCAGACCGAGCATTAGTTTTTAAGTTTCCAGGTATTTATAAGAAATTGAAACAGTCAATTTGTTATTTTTTGTGAAAATAGTACTCGCACAGAATATTTATTAAGATTTTTAAAAGAAACAATTGTACAGGATTTCTTAGGGAGCATTCTCTTGGTTTGGATTTAATGGCCAATGTACAGACCAAGGACCAACAAGCAGTTCTGCAGTAAAATATCTTGTAAGAAATATAAACACTTGTTGCATAAGAGATAATATTGAAAATACATTTCTTTGTTATTTCATTGATAGAAGGGAATTTATTTATTTTTTTTTTGATTGTACTCATTTGTTCAAAGGTGTGAGAAATGATTTACTCAAAAAAACAATTACACTGAAAATGGTGAACATAAAGCTGCTTGTTAGTTCCATACTGGGGAAGGATGCAAATATGGGTTATGATTTATTCAGATGATAAATTTGTGCCAAGAATAATTTAAACCAACAACTTCAGTTTTTCAAATCGGAATACCCATGTTGTATTTCAGTATGCAGTTGTCTCAAATTCTAGATTTGTTTCATATACCATATTCTATATATAAACTAACAATTAGTAAGAAATTACAATGGTTGAAGTAGTAATAAAATTTCTTTACATAAAATTTCTGTAATTCTGAAAAGGAATGATTTATAACAAAAGCAGAGATTAGCAAACCAAAGTAAATATGCAAAATATTAAAAATATTAAAAATTCTCTTCCAATGTGCAAGTCAAACTTCAAATTCTGCAGTTATCGTTTGTGAGTGGATTTATTGCATTTTGGCTCTAAGTTGATCATATACTTGTATTTGATGATATTTTTTCGTTTCTGTTTGAAAATTGAATTTGATAATAATAATGTCAATTTAAATGTCATAATAATTTTCGTTTTGCAATTTACATGAATAAATATAAAGTCATTGAGAACGAAGTCAGAATAGACTTTGAAACGTTTGGTTTTCCTTCAATATACGTCGTTTTATTTCTATTGTGGTGTTATTGCCCAAAAAAAACATAAAAGTAATCAAGAATATGCCACAAACAACGTTTAGAAGACAATAATACCCTATTTTTGGACCACCCTATATGCATAAATTTATCAAAAACACAACCAAAACTTTTTTTTCATAAAATGAATTCTTGATTATTAAATATATTTGCTTCAACCAACACATCCCTGACTTTATATATAATGTTACTATTTATACTGTTTTTGTTAGTTTTAACTATGAATCAATTTAATGTATAAATAAGTAGTGTCATTTTGCAAAAAAAAAAATAACTTCAATATTAGTTTCATTTATTTCGATGGTGGAGCCCTCTATTGGGACCAGAATACTGCATAAGTACTCTGCATATTCCTTCTTTTTAGTATTGTGACTTTAATAGTTTCTGTAAAATACTACAAATGTCAAATGTTAGTACATGAAGAAGTTTGTCAGATGCTTAACCTATCATAGGACAAAATGTGAAGACATTTCATAATATTGAGTTGCCCATCTATCTTTATTGTATGATCTGCAATTAGATAACTGAGCTGTTCAGTTTTCGAATTAATAAGAGGTTTAACGATGTTGTCTATCGCATTCGCCATATCCGAGGGCCAAGATGAAGGTAGAGTTATAACGTTTAATTTTACGCTATTAAAAGGTAAAATTGATGACAAATACCATCCTGCTCAACACAAAATTGACAATGAAAAAAGTAGCGATATTTCCAGCCCTTTTAGAGAAAAGCAACAAAATATGCTAGAAAGAGGGAACATTCGAGAGTTGTACCAGGAGGTTGTAGCGTTAATAGGCAAAGAAGGTTGATCTCGAACGTTATATTTGAATGCCTTATCAATAAATATTTCTAGAAGAATTCATGCAACGCATACTGGTTATAATTTTTTTCTACACCTTATACATGGACAAGGTAATCTGAGTTTTAGCGAATATAACAATATATAATATTTATTAACGTTTTCCAAATATGCAATAAAATTAAATGAGATGATTTGTTTAACACTCCAACATAATTTACTGAAATGTCGGTAGTAGAAGTCTATGCATATGAATTATATAAAAGTTTTCGAAACCATATGCATTGAAATAAAATTTGATTGCATCAAAAATTCCACAAAGAAAAAATAAGTGGAGTTTGCCACTTACAAACTACGTCAAGTTTCCATGATGTTTCCATAAAAAGACCTGCGACTTTTGGATTCTCTGCTCTACATATTATGGATTTTCCATCGTCATCCGTAGTTGGAACGAAGCTCAACTCACTTATGGTTACATTTTCTCGCGTTTCTCCCTGAAAATAAATGAGGAATTATAGACCAATTAATTTAAATTTTAAAGTAGATAATGATATTTGAATACCCTCATTCGCCTTACGAAAAGTTAACTTTCGTACTTAAATTTTTCAGAGTTTGGGCTTACTAAGTTTTAAATTGAAGAAGTGTTATAAGTGATGCTAAATAATAAGGAATACATTTGATTTATAAATGGAAGATAATCTATGATATTAAATGGCTATAAATTATTTTAAATTTACCTTTGTTTCGAATATTTAATTAATTTTACTTTCTTTATTTCACTAAGAAAAACAATCATATACCTAAATGTAATGAGTGCCAGAGGGCGCTAATATGGCAGTGTATTATAAAACGTTGCGGGTTACTTAAGATTTGAAAACAGTACAGTATTTGCCATATGTTAAATTCAATAAAACTTGCAGGGCCAGCGATATTTACTTGTTCTAGGCATCCAGTAATAAATAACTTTATCCATATAGTACATAATGAGTTGATCACAGCCATTATGAATTCACATTGCTCCGCGTTTGATTAACAGAACATCTCTTAAAATATTTGCCAATACATATTCGAAATAGTTGCAATTAATTTAGCCATTTTTATTTTTGGGGAAATGAAAACGTCAAATTACTTATTAGTAACTATGCATCTCTCCATTGGCAAATTTGGACATGGTCTTCGGAGTCGCAATCGCAATTAATATGCGTGGTACTGATACTAATGTTTAAGTCTGTTAACAGTGGTTAGGTATTCCTATACAGCCTTATCCTATGCGAGCAAATGTGTTCAACATTTAGCCTTTAAAATATACTACGTGAACATTTATGAGTACTCAGTAATTAGGATAACCAAATAGTATGCTGGAGTATAATGCTGATAGGGCATAATGAGTATTCACTTCATCACGATAAGTCCAAACATTAAGCAAAAAACTCGTCCAACGAAAACAAAGGGAAACATTAATATGAATACTAGAAAAATTAAACAGTAAAACTTCAGTAGTAACAATAACAGTATGCCCGACTAATGCTATCTATCTCTCTCCAACGCATATTGAAATGCGTCGCTATCTTTCTCAATACAACTCATAACGAATAGCATTCAGTTTCTTCTAGAGTATAGCCAAATGTATTTAACCACAGACCTATCGTAGGTCTATGTAATTAATGAATCGCCAGGTTAGAATCTTATATTGTTTTACAATATATAATAGTCGAAATTAGGCAATAAATCGTAAATCGGAGAAAATCTTTCATTCCGTAGGTGCAAGAACTCGATAACTTTTGGGTTCCATAGGGTATGTTTTGATTTTAAGGCCTTTTCGCGCTCTGGATTATGTTCTTTATAGGTCTTGATTTCGGGTCTTCTATATTCATCAATACTTTCGTCTTCTCAAAATGATTTGCAGAAAACTATCTGATGTATACCAGGTGCCCCAGATAAAAGTAACTACATGTATATTTTCGAAACGACAAGAGATACAGGGTCGCCTAAATGAAAAAAAAGTTGCGGTATTCCCAGATTAATCAGGTACTGTATCGAAATTAAAAATATCTACAGTGGTTTTCAAAATATCGAGAAAAAAACAAAAAAATTACAATATATTCGCCATCTTCTAAACAAATTTAATTACATTTGTTAGTATTGTGTTTGCGGCTACGACCAGTGT
Source organism: Octodonta nipae (assembly GCA_034190945.1). Classification (NCBI taxonomy): domain Eukaryota; kingdom Metazoa; phylum Arthropoda; class Insecta; order Coleoptera; family Chrysomelidae; genus Octodonta; species Octodonta nipae. The sequence continues at coordinate 62,347,712 of CM067219.1, forward strand.
TGGGCATTAATCAATTAAATTTTCAATTAACTAATTAATCAATTGAAAAATTAATTGCGATTAATTCAATTGCAATTAAAATTAATTGCGATTAATTTAATCGTTATTGAATTGTTAACTGCATGTTGAAATTAATTTATTTGAATTAATCTACATTAGTTGGGTTTTGCAATTGCAAAAGTAACTTTGTCAATTGTTCAAATAAACAATTAAAACTAACAATTATTTCGCTTTGATACAGAAGGAAATTTTCTTTTTAAGCGATTTCAAAAAAGGAGGATGTTTCAAGAGTAATATTCTTAATTTATCTGCATATATAGTTATTCCCCATAAATAAAATCGGCATAGTCTGACCTAAAAATAAAAATAAATTATTACACTTATAACAATAATTGTATACGAGGTTTGTTAAAAAAGATTAATTTTCCTTAATAAAGAAGTAGAACCTACCATTGCTTTTGGCAACATCGAAACTGGTTATAAATTAAAATAAAATTTTTGAAACAAAAAAGTGGCATGTTGGCGATTTTTGCATGGGTAAAACTTAAAAATTCGCATGTTAATTTGAGGCACACTTTGGAAGTGATTTCTGTGTGTAATTATCATTTCGTGGCAATACATATCGTTCTTGTTATACAATATGATTTAAGAAATGTAGCCATTAAACAGTTACATATGGATATACAAATTGGTTAAAATATAAGCCGTCCCAGAATTATTATTATACAGGATGGTTCAAAATATGTTAGAAATTAAATGTTTCATTGGGTTGCCCAAAAGCAGTTGCATACACAAGGTGGTTAAAAAATTGAGTGGAGTGAAGTGAAGTGAAAGTTATATAGGGTGGTCAAAAAACAAATAAAAAATAATTATATAGGGCAACCCATGAGCAGTTGAATACTTATGATAGTTGGAAGATAGGACGGAACAGAACAATTGTTATACAGGCAGTTTAAAAATTTTATGAAATAATGTAGTGACATTTACAGGGTGTTTGAAATATAGGGTAAAGTGAAATTAATCTTATACAGTGTGATTAAAAATATGTTGAATTGGGTGGTCATTAGCAGATGTATATACATGGTGGTTCACATATATTCTATTATATTAATTATACAGTGATTTAAAAAAATGTTAGGGCAACAATGCTATATTTGGTAGCCTATAAGGAATTGCATATATAGGATGCTTGTAACATAGGGTGGAGAGGAATTGTAGTTGTACAGGGTGGTGAAAGAAATGTTTAAACAAGAAATAATTTAATGGGTAGCCCGCAAGCGTGTATTTATGATGGTTGAAATATAGTGTGGAATAGAATTATATCTAAAGAAGGTGTTTAAAAAAATTACAAAAAAAGAGTTTTGTTATAGTTGTAGTGAATTGGATTAAATGGACTGTAGTTTTGAGATGGTCTGTTTTTATAAAAAACTCAATTGCCCTTAATAAGAAAACTCTTACCTTGTCTACGAGTTAGATCTAGTAAAAGCCTTGGGAAATCTGCCATCTATGTATTTGTCTGCATTTGGCGCGCGTCTCCGGCTTTAACCCTTGGTTTTTAGGTACACCTTAAGTTTTTATTGTTGGGCAATGCACACTCACGAGGGGGTTTACAATAAGTGAGTAATAGCTGCACACACACTTTGGGGTTGCACTAGCGAGCACATAGGGAAAGGTTTTTCCTTGAGAGTTTCTAGCGAGGTCCGTACTGGACGAGAGGCAAACAGCGAGTCTTCTCCGCGATTGCGCAGTTTTTTCCAAGCAATTGAGAATATACATATGTAAATATAAACGCTGTCTCTTTTAAACCCAAAAAAGACAGAGTGTTCTGAACATACCAGCCACCAAAATGGTACATTTTCAATACACGAGTGAGAGATAAAAATAAAAAAAATTCTTTTGAGAAAGAAAAATTAGGGAAAGTTAGGAAACATAAGGAGTTGGTTATGAGTCAGATGGTAGAAGACACACCTTAGAGACAGGACGCTTAAATTCTACACAAATAATAACTTAAACTGCTGAACTAAGAGAATCAAATTAAAAAAACAACAAATATTGAAAATTAATACGAGTTAATTAATTGAGATCAGCATTTATGAACTCCACTGTACACTAACATTACAATTACTACACGATTTAAAGAGAAAAATATCAATTACTATAAAATAATATTCACCAAAATTAATAAACTACACGTTTATAGAGACAAACTGTATATCTGTATCATAAATACGATGCGAATGAGTGGCAAATTCCTTAAACGACAAAAAATATCCGGTAAACATCCACAAACTGAATGTGTTTTTATTATTGAAATAAACAAAACAGGGATCGATATATCAATTAAACTAGTGCAATGTTAAGAGGTTACAATTATTATTTTATAATTGGGAGAAATGTATTTAATAAATACTTGAGGTTAATGAGAAATTAATATATGAGTATTAACGAAAACGCAAAATAGAGTAAATTAAATTAAAATTTTAGAAAGAAATTTCATTATAAATTCTTCCTCTTCTTTGTGAGTGACGCTTGCGCGTTGATATTTGTAGACATGCGTATTATATGACCCTAAGGTGTGTGGAAATAATACGCGGGAAATAAATAGAATGGCTAAATATGAATGCAATTTTATTTTTTGAGAATTAAAAATATGAACCAATCTGATAGCGATTAATCAAAATATATCAACCTGGCTCGATTGGGCCAAAAAATGTAGTGAATTGGATTAAATGGACTCAATTGCCCTTCATAAGAAAACTCTTATCTTGTCTACGAGCTAGATCTAGTAAAAGCCTTGGGAAATCTGCCAACCATGTATTTGCCTGCATTTGGCGCGCTTAGCCGGCCTTAACCCTGGGTTTTTAGGCACAACTTAAGTTTATATTGTTGGGTTTTACAATAAGTGAGTAATAGCTGCACTCGCACTTTGGGGTTGCACTAGCGAGCACATTGGGAAATGTTTTCCTTGAGATTTTCTAGAGAGGTCTGTACTGGACGAGAGGCAAACAGCAAGTCTTCTCCGCGATTACGCTTAAGGCCCAGAGCTATTGCCAAGCAATTGAGAATGTACATATGTAAATATAAAGATTGTCTCTTTTAAACCCAAAAAAGACAGAGTGTTCCGAACAATAGTGATACAAGGTGGTTCAAAATGTTTAGGAAAAAAGTTGTAATAAATAATCCATAACCACATACAAGGAGCGCGAAATATATTATGAAGTTCAATTATTATAAAGAGTGTCCGAATAATTGTTAGAGAATTGAACTTTAACTAATTTATTTCGTCTTGTGAAAAATTTGTTCACATGGCAAATGTTCGATTATTTGGATATATTTCCCCACATTTTTCACGAAACCTTGAATTTACTAGTGAATTTCTCTAGCCCATTTAATAACAAATATCCTAAAATAAATTCGTCACATCTCACTTTTTATAACTGTATACGAGGTTCGTCAAAACATGAATTTTTCATAATAGTAAAGTACCCTTCTCTTATTTTGTCTGTTCATTGGGTTTTCTCTCCTCCAAATTTTTTCCTGCAACAGATAAGTATTTAAAAATTGTATATGTAGAACAAAGTGTATGTAGTAAGGCAATTTCGTAAAATTGCCCGGATTACTGGCTGTCTGTACAGAGATTCTTCCTCGCAGTTATTCTGAGAGAAAGACATGTCTACAAAATGATCAACCAGTATTCCTGTATATAAGTAATGTATTGTATATTGTGTAATACTTATCTGTGTATGGAGACGTTTCAACTCCGAGTTGTCAATCGTTTAGTGTTGTTTTCGAGGTTTTTTCTAAAAAAATTTCGCTTTGATCTTGAATTTGTTGTTTGTCAAAAAATTTGACACTGACAATTTGTCGTTTGGCAATCACTTGACGCTAAGGTTACCGTTTTTTTGTTCTGTTAGCAATAAATTCTTCCAGTCCAAATGAAGGTCGGCTGAAGGTGCTCCGATTTCAGTGTTGTTTATCATCATACAGCTGGCTTCTTTAAGTTTTCTCTTTTTTTAAATTTTCTTCTTTCAACAAAATCTTTGTTTTATCCCAGTCTATCCTATGGCTGCCGGTGCTCGTTAATACATGATTGGCCAAATTTGATTTGTCCACATGTCTTCTGGAAATGTTATATTGATGTTCTTTTTTCCTTAATTCTAAAGGTCTTGAAGTTTCACCGGTATAAGAAGTGATCGTCAAACGATAAATTGTCAGTGTCAAATTTTTTGACAAACAACAAATTCAAGATCAAAGCGAAATTTTTTTAGAAAAAACCTCGAAAACAATACTAAACGATTGACAACGACTCTAGACTCGGAGTTGAAACGTCTCCATACACAGATAAGTATTACACAATATACAATACATTACTTTTATATAGGAATACTGGTTGATCATTTTGTAGACATCTCTTTCTCTCAGAATAACTGTGAGGAAGAATCTCTCTACAGACAGCCAGTAATCCGGACAATTTTACGAAATTGCCTTACTACACTTTGTTCTACATATACAATTTTTAAATACTTATCTGTTGCAGGAAACCCAATGAACAGACAAAATAATTCAAGACCTCCTCAACAATCTTTTCGAAATTACTTACTCTTCTCTTGTCAATATAGAACATTGTTATATTGGTCAAAGTTGAAACAAAGTTGAAATGGCTGTTATGCCATTATATCACTAAAAATTCTAAAATAAATTTAAAAAAATATTAAAAATCATAAAAATGTGAATACATATATCTAAATATTCAAACATTTGCTATGTAAACCATTTGTCCCAAGACGAAATGAATCATTTTAATTTCGGTTCTATAACATTTACTGAACACTCTTTGAATAATTTTACTTTATATTTCAACCAAACTGTAAGAGCAACTACCTATATGGACCACCCATTATAACTTTTTTTATTTGGATCACCCTGTATAACCACAAATCCACTCAACTCCATATTTTAATCATCCTGCATGTGTGACTGCTTATGAACCAACCTATAAACACTTTTTGTTTCTAAATTTTATCAACCACCCCCTGGAACTATTATCTTAGTCCGTCTGATATTCCAACCTAACATATATTTGCAACTCTTTGTGGGCTATCCTACAAAACATTATTTTTCTAAGATTTTTTAACCACCATGTATTAGTATAATTCCACTCCCCCCTATAAACCAACCATCTTATATATACAACTGTTTATGGGTTACCAAATATAAAATTTTGTTCATTTTTGGAATCAGTCTGTATAATATTTCTACCCCTCTATATATTTGAACCACCCTGTACATGTGTCGGCTTATGGCTATCCAATCCATTTTTTATATAGCCTACCTATAATTCCACTACACTATATTTTAACAAAACAAAACATTTAGTATCCGACAAATTTTGAATCACAGCGCCTTATATTTTAACAAATTTAAGTATATATGCATATACAACTGCTTCTGGGTTACATTTTGAATCATCCTGTACAACTGCAAAATACTTGTTGTTTCTACACATAAGTGTGCCACTGAACTTTTTTAATATTTCATTTCTTTCAATAATACGATTATTCCCAAAGACATCGAAATCTTCTAATTCATAAATTACGTCAAAAGATTAATTTAATTAATTGTTAGTCGCAGTTTTCACAATTACAATTATTTAATTGTTAATTGTAATAGGCATGATTAACAATTAAGTAATTGTTAATTTTTAACAATTTAATTTTGCCCAACACTGGCTACGACCAATCGATTAACGTTAACGATTTTTGTCTAGGCCATCTAGATTTTTTGCAACTACAACTAACTTTGGTATTTCTTATGGCCGCCATATTGAATTTATGCGTCATCAAATAACACATAATAAATAAATTAAATAAAAACAACAACCGACTTCAAAAGAAAATTAACTAAAAAGCATGAAATAATTTATGCTACAATAATTAAATACTTTATATGAAGTCGGTTAAACTACAGCATATAATATAATATCTATGCACACTTCATTTGAACCATCCTTCATTTGCAACCCTACTGTGTAAAGATAATTTGACTTTGCCCCATATTTCGGGTACTCCATATATGCAACTGCTCGTGCACTACCCTATATAACAAACTATAAGCTTTGCAACAAAAAAAAATATGAAGAATATTTTTTTCTCTAAATAATATTCATAAGACGGTTTCCGTTTGAGTTCAACTTATGAAGACACACTTATAGAAACCAACTGAGAACCTCCCCCTTGAAATTGATTAACTGACGTTTATTGGGACTTATTTCCAATCAACTTTTAATTTACATTTTAACAGAAATGAAGCTACTTTAATTAGTAATCAAGTTAAAAAAGTGACGTGGAATGATTACTGTTTACGTTTTAGATCATGTAAATCTGTTTGTAAAGAATAACTTTTTTCTCTTAAAATTATTAATTAAATAAAAATAAATCGTTTGATTTATGTACACACTGTATATACATATTAACTGACATTTATTTTGATTAATTCATCTTATTCACAATTTACTCCAAGTTCCAAACAGTTAATACCCGCAACGCCATCAAAGCTTATAATACCGGCGAATTCACTAAAGCATAGATTATAATAAGATTAGAAATAGGTAAAAAGTTTTTCCCCATTCTCTAAGAAACGATAAAAGCTATGTTATTGAAAGAAGAAAATACCTGAACACTTTGAGATATCCTGGAACTAATCCAATTTCTTCTCAATTTATTCCACGTTCCGAAAAAAAATTGACAAATTTTAATAAAACTGGCGACTCCACCAAGACATAGAATATATGAGAATAGGTAAAAATAGTTTTTCCTCATTTTCTAAGAAACGGTACAATGTTATGTTAATGAAAAAAATTGGGGACCACTTCGCGATCCCCCTAAACAGGATCCAGTAAAACGGTCGAAATTCCTTGAGCCGTTTCGAGTAATCGGTGAAGAAAAAAGCAAAAAAAAGCAAAAAAAAATAGTAGATACACACGAATTGAGCACCTCCTTCTTTTTGAAGTCGGGTAAAAATAGGTGTTGAATTACTATTGAACTCTGCACTTATAAACGCGATTATACTTTATAATTCAATAAATAATAAAAAACTATTAGTAGTCTAGTTCAGAAAGGCAATCGTTGACTATTTATGTTGCAACAAAACAGAGCAAACTGCAACAGCTTCTATTTCAAGGCCTATGAAGCATGAACTGAAAAGCGAGGAAAGACCAGCTAGTACGGTGACAAAAAATATTGCCAAATTTGCTATAAAGACAATGCAACTACCCATGACAGAACTTATCTTAAAATAAAACAAAAAAATAAGCAACTTATTGCTCTAGATGTCTGTCTCAGCCACACTACTGCTTGACATATTTCAATAAGAAACATCGTTATTGATTAAATAATTTATTTAATTCAATTTTTATGTTTCTAGATTACATAATTTTTATTTCAGAATGTTTTAAAATCAGTAATAAAATTTACTTTGTTTATTGCATATTTCTTTGTACACACTGATTTTAAAAAAATCCGGTCACTTCAAATGATGTAATACACTTAATTTGTGACCGTAAGTGGGGAGAAACCTCTTAAAAGATCGGAATATTTGCCGGTACAACTACCACCCGTGATCGCCATGGTGGTAAATGTGTTAAAAAGTGTTAAATTCCCTGCGATTTGTAAATCTGTATCTATGAGCGGAAATTGACGATTTTCTTCACATTCTTCTATGAACCAATTGAAAAAAAATCTATTATAAGTCCCAACGTGAAGCCTTTGACTAATATGTTCTGCAAATGGATGAGACTTGGAGTTTTTGCGAATTCTCTGAACAGTCAATTTAGGCACTTCAATATTATTTTCCATTTGACGAAGGGAGGTACGAGGATTGTCGGTAAAACTTTGTAAAATAAGATTTTCAAGAGTTTCATTACACACTCTATTTTGTTTAGGTTTTTTAAAGCAACCATATTCATGTATATTAATTCTACGCATTCTGAAGATCGACAAACCTGGTTGCTATCTTTTGGGATATCGCTGAAAGTACACATCTTGACCACCTTCAGCGTCTGGAATACCTTAGCATATTTAATTTAATTGAAAAAAAATTCTTAATAACTAGGTAATTTTAAAAAATCTAATTTATTTTGAAAAATGTTAAAGTCTTAACAGATAGAACTAATTATATAATATAGTGTGGACAGAAAGATAAATAGCTAAAACAACAAATACGGCATTTTGTTTCGCAGACAACTAACTGAAAATACACTGTTTTTTTTTAATAATTTACTTTTTTTGTGATCCAAATATAGACCTGTTATTAATGGTTAAACAGCTCTTTTTACGTGACATAAATCCAATATGACAGCCATAAGAAATAACAAAGTTGGCTATGGTTGCAAATCTGCCAAAAATAGAGTTCTACAAATTTATTAAATTTTTCTGATCCTACGGTTAGGTAAACTCCTAGTCTTCAAAACGGGAGTATATAAATTAATTTTCATGCAATAACGGCTAATCTACAGGACTTCGAATGACAAGTGACATTTTGCAGTTTTACACTCTTTTCTGCTAAATGCAAATGGCTTGAAAACGGGCTATTCTGAATTTTCGAAAATTCTGAAAGTATCACACGATTAAGCTTGAAAAGTATTTATTTTTATGTTTTTTATGAGTTAGATTTATTTCAAAAATGACAAAGTTATTCGAATCCAAATTTTTGATAATTTCCAAAAATCACAACCCTCTGGTTGACCAAGAGCAGAAAAATCTATTTTATTTAAATTTTTATGACTTTAATTTTAATGTATTTACATTACATTTTTTTACATATCAATAATTATATTTGAATTTAGTTGATAAATTCTCACCATAGAAATCATCATGTTTTTACGTTTTTTTACCATTTCAAAGAGACGTCCTCTATGACTCCTAATTTTAACGGCAGCCTCCAAAATATAAAATAGACTATATCAGTATAGAATGTCATAGTACAATGAAAACTCTTTAAGTAGAACGTTTTCAAACGCATTTAGGTGTATTGGAATTATTAAGATATTTTAAAAAACTAAGTATCAAATTTGTGAAGACTCATTTTAGCCAAATTCATAGTCTATTCATAAAGCTAAATTGCGGTATAAACAATATTATAGACTGTTTAGCCAAATTCATAATCTATTCATAAAAAGTATGATATTTAATTCTTTGAGATGTTCTAACATTGATAAATTCTTCTTCGTGTTTCTATCTTGGCCTTCGCGAACGCATTTAGCCAACTACAAGTTAGAGAAGGTGCATAATAAAATGCAGATAAACTAGTCCCCCTCTAAATAAACTTTTCCAACAATTAAAAATTCATTATCTCTAATCTTAAGGGACACCCACCTTGAACTTCCAGATATGCTTACATATTCTAAACTATAATAATAGCACTTTGAACATGTCAAAATGTTCTAACGTCTCAATAGTCTAAACGTCCCTTAAATCTATATTCAATTCAATTCATAAACGCCTCAGCACTTTACAAACCATCTTTTACTTCTAAGAGCGTCTGTCGGGAGAAAAAGAATTAGGCAAAAACATAAGATCGTTTCGAAATAAGACTATAAGGGAAAAGGTTAATTTGAAGTCGGGTCGGTATTAATTTTCACAAATTTCTCATCTAACGCACTAGCATAATTTTCACTATTACTAACTTGTACTACATGTGGTGTACCTTGTAAAGTATTCCCTGATGACATGAGATAATCTCACGGGCAATACCTTGGAAGCCTCTAGATGTACAAAATCTAAATAAACATAATTTTTTATAGAAATAATCACTGAGGAATTTTGAAATTTCAAAATAAACAGATTAATTTTTATTCATCTAAATAAGCCTGGGAATTTCAGCTTTTGATAAGACAGGAATAATCTGTTTACATCAACAATTTCGGTCAAATCACCTAATTGCAGAAAAACCTCGTTCATCTATTATTGGAATAATTCCATTGTACCTAGGCTGGGGCAAGTAATGCCGTGCCAAGGGCGCAATTCAATGAAGGTCGCAGGATATTAAACTCAAATAAATCAACAATATAATTCATATGCCAATAATACCAAGATTACCTAGCGAGATTAGTTTCCCACAAAATATTTATTAGTGTTTTAGGCGCAATTTCTGATTAGTAGGCAACTGGTTCCAAGAGACTTTAATTGTGAATAGGAGACCAAGTGGTAGATGTTTAAGAGTCACAAATGCAAGAGAGGATCGCGACATATTCAATTTTATACTACGTAACCGCAATATAAACTATTCCAGCCCTCAGAACACATAAGACGAACTTATGAAAGGATGATTTGAGGACACACTTCGACGAAAAGTTGCTGTTGACAATTAAGATGATAAAGACCTTTAAAAGTGTTTCGACTTACTAGACGATACACCGTTACTGGGTGCTAGAGGCCTAGAGAAAATTTACTTTTAACTCATTGAAGAAAATTCCAACACGTCCACGTTCGGAGTAACGAATGACAGTCCACGTTCGGATTAACCAGTGAAAGTCCACGTCTGAAGGTATGGAGGGAACCAGGAAGTGCAGCGTGACCAAGTTTTGCTAGGGAAGTTGATCCTTTTCAAGAATGGAAGATATTTTCAGGAAGAATATGATCGTTGTCAAGACTAGCATAAAACCGACATCTGTAAATATACATTCAGTTACTTCAAAATTTCAATAACTACTGTTAAATATATTAGCAATCTTAGGTAATCTTAGTCATTATTGTTAAAAAATATATTAGTGATTAGTGTTAAAAAAGGAAAACTTTTAATTATAAATATATTCACCGTTAACTAATTTGGATAAACTCTGTCAACATTTAAACCTCACACGAAAATAATAATAATAAGTTAACTGGTATTAATACAGAATAAGTAAAATTATTATTAAAAAATAAATGCAAAAATTAATATTGGACTTTTCACCAAATTGAAATTTAGCGTTGGTTATTTCAACGATTTTCGTTAAGGTTGTTGTAATTGTTGGAATATTGTTTACTTAAATTATTAAATGTTGCATTGAAATTTTTGCTTTTATTTGATATACTAGATGATGGGGTTCATCTGATTTATTCTGAAATCTAATATGCCAACTATATTTGAAGAAGCACACTTAAATAAATATTTAGATTTAATAGTACTATATTACTAGAGAGAACTGGAGAAGAACGAGATCATCACCGTGCAGAAATATATCCATGTGTATTAAATTTTCTTAGGGTCTTAAATAAGCCATCTGACGAAGTTAATAAAGAGTATACTGGTTACTGCAGATGCGCACATCAGGTCGAATAGTAGAAACAGAGATACAATATACAAGCAGTACAAGCAACTACTTTTGGTCTTATTTGGTCCATGAGACTTCCCCTTACGAGTGGTAGCAAATAAGAGTAATATATAGAAGCATAGAGATCTACCACAATGCACACTGCAATGAGCCATAACGACTACAGGCATTGTTACTTAATGACATAAGAACAACCAACAGAAACATAATTTCATCTACAATTAGTACCATTTTAAAATTATTGGTAGATAGTAACAGATCAAAGAAGCGTATTTTGGTAACTTTGCCTCTGATAACTTTTTTTTGTTTTTACATACAGGAAGCATTATGTCAGTACTGAAAATCAGTTTCGCGGGAACTCAAAGCACTTATTATGTTAGAAGTTCAGAATGTGGCACATTAAGTCGATTTTATTTTATCCCAATATTTGATACGTAATAAATCGAAATAGTTCATGACTACTACTTCTTGAGCTGTTTCTGAATGCCGCATAAATAAATCAAAAAATCCTTATTAATAGAAAATTTATCCGAATTCACTGATAATCCATAATACTGTAAAAATTACTTAATTTCCTGTGTTCAACCAAAAAATAAATAAAAAACAAACGTTGTAGCTGGAGCAAGAATATACTTAAAATCAACATGAAATATACGAATAATTTTACGGGATGATGAGTGATTTGTTAAATTTATACCTTCAATTTTACTAAAACGTGTCAACGAATTAACTTAATCATTAAAAAAATATCCCTGTTTGTTTTTGAAAGCAAATTCTTTATGGTATATGACCGAGCTATAACATTTTTTTTTTTTGAAAAGTTCATTTAGAGGGGTTTATCTGCATTTTATTATGCACCTTCTCATCATCATAGAAAAAACAGATTACATTTTGAAAAAAACAGTCTATAATATTAAGCTTTAATAAATAGATTATGAATTTGGCTAAACAGTTTATAATATTTTTTATACCACAATTTAGGTTTTATGAATAGATTATGAATTTGGCTAAAATGAGTCTTCACAAATTTGATACTTAGTTTTTTAAAATATCTTAATAATTCCCTAACTTTAGTCCCAATACACCTAAATGCTTTTGAAAACGTTCTATTTGAAGGTTTTTCAGTGTACTATGACATTCTATACTAATATAGAGTATGTTATATTTTGGATTGGACGCTGCCGTTAAAATTAGGAGTCATTGAGGACGTCTCTATGAAATGGTAACAAATCGTAAAAACATGGTAATTTCTATGCTGTGAATTTATCAACTAAAATCAAATATAATCGTTGATATGTAAAAAAATGTAATGTAAATACATTGAAATTAAACCCTTAAAAATTTAAAGAAAATTGATTTTTCTGCTCTTGGTCAAACAGAGGGTTAACAATAGGACAAAATGCGATTTTTGGAAATTATCAAAAATTTGGATTCGAATAACTTTGTCATTTTTTAATTAAATCTAACTCATAAAAACATAAAAATAAGTACTTTTCAAGCTCAATCGTGTGGTGCATTCAGAATTTTCGAAAATTCAGAATAGCCGGTTTTCAAGCCATTTGCACTCAGCAGAAAATAGTGTAAAATTGCAAAATGTCACTTGTCATTCGAAGTCATGTAGGTTAGCCGTTATTGCATGAAAATTAATTTATATGCCCCCGTTTTGGAGACCAGAAATTTACCTAACCGTTTGAGCAGAAAAATTGCATAAATTTGTAAAACTCTATTTTTGGAAGATTTTTGAAAATAGGCAAAAAATCGAGCCCATATATATGCCCATATCTCACTGAAAAAAAATGGAGGCCTAAAATTTGACAAGCCTTCTTTTCTAGTATAGGCTAACAGCATACTAAAATTTGAAAGAAATCCGAGGACCACGTGCAACGACAGTTTTCGAAATTCGTTGGAATGACCCGTATATATATATATATATATATATATATATATATATATATATATATATATTATATTATTTAAAACACAAGTCACTTTTTAAAAAAATTGATTTAACTAATACACAAAACAATAGTTGAAAAATACAAAATATAAAAGTTACTTGGGTGAAATGAACTATCTTAATGAACGCCGTGGGATGGCAAGTCTCGCATTTATAACATTTACTTTGCTGAATGCATTCCCATTGTTTCAACGAATTCAACGGATCCGAAGGAAGCTGTCATACGATACTTGATAACGTACACGTGCATAATATTCTAATCTAACAGCTCCCCTTTTCAAAGAAAAGTTGAAGGCGTAACTTCAACTTTTGGTTTAAACCGGACAATTATTTTCGGTTTCGTCGGCGGGGTCTTTTATTACTGGTCGGAGTTTGGGAATCCATATGGATAGGATTTTCTGGAAATTCTGGGGGTTTCCTGGGCTGGAATCTGCTCCCTTAGATTTCTTTATTTTTTTCGCTACTTTGTAGAAGGTAAATGCAGCTGCCGCTGCTACGATGGTGGTTACGGTTGCATACGTAAACCAGGATATATTTTTGGTGACGAAGGGTTGGTTGATGAGGTCGTCTAGGTCTCTAGAATATTGATTCAGCTTGTTGTTGGCTACGCTGAGTTTTTCTAAGTTGAGATTATCTAATTTAAGGGGTTTAAGTTCTGGTATTGCTGGTTTTTGGGGGTGAGCATTGCAGCAGTTGTACGGAACTAAAACTGGGTGTGAATTGTCTGTAACTTTACTTATTTTCATGGGTTCGGCTTGAATTTTAGTAATTCCCACAAAGGCACTACAGTTTGTTTGTAGCCGAATGACTGAATTGGTTTTTAGCACGATAGTTTTTGAATCGATTCCCGCACAACTAAAAGTTACATGTATAGGTTCGGAAACGATCACTAACCACGAGTTCGATTCTAGTCTTTGGACGTTGTACCCTTCGGAAAACACTATGGCACTCTGGCAGTTTTCCGGGACACTATGGATGTTCTTAAGGAGTTGAGCCTCACAGGGTGCATTTGATTCTATTGGGTAGGCATATAGTTCGCAGCACAGCTTTTGATTCGGGGTTAATCGCTTGCATGAGCTTAAGTCTTTGATCGGTATGTACATTAGAGAATCGTCGTTCCCCGCAATATATTTTTGTGTAAATGATAGGATATGGTGAAAACCAGTTCTATCGTCTAAAATTGGGATTGGGTATAGGTGGTAAGCGGTATATAGTTGCTGCTCAACGATAGGGATTTTTAATATGAATATTAAATCAGAGTGAGTTTGAAAAGCCTCTAATTCTATTATTTCCAGATATTGGGCGACGCTTGAAAGGCGAACTGGCAACGGCAGATTATTCTTAACAAGATTCTGTGAAATTTTCTGTAAGGATGTTATTAAATGATCGGGTGAAATGATTGATGCATGCATTATTTTTAGTCTAGCAAAAGTTATTGAGTTTAAAATGTCTCTAAGGTTATCTTCAAGAAATATATAACTTGCCATTAGGTTTTCGCAGATCTCGAGAAACGATTGTTTGGCTTCGATAACAGAAATGCTATCATTAAGGATGTGAATGGCTAAATCGATAGTATTTATATCTTCGTTAAATGTTTTCTCGTCAAGTTGTAATTTCTGAATGGTCTCATTGAAATTTTTGATAATTGAGGTTGTTACGCTCATTTGGTTCTTTAGAAGATTTTCTGTCTGTAGTTGTCCCTGGTTAAGTCTATTAATGTTGTTGGTGAAGAATTCACCGTCGGCTGCATCTAAGTTTCCGGTAATTGCCTTAAATATTGTTCCTGCACCATCAATTATTCCTCGTTTAGTCCTCTTAGTGTCTATAAGTACTTCGGAAAACTTAGTTTCGATAGAGTCGGAGATTTGGGTTAGAAGACTGATGTGGGTTTCTACATCAATGCGAAAAGCACCGGTATCGTGAAATTTATAACCCGGTATAGGGTCAACAGTTTGTTCCAATGTCCTAAGGATTCGATTATTGTTCTCAAATGCTTGTTCAAGGGTTGTTAAGTTACGGTGAACTAATAACGTCCATTTGTAATTGGAGATTACAATTCGAGTTTCGTCGTGGTAGTAGATGCCAATAGTGTTGTTAATGGGTTTGATGTCTATCTGACATACCACTGATCCGAACAGCAGTAAGAGCCTGAAAAGGAAGTTAATTTTCAGAATATGGTTTTATCCGGTCGAAGTTAACTTTCGTTTGCTGGTTGGTTTTGAGGTTCTTAAGGGTGGCTGAATTAGTGTGGATTTCAGTTATTTGAAATGGGCCATTAAATTTATTTTGTAGCTTGTCCTTTAGCTGTGATTCTTTTACATAAACTTTATCGCCGATTTTGTATTCCGGACGGTTTTCGGAAACATGTTGATCATATCGCTCTTTTGCCTTCTGTTTCTGTAAATTTGTCTTTTCGCGGGCGATCTTATAATAACGAGAAATACGGTTATTGAGATCTCTAACGTACTTCGTTATTAGAGCTTGTTGATCATACAGGGTTTCAGGAGGCCTACTTGAAGTATGTCCATATATGAGTTCGTATGGGGTAAACCCATGGGTCTTGTTAACTGAGTTGTTGTATGCGATAACCGCATAGGGTAAGATGTTGAAGGGGTGTTCGTTAGGGTTCTCCAGTTTATGTATTCTAATCATGTCTAGTAAAGTCGAGTGAAATCGTTCTAATGATCCGTTCGACTGTGGGTGTCCCACGCTAGAGTAGGAAATTTTTATGTTAAAAAGTTTGCATAAGTCTCTCATCAGTGTGTTGTCGAATTCCCTGCCGTAGTCGCAGTGAATGCGAAGGGGAGTTCTGTAATGTTGGAAATACAAGAGTAAGATGTTAGCGACGGTTTTCGCGGATTTATCGCTTATCGGATAAGCTTGAGAGAATTTCGTAAGTTCGTCCCTAATGGTTAGTGCATAGTTTTTGGTAGGAACTTCCAGGATGTCTATGTTTATACGTTCGAAGGGTGTCCGTGGAGTTTCAGTAATAACTAGGGGGCTATCGAGGTTTTTGCGACAGATTTTTGCTTTTTGACAACTTTGGCAATTTTTATGAAATTATCGACATCTTTGGTTAATCCTTGCCAATTTTACTTTTCCTTGATTCTACGGATGGTTTCGTTTATGCCTCTATGTATATTACTTTTTCCGTTATGGAACTGATCAAGGATTATAGGTATCCGCTCCTTATCAATCGTTTGCACGATGTTCTGGCAAACTTTCCATTTGATATCCATTTCCGAAAAGATAAACGATAGTACCTCTAATATAGGTAGCTCTAAGTTGTTTTCAACGCAATAGATTTCGTTTTCAGTGAACACATCTTTACTATTATATATAGATGCGAAAAGAATTTCATTAACTATATCGGGGTCGGAAGGAAGTGGGACGATATAATAGCGTCTTTTTTTGACACTTTTACTCGCAAAGACATTGACTTTTGGGGTGTGAAAGTCGGCGTTTTCCTCGAAAATGTCTTCGAGTATGTTGTGATGGAAATCTTTCATGAGGGAACCTTGGGGAAATACCAGGATGTTTTTGTTTTCCTTGTCAAGTAATTGGCAGTTGGACATTTGGATTTTGTCGTAATCTATAAGTGATATAGTCTGGTATCGTTCGACAAATGTTTTGAATTCCTCACAGATTTGTTGGATATTAGGGCTTTGTGGCTCGGGTTCTGAAGAGTCATCGACGGTTTCGTTAGTTGGGAGTACTTGGAAGGGTGTTAGCTGGTTACTCGATTGAAAAGATACATAATTGTTGAAGTGGTTTGCTTTGATGCGGGAAAGAGCATCAGCATTCTTATTTATTTTGCCAGGTTTGTATACGATTTCGTAATCGTACTCCTCGAGCTTGAGGCGCCAACGAGCTAATGGACTTCCGGGGTCTTTTATCGAAAACAGCCATGTTAATGGGCGGTGGTCTGTAACTAAAAGGAATTTTCTACCATAGATGATAGGTCTCCAATATTTGCCGGCCCAAACAATGGCTAGGAGTTCTCGTTCGATGGTTGAGTACCGCGTTTCGGCTTTGCAAAGAGTCCTAGAGGAGTATCCTATTGGTAGATCTTTACCAATGGGTCCTTGTGGCAGCACAGAGCCGATCGCAAAAGCGCTAGCGTCTGTGGTTATGACGAAAGGTTCATCGAAGTTGGGATAGATCAATATCGGTGTGGAAGTTAGTGCCTCTTTGAGTTCACTGAACGATGTACGGTACGTCTTTCTGGAGGAGTTTAGTAAATGGTTTTGATATTTTGGCTAAGTTCGGGATATAATAACCAGCAAGACCCAAAAATGATTTAATATCCTTGAGATTTTGCGGTTGCGGAAAGTTCACGATACATTCGACCTTTGACGGGTTTGGTTTAACGCCGTCTTTAGTTATTACGTGCCCTAAGTAAGCGACCTCCTTACGGAGAAGTCTTTTAAAGACTTCCGTTAGGCGTGTAACATGTTCGTGTATAGTTGGAGAGTAGACGATTATATCGTCCATGTAAACAAGACAACGCTCGTTCTGAATACCTAGCAGAATGTTATCCATAACCCTTAGGAATGTAGAGGGCGCATTCTTTAACCCAAATGGCATACGAACGAATTCGTAATGGCCATTCTCGACTGAAAATCCAGTCTTAGGGATGTCCTCCTCTCGAATTACTAGCTGGTGGAAACCAGATGCGAGGTCTAGGGTAGAAAAATATTGGCATTTTCCTAGCTGGTCAAGTAAGTCAGAGATGTTTGGCAATGGAAATTTGTCGCCTACGGTTAACTCGTTTAATTTGCGGTAGTCGATAACGACGCGCCACTTTGTTTACCTGATGCATCGACCTTTTTGGGGACCCATACTGGCGAAGACCAAGGGGACGAAGAGTGCCTGATGATACCTTGGGCCAGCATTTTACCTATTTGGGATTTCACCTCGTTCTTGTGGATTTAGGGGTACCTATACGATTTTGTAAATACGGGTTTTGCGTTGTTCGTATTGATAGCATGTTTGACTTCGTTAGTGAATGTCAGAGCGTCTCGTTCAAGATAGAAGATATCTTGAAATTCTAGGCAGAGGTTAACAATCATCTCTCTTTCTTCGTCGTTAAGGTGTTCTGTCCTGATTTGCGATTGAACGATTTCGTTCCTGTCTAAATGGTCAGAGTCGGGGTAGTCTTGTCAGTTTAAGTTCAAAAGAAGATGCATTTGGTTCACTGGTTCCAACTGGACGTTCGAGAAATTGATAGTTTTGGGTATTGCATTAGCATTTATGATGGAGGTAAGGAATTCACCTTGCGAATTGACGTGTACAATAGCGTTGGGAGTTCGTACTTTCTCGTTTTCTTGGGATTGTAAAATAGCATCGGTATTTGAAAGCATGCACTTAAGTTTAAAAATTTTCTCTGTACGTGCTTCGATAGTAATTAAGTTAAGGGAAGTTTGCGTGGGGGTTCGTGGTTCACAGCTGGGCGTTTCTAAAAATCTGTTATTGGAGTGGTCATTGTCTTCTACTTTGTGAAGGAGAATAGTTTTAAAATTTGTAATTAGTTGTTTGGATTTTAGGTGGACTACACACTCATAGTGTTCTAAAAAGTCTAGACCTAATATTCCGTCGAATTCGATATCCAAGTCGAAAATGAAGACTTTGTGTGGATTTCGTGGCTCAAACGGGATCAAAGTAGATTCTGAAATTTAGATCTTCTCGTGAGTGATACCTTGTATGGTAACTCTTTGGGGAAATCGTTGAGGGAAGTTTTTGACCGTATTTTCTTTAAAAATGGAAATGCCGGCTCCTGTATCGATCAGAAGTTTAAATTTTCCTGTAGCATCATTAATATAGTATAAATTTTTAGAGTTTACAGTTAGGAGGGGCCTTATAGAAATGTTTGTTCTTCGAGATTCAAGTTGGGGTTGAAGTTGTCGAGGTTCATGTTCTGGATCTGAGTTTGTAAGTTCGATATCTCGTTGTCTGGCGGTTTGTCTATGTTTATAGCTATTTGAAAATTTTGACCAGGTATTTCTGCGTCAGAAGAGGGTTCAGAATATTTATATTCATAGTTTTCATAATTTTGATTTTGGGGGTAGCCCATGTAGTTATTTAGGGCTTGGGTGTCAGGATCAGAATAATCGTCTTGGTAATAATTAAATTCGTCAGGGTTGTCAAATTGGTCGTTTGTATAGTCATATGAATAGTTATATGTATCAGTTTGGTTGAGGTGGTGAGTTTTGGGTTGTTGATTTTTGTAGAAATTTGGATTTGGGGAAAAAGCGTTGCGAGGACCAGGATTTTGTCCACTTGTTGAGGGACGATTTTGGTGGGCGAAGTTTGGTCTAGTTTGGTTAGCATTTTGTTGAGGCGGGTTAGGCCGAAACTGTCGGTAATTGTTATTTTTAAAGTTTCTGTTTGGTTGTTGTTGTTGCTGTTGTCTCAGACGCGTTAGGCATTCGTTAAAAGTATGCCCTAAACGTTTACAAAATGAACATTGTTTGGACAAAGTTACTGTGTTGGGTCTTTTTTGTTGTTGTTGTATTTGTTGATTACGGGTGTTAAGAAATTTCTGATTTTCTAGATGGCTTAGCTGAAGTTCCCTTTTTATTCGGGAAACTGCCGTTATAATATTTATCGGATCGCTTGCTCGTACAATCTGTCCTATTTTCGGTTCTAGGCCGGTTAAGAGGCTATTAAGAGCCATGGATTCTATAAGAGATATCTGTGCTTGTTTTTCTTTACCTGTTAAATTTTGTTTATTAATTGCCGCATACATTTTGGCTTCGTGAGTTTGGAGTCTGGCAGCAAATGTAAGAGGTAATTCATTCGGTATCTGCCTCATTCGTTGCAGATCCTGGATTAATGAGGAAATATCTCTGGCATCACCAAAGTGGTTTTCTAGGAGCGATTTGATATCGTCCCAGGTAGGCGGGTTGCGTGAGTTAACAAGTTCGGCGGCACGGCCTCTTAACTTGTTTTTAATATGTAAGGTTAGTAACGTGGATTGTTTGTCAACAGCCATACTATATGCTGTCATACATGAGCTGATAAACGTATTCAGGAAAATCAGGTTACCATCATATTCGGGAATAATAGAGAAAATCTCAGAGATCTTGTATGGTTCTACCGTTCCCTGGCGTGTGTCAGGCATGGTTACTTATAGTTATTTAGATATAAAATGAAATCGAGTGAACAATTTTCACGTAAATGGAAAAAATAGTAGATTAAGGCGAGTAGTGAATATAATTTTAAATTACCTGCCGGAAGATACGAAATATGAAAGCATATATAAAGTGAAAATAAAATATCTGAATATGTATAGCAATGAAATCAGCAATGATAAAATTTAAATTTCAAATATTCCTTAAATAAATATCAAGTGTATTGGTAAATACAAAAGGCAACAATAATTGGTGATAGGTTCCGAAGTGGTTCGAAATTTGCTTTAAAGGTAAGGAAAATGTCTTATTAACTTTAAACGATTGAACTGATATTACGATTTAAAAGTAAAAATTAAATAGCAACGTGGTCATTAAGGTTCAAACTATTATTGTAAATACGTAAATGCTCTTGGCATGGACTGTTCTGCTCAGCGATGACTGGTTAGCTCAGTGCGTGTTCCTGGTCAGCTATCTTACAGTTATGTCCTGGTCGGGAAGTCCTCGGTCACAAGAATTTAGGAATTGCCACGTTTAGTTAGTCTTCTTACTTGATCCTTGTTCTAAACGTGTTGAACGAATCCTACTGACTGCGCCATTTTTATATTATTTAAAACACAAGTCACTTTTTAAAAAAATTGATTTAATTAATACACAAAACAATAGTTGAAAATACAATTACAAAATATAAAAGTTACTTAGGTGAAATGAACTATCTTAATGAACGCCGTGGGATGACAAGTCTCGCATTTATAACATTTACTTTGCTATTCCCACGGTTTCAACGAATTCAACGGATCCGAAGGAAGCTGTCAGCGAAATACGATACTTGATAACGTACACGTGCATAATATTCTCATCTAACATATATATATATATATATATATATATATATATATATATATATATATATATATATATATATATGTCTAGTCGTAGGCCACGGATGGAACAATATCAAGAAATATTTATCCGGCAATACATCAGTTCGTTATATTGATTCATGTTTGAATCCTGCAGACGTTTCGCCAAGGTCTCACTTGGCATTCTCAATGCGTTGTTACGGTGAACTGAGAGATGATCTACCTGAGCTGTTTATTTTATATGCCTCGGTCGGAGGTTATATCGCGCCTGATTGGTCGGTGTTGACCCGCCCCATTTCCTGCCGTGTCTGGTGTGTCACTTGTTGACGGGTTTGTATTTTGCGTGGCTAATTCTGTTTTATTTTGATGTTGAATAATTGTCTTCCATGTGTTAGAAAGGTGCAGGACGTCATCTGTTTTGTTTAGATGTCCACTTTTCTCGATTTCAATTGCTTCTCGTATTAATCTGGTTTTGTAGTAAGGAGTTTGTGAGATCTGTTTGCAACTATCGAAATTGATTTTATTACCCGATCGTTGTTGGTGTTGGAATAGAGCCGATGTTGTCTGTTTATTTTTGACAGCTAATCTGTGCTTATCTAAACGGGCTGAAATTCTCCTGTTCGTTTGTCCGACGTATACCTTGTCGCACGTTTCACAAGTTATACTATATACCCCTTGGTTTTCTAGTTTAACTTTTGGTTTGGGATTTCCTAAACTTGTGCCGGAAGAATTCGACCAATTCTGTCCGTTGTCCCTTTGATGTATGGTAAGACTGCTTTTGGTTTTTCGGTGAGGTCATCATTTGGTTTTGGCTCAAGGTGTTGTTGTGCTATTGCCTTTTTGATTGTGTGGTTTGTGTATCCGTTTTGTCGTAGATCGTTAGTTATCTGTTTTAATTCGTGTGTTTTGTTATTGTCGTCGGTCAGTCGTATGGATCTGGAAACTACGGTGTTGGCAACTCCCTGTATTTGAGAAGGGTGGTGATGGGATTTGTAGTTTAAGTATCTGTTCGTGTTTGTTGACTTTCTATATACGGTGCGGTCGATGTGCCTATTCTGGGGTTTTATTCATACGAGGACGTCAACAAAAGGCAGCTGATTGTTTTCTTCAAGTTCTACTGTAAATTGTGTCCTGGGGTGTATGGAGTTTAGGTGTTCCAGAAACTTAAGAAGTGCTTATTTTCCTGAAGACCATATAACAAATACATCATCGACGTATCTTAGCCATAACTTTGGTTTCAGGTTGGCTCTCTGTAGTGCTTTTTTCTCGAAATAGGTCATGAAGAGGTTTGCCACCGCTAGTGATAGTGGGGACCCCATTGCTGTTCCGTCGGTTTGTTTATATATGCGGTTGTCATACATAAAATAGGCACTTTTCAGGCAGTGTCGTGACAAATTTATTATGAATTGTGGGAGGTCTTCATTCTCAGATATTTGTTGAATGCTTCTTCTACTGGTATGCTTGGATATAAGCTCTTAACATCGAAACTAGCTATGATATCTTCTGGTTCTATGGAAATACTGTTGAGAATGCGTCTGAAGTGTTCCGAGTTTTTAATGTAAGAATCTGCGTTTTCTTTAATTGGTTGGAGGGTGCTGGCTAGATATTTTTCCAAGTTGTATACTGGCGAGTTGAAAGCACTAGTTATAGGTCTTTGTGGATTTTGGGCAAACCGTAGAGCTTTGGTCATCGACTTGACTTTTCTCTGGGTACAACTTTTTTCTGTACTTCTTCTTCTAGGGGTGAATCTTTAATTTTGGATTTCGTTGTTTTTTCTAGGTAGGTGGTCGGGTCTCTGGATGATGGTTTGTAACTTGAATCATTGTCGAGAAGTTGCTTCATTTTGTCCTGGTAGTCTGTAGCCTTGGCTAAATAAGGATAGACAAACAGCTAACAAAGAATAAGAAATTAAAACTACTGACAAACGATAAGCTGGAAATGGGAGGCCTGAAACGGAATATTGGGAACGGGAATGATGGAAGTGGCATGACGGAAACAAGAATGCTGTTAGGACATTCACAGTGAAGTTATATGCATGTTAGACATGCACAGTGAAGTAGTATGGATGATAGAAATGCGCAGGATTGTTGTGTGAGTGTTAGACATGCGCAATGATGTTGTGTGAGTGTTAGACATGAGCTGTGATGTTGCGAGAGTGTTAGACATGCGCAGTGATGTTGCATTAGTTTTAGACATGCTCAGTAAAGTTAGGCATGCACAGTGATGTTGTGTGAGCGTTAGACATGTGCAGTAATGTTGTATGGATGCTAGACATGCGCAATGATGTTGTGTAAGCGTTAGGCATGCGCAGTGATGTTGTATGAGTCTGAGACTTGTGCAATAATGTTGTATGTATGTTAGACATGTGCAGTGATGTATGGATGATAGACATGAGCAATTATGTTGTGGGAGTGTTACGCATGCGCAGTGATGTTGTGTGAGTGTTTGACATGCGTTGTGTATTGTATGTTGCTTGAGTTTGCTTTACATAATTTGTCAACAACACCCCAGCTGGTACTTTTTGTCTTAAATATTGAACGATGTGATTTTATATAAATCACGTCTCTCTCAATTATGTATTTCAGAAATCTATGGATTTTTACATCTAGGCAATAAGAAGTTATAAATAAGTTTGTTCTTGCAGCTTAAAGAAATATATGAGAATCTGACGTTACGGCTCTACGTACAGAGCCCGATGTTGTCACAAGCTGATGTACCTGTCTATGTTGTCACAAGCTGATGTACCTGTCTATAGAAATATAGGAGACCTGATTCAATCTAAAGTTTGAAACCAAAATTCTGAAATATACCAAAATTTCAATGTTACCTGTCTCATTCAACATTACCGCTATAGGTATCAAGCTCCTGTTTTCTTTGACGTCATAGAAAAGTGGTAGGGGTCTCCAACAGTCTGCGATGAAAATACCATGCGAATCAATTCACTCAAGTATGTGACTCTCCAAGATCTAGGGAGCTGCCTCATCATTGGTTATAAGGGATATAAGGGGTAATTTGCACGTTTACCCTTCATACGGACTAGTTTTCTGTACCTCTATAAGAAACTGTAAATTTAAAAGAGCTGCCTATAGGATTTTGAATGACAAGAACGGGATAAGAGGAATTAAAGGATCGATCCAAACGGTTGGATTCTGTTGTCCGTTGATAATCAAATAGGGATATTGAAATGATGTATGGCAGGAACGGGATAGTGAGAATGGACTTAAATATGTTGGTCGATGTTGATTACGAGGGATAGCAGATAGGTGGGTGATAATGGTAGGACGGGGACGTGAAAGAAAGTATAGGATAACAGGAATTCAAGGAACAATCCCAATGGTTGGATTTCATTGGTTGTTGGTTATTGGACTGACAGGTTGAATGGTAAGAATACAAAACCAAGAATTCAAGGAATGGATCTAAAGGCTGGAATGAAAATCGGAAAGTTGAATGACAATTACGAGATACCAGGTAATAAAGGAACTGTCCTATCGGCTGGATTATGTTGCTTGTTTGTAATCAAGTGTGGTATTAGAAGATTGAGTGACAAGAACGGCATAATAAAAATGGAATGAATGGTCGTAACGAATGGGGTACGAGGAATAGTAGAAAGGTCGATGGTAATGACAGGACCGGAAAATTTAAAAGAATGATCCTAATGGTTGGATTTCGTTGGTTATCACGTATGAGTCCAAAAGATGGAATGTAAAGAATGGGTTATGGTTATCACGAGGGAGTTTGGAATGATAACTCATAAGAACGGTATACAAGGAATTAAAGGATCGATTCTAAAAGTTGGATTCCGTTATCTGTTCGTACTATCGTGAGAATCTAGAAGGTTTAATGCGAAGAATGGTCCAAAGCGTTCGATTTCGTTGTCTGTTGGTAATCACGTGGGAGTCTGAAAGTTTAAACGACAAGACTGAAATAGTAGTAATTCAAGGAACGGTCCTAATGCTAATATTTTGTTGGCTGGTATCGATTACGAGGGGCTGTAGCATAGTGGATGGTAATGGTAGGAGCTTGGATGTGAAAGCCGGTATAGGACATCAGAATAGCAAAATTATGGTTCTAATGGTTGGTTTTCGTTGGTTATCACGTAGGAGTCTAGAAGGTTGAATGATAAGAATTGGATGCCAGGAATTCAATAGAATAGTTCTAACTACTCGATTCCGTTGTCTGTTGATTATCACATGAGAGTCTAGAAGGTTAAATGACAAGAACCGGATATCAGGAATTCAACGATCGGTCCTAATGCTTGGATTTCGGTGGCAGCTGTTAATTACGAGGCACAGTAGAATCGTGGGCGGCAATGGTAAGAGCTGGGGATATGAAAGCTTGTTTAGGGCATCGAGAATTCAAAGAAGGGTCTTAATGAATAGGTATCGTACAACGGTAACGAAATGGAACGAAAAGGAGTTTTGAAGCTTGAATGATTGGAACGGGACCGCGGGAATAGTACAAACAACCTACTGGACCCTGTGTGTTTGATTGAGATGTCTTAGCTACGTTACGTTGCCGTTGGACGGTAGAAATTATGATGAGAAAGCTGAAAGAATTCAAGCGATCGATTTTAAATATATTACTGATGGGGTCGTTAATTTGTGTAAGAAATTTTTTTCTTAGACAGTACTTGATCACACTAGGTACTCAATGTGCCACTGTGTTTACTTTAAATCTAGAAAAAACTCTCAGTTACTTTACCTCAACCTCTTTAATCATTGAACAACAATTTCATTTGAACCAAACCTCTCTCGTGTGCTTTTCCGAGATCTCGGTATTTTTCTCATCAGTACCATATATAAGATAAACGGAAATATACGACAATCAGAAGTCAAAGTCTTGGTGTACCAAACATTGTTACGTAACAAGCAGACGGACTAGTTTCTAACTTATCTGATTCATACAGTATAGAAATAAATGTATTCCTCATACCACATACATTGGTCGCTAATTTCATTTGAAACAGGCAGCTCGAGTGTGATTTCCCTACATATAGGCATTTTTCTCACCAATATCATAAGATGACAT
The DNA here is from genome assembly GCA_034190945.1 of Octodonta nipae. NCBI lineage: Eukaryota > Metazoa > Arthropoda > Insecta > Coleoptera > Chrysomelidae > Octodonta > Octodonta nipae. The sequence goes on from CM067219.1 coordinate 62,374,001, forward strand.
ACATATGTTTTTCCGTCATTGTTTGTGACGTCATTGGTCATTATTCTCATTGACTAGTTTAAACCAACCATTATGTTACGCTATAATTCTGTAACGCATTGGTCGAGGAAAACATCTTCAGTAAGGTGGATCACACCAAGCCCCGTTACGTAATAAGCCAACAAACTAACCTCCAGATTATCTACTCTATACCGTATACTGTCTGAAATAACTGCATTCCTTTTACTACATACATTTTGAATACTTCAGTGAGTTTTCTTTAAATTTGGCAACACCGCCACATCACTTTACATCTTAACCATTGGACCACAATTTCATTCGCAAAAACCCGCTCGAGTATGGTTTCCCTAGACCCAGAGATTTGTTTCATCAATACAATAAGAAGACATACATGTGTTTTCCGAGATCTAGGGAAATATATGACATCTGAAATCAACCGCTCTACATATACAGCCCTCACTCCAGTGTTTGTGACCTCATCAGTCATCACTCTCATTGGCCAATTCAGATCAATCATTATGTTACTCTATAAATCTGTAGTGCATTGGTTGAATTCCAAGAAAAAATTATATTTCTGAAAATACTGGTAATATAAAATGTGGAAACTCCATCAATCTACGATATACTGTCACATTATCCAGATATGGAAAGTGTATGTGAAAGTTGTTACAGCGGGTTTCCAAATACTGAGCGTCAGCTTTGCGACCGATGCTATATTATGCGTGATGAAAACGCAAGGCAGTGGATACCATACAACGTAAACTGTAAATTGCAAATTGAAAGTTTGATTTGTAATTTACATTTTCAAAATCGCATGGGATTCTACCCGACCCCAGAGAACGAATTTCCACACCTGTATATCTGTTCTATTCATAACTTTTCCACACTTCTCGCCTAGTAATTTTCGTCGATCATATGCGAATTGCCATTTTTTAAATCTTCATAACTATCCCAAGAGTTCACATTGTAAGGTATCCACTGCCCTGCGTTTTCACCACGCTTAATGTAGCATCGGTCGCAAAGCTGACGTCCTGTATTTGGAAACCCGCTGTTACAACTTTCACATACACTTTCCATTTCTGGATAATGTGACAGTATATCGTAGATTGATGGAGTTTCCACAGTTACATACATTTTATAATACCAGTATTTTCAGAAATATCAATCGAATTCAACCAAAGCATTACAGTTTTATAATATTATATAATATATAATTATAATATAATGATTGCTTTGAACTGGCCAATGAGAGTGATGACACAAGTACTGGAGTGGGGCTGTATATGTACAGCGGTTGATGTCAGATGTCATATATTTCGCTAGATCTCGGAAAACACATGTATGTCTTCTTATTGTATTGATGAAACAAATCCCTGGGTCTAGGGAAACCATACTCGAGCGGGTTATTGCGAATGAAATTGTGGTCCAATGGTTAAGATATAAACTGATGTGACGTTGTTGCCAAATGTACAGCAAACTCACTGAATTATTCAACATATATGTGATAAAAGGAATGCATTTATTTCAGACAGTATACGGTATGGAGTGGATAATCTGCAGGTTAATTGGTTGGTTTATTACGTAACGGGGCTTGGTGCGATCTACCTCACTGAAGATGTTTTCCTCGACCAATGCGTTACAGAATTATAGTGTAACATAATGGTTGGTTTAAACTAGTCAATGAGAATGGTGACCAGTGACGTCAGAAACAATGACGGAAAAACGTATGTATGTCATTTTATGATATTGGTGAGAAAAATCCCTAGATCTTGAGAAATCACTCTCGAGCTGCCTGTTTCAAATGAAATTAGGAACCAATGGTTAAGATGGGGCGTTGTTGTCAAATTTAAAGCAAACAGATTGAAGTATTCACTATGTATAAAAAAGACTATACTGTATAAATCAGATAAACTAGAAACTACTCCGTCTGCTTGTTACGTAAGAATGTTTGGTATACCAAGACTTTGACGTCTGATTGTCGTATATTTCCCTACATCTCGGAATAACACATGTTGGTCTTCTTATAAATGGTACTGATGAGAAAAATACCTAGATCTCGGAACAACACACTAGAGAGGTTTGGTTCAAATGAAATTATTGGTCAATGATTAATGACGTTGAGGTAAAGTAACTGAGAGTTTTTGCTAGATTTTAAGTAAACACAGTGGCACATTGAGTACCTAGCGTGCTCAAGTCCTGTCTAAGAAAAAAAATTGTTACAAAAATTAACGATCCCATCAGTTATATATTTAAAACCGATCGCTTGAATTCTATCCACTATTCTACTGCCCCTCGTAATAGATACCAGCCAACAAAATACAAGCATTAGGACCGTTCCTTGAATTACTGCTATTTCAGTCTTGTCGTTTAACCTTTCAAACTCCCACGTGATTGCCAACAAGCAACGAAATCGAACGCTTAGAATAGATAATTAATTCCTAGTATACCGTTCTTATGAGTCAACATTCCAAGCTCCCGCGTGATAGCCAATGATCAACTGAATCAAACCGTTAGAACCGGTCATTCCTTTCTTGCTATCCCATTCTCGACATTCCACCTTCTGGACTCATACGTGATATCCAACGAAATCCAACCATTAAGATCATTCTTTTGAATTTCTCGCTCCTGTCATTACTATCGACCTTTCTACTATTCCTCGTAATCAACATCGGCCAACATACCCTATTCGCTAGGACCATTCATTCCATTTTGATTATCCCGTTCTTGTCACTCAACCATCCAATACACCACTTGATTACAAACAAGCAACATAATCCAGCCGATAGGACAGTTCCTTGAGTACCTGGTATCTCGTACTTGTCATTTAACTTTCCGATTTTCATTATAGCCTTTAAAATCATTCCTTGAATTCTTGGTTTTGTATTCTTACCATTCAACCTGTCAGTCCAATAACCAACAACCAATGAAATCCAACCATTGGGATTGTTCCTTGAATTCCTGTTATCCATTAGTTTCTTTCACAACCCCGTCCTACCATTATCACCCACCTATCTGCTATCCCTCGTAATCAACATCGACCAACATAGTCTAGTCCATTCTCACTATCCCGCTCCTGTCATACATCATTTCAATACCCCCATTTGATTATCAACGGGCAACAGAATCCAACAGTTTGGACCGATCCTTTAATTCCTCGTATCCCGTTCTTGTTTGGCTCGGTCGTCCGATGAGTTTATCCTCGTAGCTCGAGTGTACACACCAAAGTGTTAGCCACTGTTACAGCATTTTCTAAACCCACAGCATTAAAGCTTACGCAGTCTGCGACAGGCGCCTGGTATAGCGTACACCTCACCTCTCGGCCGACTCAACCCTAAGACCATTTCTCTAATGTGCAGACGATGGTCCCGGTCTGCTAGCGGACCTGCTTCACCGACCGTGTTAAACACGGTGTTAGGTTGCAGGTCTGGACTATAGTAGGATTTGCCTCAGATCCTAGGCTGGTCATTCCCTCCAGGAAGGGACCCCCAGTCCCCAGTTCGTGTGCAGTTCCCTACCACTTTTCTATGACGTCACAGAAAACAGGTGCGGAGCTTGATACCTATAGCGGTAATGTTTAATGAGACAGGTAATATTGAAATGTTGGTGTATTTCATAATTTTGGTTTCAAACTTTGTATGCTTAATGTTTTAATCAGGTCTCCTATATTTCTATAGACAGGTACATCAGCTTGTGACAACAAACATATTTATAACTTCTTATTGAGTAGATGAGAAAAATAGATCTCGGAAAAACATAAATGTGATTTGTATGAAATCACAGCGTTCAATGGTTAAGACAAAAAGTAACAGCTGGGATGTTGTTGACAAATTATGTAAAGTAAACTCACGCAACATACAATACACAACGCATGACAAACTCTCACACAAAATCACTGCGCATGCCTAACACTCCTACAACATCATTGCGCATGTCTATCATCCATACATCACTAGGCATGTCTAACATACATTACAAAATTCGAGGTTGTAACTTACAAAGTTAGAACTACAAAAAATAAAATATACAACAAGTTGCTATAATTTATTATAAATTGTATTCAAACTGGCTCCCAGCGCTACGCTACGCTACGCAAGCGCGACTTCTTTTATTGACTACGACTCTAGTAGCATCTCATACCGTTTCAAACGCAACATTTATTTGTTCTCTGAACTGCTCCTTGATATCTATCTCGTAACCGACTTGAACGATTTACCGATCTTATTAGATTAAGCTCCATTCGAAGACAGACCAATTACAACCCAAAATGATGGCTGTCCATCACATTATAGGTAAACTGTTATAGAGTTCCTAGACAATTCATTCCCAAACGCTTGGATTGTAAGAACTGGCCCTATACGTTGGTCTCCAAGGTCCCCTGACCTTGATTATTTTTTATTGCCAAGCAACTCGTTTACGCGATAGAAACAGAAACTAAGGGGCAATTAAGAGAAAGAACAAATGATTCTGGTTGTAGCAGTCAGAAAAAGATGTCGCGCTTGCATCCGTAGAGGTGGAAGACAGTTTGAAGAAAATTTATAACAAATTATTGCAATTTGATGTATGTTTTATTTTTTGTAGTTCTAACCAGGGGCGGCTGTACCTTAAGTGCACTCGTGCGCTGAACCACCAAATTTTAATAAGGTTAAAAATCATCACAAAATGTTTAATAAATATCATTTCAATAACAACGAATTTATCAAAAAAAAATTTAAGGTCTAATCCAAACATGGATTAAGACTTATATTCGCTTGAAAAAATATTTCACTGTGCAATTCGGCTAGCGCACGGCGTGAGATAGAAGATAGTTAATGCAAACTATAAGGAGGAATGGAAGCGCACCATAGCAACGTACGCCGCACGGAGACACCGAGCTATGCTGATATTGACCGGACGTATCCGAACGTTTCAATATATGAAAATTTTTGAATATTTAATATACAGAGTGTGTACTTAGCTAGCACGTGCTAGGCGTCGTGCGGGACTCCCGATGCAATGACTTCAGAGCAAGAGTAAATCGTTGCATTGAAACCAGTATACCGTATACCCGCTAAAACCCTAACCTCTTTCTCCTACAACCGTGGTCCCTTGCGGCACTCTTACTCAATACTACTTCGCAAGGGTAGTTCATTGCAGATGTTTACTGCTCTTACATTGAAAGCTTCTAAAGCCTACTCCTCGAACGTATCGCGGAGTTCTTTGAGGATAGTCTCCGCGTAATCTGATACCAAGTTCCAGGCTTGGGGGCCCTTCAGCATGGCTTCTACTAATTGTTCTGGGACGATATTAGTCTCCAGAATCCTCTCCACTTCAGCACGTTGATCCTGAAACCGGGGGCAGGAGAAGAACACGTGGTCCGCGTCCTCTACCACGTCCGTACAGTGTGGGCAGTTTGGGGAGTTTGCCCTCCTGAACCTGTGCAGGTATGCTCGAAAGCATCCATGTCCAGTCAGGAGTTGAGTGATGTAGAACCCAACCTCCCCATGCTGGCGGTTGACCCAACGACTGATGTTAGGTATCAATCGATATGTCCACCGGCCTTTAGTAGAGCTGTCCCACCTCTCCTGCCATTGCCCTAGACTCATGGCTCTTTCATCGCTGTTTCCTGTCGGTTGGTCTTTTTCTAACTTTCTGCGATAAAGCCGTCCCCTTTCTGCAGCCAGGATGTCGATTGGTAGGGTAGAGGCAATCACACTCACCGCCTCGTAAGACACAGTGCGGTAGGATGATGCCACTCGAATCGCTGAGAGCCGCTGGACTGATTTCATTTTCCGGCGGTACGATGGTAGCTCGAGCGATTTCTCCCATACCGGTGCCCCGTACAACAAAACAGAAGTAGTTACTGTTGCCAGTAGCTGTCTTCTTATCTGTCTAGGGCCTCCGACATTCGGCATTATTCTAGATAATGCCCCCTGTACCCCAGCTGCTTTCTTGCTGGCCGCGATTATGTGCTCTTTGAAGTTGAGCCGTGTGTCCAGGAGCACCCCAAATAGCTGATGAAGGGCTGCGACTGTATGTAGGTGTCGCCTATTTTGAGGGTGATGGTTTCCCTTGCCTTTCGACTGCTAACAAGAAGTGTTTCGGTCTTTTGTTCTGCTAAACTCAAGTCCGCTGCGAGCATCCAATGCTGAATTGTGGCTATAGCGAATGAGAAGGTTGTTTGTATCTCCTCTATGTGCTTGCGCACTATGATCAATGCCACATCATCGGCGAATGCCACTAGCCTGACGCCCTCAGGCAGACCGAGCAGGAGCAGGTCGTTGTACATTACGTTCCATAAGAGGGGGCCAAGAACAGAGCCCTGAGGTACACCTCCTGTGATCTTATAGTCTACTTGCCCATTTTCAGTTTGGTACAACAAGATGCGGTCCTTGAAATAGGCTGAAACCATTCTGCGCAAGTACTGCGGAACTTCCATCCTGACAAGAGCCTCCAAAATGCGGTCCCAGCGGGCCGAGTTAAAGGCGTTCTTGATATCCAGGGTGGCTATTAGACAGTACTTTTTTCCACCTCTTCTCCATCTCTTTCCCGAGATAGCCTCTCTGGCGATGTTGGTAACGAGTGTCACGGCATCGATGGTTGATCTCCCCTTTCTGAACCCGAATTGGTTGGTGGAAAGTTTCGGCTCAACGTAGGGCTCCAGCCTATCTGCTATTATCCTTTCAAGGAGTTTTCCCGCAGAGTCCAACATACAGAGGGGACGATATGATGACGGTTCGTCGGGAGGTTTCTTTCCCCCTTTAGGGAGGAGCACAAGCCTCTGCTTTTTCCACTTACTCGGGAAAACCCCCTGCTTTAGGCAGGTCTCATACATGTGTAGAAACATGTCAGGCCTATTGGCTATGGCGCATTTTAGCGCGATGTTAGGTATGCCATCTGGACCGGGAGCCTTACCGTTTTGGAGCCGGTTGCACGCGCCCATCAGCTCATTCATAGTCACTGATGGTATATCTTCGTCCCTCACCTGCCACGAAGGATAAGCGGGTAGCTCAGGCTTCGCAGGAAACAAGTGAGTGACAATGCGGTGCAATGATTCGGGGCAGTTCGTTGATGTCATGGGAGGGGCCTTAATTTTATGCATCACGATTTTATACGGTTTTCCCCATGGATCTTGATTAACTTCGTCACACAACTCCTTCCAGTAGGATCTCTTGCTTGAGAGAATGGCTCTTCGTAGTTGTTGTCTTTTGATCTCATAGTCGAGCCTTAGTTCTTCTGTTGTGACCCTGTCGCGTCTCCGTGCTCGTTGATGCAGCCTTCGTGCTTTGAGACACTCTCGTCGGTGTTGTGAGATCGTGTCGTTCCACCAGTAAACTGGTGGGCGGCTGTTGTTCTGCCGTCTCCTTGGCATGGAAGCATCACAGGACTTGACAACGCTTGTCATTACCTCTTTGGCAGTGGCTTCTGCGCTTGTTGCTATTGACAATGGTTCCTGCTCCATAACCAAGGCGAATGAATCAGCATCGAAAGCATTTTTGTTCCAACCGACTGGCTGTGACCTCGCACGACTGACACGCAATATTCGTTTGGGAGTGGTGTTGATTTCCCATATAATAGCTTGGTGGTCGCTATTAGTAAACTCCTCATCGACCCGCCACTCACAGCCCCCTTTAATTAGGTTGCTGCTAACGAATGTCACATCGATAATGGAGCTGGCTGTGCCTTTGCGATATGTGCTTACGTCTCCTGTGTTGAGGAGTACCAGGTTGAGCGAAGACATGGTCTCAAGGAGAGCTCGTCCTCTCGCGCTCGTTTCCCGGCATCCCCAGTCAATTGCCCAGGCGTTGAAATCTCCTGCGATGGCGACCGATTCACGCTTCCGTACATCCTCCGCCAAGGTGTCCAAGAATAACTCGAACTCCTCGAGCTGTGCACTAGGAGGTGCATAGCAGCTATAGAAGTGAACCCCTCCCACTTTGGCTCTCACAAGCCATGGTTCGGGGGTATTTGGGAGTTGTTGGAACGGAAGTTTACTGCAAGCCCATATCGCTGCTCTGTCCGTTGTGTCATTTACCCAGGACAGGGTGTCGAAGTTTTTGTACTGCTCGCAGATTATGGCTACGTCGCAATCCAATTCCCGCACCCGCTGTACCAGTAGGTCTTGGGCTGCTTCGCAATGGTTGAGGTTGAGTTGCAGTACTTTCATTTACGGGCTTGTGCTGCTCTCATCGCCTGTTGGTAGATCGGACATTTCCAACTACCCGCAACGTGCCGGCAGTCTGACCTACTATCTTTCTCTTTGCAGAGTAAGCACTTGGCAGGTTGTTGACAAGCCGAGGCATTGTGACCAGCGCCTCCGCATCTGTGACAACAACTGCTTCGGTCAGTCTTGCCTCTGCACGCCTGGGCGTTGTGCCCAAAGTGCCAGCATTTGAAGCACCGTCGAAGGCTGATCCTCTCGCGAACACGTACTGTGCCCCACGCAAGTTTCAGCTTTCCAAGTGCGATGGCTTTCTTGGCCTGGACCTCTGGGAGACAAGCAACTGTCCTTTGTGTTGATCTATATGCCCGTCGAAGTGATTTCACTGCCTCCTCAGTGATCTCTGCCAGGCCGTCGATATTATCTTTGAGCAGGTTTACTACGTCTTCCTTGGTACTGATCTCGTCCAAGTCTTTAATTTCAATCTCGATTTGCGGTATTCGAGATTGTACAGTGGCCCCGCTTGGGAGCTTATTCTTGATGGCGTTACAATAGCGCTCCATCTCCTGAGCGTCTGCCTTGGCGAATAACAAAAGTAGATCTCCCTTATCTGTTCGTCGGATCTTATTGACTTTTTTGCCTATATCCTGCAAGGTGGGATCATTCTTGATACCTCGCAAGATATCTGCATGGGAGCTCTTCTCGCCTTTCTTTATAAGCAGCGTACAATGTGGCGCTGGTTTTTGCTTATTGGTCCTCGGGGCCTTTTTCCTCTTTACCACTTGCCAGTCAGTCGACTGGTTTGCAGGTTGGTTTTTGGTCTGCGGTTTAAACTTGGATTTTAATCCATTGTTTCTCTCCGCTTCTGAATTGACCACCCTACTTGTTGTTCCCTGGGTGGTTTGCCCGATGTTCTGGCGACCTTCCTTACCGGGCTTTAGCTTGCTAGCTAGCACCGGTTTAAGAGTTTTAAGTGGTGGTGCCTTACTTGATGAGGCTACTGAAGGCGAGACCTTCGGTGGCGAGGTCCTTGCTACAGAGGCTACTTTTATTGAAGCCGCCTGCTTTGGGGCCGCCGGTGTTGATGCAGCCGATTTTGAGTTAGCTGCTTTTGAGGCAGCCGCTTTTGGGACCTCCTTTTGCTGTCCACCTTGTGTCTGAGTGTTTGACACCTTTACTGGCGATGTCTGTGTTGTAGCAGGTTTCGCTACAGGAGGTGGCCGCGTCGTTGACGTCTGATATTTGTCATATTCTGACTTAATGGCGTGTGCCAGTTTCTTGATCTCATGATGTACATTGTGCCTAGGCCCAATGAACTTCAAGAGCTCATCGATCTTTGCTCCTAATTTGTTTGGAGCGCCACTCTCATTTGTGGCCCTTTGTTGGACGTCAACTCCACTATTCGCCTTTTGGAGGACTTGGCTGGATAGTGTCTTGCTGCCAGCTCTAGTTATAATGGTCGATGTTGTACCATTACTAGTGTTCTTCTTCTTGTCACTATGTGACGGAACCAGTGATAATTCGCTCCCCCCAGAATCCGTGGAGCGTGCACCGGCCACCGAGGCTTTCACTCGATCGGAACCGGTGGCGGGATTATCCTCTGCAGAGGTACCCGCCTGGGGTATTAAGTTCACCTTATCACCCATATCCATAAATGGTTTATTTTCGGGGTCCCTTCCCCTATCTGATTTTGGTCCGCCCTGAGGAAATCCTCAGTACTCCCCATTGCTGGAGAGCGTTCCCCTATCCGCCACCTGGGGAGGCGCCCGGTAGTGGACCAACAACCACCCCGGGATATACAGAGTGTGTGTGTGTGTGTGTGTGTTTACATAACTGTGAAAATGAGTATCAACTTTAACATTGACTATAATAAAAACAATAATAAATCGTTTCAAAACAAATTAGATTAAATTGGCTGGTCCACCTAAGCCATAACTTAATTGAAAACAAGAGTGCAAAATGAAAAATAAAGTATTTACACCAAGTTTTAAAAGTGAAATTTATAATAAACTGAAATGGTTGTGTGGATGTAATCGCATCAATACATTATTAAGTTTTCCTTGCATAATTTATGGCGGCGAATCCAATTGGACGGAAACTGGAGTGAAAGATTAAAACGTTTCTAATAAGTACAATGTCTCAGGACTACCTAAATGCTCTTTCTGTGCTTAGTATTCAAAAAATATATTTAATTAATAAAAAGGTCACTGAACATATCGCTTTCGAAAAAAGTCGACGAATATTTTAATTAATAAAAAATTAATGCAGTATTAGCAAAGCTATGGTTTGTTTTGTTGCATCTTTGAATCCCAATATTTGACCAGTACAAAATACTTCCAATACATGTGGTATATCTTTGGCAAGGAGCTGAAGTACATAAGTTTTTGTAAACACTCAAAGTTCTCGATGTGGTTCTTAATTTTTTTTTGTAATGTGATAAAGTATTTAACTTAATATTTTTTTATGGAACCTCGCTATTTGTAGACTCATGTCATTTTTTCACCCAATTATTTATGTCAAATATCGAGTCCGGAAGAGCAAACAAAGGTGATAAATTAGATATAAGTTTATTTGGTGAAGTTACAGTAAATAATCAATAAGTCACAAAGGTTGATACGAAAAAATCTGAGAATTTTGAAAAAAAAAATTAAAAAATAAAAACCGCAAGCTATCCTGCTGTTATATGGGCTATATATTACAGCACATCCGCCCTCTGTGTTTAGCAAATCTTCTACAAAAAAAGACGGTACATATTGTTACTTAAGAGTTTTTGACAAGTATGGAATGTCGTGAAGATTCTTGGGAGTCGCGTGTGTATGGTTTATTTGAGTTTGACGTTTCAACGAAATTTCACTTCTTCGGAACAACCGATGTTATCACGCACTAAGCGTAGTACGATTGGTGAGTGATTACTTTGGTTGTCCCTCTAGTGTCTTGATTTCCAACAGCTGTTTGAGGGCGGCAGTATCGGTTCTGATTTAAAAATTACGAGCAAACAGATATTTGTAAAAATTATATAGAACCCTCAATATTGTGACCCAGTAATTCCTTTCTGGTTCGCGAATCCACGGCTGTAGTGGTATTTTCTTCACCATCTTACACTTTTGTAGGATGGCCCCAAACCTGTGTTGCTGGCGGCAGTGTCTAAGACGGGGTCGGAAACGCTAGTATTGGATTGGAAAATAGTGCCACTTTCAGTCGTCTAAATATTGTTTTACAATCCTGATTCCTACGGAAGGTCTCTTTTTCAGTGATCTGTTTTCTGTATATTCTGTATTTTGTCGATTGTTTCGAAACCTGCCAATATTCACACTTTAGGTCTATTGTAGAGAACCAACGGGACTCTGCTAGTGTGTCAGGGTATCAGCAATTCGGGGGAGTGGATAAGTGTAGTTCTTCGTCACGTCGTTCAATTTCCCATAATCCACGACCAATTAATTCTTTTTTTTTCACTAAACCAACAAGAGCCCACCATAGGCTGATGGATGACTCGATAACTATATGTATCATTGACTGGATATTTTCCCCAACTGCATGTTGTTGACCTACCTACCTTGACTTACCTAGGTGGTATTCACAGTGTCTATTTTGGGCTAGGTGATGTTTGTACGAACGGTAATACCACCATGACAATTGAAAATTTGCTAGTGATTTAAGATAAGTTGCTTGGCCTTCTGCTGTTCCTCTGGTGTAATGGTCGACAAACTATTTTATAAGCTATAGAGCTTACTGGGACCTATCTCCTTCTACCCACTTGAAACAAGCTATTTCTTGGCTATCATTGGCAATTTGACTATCGTTGACTACTAGGACCGGATTTTGTTGTCCACTATCTGCAGCACTACTTCCACCTCGCCTTGTATCGACATGGTCTCGCCGATGACTGTTCTTAGCTGGATGTTATTGGTAATTGGCCGAAGTCAAAGATGATGGTGATTGCTCAACCACTGATGGTTCCCTTGACAACTAGGCTGCTGATATCTCGCTAGAATGCCCATTCGGATACTCTCCTAGGGACTGGTGGAGAAATAGTCAGCATTCGCCCCCTTATGCTATCTAAACGGAGTTTCCCTGGTTGATGAGGTTGTTATGTTGGCTACCCTTGGTTGCTGATCGTTCAAGTCATCTCATTCTGCAGTAACGTCCATAAAGGTAACATGCTTGTCTGATATAAGTTCTTTGCGACCATTCAAGAAGTTTGTTCATAGCAGAAAATAACACCTGAAGAGTTGACTCGGATTCATCTTGTCTGAAGGAAACTGCTCGGACCCTCGGCTTGGACATGTTTATAACTGCCTCTACTTCTAAAGCTTAAAGCAAAGCGTCATTGCCCTTCTTGATGCAACCAAGTCTTAGATTTCTTTGCATTTTAATTCCCTAATATCATATATAAAACACTGTGTGGACAATAGATTTATTGTTTCGTCGGTTAAATCTGTGTAGGACATGGGTAGGACATGTGTACGGACCGCCTAATCTCTGGTTCGAATTCTTGTTGAATTTTTCCATATTGTTGCGGTTCTCCACTCAGTTGTCCCTTGTGTACCTGACACAGAGGTTTTTTATCGTGTCTTTCATCTAGGACTGCAATGATCTTGTCGGAGATATTTTGTTCGTCCACAGAAATGCTCTAGAAGAATTCTATAGCTGGATCTGTTAAAGAAATTACAACAGAGGTAGACTTTTCTTGACTATCCCTTCCATTTTTTCCTTACGAACTGAAATCGTTAACTGTGCAATGCCAGAATAAAGGTTCAATTTCGTTTTATTTCTTACTTTAAGACTATTGAAATTTCTCAGCATCAAATCAAAAAATATTAAAAGAAAATCTAGGTATTAACTAATGTTTTAAATATTTTATTTAATATAATGTTAATATATTTAAAGGGATTTATTTTTTATGTTAAAAATTATAACTACATAATTGAATATATTTAAAGGCTGAATCTTCCTATTATTTCTAAGTAGGAAATCAGTTCAGTTACACGGTTCAATTCCTGCAAAATATTGGTTTTATTACAAGGTAACTCACTTTTACCTAAAATAAACATGTCATTGACATTTTAGCGATAGGGATGTTTATTTAAAATATAAAGTAATTCAATATATTTACTGATTTGTTATGGTAAGTTAGGTATATACGTCTATTCTACAAAGAAATATATTTTTACTGAACATATTTTGCCTTCGAAAACGGTCAAACTATTGAGTAATTATATATTATAAGAAGCGTTACGCTGTTAATTCATGTGAACACCATCTTGGATAGTTCAGCATCAAGCGCTTCATGACGCCTTCTTCTCCGGTTTCTCCTCTACTTTATTTCTAATAGACATATACTATTAACAAACGAATCTTAAAAATAGACTCGAATTTCGACCACTGGGCGACCATTAGTGTAGTTTAATTATCTAATTTCTTTAATAGCAAATTTAGTAGATTTGTTATGAAATTTAATTTATTAAAAGCGTTTGAGAAAAAATTGGTTCAATAAAAATTATGTTTATAAAATGATTTTCATAAATTAAAAGATCATAAGACTTGAAATAACGGCAAACACTCCTTGCTTAAATCACTAGAAGGATTTAATAAAGGATCATGGCGACCTAGATGTAGATTAAAAAATCCACAGAGGAATAATAAACCGCAGGAATTTCTTAGTAATGCAATTGTATGAAGAATTGTTTTAGGCGATCAAAAAATGTGAAAATATACAGGGTGTTCTTTTGAATTGAATTGAATTTTTCGAGTCAATTTTCGCTACACAGAAAGTGACAGCAAGGTACAAATTGTGTATAACTGGGAGTCATCGGCCACTGCTTGTTGTTTGCACATACAATGTGAGTTGCCATCGAATCAGGTTCATTTGTTAAAGAATCCTTTGGTACTTACAATGATCTGATATTTTCCTCACTGTCTTGTGGCTTTCTTTCCATGTGTAGTCTTCGAATATCAGTTTGTACTGTGTTTTAACTTATATCTTATTTTGGATAGAAGAGATCATTTACGTTGTTCTTAAGTGTATCCACAGATGTTTATTTCATGATTTATCTCTTTTATGTCGGATTCTACATTCTGTATTTTCTGATTAACTACTTCCTTAACTTATATTATTAATAGCTGTAGTCGTTCAAGTTGATCCTTTTGCATTGCTCGATGATTTTGCCGTTTTAATCCTAATATTTGAAGTTTATCTTAACTCCTTATTCACCAGCCTGCTGTTTTTCTTCTAATACTTTAATTTCGTCTAGTGTCTTTTCCGCAGATATTTTATTGGCCTTGTTATTTAGAAAATAATCCTTACAAATTGTCTAATTTCTCATCAAAATTGGCTACTAATTTTTGTTATATTTCTTCTCGAATTTGCCTCTCCTGTTTATCGGTAACTTATTTGAAATTTTCCTTGCTAGTCTCTTCCATTTCATCTGCTATACTTTTCGTTGTTACCATGAATAAACTGGGATTTTATAGTCCATTCAACATCGACTTCTGATGCACCAAATATTGTAAACTTCGTGTGGGTATCAAACAAATTTTTACATCAAAATTAATGGCCTTTAATCTCTGTGAGATAAGTCACAATACGGTAGACCGCATAAATATTTACTTCAACTATCATTCACACTCGAACAGATACTCGCTACCTTGTTATCGACTTAACTTGTGGCCGTTTATATACCATCAGAGTTGTCCTCAACATTCTCGGTCTAATTCTGATTTGCTAACGTGAATAATTTATTTTTAGGATCTAAATTCTCGACACTTGTTTTTTTCAGTAACATCATAAATTGGAGAAATAATTAAATTTGTATTTCTGAAATAACATTTGTATACAAAAAATTATGTTTTAAAAATTTTCATTAAATTTAAATTCAATGGGACAATTTGAAATTTTCAATAGAATCCACAACTAAACTGTATTTTCAGGAAGTGGTAAATACAAAAATAATAAAAGCCAAATATATTTATAAATCAAAAAAATTTCAAATTAAAAACAAGTGAATTAAATGTTAAAATAAGAAAAAAGAATAAAATAAGTAATTAATAAAAATTATAATAATGAAAAAGAGCTAAAATTAAACAAAGCTGTAAAATGCTTCTTGAAAAATTAGGAGCTAGTTGAGGAACAGAAAACATAAGTAAGTGGTAACCAATTTTATACATATTGCAACAGATTCACTGTTTACAAAAAAAAAATGACTAATGTTCGAAACGCCTATTGACTTCTGTCGCTGTCATTTTAATACACGCCACAATTTTAAACTGGCCTAGTAGGTTGTCCAACATACTAATGTTCGATGGTTATTTCTGATTTGCCCGAGTGCATTCAAGAATCCTGTCGACTCTGCTTTTTACGTCCATCGAAATGTCGGGATAGCCGTTGTGTTGCTCATTTTTATTTCGGTCGGTTTCTATGTTTTCGTGTTTGTTTTTATCGGACCGATTAATTTAGAAGGTGTCTTATTTTTTTATGGCGTAAAATGAATTTTACATTATAAACATATATTTATTATTTTAAAATATATCATATTAAAATGTCGATCAACATGGGGTAACCAAGTATGTGAAATAAGAAATAAAAATTAAAAGTAAATTATCTGAAGCGTCAATATAAATTGCTAAAAAAAAAGTTCAAAGGAAATGGTTCTGGTAAGTAAATTGTAAACTTAAATAGCAATAAATGCAAATAAAATAGTGGACACAACACATATTTAAAAAAATAATAGGTAAAGCTATTGATTAAAGCTTATATACAAATCTGGCAAAATTAAATTTGAGATTTGAGATAAATGCCACAAAAGAAGAGAACATTATTCACCAAAGTAAAATGAGACTAGGAAATTGCAGAGGTTGAAGATCAGCCCGTGGAATAAATTCAAAGTCAAGAGGAATAAGCTCCAGAAGAGGTACCAAAAGAAATTGTAAGGAAAAAATCTAGAAACCGTAAGGAAACCGCAAGAACCAGAAATGGTTTTAATATTTATATGACAAATATTTTGAAAGCAATATATAAGAGGCATGAAGAAAAATAATGGACAAAAAAGTTTTGTAGTTAAAATTGACAATAACAATGAAAAAAATTGAAAGAATAATTCGAATGAAAACTTGGAAAAACACTGCTGCTAGAAGCTAATTTTAAACACGGGTTACGAGTGAAAAGAGTTGAAAGGATTTTACAAATAGAAAATTTGGAAAATAACATCGACAAAATGTTCATTGAAGTCGAGGATAAAATAATAAATTAACAGTCAAGAACAAATATGAAAGATGGCGTGAAGCTATTCTAAATTATGGAGATCTGATAGACTAGAGGTGAATGAGTATATGGTTAGAAGCAAATAAGCAGAACATTTAAAGAAATGTGTAGAAACCAGGCAAGTGGCTAGCATCGAATGAAGTGCTGGAACCTCTGATTTGGGGATAAAATTTAATTTTATTCAAGATTGTATTTATGTACATCAAAATGTATGAAAAAAAAATGCTAGCAATTTTGAAGAGATAAAATTGAGAATTAGTTCCTGTTTGGTGGACAGTGCTGTATGCTAGTTTGCATTATTAAAGAGTGATTTGGAAACAACTGCAAATCGGGAAAAGGAGTTCCTAAAATATATTGACAACTTTAAGGGAAACATTATATTTTGGGAAATTTGACAAAGCCAGAGAAAGAATGGTTGAGTATACGTTGAAGCTAGATATGTCAGCTAAATACAAATAATGTTAGGTATTATGAGGCAGAAGGAGCAGAAACCACTTCTGTGCAAAAAAACATAACCCATTTATAGATTATCTCAACAGGATGCAAAATGCAAGGCGACCAGGGCGCACAGAAAATGAAAATGGAAATACCATGCCTAATTCCTCAAGAAGCTACATAAATAATAATCTGGACCACAAGAACCGACAGATTTGAAATAAAATCATAATCTCTATCGGGAAAACAAAAGAAAAAACACGGTCGAAACAAAAGAGATTATGGAAAACAAAAGGCTCGACTAGATTCAAACATGAAAGGATGTGGAAATTGGGATGGACCAAGAGAGAGAAACCAATAATCGGAAATAAACCATAGAAATGAAAGACTTTATTCAATGATACAAAAAAAAATTATAACGCCTGATTGAATAATGCCCACTAAAATCAAGAACACAAGAAGGGGAATAACTGAAGAAGAAACTCCATAAAAATAATGGCAAAAGTCAACCTCGGAGAAGTTCAAGTTATAGCACACGGAAAAATTTGAATTCTAATGAGT
Source organism: Octodonta nipae (assembly GCA_034190945.1). NCBI lineage: Eukaryota > Metazoa > Arthropoda > Insecta > Coleoptera > Chrysomelidae > Octodonta > Octodonta nipae. Next base: position 62,391,391 of record CM067219.1, read on the forward strand.
TAAGTGAGGAAGAATCGGGTTAAATACCAATCATGTAAGTAAAAGTTGTTAGCATGTAAATAGTTGGACAACCACCTGAAAGTTTAAGAACTGAAAAAAGGTAAATTTCAAGAAATGCTATTGTTGATCCAAGGTGAAATCACACTAAAATGTTTAGTCGCTACGAAGGGAACGACTCAGAAGGAAGTATCACAAATGTGCCACCATTATAACAGCTGAAGTTTACAGAAAATAGTATATTATTAATTAATAATAATAATAGAATCATAAATGTATAAGTAAAACTGGGTGATAAAGAAACTGAGATGTAGTTTTCGATTGTGAAAAATAGTCAATATCAAGCCGTAATGAGGATCGATATCTTAAGCAAATATGCAATTGTCGCCGCATGTGCCCTCTAAATGGGAATAAACGCGATAAGATCAGTAATAAAACAGAATCTATCACCTACAACCACAATGTCAAAACTATTGCCAATATGTAGACCAAACTTATCAGAGCAAAAAAACTGAAGACATCGAGCTAAGTACCCTAAAATAATTTCAGTATTATTTTACCACTTATGGCTTAATAATTTATTATTTAATATTTCATTATTATTTACTCCTAATGTTATTTACATTTTTATATTACTACTTTAACGGGTTAGGCGAGCATTCGCCTTGGAGAGGGATTTCACCCCATCACCAGGGTCACCTACCTATGGCCTCCTTTAACTCGTATCCAGGAAACGTAAACAGACGGGCTAGAGATTTTCCCATGAACTGGAAAAGGTCAGCAATTTACATTTAATAAAGATCTCTGAGTGTAACTGTACATATCTTAATTCCTCATAAAAAGTATTCCCATAATATTTTTCAAAATAAAAATCTACAGCTGCCTTTCCTTGAAGTCCTCATAAAAAAACACAGAATGGTCACTTGGACCACACTCTATGCAGAAAGCAGACACACACGAACAGATACCCAAATTACAAATCCCATCACCACTTTTCTCAAGTATAGGTAGTTGCCAACACGCTCATTTCCAGATCTATACAATTGACAAATAATAATAAAACCCATAAACCACACAATCAAAAAGGCAATATAACAACAACACTTAGAGCTAAATCCAGAAGACGACCTTACTGTAAAAGCAGGTTTACCGTATTTAAAAAAAACGGAGAGAATTGGCCGAATTCTACGAAAGCATGATATAACAACGGCATACAAATCGCACCAAACTATAGGAACAAGTTTAAGAAATCCTAAACCAAAAGTTAAGCTAGTAAACCACTCATTTACCATGAGTGATGCTTAAGTAACTGTGATTTTTTATGTTTAGTACTTTATTTATTATTCAACATGATTTTTTTTTGAACAGGAAATTATAAATATGATAAATTTGATAACATTTTACATCGACATTGTATATTAAAGCATAAGTATTCGTGGATCATGAGTAACTTACAGAAATATACCCAAAACTGCAGTACCGCGGCATGTCTGATTTTCGGTTATCAAACTAAATCGTCTTATAATCTAAAGTTTAGCTTTAATAACTAAAATCCAACACATCATAGATGAAGTAAATACAATAGATTTAATGTTTAAAACCACCGTATTTGCTGATGTATACGTATATAAATATATTTGTTTTTAAGTTTTCGCGGGCACTAAAGGTATTAGTAGTTGATAACTAATCCCGGCCGGGATCGATGGTAAAATGACGACGTTCCGGCAGAGTCACATCTGCCCTCTTCAGGTCGGTTCGCATAATTCTCGTAGCCTTCTGCTTTCGCTTCTAGTTACTCGAATACTGATATTTTCAGGAGCGCTCACGGTGTTATATAGTCGCGACTCGGCGCCTATTGGTTGGCATCGTGAACGGCTGCGTGTGATTGGCCCTGGGCGCTCAGTGGGCGCGCCTCCCGCCTGCTGATTTGTTATTTCCGGTTGAGTTGTTATTGGACGGGTCCGGGCCGGTACGGTGTTTAATAGAATTTTCCAACAATTCGATAAGTTCTGGATTTCAATGCGTGCGTTTAGACTGTGAGGCCTCTTCGCTATTTCAATGGCCTCTCTTACGAGTCTTGATTTCGGATGTTCTATATTTGCCAGTACTCTGGTGTTCTCAAAGTCTATTCGGTGTGACGTCGTGGTGGCGTGTTCAGCAATGGATGTTGTTTTTTCCTGCTTTCTTATAGCATTCTGGTGTTCATCACGTCTAGCTTGAATTCTTCTGTTAGTTTGCCCTACATAGGTTTTATGACAGTCTGCACATGGAATCTCGTACACTCCTTGTTGTTCTAAAGGGATCCTCGTCTTCGGAGTCCTCAACACCGTGCTTATTTTTCTGTCTCTATTGAAAATAGTATCGATATTGTGTCTCCGTAGAATTCTTGCAATACTGTCCGTGGTATTCTTGACATACGGTAAATAAGCCTTTGTTATTGATGTCTCATGCTCCTCGTCTGTTCGTCTCGGTTTTGACTTTAGTGCTCTTTGAATATTTCGGTCTGTAAATACGTTTTGTCTCAGAGCTGTTTTTTTTGTGATCTGGTTACTAAAGTTTTGACGACGGCTTGTAGTTGGGCTGGGTGGTGATGAGAATTAGCATGAAGGTATTTGTTGGTGTGAGTTGCTTTCCTATATACTGTATGGCCAAGGGTTCCATCTTTCTTCCTATTTATGAGAACATCAAGGAATGGCAGTTGATTATTGGCTTCAACCTCCATGGTGAATTTTATTTTGTGATGGATGCCATTAAGGTGGTCTAAAAATGTGTTCAGGTGTTCCCTCCCATGAGGCCAAATCACAAAAGTATCATCCACATATCGCAACAATAAACTGGATTTAAGAGTTGCTGTTCTTAGTGCCAGCTCCTCAAAGTTCTCCATAAAAAGGTTCGCTATAACTGGTGAGAGTGGCGATCCCATTGGAGCCCCTTCCACTTGTTTGTATCGTTGGTTCTCGTAAACAAAATAGGTGTTCATCAGACAGTGCCTTGTTAAGTCTACAAGGTGTTGAGGTGGTTTGTATTTTTCTATTATGATATCCAAGGCTTCGTCGATAGGGATGTTGGTGAAAAGGGACACTACGTCAAAACTGACCAGAAGACACTCAGGTTGTAAAACCGTTTTTTCTAAGTATTTCGATGAAATGTGTCGAATTTTTAACATATGAGTCTGCCCCCTCTGCAAACGGTTGAAGTTGTTGGGCTAGGTATTTGGCTAGCTGTTGTGTTGGGGATACAATTGAACTTACTATTGGCCTCAAAGGTGCACCTTCTTTAGGTACTTTTGGCAACCCATAGAATTTCGGACATCTCGATGAATTTTCACGCGGAATGAGTTGCAGTTGGAGATTTTTGTCGATCCTACTTGCTTGGATTTTGGCCTTAGTTCTTTTCTCCAGATAAGTTGTTGGGTTGGTAGTAATCTGTTTATATGCTGGATCTTGTAGCAATGTTTGAATTTTGTTTGAATAATCCGCTGTATCTAAAATTACAGTCGCATTTCCTTTATCCGCAGGTAGAATGACAATGTCCTTGTTGAGTTGTTTCAAGGCCTCATTTTCTTCTATAGATAGGTTCCTTTTGGGTGGTTTAGACTTTCTTAGAACATGTGACACATCTTGTCTAATTATTTCAGCGGTGTTCGCATCTAATTTTGAAACTGCTGTTTCCACGCCACATATTATGCTCTCTGTTGGTATGTGAGAGGGAGCAATAGCGTAATTGAATCCCTTAGCCAACACGCCAATCGAGGTAGAGTTCAATTGGACCGAAGATAAGTTATAAACGGAATAATTTTCATTTGTGTTAAACATTTGAGAAATTACGCGCGAAAAGAAACAAACTTGTGTGCGATCTACATTTTTTACAACGATGCCGCGATGAAGGAGTTATTCCGAAAAACATGAAAGTTCTGGAACAACAACAGAAAAACACAGAATATCTTATGGAAAGCTAGTTGTGCCCTACTTAGGAAAGCCATACGTGATGTCAGAAGAGATTTGAATGTTCTTAATACTAAACTCTTAGATATCCACCTATGATAATATGGGATAAATTCGAGGAAATTAGCGAATTTAGGGCCAAAACGAATGCAGAGTTGACAACATTGCAACAACAGACAAAATTTAACAAATTGAAGCTCCAACAGAAGCCCAATAACGAATTTTTCTCGGAAAATGACGGTCACAGTATAATCTCAAGGCAATTGGAAACGAATAGAACCGTTTATAACTTATCTTAGGTCCAATTGAACTCTACCTCGATTGGCGTGTTGGCTAAGGGATTCAATTATTGCTCCCTCTCACATACCAACAGAGAGCATAATATGTGGCGTAGAAACAGCAGTTTCAAAATTAGATGCGAACACCCCTGAAATAATTAGGCAAGACGTGTTCTAAGAAAGTCTAAACCACCCAAAAGGAACCTATCTATAGAAGAAAATGAGGCCTTGAAACAACTTCGCCTCAACAAGGACATTGTCCAGCATATAAACAAATTACTACCGACCCAACAACTTATCTGGAGAAAAAAACTAAGGCCAAAATCCAAGCAAGTAGGATCGACAAAAATCTCCAACTGCAACTCATTCCGCGTGAAAAGTCATCGAGATGTCCGAAATTCTATGGGTTGCCAAAACTACATAAAGAAGGTGCACCTTTGAGGACAATAGTAAGTTCAATTGGATCCCCAACACAACAGCTAGCCAAATACCTAGCCCAACAACTTCAACTGTTTGCAGAGGGAGCAGACTCATATGTCAAAAATTCGACACATTTCATCGAAATACTTAGAAAAACGGTGTTACAACCTGAGTATCTTCTGGTCAGTTTTGACGTAGTGTCCATTTTCACCAACATCCTTATCGACGAAGCCTTGGATATCATAATAGAAAAATACAAACCACCTCAACACCTTGTAGACTTAACAAAGCACTGCCTGATGAACACTTATTTTGTTTACGAGAACCAACGACACAAACAAGTGGAAGGAGCTCCAATGGGATCGCCACTCTCACCAGTTATAGCGAACCTTTTTATGGAGAACTTTGAGGAGCTGGTACTAAGAACAGCAACTCTTAAACCCAGTTTATGGTTGCGATATGTGGATGATACTTTTGTGATTTGGCCTCATGGGAGGGAACACCTCAACACATTTTTAGACCACCTTAATGGCATCCATTACAAAATAAAATTCACCATGGAGGTTGAAGCCAATAATCAACTGCCATTCCTTGATGTTCTCATAAATAGGAAGGAAGATGGAATCCTTGGCCATACAGTATATAGGAAAGCAACTCACACCAACAGATACCTTCCTACTAATTCTCATCACCACCCAGCCCAACTACAAGCCGTCGTCAAAACTTTAGTAACCAGATCACAAATACTACCTGACCAGGACAACATCAAACAGGAAATGGACAGTTTAAAAACAGCTCTCGGACAAAACGGATTTACAGACCGAAATATTCAAAGAGCCCTAAAGTCAAAACCGAGACGAACCGTCGAGGAGCATGAGACACCAATAACCAAGGCTTATTTACCGTATGTCAAGGGTACCACGGACAGTATTGCAAGAATTCTACGGAGACAAAATATCGATACTATTTTCAATACAGACAGAAAAATAAGCACGGTGTTGAGGACTCCGAAGACGAGGATCCCTTTAGAACAACAGGGAGTGTACGAGATTCCATGTGCAGACTGTCATAAAACCTATGTGGGGCAAACTAACAGAAGAATTCAAGCTAGACGTGATGAACACCAGAATGCTATATGAAAGCAGAAAAAAACAATTGCTGAACACGCCACCACGACGTCACACCGAATAGACTTTGAGAACACCAGAGTACTGGCAAATATAGAACACCCGAAATCAAGACTCGTAAGAGAGGCCATTGAAATAGCGAAGAGCCCTCACAGTCTAAACGCACGCAATGAAGTCCAGAACTTATGGAATTGTTGGAAAATTCTATTAAACACCGTACCGGCCCGGACCCGTCCAATAACAACTCAACCGGAAATAACAAATCAGCAGGCGGGAGGCGCGCCCACTGAGCGCCCAGGGCCAATTACACGCAGCCGTTCACGGTGCCAACCAATAGGCGCCGAGCCGCGACTATATAACACTGTGAGCGCTACTGAAAATATCAGTATTCGAGTAACTAGAAGCGAAAGCAGAAGGCTACGAGAATTATGCGAACCGACCTGAAGAGGGCAGATGTGACTCTGCCGAAACGTCGTCATTTTACCATCAATCCCGGCAGGGATCAGTTATCAACTACGCGGATGAATTCCCGGAAACCATCTAATACATATATATATATATATATATATATATATATATATATATATATATATATATATATATATATATATATATATATATATATATATATATATATATATATATATTAATACGAAGTGTATTAATTACACTGTATGAATTTTCAAATATGTGATTATCTCAGGGTCCTTTTTGCTTGGGTTCAAGTTATAGATATTAAATAAATAAATGAATTCTATACTTATCTTATAAGTCTCTCTTTCTTCTCAGTGACACTAACACTTTTAAAATTTTGAAATTATATTTGCACTTTATTTTTTTCTGTTTTAAGATTTTTTTTTAAATGATTAATAAATAATTTTCAAAATCTCAATCAAATTACAATTTATTAATAATGATTGTCCACAATACAATTCTAATATATAATATTGCCTTTACAACAAAATAAATTTCCTGGTTACTTAAATATTATTAAATTTCTATCAATTTGTTACAAAAATTTCAATCCTCTAAAGACAAATATTCATTATACTGAATTTAGAGAAAAACCTTTATTTCTATCACTGATTGATTTTAGATTTCAATAATCTGTTTATTAAATAATGTTTCAAAAACTCACAGTTGTCTGGCTTGAATTCCCCTTTTCCTTAATTTTGGTTTTAGTATACTGCTTCCTGATTTGTTTTGGTTTATAAACTAAATTCTGCTGCTTAATTGATTTGTTTACTGCTGCACCAATACTTTTATTATTCCAACAAAATTGATTTTATCTCTCCATCCAAGGATTTCAAATAATTCCTTTTATGGAATATTTAATTTCTTAATTTCAAATTGATGATTCAAAACTTCAAAAATTTAACTTCAAACTTAATTTCTTGTCAAAAATTGACATGGAACACTTATTTCAATGATATCACAGATCATTTATCTTGTTGTCATGGAAACGTGATTTTTACAGGAACGAAATTTTGAACTGCTCTCGTCGACGCTTGGAAAACAAAGAGGACCTTTCAATGTCAGATTTCCTATTTATTTAATAAATTTTGCCACCTGCTATTTCCATTTCCGCTTTAATTTATTTTATTAATTTCCAAATATGTTTGTTCTAAATCATATGCAAAAATCTAAACAAATTTTAATTTGAATTTCAATACCATTTACTCTCCTAAATTTTATCTAAATCACTTAATTCATGTTTTCAAAATTTTTGATTTGACACTTGTAACCTGCTGGTCACCAGTCATTTAACAGGTACTTTAAAAAAAATTGGATTTTACTGAAATTAAGACTTTATATCTTTTGAACTATTGAATTTTTATAAACTATGCTCTAAGCTCTTTCTAACGGTATAAATCTCTTTAGTGTTCCATCATTCCTTCAAATTTTTAACCGTCTTTATAATTCTGACATTTCAATTCTCTAAATTTTAACAAATTTATGTATTTTAAAAATTAATTTTGATCCAAATGTGCTATATTCAGTGTTCTCATGGCCTAATATGTGATCTGTACTTGTTTTACAAACTCTAGTGTGATTTTCATAAGTGAATCAACCTTTTTTTGCTGTTTGACCTAAATGTGACTCCCTGCCTAGATTTTCTTATGTAAGTATCCAAATTCTACTACACTCTGCATGATAGATTATCTAACTTTATATGCCACCTTTTATCCTTTCAACAATTTGCTTTTGAAACATTCTTTTTACATAGTTTATATTTTTAGGTTAACTATCTGTTATGATTTCTGCAATTCCTTTGTATGAATTTTATTTACATTTCCCCATTCATTTACTTATTCAAATTACTAAACTTTTGTATTATTTCATGTCGGGTTTAAATCCATTACAATATATATATATATATATATATATATATATATATATATATATATATATGTCCAGTCATAGGCTTTCACGGATGGAACAATGTGAAGAGATATTTATCCGGGAATACATCCGTTCGTTATATTGATTTATCTTTGAATCCTGCAGAGCAATAACAATGACAATAACAAAATACACGAATTAAAACAGATAACTACCGCTCTACGACAAAACGGATACACAAACCACACTTTTAAAAAATCAATAGCACAACAAGACCATGAGCCAAAACCAAAAGATGACCTCACCGAAAAACCAAACGTAGTCTTACCATACATCAAAGGGACAACGGAAGAATTGGCCGAATTCTTCGAAGGCATGAGATAGCGACAGCATACAACCCGCATCAGACTATAGGCACCACTTTAGGAAATCCCAAACCAAAAGTAAAACTTGAAAAGCAAGGGGTATATAGTATAACTTGCGGAACGTGCGATAAGGTATACGTCGGACAAACGAACAGGAGAATTTCAGCCCGTTTAGAGGAACAAAAATTAGCTGTCAAAAATAAACAAACGACATCGGCCCTGTTCCAACACCAGCAACAATGGGGCCATAAAACCAATTTCAATAGTTGTAAACAGATATCACAAACTCCTCACTACAAAACCAGACTAATACGAGAAGCTATTGAAATTGAGAAAACTGGACAACTAAATAATAGGGACGACGCCCTGCACCTCTCTAACACATGAAAGACAATTATTAAACATCAAAATAAAACACAATTAGCTACGCAAAATACATACCCGTCAACAAGCAACATACCTGACACGGCAGCGAAGGGAGCGGAGTCAACACCGACCAATCAGGCGCGATACGACCTCCGACGGAGACATATAAAATAAACAGCTCAAGCAGATCACCTCTCAGTTCACCATAACAACGCATTGAGAATGCCCAGTGAGACCTTGGCGAAACGTCTGCAGGATTCAAAGCTGAATCAATTTAACGAACGGATATATTCCCGGATAAATATTTCTTCACATATATATGTTTTAGGTGGTTTCCGGGAATTCATCCGTGTAGTTGATAACTGGTCCCTGCCGGGATCGATGATTAAATGACGACGTTTCGGCACTCTACACTCTTCAGGTCGGTTTGCATAATTCTCGTAGCCTTCTGCTTTCGCTTCTAGTTACTCGAATATTAATTAGCCACTTAAAACATTTAATGCCCGCGAAAACTTAAAAACAAATATATATATATATATATATATATATATATATATATATATATATATATATATATATGTATTTTCACAGAATTTTATGATCAATAAGATTATTTTTTGTAGCTTTACTCTGAGGATGGGGTACTTATAAACCCGGAACTAGTCAGTTTGTCCACAACAACAATAACATTTTTTGAGAATACAATCATTTTAAAATATTTGTTTTGTTTTGAGACCTACTACTTCCACACCATTTATAAATGGACTCACACCTACCAATACTTTATAGTATAAATATGAAATTGAAAAGGAATTTCAAAAAAAATAATGCATTGGAGTTTGTTCTTACGCAAACAAAACCGGCCAACCCAATATTTCAATACGTGTACAGTACACACGTTATGGTTGTTGCCATATATATACGGGTGAACTCTACAAGTAAGGAAAAAGGAACACCTATATAACATTTCTCTTAGAGACAATATGAACTAATCAAATTTATTCAACCACTGTGTTGAGAGCCATAAGGTAAAATGTCCCATTACTAAATCCTTACTGACAGAAGAAAATTAAAAAATTATGAAGCTTAATGAAGCAAACTGCTAACCAAGAGCAACAACGTAACCCTCAATATCTAGTGATCCTAATCCACACAAAGTCTCAATGTTAAATTTATTAGAAAAACGCAAAATAGTACTTCTCATCTAACACCCAAGGTGTATACAGCAAAACTAAAACATACAGTGATTGACAAGGACTCCAGAGTGGAGTAGAAACGTCTCCATAATAGATAATTATACACAATATTCAATACACATATTTGTACACAAGAATACTGATAGATCATATTGTAGAGATTTCCTTCTGTCACAACATCTGTGGAGAAGACTTTTTGTAAGACTTAACAAGTTACAGAAATGAAGGATGCTGATATTCCTAACTCATTGCAACAATCCTTGTACTTGAATTTCTGAACACTACCTAAAATAGCTTCTTAACTTTCAGTCGTAAACTGGTGTCTTCCGGGCCCAGAATTTAGCTGGTTTGAGAGAACCGATCTGCCATAACCAACGAAGTACATACTCAAAGGAATGTTTCACTTGAGGAAATTTTCGTTGATAAATTCCCACTGCTTCATGTGTAGCTTGCTTCGGTTTATCATAAACTCAGAACAGAGGATGGGGTACTTATAACCTGATTTAAGTAAATAGTAATTATTTTTCAGCAAAACCAAAAAGAAAGTTAAATTAGAACATACACACTAATTATCATTTATATTTTAAATTCAGGAACTGGTTAATTTCAGCTAGCCTATATAAATGTAACAGTCAGTGTATTGAACCTAATAGATGCCGGTGACATCTACCGTCGATTGAGTTATTTAAGTATATGAAGGCATACTATGCTATAACATATACCATACTCTTGACAGGTGGTTCGAGTGTTTTATATAAAAACACATAAGTAAATATATATAAGATATATATCCACATATTTAGAACTATATCATTCAACGTATAACAGCCGTTTCGAACCAGGAGTTCTCGTCAGATACGCTTCCTTGAATGACAAGTTCTAAAGTGAAATACTTTACATCCAAGTATTTCACTTTAGAACTTGTCATTCAAGGAAGCGTATCTGACGAGAACTCCTGGTTCGAAACGGCTGTTATACGTTGAATGATATAGTTCTAAATATGTGGATATATATCTTATATATATATAAATGTATATCAATCCTTTGTCGGGAACTGAATAAAATTAATATTTTTTAAAGACTATAACTGATAATTTGGCACTCAATTTTATTAAACTCAAACTCCGTTCTCCATTCTAAAATAAAAACCTTCTGTTGTCGAATTTGTTCATTACCATTAAAATATGAGCGGCCAACTCTAATAAAAGTTTAAATAACTACTGTTCGAGCTACTATTCTCTATTGAAAAAGATTTGCTTAATCTAGAATGTCTGGCATAACATCTTAATAAATTAAATATCTTAATTTTGTACAGGGTAAATTCATTCAGACGTTTTCTGATCTCATTTCGGAATAATAATTTAAAGTTACAGAATAAGTAATTGTGAAGAAATGTCATCCAGTATACTTACTTTAACTCTTTTAAGTGGGCGTTTTCCTTTAAACCACGTAATAAAGGCTGCCGGTCGTGATCCTGCAGATTCGCAGAATACTTCATATCGTTTGTCTGCTACCAACGGCGTGACAGTTTTCAAGATGTTAGCAGTCAGCGGTTTTACTGCAAGTAATAAATGAAGAATTATCTTAGCCAAGTTATATTAGAAAATAAAATGGGTTTACTATTTTCAATGAAAATTTAAAAAATCGGTAATATAAATTTTTCTTTGATATTGCAAACTGTTTTATTATGAAAAAAATAAATGAATTATTCTTGTGAGCATGTTATACCTCCTTAATGAATAATTTAAAATTAATGAAGGAATAATTATTGAAGCGAAAGCTTCTTACCGGAGGTCCACACTTCCACATAGGAAAATACTTAAATATTGTTATTAAATGGATTTTAGGCCGCCAAAGAACAAAATTAAGAAACCTTCTAAACTAATCTTTCCATTAAAAGCAACATGTAAACATAAAACAGGCTGAAATAAAAAAGCAACACAATGGCAGTCTAGAAATTTCGATATATGTAAAAAACGGCCTCGATAAGATTCCTGACAAGACTCTGATAACTCGGAAATAATCATGGCACTCGAGTATTTTTGATACTGGATATTTAAAGCGACGGTTGTAAATGTTTAGTTTAGTTTAAAGTCTGCGGTGTGTGCTGAATCGACAGCGGAAGAAGTGAACAGCTGTAGTATTACTCATTGTGTTTGTAAACTTGAATGTATTTTGTTAGAAATAGAGACGATGAAAGTGAATATTTGTAGATTTTTGAACCTACTATTACATTGCAATATGGTAGTGAAGAGTGAAAATTAATATTTTTTTCTAGACTCACAGCATAGTACCACACTTCCTGTGTCTGAAAATAACCAGACGATTTAGTTGTCTATGTAAAAAACGACGACTAGGAGTTATATTAAATGACCCATCGTTTATTATAGTAAATAAACCAAAATAACATCAACTAAAATATACAATACCAGGAGAAAATTTGATTTTCGTTGTAATAAATTTTGTAAATCTTTGTTTACGATATTTAAAATTAGACACTCAACATACGTCATATGCCAGGTCCAATAAGCTAGGAGGGACACTATAGCGGAATCGAATAACCCACAAGATAATTTTTTATTAATTTTTTGCCGCCAAAATTTTTTTTTTCTGACACCCTCCCCCTTAATACCGTTCCTGCTTAGCTTAACGTTTAAGCTAAAAGAATATTTTATAACTTCAAAACGATAACAGCTATCGCCATAATTTTTTACTCGTAAATTACTAGAAGAAGGTTTATAGTGGTTTTCGCAAAAACCACCCGCTACCCTTCACAACCCTTCAAAATTAATTTAGTTAAAATAGCGGGTACATTATAACGGAATCAGAAATAAAGTATACCATAATTTTCAACTACTTCGTATCTAATTTTTAACCCTCATATTTATTTTTTTACTTATAAACCTACCCCTGTAACACCTACCGTACTACCTAAACATTTAAGCCAGCGGAATATGTTGTAACTGTAACGGGAAAACGACTATCGACCTAATACACTGCCATAATTTTTTACTCATCAAATATTAGAAGAAGGTTTGTAGTTGTTTTCGCAAAAACCACCCTCTACAACCCTTAACAATTAGTTTCGTTAAGCTAGCCGGTACTTTATAAAAGAATCAAAAATAATTTATATCGTCATTTTTGAATACTGTCTAACTAATTTTTTAGCGCTATATTTTTTTACTTCAAAACGTACCCCTATAACACCTACAGTACACCTTAACGTTTAAGCCAGCGGAATATTTTATAGTTTTATAATTTGAGCTATCGACCTGATTCTACCGCCATTATTGTTTACTCTTATAATATTAGAATAAGGGTTACAGTGGTTTTTTCGCAAAGCCACTCTCTAAAACCCTTAAAAGTTAGTTTTATTAAGGTAGCGGGTTTATAACACAATCAAAATTAAAGTATACCATCATTTTTGAATACTTTCTAACTATTTTTTCCCTGTCATTAATTTTTTGTACGTCTACACCTACCCCTATAATAACTACCATACTACCTAAACGTTTAAGCTAGCGGAATATTTTTTAACTTCAAGAGGAAGACACCTATCGACCTAATTCCACCGCCATAATTTCTTACTCGTAAAATACTAGAAGAACGTTTATAGCAGTTTTCCCGAAAACTACCCTCTACTCCTTCACTCTAAAAAACGAGTTCCGTTAAGCTAATGGGTACTATATAACGTCATCTATAATAAAGTGTGTCATAATTTCTGACTACCTTTAAAATATTTTTTATGGCTTTAATTTTTTTACCTCAATTTTTTTAACTTCAAGGGGAAAAAGCTATCTACCTAAATCTACCTCTACATTTTTTAACTTTTTACTAGAAAAAGGTCTATTTATAGGTGTTTTCACGTAAATCACTTTCTACCCTCACAACTAGTTTTGTTAATCTATCAGGGACTTTATAACGGAATCTAAAATAAGGTATACCATAATTCTGACTACTTTTTAAGTAATTTTTTACAAAAAATTTTACTCCAAAAATATTAACAATAGAGTTATAGTAGTTTTCGTAAAAATCACCGTAAACTCCTAATAAACTTTAAAAAATTAAATGAAGTTTTAAGGGTGGTTTTACACAATATCCTCTTAGAAACACTTTTTCGACATCATAGCAGCATCTTAAAATTTTTAAAGATACCACTATTTAACTATATTATCATCCTTTTCCACATATTTAATTCTTAAATCTGAGGTGATGTTGTATAACTTCAAGAGCGAAGTATACGTTTTTGGTATTAAAATATTAAAAAGTTTTTAGCGTGAATCACTTTAAGCCCCCTAACAATCATAATAAATACAAAATGGAATTTTTAAGAATAATTTTTAAGAGACACATTTCTATTCAGATAAACAGCTTAAAATTTTTAACAGAAGCTCATATCATTTAACTGCAGCAACATCCCGTTCCCTTAGTAAGGTGTCAAACCTGACGTATTATTTTATGACAATGGAAAAATAGCTATCAACCCATTTTGTGTAAAAAAATACTAAAAGGCAAAGTTACAATGGATTACACAGAAACCATCCTTAACCCCCCTAACGACCCTTAAATTTAACACCTTACACAAAATCATATTAGAAACACTTGATGACTTTAAAATGACATCTCAAATGTTATTTGAAAGAGACTCTTCAAAATAGAATTTTTTCTTGCACTTAGACCAGACCATTCAATTTTCGGTAGAAATCCCCCTTCACTACCTCAAATTTATAACTATCGGGACATTATATAGCTACGCAAGAACTTTAACTATAAACCTAATTCACGACTCATCAATTTCACCAATTAGCTCCAATTTTCACTCTGCCATATAGTTAATATTGAGGCAATTAATTTTTTACTTAATATACTTAATTTTTAACAAAATTCATTGGACAGAACAAAAACATCAAAATAAACAAAATCTTCTTCGCGATACAAAGTTTTGTTTCTTCTTACAATATTTATAAATTTATAAATCCTATCAAGATAAATTAAGATTACGACGCAGAACTCGACTGAAGAATTCAACAATGAACGGAGATAAAGAGAATATTAATTTTAATATAGATAAGCGACAAGAAAAGGGGGCCACCAACAACACTTTTTAACCTCGCTATGCAAAAACCAATTAAAAAATGATAATGGAATACGGTTATATCAAAATTCTTTTCAAAAATCGCAGGATAGGATAGGATAGGATAGGATAAATTAGATAAGAGAATGTATTCAGACCGTTTCTAACTACTAATATTTCTTTTATACATATGAAAGCTATAAAATGAGGTTTATTGTAACGATTTTTATATTCATTTGCTATCTAAACGAAACATTAATGGACAGAAAATCTTGTCTATACAGATGAAATAATTTCAGTATCAACGTAAATTTTAATAGTCCAGGAAGAATATTCGCACCCGTTGGCAAAAATATTGTGACGGATTTTTTTGCCAAATCTTATCGAAAAAGATCCCCTTTAAACAATTCTGCATATTACCAGGCCCAAAACTGGGTGAATAATTGTTTAAACATTTTTTTAATCAAATTCCCAAAATTGTTTTTTTAGGTTCATTCTGAACAAAAAAGGGCTCTTGTGATTTTTCTCTATAATTGAAGTTTTCGAAGTATAAATTATTCGAAGTTCGAAAAAACGCTAAAATGGTCATTTCCAGGCCTGAAAAACAATATGAAAAAAAATTTAATGTCGTCAAAGTTCATAGATATTCTTTATACATCACTTAACAAAATCCCAATGCATTTTGAGCGATTATTTTATTACAAGCCAGTGTTTTGTAATTGTTTATCGAACGCGCGAAGCGTTATTCTCAGTCTGTTTTCCACTTATAAGGATAAGGCATTTACATATATATATATATATATATATATATATATATATATATATATATATATATATATATATATATATTTGTTTTTAAGTTTTCGCGGGCACTAAATGTATTAGATGGTTTCCGGGAATTCAACGGCGTAGTTGATAACTGTTCCCTGCCGGGATCGATGGTGAAATGACGACGTTTCGGCAGAGTCACATCTGCCCTCTTCAGGTCCGTTCGCATAATTCTCGTAGCCTTCTGCTTTCGCTTCTAGTTACTCGAATACTCAGTATTCGATTTTTGTTTTGAGGGGGATCTTTTATGAGGTGAATTAGCGCTTGCGCGCATTCAACATAAACAGGCCAATTCGATGACTTCGGGATTTGAGATAGGGAAAATAGGTGTTGTCGTATATCATTTGAAAGCCCTTTTTACGGACTATACCGTGGTAATGCATTTTTTTGCAATTTCTGTACATGTATTAATAAAATAGTATTAAAAATTCACATTACAATACAATGCCTCTAAAGCAAATGTTCAAAGTGTCTTCGATTGACCTCCATACAATAGTACCTTGACTGAAAGCCGTATATGACATGGTTCAGCATAGTCGGTGTTATCTGACGACACTTCGCTATAATTCGTTGACGTAGTTCGTCCAAATTCTCAGGCTGTCATAAAAATTTTGGATTTAACATGTCCCCACAAAAAATCCGAAGGGTGATCGAGCAGGCCATTATATAGGACCTCTTCCTCCAATCCAGCGACCAGGCTATTCCAAATCGATGTATTGACGAACTGGTGCGCCGTAGTGAGGAGAAGCTCTATCTTGTTGGAAATGCAATTGATCTTCATGTAGTAGAGGATCATTTTCTAATTTTTCTATTATCAATGCATTAATTTCATTTTCCAATATATTCTGATAAATTTCACCATTTAAATTACCAGGAATAAACAGGGGTCCAATTAGATGATTTCCCAAAATTCCAGCCCAAACGTTTAGTTTTACCGGATGTTGGCTATGAGCTTCTCGAAATAAATGAGGATTTGTATCGCTCCAAAATCTACAGTTATGTTATGAAAAGCAAACATTGTACAAGTAATTCGGGTTTTCGATCATATGCTGGGTCATAATTTCGCAAAACTCTTGCCTTCGATCCCAATCATCCTCATTCAATTCATGAAGTAATTTAATTTTGTACGGATGGAATTTGTACTTATGCAAAATTTGCTGGACAGACTGCGTGTTTGGTTTAATTTGGACATGGCCCAATGTAGCCACAGCTACCCCTTCATCATTTGCACTTCCAATGGGACCTGTTTTTTAGTCATTAATGCGCCCGTCTCAAAAATTTTTAAAATCAACTCCAATACGTATTTATGACGAACGTTACCTTCGGGATGGTTTTGGTTAAAAACTCTTGCAGCAGATCGAGCACAATTTTGAATTTGGTAATAAAGACTTACCAGCTCAACAACTTCTTGCAATGTGTGTACCATAATTATCTTTTAAATTTTCAACAAATCAGTAAAGTAGTAACTTGACAGATAAATGTAGAATGCTTCAAATGAT
Organism: Octodonta nipae; assembly: GCA_034190945.1. Lineage (NCBI taxonomy): Eukaryota > Metazoa > Arthropoda > Insecta > Coleoptera > Chrysomelidae > Octodonta > Octodonta nipae. The sequence continues at coordinate 62,408,828 of CM067219.1, forward strand.
CGAATAAAGGTCAGAACAGATAAACAAACTTGCTGTAAATATCAGCAAAAAAAAGTAAAATAAATGAATGTTTTCATTTAATGATTTTCTTGTATTGTGTGTTATTACAGGGTGCGGCAGTGAAACACTATGGTTTAAGAGCTTACTATAAAAGAACTCATTTTTAATACTTTTCCATGCAGTAAAAACTTTTAATTTAATAATTCGGTTTTACTACTAGATCTGTTAGGTTTTCTGTTACATGAACAGGAATTTCAATAGAAAAATTTATTATGGCGGTAGAGTCGGTAAAAAGGACTTTCAAATGATATACGACAACACCTATTTTCCCTATCTCAAATCTCAAGGTGATTGAATTGGCCTGTTTATGTTGAATGCGCGCCAGCGCTAATTCACCTCATAAAATGTCCCCCTCGAAACAAAAATCGACCTGTTTTGTCTTATTGCAATAGTTTTGAAAATAACCAAGATAATCAAGGTAGCTCTTTTGAGATGGAATACCCTGTATTTATATATACAGGGTGGGCCATTTTAATCTATGCTCCCGAATCGTTTTATTCCTAAGCACAGTGTAAAAAAAATAGTTAATATAAAACTTGTTCAAGGTCATCTTTTGGTGTAAGTAATTTTCACCTAGGAGTTCATTTTCAAGGTAATTTCAAGATCAGAGTATTTCTTTTAAATAGCCACACGTGTTTTCGACACCGGATTCGGGAAGAGCCCAGAATTTTATGTACAAAGTGATAAACATACAATTTTTGTGAACAACTATTTTCACATTTTTTCAACTAGATAATAACGACAAAGGCACCTGTGTGATAAATATCACATCCAGTATGCAGATGTCCTTGAAAAGAGAATTTGAGAGAGTTTTTCAGGGTCATTTGAAGGAAAAAGCGGATTTTACGTGAAAATTCTGGTTTAGTTTATCCTATGCACCCGAATCGTTTCTTTCCTAGGCATAGTATGAAACAAGAGTTCATACAAAACTTGTTCAAGGCGAAGGGGGTTATCTTTTGGTATAAGTAATTTGAAGTTTATTTTCAAGATCACTTGAAAAACAGGGTTTTTTTTAAGTTGTAACCTGTGTTTTTGACACCGGATTCGGGAAGAGTACTAAATTACTACTATGGTTCTCCTAGTTTGTTTTTATTTTTAATTATTTATTTTTATTTCTGTTTCTGTTGGTTTTGGTTGCTCCTGTAGGTTGGCTTTAGCTTTTTACAGGAGATCTTTCGTTGGATGCCAATTTAATATGGATCCTTTTGTTTGTGTATTATTTACAGTAATTGTAATTGAAATTATGTTAATTGCAGTTATTGTAATTTAATTTAAGATTTATTTATCTTTCTATATACATTTATATTATTTAATTTGTAAGTTGCTTGGGCGCCACATTACTTATAGTAATGAAATTTTATATTAATTGTTTATATTTTATTGGAAATTATTATAAATTGTTTGTGTGTGTGGCGGTTCATTGGGCTTTGTTATTATTTAACTGTTCATCCGGCTATTTATTGGAAACAGACAGTGATTTGCAACATTTAAATTAAATTCCACATTTTATTTTAAACTTTTAAATTTATCATCAAATCATTTAACTTTTAATATAAAATTTTTGTACTTACTGTTGAACATCTCATGTAGTTCCGACAACTCCTTCCTCGAAGACACTCTTATTATCTTACCTTCTTAAATTTTTGTTTTTAAATTATAAAAATATTTTATGGCATGGTTCGTGCATTATAAGTTCACTTTACACTGTCAGTTGTTGTCTTAATTCACCAGTTGCACTTCTTATTTGAGTTTCTTTAGTTTGTTTACTCCCTTAACTTATGTAATTATCTAACTTATTACCCATTACAACTTATCTTTAACTATTTAAGTGAATTTTCTTCTGGAGTTGTCTCCTACTTCCTACTTTTTCATAATTTACTTGTTTGAAAGTCTTTGGTACTCATGTAAGATACTTTTTATCATTTATTAATAATATTTCTAATTTTTACATCAGCTGCAACATTGGAAAGAAGAAATTATAAAAATTGTGAATTATGAAATTTTGCTGATATCTTGTCCATTTTGCTTTGAAGATATGTTTTATAATTTGAAGAATCAAAAGATTTAATGGACTAAATCATAGTAATTCTTTATCTTATTTTATATTTTTATACCTAGTTTGTATGTAAGTGGTCTATTTTTCTTGATTTTTTTTTATTGTTTTGTTATTATGCTTAAACCTGGTAAGATAACCAGTTTTTCCTCAGGGAAGCTTACTTAGTTTGCAAATTTTTACCAAATAAGTCTAATTTCTTGACAAGTTCATTGAGTTGATTTGTTATTTTACACTATTTATTGATACATTTGACTAACTCTGCTTGTGTTTATTTTCCTTTTATGACATTTCTTAAAATTGTTTACTTTATTTTATTGTTACTTTTTACTTTTTTCATTACTATACATACATTTTTTAGTGAACTTCAGGAGATCAAAAGCTGTAAAAACTTGAAACAGCTATTTTTCACATTTTTTCGACTAGATAGCAATGAGAAACGCACCTGATAGATAAATATCGCATCCAGAATGCAGAAGTCCTTGAAAGGAGGGATCTTGAGAATGTTTTTCACGGTCATATGAAGGACAAAATGGATTTTTCGGAGAAATTCGCGTTTATGACACCTGGTTTACAAATAAACGGCCAACTTATCCTTGGAGTTGTTATTTCTGGAAAACTTTCAGCGTAACGTCTCGCTACAGCACGATAATTATTATTCAAAAAATTTTTTGGCAAATAAATTAGACAAACTACAGTAATGAAAGTTAAATAGTAAAGGCTACAGCGGTAATGGAATCAAGTATGCCGAATACAACGTTGATGTTTTTTACATTTTGCTAATATTTTTGGTAGTATAAGTGTACAAAGATTGTTTTTTTCTTTTATGCCATGGTGAATACCTTATTAGCAAGCTCTAAATGGAACAAACGAAATGAGCAATAATTATTACATACCGTTAGAACGTCTTCATTGCTTTTACCAGAAAACAAGAACATTTATTTTAAAATATATATTTTTCTATTTCTGGGATGCGGTAATTATCACTCGGGTGCCTGTATCATTGTTATTTAGTCGAAAAAATATGAAAAATAGTCGTTTTAGCTTTTTGAAGCTTTTTGCCTTGAAATGACCTTCTGAAGGTCACAAAAATTATATTAATATCACTGCAGACAGAAAATTTTCCACTCTTCCCGAATACGGTGTCCAAACTAGGGGTTCTCATTAAAAAAATACTCTGACCTTGAAGTGACCTTGAAAATGAAGTTCACGCTCAAAATAACTTACAACAAACGGTGACTCCCTTTGCCTTGAACAAGTATTATATTAACTCTTTTTTCATATTATGCTTAGGAACAAAACGATTCGGGTGCATAGATTAAAATAGCCCACCCTAAAATATATATATATATATATATATATATATATATATATATATATATATACGTGTTAAGATATATATAAAAATAGCTATAAAATAGCCCACCCTAAATATATATATATATATATATATATATATATATATATATATAGGGTGGGATTAAAATAGCCCACCCTAAATATACAGGGTGTTCCTAAATTGGAGGTAGAAACGAAAAGGGGAGATTCCTTGAATAGTTTTAGGAAGAAAAAGTCCCATAAACATGGGTCCGCAAACGTTTCGTTTTTGAACAGAGTGTTAAAGTTTGAATTGTTTTCAAGTTTTATTCTCATAGTATCTGCACTTCACGAGATATTCAAATGAAATTTGGCATATATATTACAATTAAGAGTTTACACCTTGTGACATGCCAATTTCGATTGCAAATCTACAGGGTGATATTTTTTCGGGAACACTGTCCAATGTTGTCCTTCAGAACTTTTTTTTGGTGAGCCACTGGTACTTTCAAAAATTGTAAAGAAAAGCTTTGTTGTTATACCAAACTTTATGTTCTCTTGTAGTTTTGTCGTATCTTCTACCGGTTTCGTGAAAAAAATTTTAAATGATTCTCTTGAAATCCTCAGAAAATTCCGAATTGTCATAGAAATCTAGTTACCTACCTACTAGGCTGTGGTGAATGAATAAATTTATTGTTAGTTTTGACACATCAAATTAAACTCCTGTGTTTTGAAAATTAAAGATGGTTGCATTTTAATATCAAAACATGTCGAATTTTACGAATTCCGAAATGGCTGACATGCATTTCATGTATGGTCTTGCAAATGGTAATTCAAGAGAAGCTAAGCGTCTTTACATGGAACGCTATCCCAATAGAGTGATGCCTGGTCATTGGATGTTCTCTAATATTCACAGGCGTCTTTCAGAAACTGGATCTTTTTCTGCGAAAAATATTAATGCAGGTATACCACAAAGTGTGAGAACACCACGACTCGAAGAGTCAGTGCTGAACGAAATAGAAGAACATCCAGGAACCAGTACAAGAAAACCTAGTGTTACCTTAAATACAAGTCATCAGCTTGTTTGGCGGATCTTGCGGGATTCTTTGCTCTATCCTTATCACATTCAGAGGGTGCAGGTGCTCTTGCCTCGAGATTGTCATCCAAGAGTTATTTTTTGTCAGTGGTACCTCAACAGACTATTGAACAATCCTCATTTTGATTGCCAAATCCTATTCACTGATGAAGCCTGTTTCTCAAGGACTTCAATCATAAATTTTCATAATGAACACATATGGGCTGAGGAGAATCCACATGAAATTGCAGAAGCTTATTTGCAAGAGGAATTTTCATTAAATGTGTGGGGTGGTAATATTGGCGATTATTTGATTGGTCCTTTCTTGCCAGGGCGACTTACTGGTCAATCATACAGACATTTTTTAGAGAACGATTTGCCCTTGTTATTGGATGATATACCTCTTATGATGCGACGTGAAATGTGGTTCAGGCACGACGGTGCTCCTGCTCATTTTTCACTTTTGGCTAGGGAGTATTTGAACGAAAATTATGTAAACAGGTGGATTGGACGAGGTGGACATCAGCCATGGCCCGCCAGATCCCCAGATTTAAATAGTTTAGATTTCTTTCTATGGGGCCATCTGAAATCTCTAGTGTACATAACGCCAGTGAATACCGTAGACGAACTGAGAAATCGTATAATAGACGCGTTTGATACAATTAGGAATACTCCAGGAGTGTTTGAAAGAGTTCGATCGTCTATGAGAAGAAGAACAGAAGCTTGTATAAGGGTTGGGGGAGGACATTTTCAACAATTGGTGTAGTTTAGTTCCTTTGTTGTTATTTAGTTTTTTATTATGATTAATTTTTGAGTTGTACGTTTCTTGCAATAATACATTTTTTTCGATGATTATACCAGTTTATCGAATCTTTAAGAATCATTGCTAGTTTAATAATTCAAAATTTTTTCTCGAAATCGGTAGTAAATACGACAAAACTACAAGAGAACATAAAGTTTGCTATAACAACAAAGCTTTTTTTACAATTTACCAGTGGCTCACCAAAAAAAGTTCTGAAGGACAACAGTGGACAATGTTCCCGAAAAAATATCACCCTGTAGATTTGCAATCGAAATTGGCATGTCACAAGGGGTAAACTCTTAATTGTAATATCTATGCCAAATTTCATTTGAATATCTTGTGAAGGGCAGATACTATGAATAAAAAACTTGAAAAAAATTGAAATTTTAACACTCTATATCTTGAAAACGAAACGTTTGCGGGCCCATGTTTATGGGACTTTTTCTTCCTAAAACTATTCAAGGAATCTCCCCTTTTCGTTTGTACCTCTAATTTAGGAACACCCTGTATATATATATATATATATATATATATATATATATATATATATATATATATATATATATATATATATATATATTTAGGTTGGGCTATTTTAATCTATGTACCCGAATCGTTTGTATATATATATATATATATATATATATATATATATATATATGTAAATGCCTTATCTACCTTAGGTACAAATCAATATATTTATAGTCATTAGTGGAAAACAGACGCCGCATGATGCGGCCGGCCTGTAGCGGCTGAGAAAAACGCTTCGCGCGCTCGATTAACAATTAAAAAACAATCGGTTACAGTAAAGTAATAGCTCAAAATGGGATTGGGATTTTGTTAAGAGATGTATAGAGAATATATATGAACTTTGGCAAACATCAAAATTTGTTTTATTTTTCATATCGTTTTCAGGGCTGAAAATTTAGCGTTCAAATAATTTATATCTCGAAAATTATAGAGAAAAATCACAAGAGCCCTTTTTTGTTAAAAACCTTAAAAAAATTATCCGTGCCAAAAAAAATGTTCAGGATTTGTTCAAAACAATTGTTTAAACCATTTTTGACCCATTTTTGGGCCTGACAACATGCAGAATTGTTTAAAGAAAAATTCCGTCGTAATATTTTCGCCAACGTGTGCGAAGATTCTTACTGGACTATAACGGATTGATTATTATTATTAGTAGTTCGAAGGGCGAAACGAGCAACCACCAAAAATTGAATTTGCTTAGATAGGAGAAAATAGGGAACTGGGAATTTTTTATATATTTAAATTTACATTACCTACTTTGTCCCAGACTATAGGGGTTAAGTTCTTTTTGGTCAGGCACTTTTACCGTATGTAGTAGTGAATACATCCAACTGGTGGTGTTAGTCTAACACCACAGTCTAGAACATATATTCAGTAAAACTTCTGAGCTACAAAATGATATTTCAGTGAAGCTACGGATGAAAAAGTGCCCTTGAAGTGATGAAAAATGCAAATTAGTTTCTGAATGAACAGAAGGTACAGATCATTTGATTTTGATTTTTGATTTTTTGTTTATTTATATGGGTTTTTCTCCCCAGAATGATTTCCCAAAAAACGGATAAGTTAAATAAATTCGAAAACCAAATTGTAATTAATGCAATTTTGTCTCAGAGAAAGCAGGTGTACGGATTAGACTGGAACAAGACAAATATATTACTTAAAGAAGAGCAAATTACGAAAAGAAAAATGTAAAAAAGTGTTTGTATGTTAATAAACAAAGAAGAAATTGGCACACCCTCTATAGAGATGGATGTAATTTGGCAACAGTTCCTGTCAGATGAACATCAAAAATGAAACTTCAAAATTAATTAGAACATTCGTTCAATTATTGTCCAACAAAATTGACAATTGCGAAAAGGCAAGCCAACTGCATATTGTTACGAAATTTACCCAAAGCCGACCCTGTTTCATCTCAGTACGCCAACAAACGCTTTGAGATAAAAAAAAATGGTTCTCGAAAAGACTCGACAGCGGAAGGAGTGATGATGATTTTTACTGGAGAATTCGACGCTGGTATTACAAAGGAAGCACACCACGATCGCAGTTCAGTTATACCGCGACGACTAGCGTATATGTGATTGATATTGTATTTGAGTCAGCTGTTTGAATGTAAATAAAGTTCTAGAAAAGTGAAAGTGAATATTAGTTTTATAATTTTAAAATTGAACCCACGGACTATATTGCAATTTGGTGTCAGAAGTGGGATTAAGTGCAGTTAAAATCCTAATTTAATTTATGGAAATCCGTAGCATGGACGAAACCACCAAAAAAATTATCAAACAGGTTACAGAGGGACTAGACGAAAAAATAGCACAGATTCTAGAAAAATGTGACAAGAAGGAGATACAACATCAAGAAGAAATTCAACAAAGGTTAGTGAAATCTTTTAATGATAAACTTAAAGTTGAATTAGGAAATCTTGTCACTAATATCGATGAAAAACAACAAAATCTGGTTTCCACGATGAAAAGTGAACAACATAATTTAATTGAAGGATTGTTCTCGAAATTTGAAAAAAAAACAAGATCAAACTGAATTAAAACGACAAAATGAATTTAAAATACTAGAAGAAAAACGACAAAATGATTTTAAAGTAACTGAAGAGAAAAGACAACTGCAATTTGAACAAATAATGCAAATAGTATCGCAAGTTAATGACACAGTTAATGAACGAATGCAAATAGTGGAATCAGACATAAGAGAAATAAATGATGACATAAAGGTCCTAAAAAATTACGTGGATACTCTTGAAACCAAAGTAGATGACATCGATTCCATCCAGAACCAGGTGAAATTTGAAATAAGTGCTATCCAAAGCCAGGTAAATGTTGAAATCAGTTCAATTAAAGACGCAGTTCACAGTGAAGTACAAGATAAAGTGGAAACAGCAATTAAAAAATTGCAACAAGATTTGCAGAGAGGGAAATACCAGCACACCGTGAGTACCAAAGGTTCCGTTAGCAATCCACCCACATTTGATGGCAGTTCAACTTGGCCCATGTATAAACGACAATTTGAGGCCGTGGCTACAGCTAATGGATGGGATAATCAAGAAAAATCTACCTCTCTGGTAATTTCATTAGGAGGTCCGGCCCTAGAACTCCTCCAAAGCATTCCAGTCGATGAACAAGGAAATTTTGACAAGATCATCGCCATTCCGGACAAGACATACGACAATCAATCCTTGAGCCAGGTATACCAAGTCCAACTAACTCAGTGGGAAAACGCAAAAATCCGGTGAAAGCCTCCAAGAATTCGAAGCAGAGATTAGAATGTTAGTTCACTTGTCCTACCCAGACCTGCCAGAGGAAACGAAAGACCAATTGGCCACACAGAGTTTCATAAACGGCATCAGAGATGTGGAAGTTCAAAGAAATGTAAGACTGAGTGGCGTCAAGAAGAGTAATGAATCTCTACTTCGGGCTTTGGAAGTAGAGGCTGTCATGAACATGTCCAAGCCGAGGGTCCGAGCAGTTTCCTTCAACCAGGAAGAGTCAGAGTCACCATTTCAAGCGCTGCTGGCTGGTCTGAAATATTAGAACGGTCACAAAGAACTGGCAGGACAGGACACTTCCAACGTGACTGCCGAGTGAGGCCATCTGAACGATCACCGACCAGGGGTAACCAACAGAACAGCCACATGTCCAGGGACCGTCAGCCAGTCAGCATAAGGGGGCGAATGCTGACTGTCCGTCCACCAGCCCCCAAAACGTTATCCATCCGGGGACTTTGCCGAGATAGCGGCAGCCTAGTTATCAGAGGCACCATCAATGGGCGAGCAGTTACCATCACCATCGACACCGGCGCCGCTGTGTCCATTGCCAAGTCCAGGGTTTTGAGAGCATCAGAAATTCGGCCAGTTACCAATGACATCCAGTTCAGAACAGTCACCGGGGAGTCCATGTGAATACAGGGTGAGGCAGATGTCGTTCTACAGATAGGGGACAACATAATCCGGCATAGGGTCCTGGTCGCGAACATTGAGGACGTTTTTATACTGGGAATGGACCTAATTAGCCAGCATGGATTTATGTTCGACCCGAGATATGATGTTCTTCGGTTCCTAAATGAGGAATTTGTATTGACACGGTCCGTCGGTCACCCCCATAAAAATTGTGGCAAAGTCTTCAGCTAGAATTCCCGGTCGAACGGAACAGATTATTCATGGGCAGTTAGACAGCAATCCTGGGAGCTGCGTCGGAATGGTGGAGCCCGTACACTCAACTCATGACTACTTAGTTGGACGGGCTATAGTTAAAACCGGACGAGATATACCAATCAGAGTCCTGAATTTGTCCAACAACGACATCAGAATTGCCAATGGTCAAGAGATAGCTTGTTTCGAGCCAGTAGAGACCATCATCAATTGCGAAGAAGAGTACCAGACGTCGGTGAAGGAGACAGGGCCCAGTAAAGAGTTCCTACAACAGTTTGCTGACCATTTGACACACCTGACACCAGAGAACCAGAAGAAAGCCAAGCAATTTATCACAAAGCAGTAACAATTTTTTAACAGTCAAGATGGAACCACCGGTCGCACCAACATCATCCAGCATCGAATAGATGCATCGAAAGGCTCAACCCAACCCATCAGAATACCACCTAGACGACTACCATTGGGGCAACAACAGGCAGTCGAGGAAAACATTGAGTCCATGTTACAAAATGGAGTTATTGAGCCATCCATCAGCCCATGGTCTGCTCCCGTCGTGCTAGTTAAAAAGAACCACCCGATTTTGCGTGGATTACCGAAAGCTGAATGATGTCACGAAGAAAGACAGCTATCCACTACCCCGAATCGATGACACTTTTACCACACTAGCAGGCTCTCGTTGGTTCTCCACACTAGACCTAAAAAGTGGATATTGGCAGGTTGGTCTACACGCAAACGACAGAGAGAAGACAGCGTTCTCCACCAGTAAAGGGCTGTTTCAGTTCACAGTCATGCCCTTTGGGTTATGTAATGCACCCGATACATTTGAGAGGCTAATGGAGTATGTACTGAGCGGGTTAACATGGAGGACGTGCTTAGTATACCTCGACGACATTCTAGTCATGGGCCAGACATTCGACGACCATCTGAAGAACCTGGGCGAAGTATTCTCCAGAATTAATAACGCCAACCTGAGACTCAACCCGAAGAAGTGTTCTTTGTTCCAAAAAGAAGTAGAGTATTTGGGCCACGTCGTTTCCGAGTCAGGAGTCCGCACTAACGAGGACAAGATAGAAGCGATCCGTGATTGGCCAGTCCCGAGGGACAAGCATGAACTCCGAAGCTTCTTGGGCCTCTGTTCATACTACCGGCGTTTTGTTGAGGGATTTGCCACCATTGCCGCCCCTCTACATCGGCAGACCACAGAGAAAGAGACCTTCCGCTGGAATCAGGATTGCGAAACATCTTTCAGACGACTGAAGGCAGCACTATGTTCCAGCCCAATCCTAGCCTTTCCTACACAGTCCGGCAAGTTCATCTTAGACACCGACGCCAGCAACGCCGGTTTGGGGGCCGTCCTATCCCAGGTGCAAGATGGTGAAGAGAGTGTGATCGAGTACTACAGCCGTGGATTCTCGAAACCAGAAAGAAATTAGTGCGACACCAGAAAAGAACTTCTTGCAATAATGAGGGCTGTAGACCATTTCCACAAATACCTCTATGGTCGCCATTTCTAAATCCGAACAGATCATGCCGCACTCAAATGGCTGCTGGACATGAAGACACCGGAAGGAAAACTGGCCAGATGGATGGAGAAATTACAGCAATACGACTTCAAGGTGGAACACCGTGCCGGCCATTGCACATTAATGCCGATTCTCTATCCAGAAGACCCTGTAGAGCGGAATGCAAGCATTGTCTGAAGACGGAACAGCGAGAGGGTATCTCCATCAGGCAGATCCGAGTGCAGGCCAATGAAGACTGGACAACGGAACAGTGCATCCAGGACCAAATGGCTGATCCAGACATCGAACCAATCTTGTCACTCAAAATGAGAGGGGCACCAGGGCCACGATGGGACGAGGTAGCTAGATACTCCGGCGTGCTGAAATCGTTATGGGCTTAGTGGGACTCTCTAAGAGTAGACAATGGAATGCTCAAGCGAGTTTGGTAGTTCCGAAAAAAAGGTACCAGCCATCCTGACCGAAGTACATGATGGAATTACCGGAGGCCACCTGGGCATGAATAAAACCCTAGACAAAGTTCGCCAGCGGTACTACTGGGTGAACTACTTCGAAGACGTCAGAGCTTGATGCCGCAGATGTGCCACCTGTGCAGCCAGTAAGGGCCCGAAGACCCGGACCAAGGGCAGAATGCAGCAGTACAATGTCGGCGTCCCATTTGAGAGAATTGCCATCGATGTCGCCGGTCCGTTTCCCGAGTCTGAGAGGGTGAACAAATACATTCTGGTCACAATGGATTACTTCAGCAAATGGCCTGAGGCATATGCGATACCCAACCAAGAGGCAACCACGGTAGCGACGGTGCTAGTAGAACAACTATTCAGCAGGTTTGGCGTCCCGATGAAATTACATTCAGACCAGGGGCGTAACTTCGAATAGAATGTATTCCAGAAGGTCTGCACGATGTTGGGGATCAGGAAAACGAGAACAACACCATTACACCCACAGTCGGACGGAATGGTTGAAAGATTCAACAGGACCTTGGAACAACACCTATCCAAGCTCGTCAGCAATAACCAGCGTGATTGGGATGAGCATATTCCCCTATTCCTATTGTCATATCGCTCTGCTGTACATAATAGTACAGGCCTGACCCCAGCCAGGGTCCTGTTCGGAAAGGAGCTGCGATTACCATGCGACTTGGCATTTGCCTTCCCCGAAGAACCTCCCCAAGACATCGACGATTATGCCGACCCGCTCCGACATAAAATGCTGGCAATACACAAATTAGCCCGAACGCAGATGTTGGCCACCAGTGACCGGATGAAGACGCGATACGACCTCAAGGCCAATTCAGTCGGGTTCCAGGAGAGGGTCAAAGTCTGGCTGTACTACCCAACGGAGCAAGGGTAAATCCCCAAAGCTTACACCCGGCTAGGATGGTCCATACGAGGTGGTCAAGAGGCTTAATGACGTCGCCTACCGGATCCGTCGAAACCCCAAGGCTAAATTGAAGGTGGTTCATTTAGATCGACTCGCTCCCTACAATGGAGAGGATGTTTCTAATCGGGACGATCAGAATTAAAGGGGGGGGGCAGTGTTACGAAATTTACCCAAAGCCGACCCTGTTTCATCTCAGTACGACAACAAACGCTTTGAGATAAAAAAAACGGTTCTTGAAAAGACTCGGCAGCGGAAGGAGTGATGATGATTTTTACTGGAGAATTCGACGCTGGTATTATAAAGGAAGCACACCACGATCGCAGTTCAGTTATACCGCGACGACTAGCGTATATGGGATTGTTATTGTATTTGAATCGGCTGTTTAAATGTAAATAAAGTTCTAGAAAAGTGAAAGTGAATATTAGTTTTATAATTTTAAAATTGAACCCACGGACTATATTGCAATATTAAAAATGTGCTTGAGCAAAACATTGCTCTAACCTTTCATCCAGGAGTTTCAGGAAAATCTAACTCACAGAGACTCCAAATCACAGGGAAACGGCGTTACACACAGTACGACTTTCGATTTGGAGTCTCTGTGAGCTAGATTTTCCAGATACTCCTTGATGTCGGAATTCATTTCGCCAGAAAATATTAAAAACATTGCTCGACAATGACTCCTGAGAAACACATATTTACATAAAATTTATGACACATTATTATACAGGAAAACTAGTGTTGTATATACAAGAAAATACTCGTACAATCCGGTGATGGCCATAATAAATAGCTCATACATTGTAAGTAGTCGTTTTGTAGTATCACCAAATGATGACTGGAAAACCAAATTCTATTTTTTGTATATTTGACTAGCTAGAATCCTTATATTTTCTCCTTTATTTTTATGTATCAGGAAATGAAAATTACAAGAAAAATTTGAAAACCAGTGGACACAAAAAATATTGTGAATTTTAGGGATATCGTTTATCAGAAGAATCAGTTGGACGGGGGTTAGGAAAGCAAAATTATGTTTTTTGTAGTTTAGGTAATATATTATAACAACCGAGTTCAGAATTTTACCTTGAATATACATATATTGTTACAATGTTTCATTATTTTACGCCTCTTAGAAAGCGAAATATGCTTGAATTTAGTCATCGATAAAAAAATTAGTCTATCCAATGTTATCTGAAAAGAAATAGTATACAAAATTTACGTAATACTTCTAGGATGTTCGAGCAACAGTAACAAAAAATAAAAGCGAGTCTACGGCAGCAGGCAAGAAGTTAATAAGTGGCGAAGCCAAGATATGAATTTGAGATACAAAATAGTTTTTTAATGTGAATTTGTGTGAAATCAAAGTAATAAAGAAGATGTATTTCTGGTATTCACTTAAATTTATTTGAACCCACAGAATATTCTCAGATATATTTTGGCCTAACTACAAAATTAAAAAATACACTATGAGGCTAATAAGTATAACAGGATAAAAGCACAATGTGTAAATAGAGGTTGAGTCCCTTAAATTTATTTGTATGATTTGATTAGTGGAAGAGTCAAGGTACCAAATCTATGACTAAAGAATGCATTTTGTTGCATTAAAGATATTTAACGTACCTCTAAATAAAATATTGATAAATGAGTAGTCTGATGAAGTTATTGCCTGTTTAAAATATTAACTCAAAGAAAGTCAAATTCATGATCATTAGTGAGTCACATCTTTATAAATGCCTAATGCAGGAACGACTCTTTTTATAAGGCCAAATTATGCCTAGCGGTATCTGCACTAGTTCATTCCTGGAATTCTTATGTCGGACAGCAAATGTATAGAAGACCTTACATATATTAAGACATAAATAGTGCCCAATTCTAAAGCCTAAAGTGGTTCCTTATTCCCTTATTCAGTAGACAAACCGTTGTCATACGTAAATTATTATTAACAATTGTGTAAACCTGTCATATATATATATATATATATATATATATATATATATATATATATATATATATTGCAATAGATTCCGTGAGTTCAAAATTAAATTTACACAGATATTCACTTTCATTTGTTTACAAACAATAAGTAATACAACATCTGATTGACATCTATCGATTCAATTCACACTGCCCCCCCCTCTCTAATTCTGATCATTTCCATCGGAAACATTCTCTCCATGGTAGGGAGCGAATAGATCCAAATGTACCACCTTCATCTGAGTTGGGTTTCGGCGAATACGATAGACAACATCGTTGATCCTTTTGATCACGCGTATGGACCATCCCAGGCTGATGTGTGCTTTGGAGATTTACATTTGCTTCTCTGGGGGTTGTACAGCCAGACATTGCACCTCTCTTGAAACCCGACTGAATTGGCCTCGATATCATATGGCGGCTTCATCCCATTGCTGGTGACCAATATCTGTGTTCGGGCTAGTGCTGTCGAAGTCGGTCGGCATAATCGTTGACTTCTTGCGGCTGTTCTTCTGGTGATCCAAAAGATCACAAGGTAATCTCAGCTCGTTTCCGAATAATACCCTTGCTGGAGTCAGTCCTGTACTTTTATGGACGGCTGAGCGATAGGCCAACAGAAAAAGGAGTAAATGTTGATCCCAATCACGCAGGTTAGTGTTGGCAACCTTGTACAGATGTTTTTCCAATGTCCTGTTGAATCTTTCCACCATTCCATTTGACTGTGGATGTAAAAGTGTGGTTCTCGTTTTCTTGATTCGCAACATCGTACAGACCTTCTAGAATACCTTTGAAATTAACCCCTTGGTCTGAATGTAACTCCAACAGGACAACACACCTGCTAAATAGATGTTCTACCAGCACCGTTGCCACCGTGGCTGCCTCTTGATTGGGTATAGCATATGCTTATGGCCATTTGCTGTAGTAATCCATTACGTCCAGAATACATTTTCCCCCTCTCAGACTCGGGAAATGGACCGGCGACATCTCTCAGATGAAGCCCACATTGTACTGCTGCATTCTCCCTTGATCCGCGTCTTCGGGATCTTACTGGCTGCACAGGTGTCACATTACCGGCACCAAGCTCTGATGTCTTCGAAGTATTTACCTAGTAGTACTGTTCACAACTTTTAAGGTTTACAGATAACCTCCGGTAATCCCATTGTGTACTTCGGTCAGGATGCCCCCTACCTGGCGTGGCTGGCATCGGTGTCTAAGATGAACTGGCCGGACAGTGTAGGAAACGCTGGGATTGGGCGGCAACAGAGTGCCGCCGTCAGTCGTCTGAACTTATTTTCACAGTTCTGATTCCAATGTAAGGTCTCTTTTTCAGTGGGCTGCCGATGTAAATGTGCGGCAATGGTGACAAATCCATTAACAAACGCCTGTAGTACAAACAAAGACGCAAGGAGCTTCAGAGTTCATGCTTATCTCTTGGGACTAGCCAATCACGAATGGCTTCTATCTTGTCTTCGTTTGTTCGGATTCCCGACTCAGAAACGACGTGGCCCAAAACTATACTTCTTTTTGGAACATGCAACACTTCTTCGGGTTGTCTCAGGCTGGCATTCATAATTCTGGAAAATACTTCGCCAAGGTTCTTCAGGTGGTCGTCGAATGTATGACCAAGGACCAGAATGTCGTCGAGATATACTAAGCATGTTCACCATGTCAACCCCTCAATACATTCTACATTAGCCTCTCAAATGTATCGGGAGCATTAAATAATCCAAAGAGCATTACGGTGAACTGAAACACACCTTTATTGGTGCAGAATGCTGTCTTTTCCTTGTCGTTTTCATGTAGTCCAACCTGCCAAAATCCAATGTTTAGGTGTAGTGTGGAGAACCAGCGGGTCCCTGCAAGTGTGGCCAGAGTGTTATCGATTTGAGGGAGTGGATAGCTGTCTTCCTTCATAACATCGTTCAATTTTCTGAAATTCAAGCAAACTCGGGTGGTTCCATTCTTCTTCTTAAGTAACACAACTGGAGTAGACAATGGGCTGATGGATGACTTAATAACTCCATTTTATAACATGGACTCGATGTTTTCCTCGACTTCCTGTTATTGCCCCAATGGCAGTCGCCTAGGCGGAGCACCGTCGTGCATGAACCACATTTCACGTCGCATCATAAGAGGTATATCATCCAATAACAAGGGCAAATCGTTCTCTAAAAAATGTCTGTATGATCGCCCTGGCAAGAAGAAAGGACCAATCAAATAATCGCCAATATTACCACCCCACACATTTAATGAAAATTCCTCTTGAAAATAAGCTTCTGCAATTTCATGTGGATTCTCCTCAGCCCATATGTGTTCATTATAAAAATATATGATTGAAGTCCTTGAGAAACAGGCTTCATCAGTGAATAGGATTTGGCAATCAAAATGAGGATTGTTCAATAGTCTGTTGAGGTACCACTGACAAAAATAATTCTTGGATGACAATCTCGAGGCAAGAGCGCCTGCACCCTGTGAATGTGATAAGGATAGAGCAAAGAATCCCGCAAGATCCGCCAAACAACTTGATGACTTGTATTTTAGGTAACACTAATTTTTCTTGTTCTGGTTGCTGGATGTTCTTCTATTTCGTTCAGCACTGCCTCTTCGAGTCGTGGTGTTCTCACACTTCGTGGTCTACCTGCAGAAAAAGATCCAGTTTCTGAAAGACGCCTGTGAATATTAGAGAACATCCGATGACCAGGCATCACTCTATTCGGATAGCGTTCCATGTAAAGACGCTTAGCTTCTCTTGAATTACCATTTGCAAGACCATACATGAAATGCATGTCAGCCATTTCGGAATTCGTAAAATTCGGCATGTTTTGATATTAAAATGCAACCATCTTTAAGTTTCAAAACACAGGAGTTTAATTTGATGTGTCAAAACTAACAATAAATTTATTCATTCACCACAGCCTAGTAGGTAGGTAACTAGATTTCTATGACAATTCGGAATTTTCTGAGGATTTCAAGAGAATCATTCAAAATTTTTTTCTCGAAACCGGTAGAAGATACGACAAAACTACAAGAGAACATAAAGTTTGGTATAACAACAAAGCTTTGCTTTACAATTTTTGAAAGTACCAGTGGCTCACCAAAAAATGTTCTGAAGGACAACAGTGGACAGTGTTCCCGAAAAAATATCACCCTGTAGATTTGCAATCGAAATTGACATGTCACAAGGTGTGAACTGAGAAAAAAACTGGAAAAAAATTGAAACATTAACAGTCTGTATCTTGAAAACGAAACGTTTGCGTACCCATGTTTATGGGACTATTTCTTCCCTTTTCGTTTGTACCTCCAATTTAGGAACACCCTGTATATTAATTAAATTAAAATTGTTAAAGTTGATATTAAAAGATTTTTTCAGTAAAAAGGTACGTTCTTATGCCAAAAAACGACTATATTTCGAATTCCAAAATGCCCAAAAAATTTAGAAAATACAATTGAAGGTCTTGAGCTGAACTTTGCGAGTATGTCAATAGTATGTAGTTTTCATAAGCTCAAGCTATATACAATGTGTAAACTGTTTGAGTGCAAATATTTTAAGGACCAATACTTCAGGTAAAAACAAATCAAAAAGCGTCATAACATTTTCAGAAATAACTTTTGAAAAAAAGGCAGAAGTTACGTAGCCTTTAATACACTGAATAATATTTCCGCCTTTAAAATTCTTGCAAGGCTACATATGTAAATACTGAATAGCTTATAGATGTTTAATAACTGCGTTAACAAAGAAAATAATTATTTAAACTCAAAATATTCTGTTATAATTTGCCATACGTTTCTCCAAACAACAACAACATGGTATATAAAGATGCCTTGCTACCTTTTTACTTTAAAAACAATTGACTGTTACAAGTGTTTTTTGCAATATCGGTTCTTGTGAGAAAATTAATATGTAAGTGAAAGAGATTTGGGGGATATTTGATGTAGATTAAGTCATTTGATTTTCATTTTAAAAAATATATTGGAAAAACAAATAAAATCGTTTGTG
This sequence comes from Octodonta nipae, assembly GCA_034190945.1. Lineage (NCBI taxonomy): Eukaryota > Metazoa > Arthropoda > Insecta > Coleoptera > Chrysomelidae > Octodonta > Octodonta nipae. The sequence goes on from CM067219.1 coordinate 62,427,189, forward strand.
AATTGTCAGTTTGAGTGTGACCGTATTATGTTGTGACAAATAGTGACAGATGATACAATTAAAGAAAGACCTGACATTTGTGGGAAAATTAGATGTATCAGCAAGAGTTTTGAACATTTACTATGACGAATCCATTTGTTCTTCTGAGTTCTTTCAGGATGACATATCCTGTAAGTACATGGATATTTATTTGTCTAATATAACTAATATTAATTTAATGAGAGATGTTATAAGAAATGTTTTTTTTTGAATATACTTTGTATAGAATTATTTATATATAATATGTTCACGACTTTCCTCCCTTCTTCTACTTGATGCATACAATAAATTGCCAAATATAAATATTTATTTCAATACATAATTATTAAAAGCGTAGATTTTCGAAAACAATATTTCCTAAACTTTTATTTACCTAAATAAATCGAATCGCACTCGAAATAATATAATTATTTAATACACAAATAAAAACACAGTTGATAGTTTATTTGTGGTGGAGGTATTTGTCTTTATTGTTCACGCTAAAAGTCAATCTGAATTCACGGCTAAGTTGCCGCGTTGACAAAAATGTACTTAACCTGTATGTGGAATTTTCTTGCTTATTAATTCCTGTAGACCATAGTGTTATAAGAGTTTTTTTGTTTTATTGGGTCTATATTATCTCCACCTAAAATATATGCACTCAAACTATTTACGCCCTGTATAATTTAATTAAGATAAATAAGAGTGTTATATTTCCAACGTCAGAAAAAAATAGCATCAGACAAAGATTTTATCTGTTTGATTGTAGCTTTGATTTTGATGCACCTAACCGGCTTAGATTTTTTGAAAAGATTCAATGCAATTATAAACATGAAAATAAAAGGCTTATCTAAAATTTTAATACTTGGAAATATTCAGTGCAATTATAGACTTGAAAATAAAAAGATCATCTAAAATTTTAAAAGAATTTGTTACAGGGGAAACCAACGCCGAAGATATTCATTCATGTAAAGCTAATAAAGAATTGTGTCAATAAAAATATTTTACTCATAAAAAATTATATTTCAGAAAGGAAATCACATGTAACCGCTTTTTTCAATGAAAATAAAATGAATTATGTCTTTTCTGGAGGAAATATTCAAAACCTGTATACTTGTAAGAAATAAGATGGTAAAGAAAGGCCTTTGTCCTTAAAAATGTATTAAGTAGCAAGTAACATTGCAAATTCTCTGGTGAAAGTAAGTGACCGAGGAAGTGTAATTACTACATGTGAAAGTAATGTTAGAGGAGATCCTCGAAATAATTTGTGAGCACTACCCAAATTCATAAGCAGAAAGCTAAAATTCAAATGACGTCTTTATTAGTTCAAGATGTAATTCAACCATCTACGAGTCCTGTTTTCGCATCTTTGACTAGTTACAAAAAAGTTAGATGCAAACCGTATTTAAAAATAGCACATGGAAATTATATTAATTTTTAATTTCCTTTTATAGAGTTATATGCCATTGGGGTCTTAATCGCCATGTCTATCTCTTCTGCCAAGTATTTTTGGCGAGATTTCTTTATGAAATTGTTTTGGTTCCAGGTTTTCTTTTTTTGCAGATTGGATTCTAAGAAATACTGAGGAAAGTGATTGCTCGCGCATTTGTCCAACATGTCCATATCATAACAGTTTTTGCTTTTCTATGTCTTCTACTAATAAGAAACGTTAGTTGTGCCTTCTAATTTCTTCGTTCATTATAGCTCCAAATTTATATTCTTGCTGATCTTCTGAAAACATCCATTTCAAAGGCCCATATTTAAGTGATGATTTTATTTTAATAGTTTTGTTGTCGCGAGATAAATGATTTACTATTGCACACTGGCATCCTTTACCAAATATCGAAGACATATTATAACAGCTAGGGAAATGTGAGTACTTTTCTTCCTTGGATTTAGCATCAGGTTTCCATCATACAAATCGAAAAGAATTTTCGAACTCTGCAGAAAGTTCTCATTTTGAATATTTATGATTGCCATTTTGTTCAAAAAAACGAAAAGTTCATAATTGGACAACATGTTTAGATTCCCTATTAATTTAATATAAAAAAATACTATTTGTTTCAATAAAAGTAAAAAGACGTAGGGGCAGGAAGAGTTATATATTTTTTTAATACCCCGGTGGTGCTAAATAATTTTAACTTTTTAATATTTTCTTATCATCAATCATTAATAACTGCATTTTTTCGTTGTAATATAAAATCGCTTGTAAAGAGGAAGATTGACGCTACATGAGCAATTACTTTATTAAAATAAGATGTTGTTTGAAAGAAAGGAGGTGTTTTAAACAATTGGATTGTTTATGTAATATAGGAAATGTAATTTTTTTGCGTCCGCTTCTGGTTAAGTCAGGATTTTAGAAGAAATTAAATATTGTACCTGCTGAAAAGTAACAAAAAACTAAACATATTCTCCCGACCGAAAAATCACTCTATTAGAATTAGGTTCAAGAAAGTACTCTAAAGAGGAACTGTTAAAATGGCATCTCAAACTAACCAATAAGCGCGTGGATAATCGACAATTATTTAGAATTAATTCAAATACTGGAGAAACGGAAATTTCACGGAAAAAACTTAATCCTCAATGAGAAGCGAGAGTAGTCTTTATCAAGACTCGAGAGGTGTATTTAGCTGAACTCGATGGGTAACTGCAAAATTCGCGTTTGTTTTGGTTTTACTAAATATGTAAAGTGTTAACTAGCTAGTGAGTTAGTTTTTCTGGTTATTACTTCACACGTAGGTGACCGTACGATTAATAAGATTTTACTCATACCCTCTATATGTACTAACAAGGTGCGTAAGTGTCAGAAGACCTGTGAGTTTTTCCTAATAGAGTTGAAGGTTCATTTTCGAACCTAGAACAGAGGTTTACGGACCAAACAGTTAAGAGGAACCCTTATTTGTGGCGTCTGGGTACTCACAGCTAAATTGTACTGTACATGAAATTTTTGTAAACCTTCGTTTTTGCTTTATTAAGATCGATACATGGGGCTTATCAAGTCTTGGATGTCATATAAGGACTGTAGAGACATTTTTTAATTGTTATTTTTTATTGCTTATTTTACATTCTGTTATTTTTGTTTCATTTATTTAATTTGTCTTAGGTTTTGTTTTCTGAACTTTTATTCTAGGGTTTAGTTTTTTACCTCTGTATCACTGTCTCTTTTTTTGTTGTTTCAACTCGTGCCATACAACCGACCAGCATTTGCAAAACCCTTTTAACTGAAACTGGGTAACGGAAAACCAGAATCTACCAAAAAGTGAATGTTACGCAACGAAAACCAAGTAATTTTAGTTCATTTTCAGTCGACACAGGGAGAGGTTCCCGAATCTGCCTCTGAAAAATCTACAATACATTTCCGGGTGGTGCAGGCGTTCCTTCCTTTGTTTTTCACACATAAATAGTAAGAAAACGTTAACAATATGGACTTTTCTAGCACACCACGTGGTGTATCGGCATCACTTTAGTCTTCGAATCAGATCGTTGAAAAGTTTCAATTATGTATTAATTTTACTGACGTTTTCAGTACAAAAATCCATACAATTTACATTAACTGTTCTATGTAATTGGTAACTCCTCCGTTACTATTTAATATTTTCTTTCTATTTGGCACAGAGTCAGTTCAGTAAGAACAAGGATTACAAGAATTTAGTCAGATTTTCTTTAGTGAATCCCGTAGATATTTTATGCCATTTTTTAAATCGAAAATTTAATATAGTAAGCCTTTCCTTTCAGATTAAATAATTAAAATATCTTTATAAAATATATATTAATATGCGTTATAATTTTAAAAACTCACATCTAAGTCGTCTAACGTTTGAAAATTTTAGAGTTTAGTCGAAATAGTTTACTTTGTATATATTAATTTTTAATCTTTAATATCATTCTATATTTTGAAAGTTAAATATCAGTCTTAACGATTACGATTCTTACTACTTACGTATTAAATCCAAAACAACAACTGCTTCTTTGGAGTCTGTCAGCTTGGTGTTTACTGCTTGACAAGTAAAGAGAGCATCTAAGTCTTTTCTGCTAACGGACGGCCAAACTAATCTATTTTCGATGACGTCTCCAGCATTATTTTCATATTGGTCATCTACAACAATCCCGTTAACCAGCCACCTGTAAAATATTGTAGAAAATTTCAGAAAACATGGACTACTTCCCTTCAAATATGATGGTGACAGTGACTATCTATTTTCTATATATAATTGTTATAACGTTTATTTTACTTCGCAAAAAGTAAGAGATCTGGTACAAATGCATCGTTAAAAACATTGGGAATACTACGAAAACACAAAAACCGGCGATTATAAAAACAAAGCCTATAAACGGCAGTCCAGAAAACTTTGATTAATGAAACAACCAAGTTCGATAGGATTCGTGAATACACTCTGGCAAATCATAAATAACCATCGAATTCTACTATCATATTTAGACCGACTGTCATACGAGTTTAGTAGTTTATATAGCGACGTGTAATTATATCGACAGCGAAAGAAGTGAACAGCTGTTTCGATACCGTTAGTCATTTTTTTGTAAACAATGAATTTATTTTAGTAAAATAAAGACGTTTGAAAGTGAGTGTGAATATTTCTCATACTGAACCTACAGAATCTATTGCAAATGTTGTTTTAGAACTAAATTAAGTGAACTCAACTTCTTAAATTGATTTATGGCTATAACCTGAAGTATGGCAGAAATGGACGAGACTAGTAAAAAAATAATCAAACAGGTTACCGATAAACTAGACAAAAAAGTAACTCAGATCCTGGAAAAATGTGACAAAAAGATGAAGTAACTAAGGAAGAAGAGGGCCTTGGCCCTCGAGTGTGACTTGTTAAAACTTTACACAAGTAGTTCGCCGGACACACTTTCATTTGGGATTGAGCGAAAGGGAACTAGGTCAACTTTTAAGCCTTAATACAAGTAGTCGTTGGACCTCCTTTCCTACGGGATTGTGGCAAAGAGACGACCTAGCGGGTGACAGTGGGACCATCGCTTGATATGTAAGGTCATCGCCTTGAATGGGGCGCGACCTAGTATTCGAGACGAGAACCCTTTGCCGACCTTTTTTCTGTTACTCCTAAACCTGGGCCAAAGCATCACGCAAGTAAAGGCACCTACACCCACCTTGAAAGCGGAAGTTTAGTTCGTCCAGAAAACTAAAAAGATAGACTTGAAATGAGTCGAACGTGTCACCCATCGGCGTGGACTATCTTAAACGAATTGGGAAGTTCGTAAGATCCCAAATTTAGTAGTGCGGGTAGAGAGGAGCCCCACTGGTGTTGGGCTTACACGGGCAATGGCGAAATTAGATAGTCCTCGTTGGTCAAGCATTTCACCCTTGCAGCGTGGGAAGATAGACTCTAAACGGTTCCCAGTTTTGGGAACTGACTTTGAAGGTCCCTTCCTGATTAAATCTTCTAGGTTAAAAAAGGTTCAAATCATTAAATGTTATTTAGCTCTGTTTGTTGTTTTTTAGACTAAAGCTATGCAATTAGAATTAGTATCAGATTTGTCTGCTGAGGCACACATAGCAGCTCTAAATCTAAAAAGATTTGTTGCTAGAAGGGGATTACCTTCAACAATTTATAGTGATAACGCTACAAACTTTGTAGGAGTTTATAATCAATTGAAAGAATTGTCGCAATTTCTTTTAAACAATTTTTCCACTGTTAATAATTTTTTGTTATCTTGTTCAGTTGATTGGAAATTTATACCTCCATGGTCTCCGCATTGGGGAGGGCTGTGGGAAGCAGGTATTAAGAGTGTTATAACTTAATTGTATGAGTTGATGAACAATAATGTACATACATTTCAACAATTGGCTACAGTATTCTGTCAGATTGACGCAATATTGAATTTTGGCCCTTTATTCTCTTTGTTTTCAGATCCAAATGACTTGTGTCCTTTGACTCCAGGACATTTCCTAACTGGTGCTCCCTTGATGTCTCTAGCAGATAAGGATTGCTCACATTCTACAGTAAATAGGTTGACATTTTGGCAACAATGTACTCCGAAAAAGGTGGTCGGTGGACTATTTGAATCAGCTTCAAAACCGTCCAAAATGGCAGAGAGCTTGCACTGACTTAAAAATTAATGATATGGTTTTAGTTAAAGAAATGGACACTCCACCTTTAAGGTGGATCCTAGCACGAGTAATAAAAGTCTTACTTTGTTATTCTTGAAACTTGTTATTGAATATACCAGCAAATACGAAGGGAAATGACAGATGTGTTACTGCGCTCGTAAGCAGAGTCCGTGATTCGAGCTGAAAATAGGAACACTTCTCTTCGATTTCATGTTCAGATTCGAGCCAGATTGAGCACACAACTACTTCTTCGTACTCAACCTCCTCAACAATCTTTGCGAAATTGTTCTCCATATATTATCATGAATTTCGTTGCAATACCAATTTTCAGTTTTTCTTCAACTGACAAACGAATTGTTGCGCTCATAGTTCACTAATTCAGACTGTAAAAGTGGATGAATAATTATTATAAAACATCTGTATTTCTTCAGAGCGTGAATACAATTAAGCAAATCTTCTGCAACTAACTAAAATTTCAAAATTTGAGATTTTTTTAGAAACAATCTTATTTTGCGAGAAAAGCGGGGAATTTTCGAAACTCGCCCAGTAGAACATTTTATCCTGAATAACTTTCGTTAAGAATCTTTTCTTTTACCTAGAGCAAATTTTACAAAATAGGTCTATTCCTCATTTTACAAAAAAATATGGCTTAAATTGATGATTAATCCCCCCGGAGTATAGCCAATTTGAACTGAATCGATACTGTTAGTGCACAACGCGATTCGTACATCAATTCCTAACTGAATGCGTAGGTGGAACAAATTAAGGACTGGTAATGAATTGTTATATGACAGCTCTAGACAGTCAGACAAGAACATAAAATTGAATTACAAAACATTCCAATAAACAAATTATTTATTACGGTACTAGGGAAATAAAGGTCGAAACCCACAATCTTTGAATAATGTATTATCGACGACTAGTTTCGGGGTCTATAGGTTACACCCCATTATCAAGTCCAAAGCTACAAATATAATTCAAATAAAACAAATATACAGCAAACCTAGTACGGATACTTACATAGAAGACAAACAAAGTAAATTATTGTCACAAATACATTAAAACAAATCGATAGAAGTTATTAAAAAAACTAAACGAATTTACAATTAAAATTGAAATATTTTCTTAGAAGTCAATTACGACAAATGATTTCAAATTGTATTAGCAAGAATAAAAAATATAATAAAAAGGAAGGAAACAAACAAATAAACAAATGGAAATTTTGTTAAAAAATCAGATTGATTGTGAAATCTCTGTTTTTATTATAGAAACTACCAGTATAAACAGAAACATAGATTTATTTAGATAGTATTAATAATTGTAACCCTGGAGACTAGATGGTCAATCATGTTTAAATCGTAATTGAATAAACCGGAAAAAAATCTAAATTGAGTTGTGCATTTAAAATCTTTGTACGTTGATTTTTATATGATCTCAAAAATTCAAGTTGTTCTAATTTATTAAGGTACAATCCCTTATTACCTCGGTGTAAAATCTTAATCCCAATAGTCTCATCAAAACTGTGTTGGTTATCTAGTAGATGTTTTGCAAAATGTGAGAAACCAGAAGAGTTTTGGTTTAGACATCTAAGATGTCCTTTTAATCTTATCTTGAAACATCTGTAAGTTCTACCGATGTAGAATGATCCGCATGTATCACAAGTAAGTTGATAAACACCACTCATAATATCATCTGGATCTTTGTTTTTCAAAATGTGGTTCCCTATGGTATTTTTGGCCTTAAAGGAAATGTTTACGTGAAGTTTGAAAACTTTGGCTATCCTGTAAGAAATGCTACCGTGGAATGATAATGATCTATAAGGTTTCTGTAGCTGTAAGTTATTATGGTCATGTGATTTTGGTAGGTAAACCGAGCATTCAACCATTCTATTTATCTTTTTGTTCAACAATTTGTCCACAAGTGAAGTACCAAACCCATTCAGAGTAGCTATTTGTTTGATAGTATTGAGTTCACGATTGTAGTTGTATTCATTTAACGGTAATTTTATAAGCCTATATAAATAACTATGTAATGCCGCAAGTTTATGTTGAAACGGATGATTGGACTCAATCTGAATGATAATACCTGTATGGGAAGGTTTTCTGTAAATATCGTAACAAATACTTATTCTGTTGTAGCTCTAGCGTACATTTTATGCTGGGATGGATTGAATTTGAATAGTTAAGAAACTGCGTTAAGTTGTCGTTGGAACCATTCCAAATTATGAATATATCATCCATGTACCTACCGTAAAATTTGATATATTGAAAATATGTATTGTTGTTGTTATTAATATGAATATTTTCAAAGTAATTCATAAAAATGTCGGCTAAAATAGGAGAAAGGGGTGAGCCCATTGATAGGCCACGTGTTAGCTCATTTATTTTACTATCAAAGGTGAAAAATTTTTTAAGTAGACAAAGCTTTATAAAATTCCATGTATTCCGATAGTTCTACTGCAGAGAAGGACATATTAAGTTCCTTATTAACTATTCATTATTAATTTATTGTTTGTAATATGTTTAATTTAACTTGCAAAACTTACTTATTAATCTAATACATTGTTATTCTCATATCACATCTATGTTCTAAAAATTCACCGTTGAATATCAATGTTATAGCTATATTTACTTAGCAGATAAACTAACTATTACCTAAGTTTCTGAAAATTTAAAAAATAAAGAATAGTTCCTAAAACATTTTGTTGGCCTACTACGGCAGCACCAGAAGTTTCTATTCATGACGTCTTTAAACAGTGGTACCGGTGGACCAAAATGTTGTTTTGAGCAAGGACAATTTTTTTGACATTATTATTAATACTTTGATAATTGTTTCAGTTTTCTTGCTGTATTATTAGTTTTTAAGATAAATCATTGTTTTTAAGCAGATTTTTACATTATAGAATAAATACCATGAATAATTATTTTATTACTAATACTTGTCAGTCAAGTAGTGTTTATTTTTCCGTAATATGTAAATATTATATTTCCTGTTATATATTTTACTAGCCGTTACCCGCGGTTTCACCCGCCTACAAAATGTCCACCAATCCCGAATATATTTCACCCAACCGGCAAGTACTTATGGGTCACCCTATTCAACATTCTTTTGAATAACTGTAAGTCTACTTCATCATATATTGCAACCGTCCTGTAAATGCTGCTGTTAATATGTCACTCAATATAACTTTTTGAGCACCTGACTATAACTCTCTTATCTACCCTATATTTCAGCTATGCAACTGCTTATGGTCTGCGCTGTATAACAATTATTTCAGATATTTTTGGAACCACCTTTTAAAGTACAATGTTTCTTTACCCTATATTTTAATCACCCTTTATTCAGATCCAAATGACACACACAAATGTAAAAACACAGTTTTGCACCCTTACACCAAACTTTTATTTAAACACTCACCCAAATTGCAACTGCTTATTGGCCACCCTATATAAAAATTTTATTTAACAATTTTTTAAGTGCCTTGTATAACTAACTCGACTTCCAACTACAATAAAACCATCGTGTGTACACCGCTGACAATTTGTCAAACATTATAGCATATTTTTGAACGAACCTGTATAATGATAATTTTAATCTACAAAATATTTCAATCACCGTGCATGTGCATCTGCTTAGTGGCCACCAAATATAACATTTTTTAAACTCTTAACTATAACTCTGAACGACTCACTATCTTATATATGCAACTGCTTATGGTCTACGCTACATAGATATATTTTTTTAACCACCCTTGAAAGTATAATCTGTCTCTACCTTATATTTCAATCACCCCTTATATGCAGTTTTTTCTAACATTCTTTTAATCACACTGTATGAACTATAATTTTACTTCGATCCATGTTTCGGATATTGCATATATGCAACAGCTCATGTTATATCCTACAAAAAATATATTCAGCTTGTTTAACCATAAATCTACTCCACCCCATATTTCAACCACCTTGTATATGCAACTACCTTTCGGCCACAAAGTATAAATTTTTTTTGTACCACCCTGTATAACTATAAATCCATCAATGCCCAATATATTTCACCAAAACTGCAACATCTTATTGGGCACCCTATATAACAGTTTTGATCAACATGTTTTTGAATCACCTTGAATGTATTACAACTACCCTGTATACGCTACTGCTTATTGGTCAACCAATATAACATTTTTTAAATAATTAACCATAACACTTCTCCACCTTTTATTTCAATTATACTATCTCTGCAACTTATTATGAACTAAGCAATTTCACAATTTTTCCTTACATTTTGTCAACAACTTTACAACTATAACTTTACCTCGCCCCATATTTCAGTTACTCCCTATATGCTATATAACAAAATTTGTCTAGCATTTTTTACCCACCCTGTATATTTATAACTCTTCAACACCCGATATTTCAATAACCTTTTATATGTAACTCCTGATTTGCCACATAATATAACATTAACCTTAGAATCCCACTCCGCCCTATATTTCAACCAAATGGAACAGCTTGTAGATCATAACAATTCTTTATAATATTTTTGAAACCCACCTAGTATAGCTGTAATTATACTCCGCTATATATTTCAGCCATCCTATATATGCAAATACTTGTGGATATAAAACTAGTTTTTAACCACACCGTAAACTATATTCGATTCCATCTTATATTTCAACAGCCCTCTATAAACCATTGCTTCTAACATTTCTTCAACCCATTTCATAACAATAATATCTTCTGAACATAATTCAAAGATCCTAACTGCTTACTTAAGACATTTTTTTTAAGATTTTTTTATGCAAACTTTATAAATTTCTACCCTTTTTCAACCACTTGGTATATGCAACTATTTATGGCCCACTCAATATAACTTTTTTGGACCCCCCGTATAATTAATTCCACTCCCCTTTATTTCAACCACATTGTATACAAATAACACCCAATATAACTATTTTTTAGATTTTCTAAAAAATGTAATTCTACTCCGCACTAAGTTTCCTATATACAGAACACCCTGTATAATTACATTTAGTTATATCAGTTGATTTTTTTAAATCCAGACATATTACATTGACGCATTCCGAATTTTGAATAAAAGCTGATGCCAGTATCTAATATTTTGTGCGTGCTGTGGAACCAATTGAGTAATTCTTTTACCAAACATGGTAGAAGTTTCTTCGCTATATCTACCGTCTCTGTCAATTTAGGGAGATAAAATGTCTACCAGATTTTTAGTCAAACTATAGGCTTTGCAATAAAAGAAGATTAATCAAAATAAGTTCAGTAGTTCTTACGGGATGAGGTAACAAAAAAACAACAAACAAACAAACAAACAGACAGACAACTACATAATATATATATATATATATATATATATATATATATATATATATATATAATTATAATAGTATATAGATACTCATTTTTATCATTTAATTCACCCGTATTACCCTTCAACAACGTTGGGTGGTTCTCTGAACGATTTCAATATACATACAGAAAATTTTAAAACAATTTGATGGGGATGTTTAGGACACGCTCCAAGGCTGCTTAATGTGTGATGATAGAACCATGCGCTGGAGGATTGGGTTTGTCTTCTTCATAATATTAAATATTTATACTCTTAGTATCATTCCCTGAAACGAAGATGAGAACCATTTTGAAAATATATATTTTTCGGAATATTGGCGAATATCTATTGCCAACATCCAAAGACGTAATTTGTATTTAGACGTATCAAAAATAGTTTGATAAACAGCATTTTTCGACTTACCAAAGAAGGCCAAATTTAGAACTTCTAATTTGTGTCCTAAAAACTCCCAACACGCAAATATAAACTGCATCGTATAAAGCGAAAAAGTGTACTTCCGTAAACACGAATGAGACCGGAATTACTTTTCAATCACCGCCAGTCCGTAGCTAGTACCTTGATAGGTCTAAAGTTTATAATTATAATCTCACATTCCCTAAGCATAAGATATATTGAACATTTTCTTACTACTAGCTTCAGTATTATATACAACTTTGTTCTCACCTGACAATGGGTTGTGGATGTCCGCCAACAGTTCGGCAGGTTAAAGTAACATCGTCCCCTTCTTCATGTGGTCCTATAGTTCCATTTAGTTGTCGACCCCATTGATCTAATATACTCGGAGACTCTGGAGGAACTGCAACAATAGTTTGTATGTAGCACTTCATTAAAATATAATCATGACTTCACGCGAAATAAAAAAATATTATATCTTCCTTATATATATATTATATATATATATATATATATATATATATATATATATATATATATATATATATATATATATATATATATATATATATATATATATATATATATATATATATATATATATATATATATATATATATATATGTTATACAAGTTTATAACACGAACTTTGTGTGAACTTGTGTAACAACTATATTTCGTCGTTCCCAGCTGACTCAGCGACTCGTGGAGTATCACATTACAGTACCGCCGAGCACCCGTAAGAATCACCGTGTCATTATAAATGTTATAAATTGGAGAATTACTCAGTTACTCTGTCACATTATATTGTTATTTTCATTTACATTTTTAAAGTTATACCTAATTTTTGTATTGTTATTAATAAAATCTTTTTTAAAAAGTTAATATTGAGAAGTGTGATATAACAAATTGGCGTAGTCAGTATGATCCGTCAACGTTACTAGAACACGAGCTTACTTCTAACTGGTAGCGGCGGATTCCTATCCCTCAACGGAGCAAAGAAGCTGGAAGAAGTCCCAACTGCGGTAACAAGGAGAACACGGATCTTCCAATGTTCCTGTTGATGTGAGTAATAGTGAATCGTCTAACGTTTAAGTCTATTAATAATTGATTTTAATATTTGATTGATATTTTTTTATTCAGTGAATTGAATCACTAATTTATTATTTGATTACATTAATATTTTATTTGATTTAATTGATTACTTTGATTTTATTCATTCGATTGAGTGAACTATTTGATTTATTGATTTTATTTACATTTTATTTTATTAATACAATTCTATCATCCAGATAACTTTGGTATTTCCCCATTTAACAAATTAATTGATTTTTACACCATTTATTTTATTGATACCATTTTGCTATACCTTTTATTATTTTTGATTTGAACCTTTTTCGTTTAAAATTCTATTAGATCAAAATGGCACAACCACAGAACAACACGGTTGTCGATGAAACTGAAAAATATAGGTTTGTCGGAAATATTTTCAATAATTCCAGAGTTTGAAGGCGACCAAATTTCTTTGGCTACATTTATACATGCGTGTAATTGCGCGTATAACATGTCTACTATCGAACAAAAATACTTGTTTGTAATTCACATAAAAAATAAATTGAGGGGAAAAGCGGCGCAGTTAATTAACTCTAGGAACCCCGCATCGTACCTCGAAATAAAGCAGCTTCTAACACTACAATTTGGAGACTCTAGGGATCTGTCTTTTTTAATTGACGATCTCCAACGTTTGAAACAACTATCAAACGAGTCCCCCTTGACATTCTATAACAGACTTCAGGTTTTGGGTGCGAAAATGCACTCTTGTATCCAAAAAGCCCCTAGTCTAAACAACGAGCAGAAAGACGCTCAAACCACTCTCGTTGATACAATGGTCCTAAACACCCTACTTACCGGTTTAGAACCTCGATTAGGCCAAATTATCCGTGCCAGTAATCCGAAGGATCTTCTTGAGGCACATTCACAAATAAGAAAAGAACTTCAATTATCCTATTTAGAGGAACAAAAAGTAAATAAATGCGTTTCACCCAAGCCATCCTTTCAGGCTAGAAAACCAACTCCACCTCCTAAATGTTTAAATTGTGGGCGATTAGGCCACATTGCTGCGGACTGTCGGTTAAGATTTCAAAATAACCCTCAGCCTTTTAACCAAAATAATAGACCAAATTTCATTGGGCCGAATCAATCATCGAGGCCAAATCCTATCAACAATAACACAAATCATCAAGGTCAACAATTTAGACCAAATAACTTTCCAAGACTTCCTTTCAAGCCGAACAACTTTCGACCGTCTGTAATACAGACAAACCCAAATTTCCGTCCTGAAAGGAGCCACCATTTTAATCACCATCAAAATGGCAACTATCACGAATATTATGCAGACGAGTATGATTATTATACTGAAAATAATCAGCAGCATTTCGATGACAACACCCAAAACTATGAAAGCTATGGGTTTAAACAAACGGTAGACAATACCCCTGTCGTACCTTTCAGCCCTAATGAATACCAGGATTTTCTAGCGCTTCCGAGCCTAAATCAACCCCCAGATACGACAACTACCCTTTCAGAAGTCCAAACTCAAATACAGAACTTGAATTTGGAAGACTTCAATCTCGATCTGAACTTCCCCGAACAAACATTTCTTTAAGTCCCCTTCTGACAGTAAATTCCAAGAACCTCTATTATATCAACGACGCTTCTGAAAAATTTAAACTCCTAATTGATACCGGAGCTGGTATCTCCATTTTCAAAGAAAACACTGTCAAAAACTTCTCACAAAGATCTCCCGAAAGAGTAACAATTCAAGGCATTACTTACGAGAAAATCCCGATCTCACAATCCACCCTCATTCTTTTCGCTCTAGGCGATCCACACAAGGTCTTTATCTACGATCTAGATATTGAGTTCGATGGAATATTAGGTCTTGATTTTCTTGAACATTATGAATGTATTGTCGACTTAAAATCCAAACAATTAATTACTAACTTTAAAACTATCCCCCTACATAAAGTGCCCGATCACGACCAATCTAATACACAACCAACAGACACCCCCAGTACTAACGCACAAACTCATATTTATAACAATCAAATAACAATCCAGGCACGAACCGAACAAATTTTCCAACTTAAATGTGAACTTAGAAATACTGACGCAATTTTACCGACATAAGTAATTGACAAAGTACGACTTCCCAACGCGGTTGTACGTGTTAATTCAAAAAGAGAATTTCTGACTTCGATAATAAACGCGAGCGCAATGCCAAAAACTGTTAACTTTTCCAATCTTCATTTAGAACCCCTTGACAATACACACCCTCTCTTAAATCTGAATACACACGATTACTCTGAATCTACAAACTTAGACAGAAACTTTACAATCAGTGAATAAATTCGGACAGAACATTTTAACGACAAAGAGCGAGAACTTATCACGAATCTCTGCTTAGAATTCGAAGATATTTTCTATCTCGAAGGCGATGTCCTGACGTTTACTAACGCCGTCAAACACTCTATTGACACCAATAATACTAAGCCCGTTTTCACGAAATCGTACAGATATCCTCAAGTCCATAAGGAGGAAGTGAAAACCCAAATTTCCAAAATGCTTGATCAAGGCATTAACAGGCACTCTTCTTCTCCTTGGTCTTCCCCCGTATGGGTCGTCCCCAAGAAACTCGATGCTTCTGGTAAGCAAAAGTGGCGAGTTGTTATCGACTATAGGAAGTTAAACGAACTAACTGTAGACGATAAATTTCCTCTGCCCAACTTTATTTCTAAAATCAACATCTTTGCAAATAACGAAACCGACTCAGAACAACCAGACTCCGACAAGGATCAAGAACCCGATGAACATGACGAAAGAATGACAACAGAGTTTAATCGATTTGTTCAACTATATAAAACCGAGTCTATAATCGATTACTCAAAAATAGAAATTTCTAACGCCCAACTCCTAGACAAATCTCACAAACGAATAGTCACTTTCTTCTGGCAAAATAAACTCAATGACTTGCATGACAAAATCATCGAAGATATTTTCGAAGAAGACCCAAACTTCTCTACTGACACTCTAAACGTTCTAGCTAGCAAAACTGTAAGGCATAGAAAATATATAATTGTCCCTTTACCCTTTGATCCTGGAACAGTTGTTGCCCATCTTTTCAACATTCTCTATAACAACCAAGACCAGTTCGATAAATCCGAAAGTTTTTGTATTGAAAACAACGTAGAACTACCGATTCTTGAAACACTATCCTTTATACTTGCAGAGAAAGACGAAAAACTAAAAATTTATCAAAGCATTGTGATAACTCCTTCACAAGACGAAATTCCCGTTATACTGCAAAAGTACCGCTGCGGCAAAAATAACCTTCACCGTGGAATTAACGAGACCATCCGACGCATTAAAGAAAAGTATAATTGGACTGGACTAATCAAAAGTGTAGAGCAATTTATTAAGTCCTGCGAAACTTGCAAAAAGGTAAAGCTCTGTAGAAAAAACTTAAGTGCTCCTTTTGTCATAACTGAAACCCCAAAAACGCCCTTCGAACGTATCAATATTGATATTTTCGAATATCCAACTAGAAACTACGCACTGACTATTAGGGATGAACTAAAACTGTAGTAAACACCCTCCTAATATTCTTCCAGTATTACGGTACACCTCTTCGCATACATTGTGATTATGGACATGAATTTGATAACACTATCATAAGGGACCTGTGCGAACTATATGACATAAAACTATCCGTTTCAAGTGTCCACCATCCCGAATCAAATGGTTCTATCGAAAGGTTTCACGCGACTTTAGCGGAAATGATAAGGGCAAATACAGCTAAACATCCGGACGAACATCCATTCCACGTCCTCCCCTACGCAGTTATCTGCTACAACAACACTAAAAACAAGACTACCGGCTTCACGCCCTATGAACTTATCTTTGGGCATACTTCTCGTAGACCCCCCGAAACATTATACGATCAGGAAAAACATATTTCCAAATATGTTAGGGACCTTAACAACAGAATGAACTACTATTATAGACTTGCCCGCGCAAAAACCGACCAACAAAAACAAAAATCTAAAGTTAGATTTGACAAACATGTTTCGACTAACCAGCCAGAATACAAAGTAGGCGACAAAGTTTACGTGAAAGAATCTCAGATTAAAAGCAAATCTGAAAATAAATTCAATGGACCGTTTGAAATCACCGCGATAAGAAAAAACTCCGTTATAAACTTACAGACTACCCAAATCAGTAAAATTAACTTTGACAGACTAAAACCATATTTTGAATGAATCCCTTCTTTTCAGATTCTGTGGACTGTTTTCAGTCGTGAACCTCCAACAATACTCTCTTACACCCGTTAATAATACAATAGGAGTTTTCTTCCATGAAGAAGGCACACTTAAAATTTCAAACGACAAATGGACACTTCTTATCTTCAAAGACCTCAACCCTTTCAGAAATGCTATTTCAACTAATAACGCTATACTAAATCGAATTCTAGAAACTATTAATGAAAACACAACTAACACAAAATCATTTAAACCAAAAGTACAGACACATGTGAGCCTCTTGAAACAAATTTCAAAATCCGTTAACTCCAAATATACAGACATTTTCGCTGACACTCAAACTTATACTACTAACAGAAGAAATCGCGGACTTAACGGACTGGGCTCAGTTTGAAAAGCCATTTCAGGAAACTTAAATGCGGCAGATGGTGAATACATAAATGATTGTATAACCAAAATCACTAAAGACCAACACCAGCTCAAGAATTAGTAAAAAAACAAATATCCGTAACTACTTCAGTCATTACAAGCCTTAACAACACCTTACAAAAATTTCAATCGGAAGAGAAACTATTCTCAAATAATATCGAAAAAATAAGACAGTTACTTCTATACATTTCGAACGATCTTGACTTTCATGATTTCCAAGTCAATATCCTGGATCTGCGTGAAAGCCTAATGAAGAGCTATATATTTATCGAAAACACCCTAAACGATGTTTTAACTGCAGTCTCTTTCGCCCGCTTAAAAATTTTACATAGTTCGATTATAAGCCCAATAGATTTGGTCGATTCTCTTCAAAAAATTTCTCAGTCACTCCATGAAAATAATTTACCACTTCCTATTTACAGTTCAAATGTTGCTCAATACATCGATTTGATAGAATTGGAAGCATTTCAAATCAATACTAAAATCATTTTTGTTCTCAAAATTCCATTAGCTGACCCTGAGATTTACACCCTTTATCACCTTTATCCTATCCCAATTTTGAATGATCGAACAGGGTTTCATCACATACTTTCAATAAAAACGAAATTCATCGCGAGAGATGACGATTCGTTATTATATACATCCTTCGAAGACCTGAGTGACTGGAAGACATTAAACACACAGCATAAAATTTGTTCCAAGTCAATTCCACGTCCAATAGACAATGATGCCATCTGCGAAGCACAACTTCTCAGACAGGCAACCACACTTCCCGCAACCTGCAAAACTTCGGTATTATATGCAGAAGATTATAATATCCAAGAGATCAACATAAACCTCTGGTTGATCTCCATCTCCAGACCTTTGCTCATCACCATCAAATGCAAGGGAGAAGATGTTGTCACACTAACCGTATCGACGAATTCATTAATGGAAATTCAGCCCCAATGCAACGCCTTCATCGGCAATACCAGGGTCCACGCCAGACTAGTAATAATGAATAAAGACTAAGTGAAATTCTACAATTTATAACATTTATAATGATGAATCAGCACTGTCGACACGGCGATTCTCACGGACGCTCGGCGGAACTGTAATGTGATACTCCACGTGTCGCTGAGTCAGCTGGGAACGACGAAATATAGTTGTTACACAAGTTCACACAAAGTTCGTGTTATAAACTTATATAACAACTTCCATCCATTTGAAAAAGTTGATGCTGTATCATCAACTTTTAAGGGAAGTACTGAAGTTCTATGTCTTCGGTAGGGCGTAGTAGGCTGTGAAGCTTTCCTCTGGAGTTACTGTTTGCTGGACATGCTGGTTCGCTAGTAGGGTCAGGTTTAGTGAACTTACTCAACTTTTTCCGGATTGCTGTGGCGGTGAGCAGGAGAACAACAATTATTGCTAACATGATTGCACTAATTGTGAACAAGGAGGTGTGCTTTTCCAGGAATGGTTGGTTCATCAGGCGTGGACCCTGGTATTGCCTATGAAGGCGTTGCATTGGGGCTGAATTTCCATTAATGAATTCATCGATACGGTTAGTGGAGATGGAGATCAACCAGAGGTTTATGTTGATCTCTTGGATATTATAATCTTCTGCATATAATACGGAAGTTTTGCAGGTTGCGGGAAGTGTGATTGGCTGTCTGAGAAGTTGTGCTTCGCAGATGGCATCTTTGTCTATTGGACGTGGAATTGACTTGGAACAAATTTTATGCTGTGTGTTTAATGGCTTGCAGTTACTCAGGTCTTCGAAGGATGTATATAATAACGAATCGTCATCTCTCGCGATGAATTTCGTTTTTATTGAAAGTATGTGATGAAACCCTGTTCGATCATCCAAAATTTGGGATAGGATAAAGGTGATAAAGAGTGTAAATCTCAGGGTCAACTAAAGGAATTTTGAGATCAAAAATGATTTTAGTGTTGATCTGAAATGCTTCCAATTCTATCAAATCGATGTATTGAGCAACATTTGAACTGTAAATAGGAAGTGGTAAATTATTTTCATGGAGTGACAGAAATTTTTTGAAGGGAATCGACCAAATCTATTTTGCTTATAATCGAACTATGTAAAATTTTTAAGCGGGCGAAAGAGACTGCAGTTAAAACATCGTTTAGGGTATTTTCGATAAATATATAGCTCTCCATTAGGCTTTCACATAGATCCAGGATATTGATTTGGAATTCATTAAAGTCAAGATCATTCGAAATGTATAGAAGTGACTGTCTAATTTTTTCGATATTATTTGAGAATAGTTTCTCTTCCGATTGAAATTTTTGTAAGGTGTTGTTAAGGCTTGTAATGACTGAAGTAGTTACGGATATTTACTAATTCTTGAGCTGCTGTTGGTCTTTAGTGATTTTGGTTATACAATCATTTATGTATTCACCATCTGCCGCATCTAAGTTTCCTGAAATGGCTTTCCAAACTGAGCCCAGTCCGTTATTAAGTCCGCATTTTCTTCTGTTAGTAGTATAAGTTTGAGTGTCAGCGAAAATGTCTGTATATTTGGAGTTAATGGATTTTGAAATTTGTTTCAAGAGGCTCCCATGTGTCTGTACTTTGGTTTAAATGATTTTGTGTTAGTTGTGTTTTCATTAATAGTTTCTAGAATTCGATTTAGTATAGCGTTATTAGTTGAAATAGCATCTCTGAAAGGGTTAAGGTCTTTGAAGATAAGAAGTGTCCATTTGTCGTTTGAAATTTTAAGTGTGCCTTCTTCATGGAAGAAAACTCCTATGGTATTATTAACCGCTGTAAGAGAGTATTGTTGGAGGTTCACGACTGAAAACAGTCCACAGAATCTGAAAAGAAGGGATTCATTCAAAATATGGTTTTAGTCTGTCAAAGTTAATTTTACTGATTTGGTTAGTCTGTAAGTTTATAACGGTGGCAGAGTTTTTTCTTATCGCGGTGATTTCAAACGGTCCATTGAATTTATTTTCAGATTTGCTTTTAATCTGAGATTCTTTCACGTAAACTTTGTCGCCTACTTTGTATTCTGGTTAATTATTTACAAATATTACTTACTATGACTTGGGGTATATAGCAATGGTTACTTCTCATTGTTATCACTAGGGTAAAGGAATAGTAAAATCTTGTCTTCCCTATTTATTTTCTAACTCAGTATATTCTTACTAAACATCTACTCGTAAACAACAATCCTTCGACATTGCAACCAAACATCCTAAAGTTCCACACAAGCAAGGATTACTGCCTCACGGGATTTGGAAAAGGCGAAAAAAACAAACTAACTAAAAAATAAATCTGAAACAACTGAAAAAAATTAAAATCTCTCCATTTAAAACAGCAAATTTACACATTACGATAATGTAACACAAGCAAAATGCAAACCAGTTATAAAAATGTGCGTTGAACGATGGAGCTTTGGACATTATCACAACCCTTGAAGAAAATAAATAAGACAGCTTGTATTAAACGCTCTAATAGAGAAAAATGCATGCATAGGAAATGAACATGGAGGAGCTTAGATGGGAAAACATGACATACTAGTGAATATAAGGTAACTGATAACACATACATAAAGTCGTTTCGGGATTCAATATCATACTAATATATAACGGAATCACAATAACCAAAATGGTAATAATAGATTATGTCTTATTAAATGCATTCATACCCCTGCATTTGTACCGTAATATAAATAAAACCACATCTACAGAAATTTCTTCAACTAATAGCCCATTTGCAATTAACAATCTATTCAATTTTTGTCACTCATAAATTCTTAGTCTACTCTTTATGATTTAGTCTCCAATTCTTATACACCACCATCTTTTTCGATAATTTACAATTATTAGTTGTCGCCCAATGATTGAAATTCGATCGTAATTAATTTGAATGTTATTAAGGTTTTATTGTCAATGGTTATGGAACAACGGTGTCCTCCAAATTTTAACAGAGGCAGATCAGCAATACTTGAGAAGATGGTGGTGCTCATTTTTTAATATTAAATAATGGATTAATAGCGTTTTCCAAAGTGTTTTATAGATAACTGTAACGCTTGCCCACAGCTACTAAACAAAAAACAAAACGTGTTGAACTACTGAGGAGAAAACGGCACCTGAACTGTTTTTCCTGTGTCTATTTGTATATAGATACGTAATATTAATATTCACATTTATTTTGTTGATAAATATGTTATTTTATGTGTGTTTATCAATTGTCTAACGTTGTTCACTTTTCTTAAGGCTTCTAACAACTGTCCCCTATAAAAAAGTTATTTATATCCGTTCTAATAAAACTACTTTTGTTTTATATCAGAAAACAAATTCTTTTTGAAAATGACTTTTTCACCACCTTTAGGTATTATTTACAAACACCATTTTTAAAATGGATGTTCAAAAGGACACATTAATAAATAAAATTCGGGAATTATAATTGCGAAAGTGAATGATATTTAGGGATATTAAATTAATGTTCTTTCTAATAACAAATCAACTGAGTATCTTCTAAACGTTGTTTGTGGTATATTCTTGATTACTTTTATGTTTTTTTGGGCAATAACACCACAATAGAAATAAAACGACGTATTTTGCAGGAATACCAAACGTTTCAAAGTCTATTCTGACTTCGTTGTCAATGGCTTTATATTTATTGATGTAGATTGCAAAATGAAAATTTGATTTATGACATTTTAAATGTCATAAATCAAATATAAAGCCATTGACAACGAAGAATAGACTTTGAAACGTTTGGTATTCCTGCAATATACGTCGTTTTATGTCTATTGTGGTGTTATTGCCCAAAAAAACATAAAAGTAAAAAAGAAATCAACTGAGGATAATATTAATAACAAATTATATATATATATATATATATATATATATATATATATATATATATATATATATATATATAATTTAAAATAAAATTCTTGGTTTTTGGTCAATATGTTTGTATTTTATTTTATTCGAACGTTTCGGACCACATGTGCCCATTTTCAACAAAATATTCTCATCAAATAAAAGTTATAATTTTAAAATTTGAAATACATATAATTTAACATTAACATACCAACTAGACATACATGTGTACATCAACACAACAGAAAACTATTGTTACTAATTATTGTTGTGTTGGTGTACACATGTTTGTCTAGTTGGTAGGTTAATGTTAAATTTGAAATTTTAAAATTAGTTGATGACAATATTTAACAAATAAAATAAAATACAAACATATTGACCAAAAACCTAGCATTTGATATTAAATATATATATCGCTGGTCAAAGAATCTTTAGAAATAAACTATATATATATATATATATATATATATATATATATATATATATATATATATATGTATATCGACCATTACAACGAATTTAAAAAAATGTCGTTGCACGTGGTCCTCGAAATTCTTTCAAATTTTAGTATTTTGTTTGACTATACTAGAACATAAGGCATGCCAAATTTTAAGCCTCAATTTTTTTTCAGCGAGATATGGGTATATGAAGGTGAAAATATATGTTTTGTATATTTTCAAAAATCTGCCAAAAATAGAGTTTTACAAATTTAGCCAATTTTGCTGCTTCGACGATTAAGGAAAACTGGTGGTCTTCAAAACAGGAGCTTATAAATTAAATCTCATGCAATAAGGGCCAACCTACATGACTTTGAATGACAAGCGACATTTTGCAATTTTACACTATTTTCTGCTGAATGCAAATGGCTTGAAAACCCACTATTCTCAATTTTCGAATATTCCGAAATCACTACTCGATTGAGCTTGAAAAGTACTTATTTTTATGTTTTTATGAGATGGATTTAGTTAAAAAATATTTTATAATTTTCAAAAACTGCATTTTGTCCTATTTTCAATCGTCTACTAAACTATAAGTAGAAAAATCTATTTTTTTTTTTAATTTTTAAGACTTTAGTTTTAATGCATTTACATTATATTTTTTATATACCAATGATTATATTTGACTTTAGCTAATAAGTTCAGAGCTTAGAAATTATCATATTTTTACGATTTTTTACCATTTCAACGAGACGCGCTCACTCACATCTATTATTGAGGGCAGCCTCTAAAATATAAAACGCTCTATATAAGTAAATAATGTCAGAGTATAATAAAATATCTTCAATTTAAATGTTTGTAAAAGCAAAGAGGTGTACCGGAACCTAAGTTATGGAACTTTTAATACACTTTAAAAATCTATGTATCAAATCTGTAAAGATATTTTGCTTCAAAAACATAATATTAATGATTTTTTAATGATTAAGTTAATTCTTTGAACTTTTGAATACAATTGTAGGTATAAATTGAACAACTTATTCGTCAAAACGTAAATTTGATGTATATATTTGTTGTTCATCACTTAGTCGTATATTCTTGCTGCAACTAAAAAGTTTATTTTTTATTTATTTATTTTTAATTGAGGCAGAGGAAATAAAGAAATTTTTAAAATTTTATGGATTATCAGTGAATTCGGATAAACATTATTTTAATAAGGACTTTTTGACCTATTTATGCGGCATTCAGAGACAGCTTCTGAAGTAGCTTGATAAGCTATATTGATTTAGTATCAAAGAATAAATAAAATCGATGTAATCTGCCACATACTGAACTTCTAACATAATAAAAATTGGTGCTTTGACTTCCGGGAAACTGATTTTCAGTACTGACATAATGCTTTCTCTATGAAAAAACAAAAAGTTATTAGAGGCCAAGTTACCATATACTCTTCTTTGATCTGTTACTATCTACCAATAAGTTTAAATTGGTGCTAATTGTAGACGAAATTGTGTCTGTAGGTTGTTTTTATGTCATTAAGTTGCGCCCCATTACAATGCAATGCCTATAGCCATTATACCGCATTGCAGTGTGCATTGTACAAGATCTCTATGCATATATGTATGACTCCTATTTGCTACCACACGTAAGTGGAAGTGTCATGGACTAAGTGAGACAATAAGCAATTGCTATTTAACCTATTGTGCACATCTGTAGTAACTAACCAACATCTTAATACTCTATTATTTTCGTCAGTTGGATTATTTAAAACCCGAAGAAGGTTTAAGATAGACACACGCATATATGTGTGCACAGTCATGATCTCATTCTGGTCCATTTCCCTCTAGCGATATGTATTTGTGTGTACACATCTCTTCAGTAAATATATTTGGGATGCCTATATTTCAGAATAAATCATCAAGTATATCAAATAAAAACTATCATCCAAATTTAAAAATAAGGATTTTAATGCATGCCATTTAAAAATTTAAGTATACAACTATTACAATCGCATTAATGAAAAACTCTTAAACGTCCACCACCTGGTCCCCTATTCACATTTCCAGTCTCTTGGCACCAGAAGCGTAGCAATCAGAAATTACGCCTAGGGCGCCCCTCCGTAAATTAGCTAAATATATAACAAATACACTTAATAATAATTTTTTTT
Organism: Octodonta nipae; assembly: GCA_034190945.1. Lineage (NCBI taxonomy): Eukaryota > Metazoa > Arthropoda > Insecta > Coleoptera > Chrysomelidae > Octodonta > Octodonta nipae. Next base: position 62,452,248 of record CM067219.1, read on the forward strand.
TTGTACTTTTACAGATGCACTTCCGGTTAGAGTCGTATTTCGACAGACGCTCTTGAAAGTGAAATACGTTCATAAATTAAATTGAATATAGATTTAAGGGAAGTTTAGACTAGTGATACGTCAGCAGATTGTTACAAGTTTAATTTAGTTTAGAACATTTAAGGACATCCGGAAGTTCAAGGTGATTGTCCCGTAAGGTTAAAGGTAATGATTGTTTAATTGTTGGAAAGGTTAATATAGAGGGAGATGAATTTATCTAAGATGCATTTTATTATGCACCATCTTGTAGCTGGCTAAATGCGTTCGAGAAGACCAATATAGATACAACAAGTAGGATTTACCAAGTTAAAACATCTCAAAGAAACTAAATGTCATAGAATAAGCAGACACTTATAGTTTGAAAAAAAAGCAGTCTATAACATTCTGGTTAAGGCAATTTAGCATTTAAGAATAGATTATGAGTTTGAGTAAAATGAGTCTTCACAGATTTGATAGTTAGTATTTTAAAATCTTCATAACTTTAGTCTTTTAGTCTTTAGTCTTAAAGACTTTTCATTGTACTATAAAATTTTATTTTATTTTAGAGGCTGCCGTCAAAATTAGAATTCATTGAGTGCGTCTCGTTGAAATGGTTAAAAGTCGTAAAACATGATAAATCTCGGCTGTGAATTTATTAGCTGAAATCAAATATAATCAGTGGCATGTACAAAAATGTAAAGTAAATACATTAATATTAAAGCCTTAAAAATTTAAAGAAAATTGATTTTTCTTCTCTTTGTCAAAAGAAAAGAAAGAAAAATAGGATAAAAAAAATTGAGAATTATTTTATAAAAATTTGTAATCGAATAACTTTGTCATTTTCGAAACTAAATCCAGCTCATAAAAAGTATAACAATAAATTCTTTTCAAGCTCAATCGAGTAGTGTTTTCATAATTTTCTAAAATTGAGAACAGTAGGTTTTCAAGCCATTTACATTTAGCAGAAATTAATGTAAAATTGCAAAATGTCACTTGTCATACGAAGTCATGTATGTACTAAATAAGATTTAATTTATAACTTCCTGTTTTGAAAACCATGGGTTTACCTAATCGTAGAAGCAGCAAAATTGGATAGATTTGTAAAACTCTATTTTTGACAGATTTTTGAAAATAGGCAAAAATCCACCAAAAAACGCTCTATTTTCACCTAAATATGCCCATACCTCGCTGAAAAAAACATTAAGGCCTGAAATTTGGCATGCCTTCTTTTCTCATATAGCCCAACAAAATACTAAAATTTGAAAGGCAATTTAGCATTTAACAATAGATTATGAGTTTCAGTAAAATGAGTCTTCACAGATTTGATACTTTTTGCAACATATTTTAAAAACTCCATAACTTTAGTCCCAATGCACCTAAATGCTTTAGAAAGCTTTCAAATTAAAGATTTTTCACTTTTCTATGACATTTTATACTTTTATAGAATATTTTTTATTTTAAAGTTAAAATATGATAGTTTCTCGGCTGTGAATTTATTAGCTAAAATCAAATATAATCATTGGCATGTACAAAAAAGTAAAGTAAATATATTAAAATTAAAGCCTTACAAATTTAAAGATAACTGATTTTTCTGCTCTTAGTCAAATCGAGGGTTGAAAATAGGACAAAATGCAATTTTTGAGAATTACCAAAAATTTGGAAACGAATAACTTTGTCAATTTTTAACTAAATCTAGGTCATAAAAAACAAATACATAAGTAAGTTTCAAGCTCAATCAAGCAGTGTTTTCAGAATTTTCGAAAATTGAGAATAGTGGGTTCTCAAGCCATTTGCTTTCAGCAGCAGTGTAAAATTGCAAAATGTCACTTGTCATTCGAAGTCATGTAAGTTGGCCCTTATTGCATAAGATTTGATTTATCAATTCCTGTTTTGAAGACCATGAGTTTACCTAATCGTAGAAGCAGCACAATTGGATAAATTTGTAAAACTCTATTTTTGGCAGATTTTTGATAATGGGCAAAAAGTCACCTTCATATGCCTAAATCTCGCTGAAAAAAAATTAAGGACTAAAATTTGGCATGCCTTCTTTTCTCGTATAGCCCAACAAAACAACAAAATACTAAAATTTTAAAGAAATCCGAGGACCATATGCAACGTCACTTATTGAAATTGGTTGGAATGACGTATTTTTCAAAAACATAGCCGGATGCAGAAGTCAAATACAAATATAGAATACCCAACTAACATGTAACATTTTTATATAATGCCCAATGATAAAAATAAATTTAACAAACTATATAATAAATTCCATTGCATCAAGTAATGTGGCGTCCAGCAATATTAAAACAATAATCAAAAATAATGAGAGAACGGAGGTTTCCGCGGCCAGAGTCATAACTGATTCTACTTTTTCCGGATTTGGACAGCGTCATTTTTTCGAATTAATTTATTTATATACCTAAACCGGCATATAAACAAAGTTTTCCGGAAGCCCCTTATAAGTGTGGGCGAAACGTCGGAAAACTTTGTTTATATGCCGCTTTGTTTGAAATTACATCAGGTTTATTGTCAAACGTTAATGTCAAATTGTGATTACAACATTTGTCATTGCGAATCCTTTTAATTTTTCAATTTCTTGTTCATTTTGTGTGATACCATTGAAAACTGTCTGATTTAGACCTTGAGACGATTGGAATTTTGAAATATACATACTTTCAAGTTTATGTGGTGCTATTCCCAAACAACTCAGAAAAAATAAAAATAATATATAAATTACATTAAGTACCTACATGTGAATATAAAAATTAATAATAAATAAATAAAAAGCACGAAACCATTTTTTATAACACCTTAAATAAAAGTAAACATTACATATTAACTACAAATAAAATCACTGCAATATATATATATATATATATATATATATATATATATATATATATATATTATTACTAACACAATTAACTTTTTAAAAAAAAATTTATTTGAATTACAAAATTAAAACTTGAGAATATTGAATAAAATAGAACTTAATAAAATTAAAACACTTAATGACGCTCGTTGTCGTCGCATGTGAATTTATAATCTTGGTTTTGCAACCTAAGCATCAGCAGATTACACGTGCGAGGAAGCCGAGCGTTGTCCGTGGGAATTGCTATATCGTGAAATATGAGATGTAATACGATCAATATGAGAAACGATTATTATATTGATGCTATGGTGTAAATGTTCTAAGTGTGGTTTATGACGGATATAACAACTCCCCTTACCAACAAAAAGTTGCTGTGTTACAGGAACATTTTTCGCATGAAATAAGTACAAAAGCAGACCAGGAATAAAAATCTTAAGCTAATACAAATTTCCAAAGGAATTTGAAACATAAGGTAATTAAAATATTAAAAACAATAATCTAAAGATAATAATATATTTTCATACACATTATTACATAAAATATATTGATTAAAAATATGAAACATAAAATAATGAAAATGTTAAAAGAGAAAACGTAATAATCAAAATTTAAAAAATTATTTATTTGCTTGAAGTTCGATATCTTCGGTAATTTTCTCCGCTAGAATAGGTCTTAACTTTGGTAAAACTCTAGACAGTCTACTTTGTGATGACTTCGTAGAGTTTAGTTTAGAGAACGCAGCGATACTAATAACTATGGAAATTATGGTGGCATATGTAAACCACGAAATATTTTTGTTGACGAATGGTTGGTTAATTAGTTCGTCCAACTCTTTTGAATATTCGTTCAACTTATGATTGGTGATATTTAATTCATCCACATTTAAGTCGTTGAGCTTTAATGGTTTCAGCTCTGGGACTTGGATTTTCTCCAAAATCGTGTCACAACAATTGAAGGGGATGGCAATTGTCTATTATGTTGATGGGTTTGAATGCTTCTGCTTGGACTTGGACTTGGACTGAAGGTAATTAAAATATTAAAAACAATAATCTAAAGATAATAATAAATTTTCATACACATTATTACATAAAATATATTGATTAAAAATATGAAACATAAAATAATGAAAATGTTAAAAGAGAAAACGTAATAATCAAAATTTACAAAATTATTTATTTGCTTGAAGTTCGATATCTTCGGTAATTTTCTCCGCTAGAATAGGTCTTAACTTTGGTAAAACTCTAGACAGTCTACTTTGTGATGACTTCGTAGAGTTTAGTTTAGAGAACGCAGCGATACTAATAACTATGGAAATTATGGTGGCATATGTAAACCACGAAATATTTTTGTTGACGAATGGTTGGTTAATTAGTTCGTCCAACTCTTTTGAATATTCGTTCAACTTATGATTGGTGATATTTAATTCATCCACATTTAAGTCGTTGAGCTTTAATGGTTTCAGCTCTGGGACTTGGATTTTCTCCAAAATCGTGTCACAACAATTGAAGGGGATGGCAATTGTCTATTATGTTGATGGGTTTGAATGATTCTGCTTGGACTTGGACTTGGACTGAAGGTAATTAAAATATTAAAAACAATAATCTAAAGATAATAATAAATTTTCATACACATTATTACATAAAATATATTGATTAAAAATATGAAACATAAAATAATGAAAATGTTAAAAGAGAAAACGTAATAATCAAAATTTACAAAATTATTTATTTGCTTGAAGTTCGATATCTTCGGTAATTTTCTCCGCTAGAATAGGTCTTAACTTTGGTAAAACTCTAGACAGTCTACTTTGTGATGACTTCGTAGAGTTTAGTTTAGAGAACGCAGCGATACTAATAACTATGGAAATTATGGTGGCATATGTAAACCACGAAATATTTTTGTTGACGAATGGTTGGTTAATTAGTTCGTCCAACTCTTTTGAATATTCGTTCAACTTATGATTGGTGATATTTAATACATCCACATTTAAGTCGTTGAGCTTTAGTGGTTTCAGCTCTGGGACTTGTCTATTATGTTGATGGGTTTGAATGCTTCTGCTTGGACTTTAGTTATTCCAACAAAAGCACTGCATTCGCTCTGTAATGTTAACAAGGAATTGTTCGTAATTGTTAAAGTCTTTGCACTAACATTTGGACAACTGATTGTGATGCGGAGAGGTTCCGCTACCATGACTAACCATACGTTGGTTTCTAACTTTTGAACATGGTAGCCTTGGGCGAGTATCACTGCACTTTTACAATTATCTGGTATGGATTTAAAGTTTTTGAGGAGTTGCGCTTCACACAAAGCACTCGAGTCTACTGGGTACGCATAAAGTTCTGAACTCAATTTCTTCCGGATCGTTAATGGTTTGCACACACTTAAGTCTTTAATGGGGATGTACAGCAAATAATCATCGTTAGAATCATCTTTTGGACAATATAATTTTGGGTAAATGACAGTACATGATGCAAGTCAGTTCTATCATCGTAGACAGAAATGGGGTATAGACGGAAAGCAGTGTATGATTGTTGTTCGATTAAAGGTATTCTTAATATAAAAACAAGGTCTGAGTCTGTTTGAAAAGTCTCCAATTCAGTGATTTCTAAATATCGCCCAATATTCGAATATTTAACAGGGAGAGGCAAATTAATCTTTACGAGGTTTTACGATATTTCCTATAGGGCGGTTATAAACTGTTAGGGGGTTAAAATAGAAGTGAGAATAATTTTTAAACGGGCGAATGTAATTGAGTTTAACACGTCGTTTAAGCTATCTTCTAAGAATAAGTAGTTTTCCATAAGTCTTTCAGACATTTCTAAAAATGAAAGTTTAGCTTCCACGTATGTCATTTTATCGCTTAGTTTACGTATAGTATTTTCAATTTTCCGAATATTTTCATTAAACGCTTTTTCGTCAAGTTGGATTTGTTGTATAGTATTGTTAAAGTTTTTTATCAATGAAGTTGTTACGCTAATTTGATTTTTCAAAAGGTTTTCAACTTGAAGTTGTCCCTGTTTTAATCTGTTGATACAATTTGTGAAATATTCCCCATCAGCGGCACCTAGGTTGCCAGTTATTGCCTTGAAGATTGTACCGGCACCATCTATTAATACGCGTTTATATCTCTGGTATCCATATGGATTTCGCTAAATTTGTTATTTATGTATTTCGAAATTTGGTAAAGTAGATTTAAGTGAGTTTGAACGTCGGCAAGGAATAGTTTCATTGAGTTGAAGTTATAAGAAATAGATCGTGTTAATGTGTCAAGGAGTCTGTTATTAGTAGTGAAGACTTGTTCAAAAGCTGAAAGGTTTGCATAAACTAATAGTGTCCATTTGCAATTTTAAACGTCAATCAACGTGATTTATGGTTTTTATTTCGAACTGGGATGCTGATAATCCGAACAGCAGGATGACCCTGTAAACAAATTAGTCTTCTATGAATGGTTTCATGCGATCAAAGATTACTTTCGTATTTTGGTTAGTTCGGGGGTTTAATAGAGTTGCGGAATTTTAATGGATTTCTAGTATTTCGAAAGGTCCGTTAAACTTGTTCTGTAGTTTGTCTTTAAATTGAGATTCTCTTATGTACACTTTATCATCTACTTGGTAATTAGGAGGGTTTCCCGAAACATGTTTGTCAAATCGGACTTTGGCTTTTTGTTTCTGTTTTTCTGTCCTTTCACGGGCGATCTTATAGGAATGGGAAATTCTATTAATGAGGTCTCTAATGTATTTTTTTATCAGGTCTTTTTCATTGTATAAAATTTCTGGGGTCTGCTAGAAGTATGGCCGAAGTTAAGTTCATAGGGTGTGAACCCATGTTGGCAGAGTTGTTATATGCGATTACCGCATAGGGCACAATGTTAAAGGGGTGTTCATCGGGATGTTCTGCTTTATGAATTCGTAACATATCTAGAAGAGTAGAGTGAAACCGTTCCAATGATCCATTGGATTGCGGGTGTCCAACACTTGAATATGAAAGTTTAATGTCGAAGAGTTTACAAAGATCTTTAACTAGAGCGTTATGGAATTCGCGACCACAGTCACAGTGTATTCTAATAGGTGTTCCGAAATGTTGGAAAAATAAGAGAAGCGTATTGACTACTGTTTTAGCAGACTTGTCGATGATTGGGTATGCTTGAGAAAATTTGGTTAACTCGTCTCCTATGGTCAAGGCATGGTTTTTATTCGGGACTTCGAGGATGTCAATGTTAAGTCTTTTGAATGGAGTTCTTGGAGTTTCAGTAATTACCAGAGGGCATATTCGACAGTTCTTAATATAATTGTCAACATCTTTTGTAAGACCCTGCCAATTATATTTTTCCTTAACTCGCCTAATTGTTAATACCCCTATGTATGTTAGTTTTTCCGTTCTGAAACTGTTCAAGAATTATTGCCACTTGATCTTTTTCGATAGTTTGAGTTATGTTTTGACGATAAAAGATAAACGAAAGCATTTATAAAATAGGTAATTCCAAGTTATTCTCGACGCTATAGAGTTCTGATTCGGTTAGTACATTTTTGATTTTAAATATTGAAGCAAATAGTATCTCGTTTACGGTTTCAGGATTAGATGGTAAGGGTATAATATAATACCGTCTTTTTCTAACACATTTACTGGAGAATACGTTAATTTTATATCGTTCGAAGTCGGCATTTTCTTCAAAGATATCTTCCAAGATTTGGTGGTAAAAGTCTTTAAGATTGTCGGTTTGAAAGAAAACTAGGATTTTTTTATTTTCTCTGTCAAGAAGTTGACAGTTAGAGTATTGTATCTTACTGTAGTCAATGACTGTAACAGTTTTGTAACATTCTACGAACGTTTGAAATTCGGTAAATATTAGGCCATCGTCGTTATTTGTTTTAGGTTCGTCTGAGTCGGTGTCATCGTTTTCGTTAAGGGGGTTTATTGAAAAGTATTGAAGATTGTTGGTTGACTGGAAATTGATGCATTCATTGAAGTGAGTTATTTTAATGCGCGAAAGGGCGTCGGCATTTTTGTTGACTTTTCCTGGCTTGTATATGATTTCGTAATCATATTCCTCAAGTTTGTGGTGCCATCTCGCAAGTCGACTACCCGGATCTTTAATAGAAAAGAACCACGTTAACGGGCGGTGGTCTGTCAGGAGTTTAAACTTGCGGCCAAAAATTATTGGTCGAAAGTGTTTGACAGCCCAGACGATGGCCAGAAGTTCGCGCTCTATGATGGAGTATCTAGTCTCTGCAGGGAGTTCTAGAGGCATATCCAATGGGCAGGTCTTTGCCTATTGGTCCCTGCGTTGAAGTTGGGATAGATCAAGATCGGAGTGGACGTGAGAGCTTGTTTTAATTTGTTAAATGAGTCAACACAGTCTGAATTAAAATAAAATGAAACGTCTTTTTCGAGCAGTTCTGTGAGAGGTTTGGATATATTGGCAAAGTTTGGTATAAATCGGCGATAGTAGCCAGCTAGACCAAGAAAAGATTTAATGTCGTTCTGGTTCTGCGGTTGAGGGAAGTTAAGTATACATTCGACTTTGGACGGGTTCGGTTTTACTCCGTCCTTTGTAATGAGATGTCCTAAATATGCGACCTCCTTACGGAGAAATTCGCATTTATAAGGCTGAATCTTAAGATTTGTCTTTCTAAGTCGTTTGAATACTTCAGTCAGTCGGGCCAAAATGTTCGTGTATAGTTGGTGAATAGACGATTATATCGTCCATATAGACCAAGCATCTCTCGTTCTGGATTCCGATGAGAATGTTGTCCATCACCCTTTGAAAGGTTGAGGGAGCATTCTTCAAACCGAAAGGCATGCGAACGAATTTAAAATGACCAATCTCTACAGTGAAAGCGGTTTTTTGAATGTCCTTCGATTCACTTTCGATCTGGTGAAAGCCAGAAGCAAGATCTAGTGTAGTAAAGTGTTGGCATTTGCCAAGTTGGTCCATTAAGTCCCAAATGTTAGGTGGGGGATACTTATCGTCTACTGTGTGTTCATTAAGTTTTGAGTAATCCACGACAACGCGCCACTTTTGTTTGCCGAATGCGTCTTGTTTTTTTGGGACAACCCACACAAGGGAAGACCAAGGGGAATTTGAAGGGCGAATGATACCTTGTTCTACCATTTTTGAGACTTGGGTTCGAACTTTTTCCTTATGGATTTGGGGATAGCGCTAAGACTTGGTGAATATGGTTTTCGAGTTATTTGTATCAATAGAGTGTTTTATTTCGTTAGTGAAGCTAAGATTGTTTCCTTCTAAATAGAAAATGTCAGAGAAATTGATGCAATGTTTTTGGATTAATTCTGCCTCTTCTACGTTGAGATGTTCGAGTCGAAGTTGTTTGTGAATTTCTGTTAGTCTGTCTGTGTTAGAGTTAGTTCTAAATGAAATTTCTTCGCAGTGATTAATAAAGAAGTTCTGGAAAGGTTCTAATTCAATATTGTCAAAAATTACTGTTTTTGGACTAGCATTTGCGTTTAAAACCGATGTGAAAAATTCACCTTTATCATTGACCTGGACGAGAGCATTTGGTAATCTTACATTTTCTAATACTCTGGAAGTTAGAGTGGCGTCCGTATTTCGTATTGGGAATTGTTTGGTCGTTTATCTGTGGTTAGAAATCGGTTGATAATGTCTCTTCAGTAACTTTCATGAGCGGGATGGTTTTGAAATTTGTGACGAGAACTTTCTTATTAAAGTCTATTATACAATTGTAATGCTCCAGAAAATCGGATCCTAATAGGTCATCGAATTCCATGTCTAGATCGCATATGTAGACTTTGTGTGGATCTGTTAGATTGAATGGGACTAAAGAGGATTCGTTTATGAGAATTTTTTGGTTAGTGATACTTTGTATCACAACGTTTTCAGAAGATCGGTTTGGAAATTTTTCACAAGTTTTGGGCTTGCAAATTGATAAGCCTGCTCCTGTGTCGATTAACAATTTGTAAGTGTTAGAGGCGTCATTGATGTAAAAGAGGTTCTTTGAGTTAACTGAAAGTGCGGGGCTTATAGGAAAGCGTTTTCCAGGAAGTTGAAGTTTGGATTCAAGCTGTCGTTGAAATTTATTTTCTCGAGTTGGGACTGAAGATTGAGAATTTGAGTGTCCGATGGTTTGTCTACTGTGAGAGCCGTTTGAAAATTTTACTGAGAATTACCGGGGATATCAAAGCAGAATTCAGGGTAATCATGTTCATAATTGTCGTAACTTTAAGCCTGACAGTAATGGAAATCATTACCTTGTGGCACCGTATTATAATATGAGTATTCATCTTGTTGAGTGTAGTCAGAGTCATAGAAATTGTTGGACAGATCATTTGTGTAATTGGGCGTGCTATAAAAATCTGACTGGTTAAAGTGATGAGCCCTTTGTTGCTGACTTCTGAAGAAGTTTGGATTAGGTCGAAAGCTGTTGGGACCATGATTTTGTCCACTAGTTGGGGGTCGATTTTGTTGAAATTATTGTCTATTCTGGTCAAAGTTGGGTCTCATTTGGTTTGCGCGCTGAGAAAATTGATTAAGTCGAAATTGTTGGAAATTATTATTATTAAAATTCGAGTTTGGCTGTTGTTGCCTTTGTCTAGTTAAGCATTCGTTAAACGAATGCCCTGTTCGTTTCCAAAACGAGCACTGCTTTATAAAAGTTGTAGCGTTTGGTCGTTTTTGTTGTTGTTGGTTACGTGTCACTTGAAACTTTTGGGTTTCTAAATGACACAGTTGTATCTCCCGTTTTATTCTAGAAACAGCAGTTATAATCTCGTCAGGGTTGCTGACACCTATAATTTGCCCTATTTTTGGCTCAAGACCTGTTGAAAGGCTGTTCAGAGCCATATAGTCAATGAGAGAAATTTGTGCGTCTTTTTCTTTTGTAGTTGTATTTTGTTTATTGACGGCCGCGTGCAGTTTGGCTTCGTGTGTTGGAATACGGGCTGCGAAAGATAATGGGGACTCATTGGGAAGTTGCCGCATTCTCTGAAGTTCTTTAATTAATGCAGACAAATCGCGTGAATCACCAAAGTGTATTTCAAGAAGCGTTTTGGTGTCGTCCCAAGTTGAAGGGTTCCAGGAATTTACTAGTTCGGCGGCACGGCCTATTAACTTGTTTTTTATGTGAAGGATTAATAAAGCTATTTGATTAGCAACAGCCATGTTGTGTGCTGTTGTGCAAGAGCTAATAAAAGTGTTAAGGAAAATGGGATTCCCGTCGTATTCAGGAATAATCGCAAATATCTCTGAAATTTTGTAAGGTTGTACCGTTGGGGTTGTGGCACCTTGTCTAGTCGTTGCCATTTTGTATTTAGAACACGGTTATTACACAATATTAGAAAATTCAACAACACAAAAAATAGCAATAGCAGACTGAGAATTCTACTATCAGATGAAAATATATTAAAGGTTACCAAAAAGGGATAATAATAATTTGTTGTGAAAAATGTTTAAAACCTTGTTAATATATTGCAAAATATTTTATCTATATATAGTGTAGGGAAAAGGTAAATTAGTTAAAAAGGAAATCAAAAATCAATAAATCAGTACAAAAATAAATAAATATGCTAAAATAAATTCATGATAGGAATGTTCGATCAAAAATAAAATAAAAATAGTGATCAAGTGTGAATTAAACGTGATTCTTACAGTATAAATCTCGGCATAGACTGTTCTGTGAGGACCGCACTGGTTAGCCTGGTCCTGATTTACTCGCAGTTATGTCTCCAGCTCGAAGGTCGTTGTTCCACAAAGGTTTAGAAACCACCACGACGAGTGAGAATTCTTCGTGTTCTTGCCGTGTTGGAACAATCCTACTAACTGCGCCAATATTTATATTATTACTAACACAATTAACTTTTTTAAAAAAAATTTTATTTGAATTACAAAATTAAAACTTGAGAATAACAATATTGAATAAAATAGAACTTAATGAAATTAAAACACTTAATGACGCTCGCTGTCGTCGCATGTGAATTTATAATCTTGGTTTTACAAGCTAAGCATCAGCAGATTACACCTACGAGGAAGCCGAGCGATGTCCGTGGGAATTGCTATATCGTGAAATATGAGATGTAATACGATATTTATGAGAAACGATTATTATACTGTTCCTATGGTGTAAATGTTCTAAGTGTGGTTTATGGCGGATATAACATATATATATATATATATATATATATATATATATATATATATATATATATTTGTTTTTAAGTTTTCGCGGGCATTAAATGTTTTAGGTGGTTTCCGGGAATTCATCCCGCGTAGTTGTTAATTGATCCCTGCCGGGATCGATGGTAAAATGACGACGTTTCGGCAGTTACTCGATTATTGAGTATTCGAGTAACTAGAAGCGAAAGCAGAAGGCTACGAGAATTATGCGAAGCGAACTGCAAAGGGCAGATGTGACTCTCACACTTTTTCGACGTTTCACTCTCTAAGCGTATACAAATTGAGTGACAACATCAGTAATCCCGAAGAAGATGAGTGAGATCTCATTGAAACGTCCAAAAAGTGTCTTTTCTAAGACAGACAAGAGAAACACACAAAATTCCCGGGAACAATCAATTACATTTCATACAGAACATCAGAAGTAATATATATATATATATATATATATACGTTCGTTACATTGATTCATCTTAGAATCCTGCAGACGTTTCGCCAAGGTCTCACTTGGCATTCTCAATGCGTAGTTACGGTTCTCACCGAATACTAGTATTCGAGTAATTAGAAGCGAAAGCAGAAGGCTACGAGAATTATGCGAACCGACCTGAAGAGGGCAGATGTGACTCTGCCGAAACGTCGTCATTTTACCATCGATTCCGGCAGGTTCAGGATCAGTTATCAAATAGGCGGATGAATTTCCGGAAACCAGATAAAACATATATATATATATATATATATATATATATATATATATATGTTATATCACACTTCAATTAATTTACTTTTTAAAAAAGATTTTTTTATTAAAACAAATACAATTATAACTTTGAAATAAAAATGAAAAATAACAATGTAACTGACAAAAGTTCTGAGTAATAATGAATACAACATTAGAGCAGTTTTACAATTTATAACATATAATATGCCAAATAAGCAAAGTCGACGCTGCAATTCCCACGGATGTTGGCCGTGCCGTAATCTGACACTACACGTGTCGCTGAGTCAGCTAGGAATGTTGAATTGTCGTTGCGATATAAGTTCGTTCTAAGTTCATAGCATAAACTTATATAACAACTCCCATCCATATAAAAAAGTTGATGGTACAGCATCAACTTTTACGTCAAGTTCTGGAGTTCTGTATCATCGGCTGGATTCAGGAGGCTGTGTAGCTTTCCTTTGGGCTTAGGGTTTGATGGTGCTGTCGGTGGCGTGTGCTGGACAGCGGAGCTTGGTGTAGTGGTATTCTTGAACCTCTTCTGGATTGACTTAATTGTGAGGAGTATAATCACAATTACTACTAAGGTGGTCGTTGTGATTGTGAGCCAGGACGTATGCTTTTCTAAGGGTGGTTGTTCCATCAGCTTTTCCAGTTCCTTAGAATATTGGGAGAGCTTATGGTTGGCAACATCTAGGTCTTTGCAGCAGTTGAAAGGAATGTCCACTGGGTGGTTTCTGTATGTGATATTTTGGCCATTTTTAGAAGCTCTTGTAGCATGGACCCTTGTGTTGTCGATAAAGGCATTGCAGTCGGGTTGGATTTGCAACACTGAATTTGTCGATATGGTTTGTGTCACGACATCTTGCCCTTTGCATTTGATGGTGTTGGCCAGTGGTCTTGAAATCGAGATCAACCAAAAGTTTACGTCAATCTCTTGGATATTATAGTCTGCTGCATATAATATCAAACTTTTGCAGGTTGCTGGAAGTGTGGCTGGCTGTCTGAGAAACTAACCTTCGCAGATGGCATCTTTGTCTATTGGGTGTGATATGGCTTTTGAACAAATCTTATGATGTTTAGTTAAAGGCTTGCAGTCACCCAGGTCTTCGAAGGATGTGTATAATAATGAATCGTCATCTCTCGCGATAAATTTTGTCTTTTTTGAAAGTATATGATGAAACCCTGTTCGATCATCCAAAATTGGGATCGGATAAAGGTGGTAAAGGGTGTAAATCTCAGGATCAACTAAAGGAATTTTGTGTACAAAAATGATTTGGGTGTTGATTTGAAAAGCTTCCAATTCTATCAAATCAATGTACTGAGCAACATTTGAACTGTAAATAGGAAGTGGTAAATTATTTTCAAGTAGTGACTGAGAAATCTTTTGAAGGGAATCGACCAAATCTACCGGGATTATGATCGAACTATGTAAAATTTTTAAGCGGGCGAAAGAGACTGCAGTTAAAACATCATCGCGAGTAATTTCGATAAATATGTAACTCTCCATTAGGCTTTCACACAGATCCAAGATATTGATTTGAAATTCATGAAAATCAAGATCATTTGAAATGTATAAAATTGACTGCCTTATTTTTTCAATGTTATTCGAGAATAATTTCTCCTCGGATTGAAATTTTTGTAAAGTTTTGTTGAGGCTCATAATGACTGAGGTTGTTTGTTTCTTTACTAAGTCCTGAATTTGGTGTTGGTCTTTAGTAATTTTAGTTATACAGTCATTTATGTATTCACCATCTGTTGCGTCTAAGTTTCCTGAAATAGCTTTCCAAACTGATCCCAGTTCGTTAATAAGTCCGCGTTTTCTTCTGTTAGTAGGGTAAGTTTGAGTGTCAGCGAAGATGTCTGTATATTTAGAGATAACGGATTTAAAAATTTGTTTTAGGACGCTAACATGTGTTTGTATTTTTGGTTTAAATGATTTTGTATTAGTTGTGTTTTCGTTAATTGTTCCTAAAATTCGGTTTAGTATGGCGTCGTTTGAAATAGCACCTCTGAAAGGGCTGAGGTCTTTGAAGACAAGAAGTGTCCATTTGTCGTTTGAAATTTTAAGTGTGCCTTCTTCATGGAAGAAAACTCCTATTGTATTGTTAACGGGTGTAAGAGAGTATTGTTGGAGGTTCACGACTGAAAACAGTCCACAGAATCTGAAAAGAAGGGATTCATTCAAAATAGGGTTTTAGTCTGTCAAAGTTAATTTTACTAATTTGGTTAGTCTGTAAATTTTAACGGTGGCAGAGTTTTTGCGTATCGCGGTAATTTCAAAAGGTCCATTGAATTTGTTTTCAGATTTGCTTTTAATCTGAGACTCTTTCACGTAAACTTTGTCGCCTACTTTGTATTCTGGTGGGTTAGTTGAAACATGTTTCTCAAATCTAACTTTAGATTTTTATTTTTGTTGTTCGGTTTTTGCGCGTGCAAGTCTATAATAGTAGTTCATTCTCTTGTTAAGGTCCCTAACATATTTGGAAATGAATTTTTCCTGATCATATATTGTTTCGGGGGGTCTACTAGAAGTGTGCCCAAAGATGAGTTCGTTGGGCGTGAAACCAGTAGTCTTGTTTTTAGTGTTGTTGTAGCAGATAACTGCGTAGGGGAGGACGTTGAATGTATTTGCCCTTATCATTTCCGCTAAAGTCGCGTGAAACCTTTCGATAGAACCGTTTGATTCGGGATGGTGGACGCTTGAAAAGGATAACTTTATGTCATATACCTTTCGCACAGGTCCCTTATTAGAGTATTGTCAAATTCACGTCCATAGTCGCAATGGATGCGAAGAGGGGTACCGTAATGTTGGAAACATACTAAGAGGGTGTTTACGACTGTTTTAGCTGTTTTGTCACCAATAGGGTAAGCTTGAGTAAATTTGGTGAGTTCATCCCTAATAGTCAGTGCGTAGTTTCTCGTTGGATATTCGAAAATATCAATGTTGATACGTTCGAAGGGTGTTTTTGGTGTTTCGGTTATGACAAAAGGAGTACTTAAGTTTTTCCTACAAAACTTTACCTTTTGGCAAGTTTCGCAAGACTTGATAAATTGCTCTACGCTTTTGATTAGTCCAGTCCAGTTATACTTTTTCCTAATACGTCGAATAGTCTCATTAATTCCACGATGTAGGTTATTTTTGCAGCAGTGGTACTGTTGCAGTATAATGGGAATTTCGTCTTGAGAAGGGGTTGTTACAATGTTTTGACAAATCTTTAATTTTATGTCTTTGTCTGCGAGTATGAAAGATAATGTTTCGAGAATAGGTAGTTCGACGATGTTTTCAATGCAGAAGGTTTCTGATTCGTCGAACTGATCTTGGTTATTATAGAGGATGTTAAAAAGATGCGAGACAACAGTTTCGGGATCGAATGGTAAAGGGACAATTAAATATTTTAGTGTGTCGGTAGTGAAATTTGGGTCTTCTTCGAAAATGTCTTCGATGATTTTGTCATGCAATTTATTGAGTTTATTTTGCCAGAAGAAAGTGACTATTCGTTTGTGAGATTTGTCTAGGAGTTGGGCGTTAGAAATTTCTATTTTGGAGTAATCGATTATCGACTCGGTTTTATATAATTGAACAAATCGATTAAATTCTCTTGTCATTCGTTCGTCATGATCATCGGGTTCTTGATCATTATCGGAATCTGGTTGTTCTGGGTCGGTTTCGTTATTTGCAAAGATGTTGATTTTAGAAATAAAGTCGATGCACTGTTTGAAGTGATTAATTTTGATACGGGAAAGAGCGTCTGCGTTCAAGTTTACCTTGCCGGGCTTGTATTCGATTTTATAGTTATACTCCTCGAGTTTGAGGCGCCATCTGGCTAGACGACTGCCAGGATCTTTCATCGAAAAGAGCCAAGTTCCCGTTCGATAGTGGAATATCGAGTTTCTGCAGCGCAGAGTGTACGGGAAGCATATGCTATAGGAAGATCTTTTCCTACGGGGCCTTGTGAGAGAACCG
The DNA here is from genome assembly GCA_034190945.1 of Octodonta nipae. Lineage (NCBI taxonomy): Eukaryota > Metazoa > Arthropoda > Insecta > Coleoptera > Chrysomelidae > Octodonta > Octodonta nipae. The sequence continues at coordinate 62,468,965 of CM067219.1, forward strand.
CTCCAATTGCAAAAGCACTAGCATCAGTAGTGAGCAGAAATAGTTCTTCGAAATTTGGGTAGATCAAGATAGGGTCAGATACAAGGTCTTGCTTCAGTTCGTTGAAGGAAGACTTGCAATCTGCGTCGAAGATGAATTTGACGTCTTTCTGCAGGAGTTTCGTTAGGGGCTTTGAGATCTTGGCGAAATTGGGGATAAAACGTCGGTAATAACCGGCGAGACCAAGAAAAGATTTAACATCTTTAGGAGTTTGGGGTTGAGGAAAATTCTGGATGCATTCAACCTTTGAAGGGTTTGGTTTTACTCCTTCTTGGGTGATCAGATAACCTAGGTAAGCAACTTCCTTACGGAGAAACTCACACTTGTCAGGTTGAATTTTCAAGTTTAACTGTCTAAGACGCTTAAAGACTTCTGTCAAACGGGTCATATGCTCATGGATGGTTGGTGAATAAACGATAATGTCATCCATGTAAACAAGGCAACGTTCATTCTGGATGCCCAGAAGAATGTTGACCATGACCCTCTGAAAGGTAGAAGGTGCATTTTTCAGACCAAATGGCATACGAACGAATTCGTAATGGCCATTGTCAACAAAGAAACCGGTCTTGGGAATGTCTTCCTCAAGGATTTCCAACTGGTGGAACCCGGAAGCGAGATCCAGTGTCGAAAAGTATTGGCACTTACCAAGTTGATCGAGGAGATCAGAAATGTTGGGCAGAGGATATTTATCGTCTAGAGTTAGTTCGTTTAACTTCCTATAGTCGATAACAACTCGCCACTTTTGCTTACCAGAAGCATCGAGTTTCTTAGGGACGATCCATACGGGGGAGGACCAAGGAGAAGAAGAGTGCCTGATTATTTCTTGATCAAGCATTTTGGCAATTTGAGTTTTCACTTCCTCCTTATGGACTTGAGGATATCTGTAAGATTTTTGTGAAAACGGGCTTGGCAGTATTGGTGTCAATTGAATGTTTTACTGCGTTGCTAAAAGACAAAACATCGCCTTCGAGGTACAAAATATCTTCGAATTTTAAACAGAGGTTCGTGATAAGTTCTCGCTCTTCGTCATTAAGGTGTTCTGTACGAACTTGTTCCCTGATAGTTAAGTTTCTGTCCAAGTTTATAGAGTCAGAGTAATCCTGTGTATTCAAATTTAAGAAAGGGTGTGTAAGGTTAAGGGGTTCTAAATGAAGATTGGAAAAGTTAACAGTTTTGGGCATTGCGTTCGCGTTTATTATCGAACTCAGAAATTTTCCTTTTGAATTAACATGTACAACAGCGTTGGGAAGTCGTACTTTGTCAATTACTTGTGTCGGTAAAATTGCGTCGGTGTTTGAAAGTTCACATTTTAGTTTGAAAATATGTTCGGTACGTGCCGGGATACTTATTAGATTGTTATAAGTACAAGTTGGCATTTTAGTATTGGGAATGTCTGTCGGTTGTGTTTTAGACTGATTGTGATCGGGCACTTTATGCAAGGAAATAGTTTTGAAGTTTGTAATTAACTGTTTTGATTTTAAGTCAACAATACATTCGTAATGCTCAAGAAAATCAAGACCTAATATTCCATCAAACTCAATATCTAGATTGTAGATAAAAACCTTATGAGGGTTACCTATGGCAAATGGAATAAGAGTTGATTCAGAAATAGGGATTTTCTCGTGCGTAATACCTTGGATTGTCACTTTTTCGGGAAATCTTTGACAAAAATTCTTAACGGTGTTTTCTTTAAAAATGGAGATACCGGCTCCGGTATCGATGAGAAGTTTAAATTTTTCGGAAGCATAGTGAATGTAATAAAGATTTTTAGAGTTTACCGTTAAAAAAGGACTTAGAGAAATGCTTGTTCCGGGAAATTCGCTTTGGGTTGAAATCTTCCAGATTCAAATTCTGGATTTGGGTTTGGACTTCGGAAATGGTAGTTGTCGAATCGGTGGGCTGATCTAGGCTCGGGAGAACTAGAAAATCCTGGTATTCGTCGGTATTGAAAGGTTCAATGGGGGTATCGTCTGGTATTTCTTCGAAGTCGGGGCTTACATAATTTTGACTGATATCGTCTAAAGAGTCTTGGTTATTATCAGTATAATAACCGTAATCGTTTTCAGGATATTGAGAATATTCACAATTTTGATGGTGGTTAGAATGATGTGTCCTTTCTGGACGATAGTGAGGGTTGGTCTGTATTACAGACGGCCGGAATTGATTCGGTTTAAAAGGGGGTCTTTGAAAATTCGTCGGTCGAAATGGTGGACCTTGATTGTTAGTATTTGGGGGTGGATTTGGCCTCGAAGATTGATTTGGCCCTATAAAATTAGGTCTAAAATTTTGGTTGTAAGATTGAGGGTTGTTTTGCTGTCGCAACCGACAATATACTGCAATGTGGCCTAATCTACCACAATTTAAACATTTGGGTGGCTGACTTGGTTTCCTAGCCTGAAATGAGGGCTTAGGTGGAGCAGATTTGTTTATCTTCTGTTCCTCGAATTAAGACAACTGAAGCTCTCTTCTTATGCGAGAATGTGCCTCCAGAAGATCTTTGGGGTTGCTGGCACGAATGATTTGGCCTAAACGAGGTTCTAGTCCGGTAAGTAGTGTATTTAGAACCATCGTATCTACAAGGGTAGTCTGAGCTTCTTTTTGCTCATTACTTAGTCCAGACGCTTTTTGAATGCATGAGTGCATTTTCGCACTCAAAACCTGGAGTCTATTATAGAACGTTAGAGGGGACTCGTTGGACAATTGATTGAGACGTTGGAGATCGTGGATCAAAGAAGACAGATCCCGCGAGTCTCCGAAATGGAGTGTTAGAAGCTGCTTAATTTCTAAATATGAAGCGGGGTTTCTCGAGTTGACCAACTGAGCCGCTTTGCCTCTAAGTTTATTTTTAATATGAATGACTAGCAGATATTTTTGCTCTGCAGTCGACATATTGTACGCAAATTACATGCGTGTATGAAGGTGGCCAAGGAAATCTGGTCGCCTTCAAATTCCGGAATGATAGAAAATATTTCCGATAACCGGTACTTTTCGGTTTCATCAGAAACTACATTATTTGTTGCTTGTGCCATTTCGATGTGTTAGAATTAAAAGTGTACACAAGTTGAAAAATAATAAAAATAAAATAAACGAGGGATTGTAAAATGGGTTATCGCAGTTGGGACTTCTTCCAGGTTCTTTGCTCCGTTGAGGGATAGGAATCCGCCGCTACCAGTTAGAATTAAGCTCGTATTCTAGTAACGTTGACGGATCCTACTGACTGCGCCAATTTGTTATATCACACTTCAATTAATTAACTTTTTAAAAAGATTTTGTTATTAAAACAAATACAATTATAACTTTGAAATAAAAATGAAAAATAACAATGTAACTGACAAAAGTTCTGAGTAATAATGAATACAACATTAGAGCAGTTTACAATTTATAACATATAATATGCCGAATAAGCAAAGTCGACTTTCACGGATGGAACAATGTGAATAAATATTTATTATATATATATATATATATATATATATATATATATATATACAGGGTGTTCCTATATTGGAGGTACAAACGAAAAGGGGAAATTCCTTGAATAGTTTTAGGAAGAAAAAGTCCCATAAACATGGGTCCGCAAACGTTTCGTTTTCAAGAAACAGAGATTGAATTTTTTTCAAGTTTTTTTCTCATAGTATCTGCACTTCACAAGATACTCAATGAAATTTGGCATAGATATTACAATTAAGAGTTTACACCTTGTGACATGCCAATTTCGATTGCAAATCTACAGGGTGATATTTTTTCGGGAACACTGTCCACTGTTGTCCTTCAGAACTTTTTTTCGGTGAGCCACTGGTACTTTCAAAAATTGTAAAGAAAAGCTTTGTTGTTATACCAAACTTTATGTTCTCTTGTAGTTTTGTCGTATCTACTACCGGTTTCGAGAAAAAAAAATTGAATGATTCTCTTGAAATCCTCAGAAAATTCCGAATTGTCATAGAAATCTAGTTACCTACCTAGTAGGCTGTGGTGAATGAATAAATTTATTGTTAGTTTTGACACATCAAATTAAACTCCTTTGTTTTGAAAATTAAAGATGGTTGCATTTTAATATCAAAACATGCCGAATTTTACTAATTCCGAAATGGTTGACATGCATTTCATGTATGGTCTTGCAAATGGTAATTCAAGGGAAGGTAAGCGTCTTTACATGGAACGCTATCCCAATAGAGTGATGACTGGACGAAGTGTGAGAACACCTCGACTCGAAGAGGCAGTGCTGAACGAAATAGAAGAACATCCAGGAACCAGTACAAGAAAAATTAGTGTTACCTTAAATACAAGTCATCAAGTTGTTTCGCGGATCTTGCGGGATTCTTTGCTCTATCCTTATCACATTCAGAGGGTGCAGGCGCTCTTGCCTCGAGAATGTCATGCAAGAATTATTTTTATTTATGTCAGTGGTACCTCAACAGACTATTTTGAACAATCCTCATTTTGATTGCCAAATCCGATTCACTGATGAAGCCTGTTTCTCAAGGACTTCAATCATAAATTTTCATAATGAACACATATGGGCTGAGGAGAATCCACATGAAATTGCAGAAGCTTATTTTCAAGAGGAATTTGCATTAAATGTGTGGGGTGGTAATATTGGCGATTATTTGATTGGTCCTTTCTTCTTGCCAGGGCGACTTACTGGTCAATCATAGAGACATTTTTTAGAGAACGATTTACCCTTGTTATTGGATGATATACCTCTTATGATGCGACGTGAAATGTGGTTCATGCACGACGGTACTCCTGCTCATTTTCACTTTTGGCTAGGGAGTATTTGAACTAAAAATTATGTAAACAGGTGGATTGGACGAGGTGGACATCAGCCATGGCCCGCCAGACACCCAGATTTAAATAGTTTAGATTTCTTTCTATGGGGCCATCTGAAATCTCTAGTGTACATAACGCCAGTGAATACCGTAGACGAACTGAGAAATCGTATAATAGGCGCGTTTGATACAATTAGGAATACTCCAGGAGTATTTGAAAGAGTTCGATCGTCTATGAGAAGAAGAACAGAAGCTTGTATAAGGGTTGGGGGAAGACATTTACAACAATTGCTGTAATTTAGTTCCTTTGTTGATATTTAGTTTTATTATTATGATTAATTTTTGAGTTGTACGTTTCTTGCAGTAATACATTTTTTTTTGATGATTATACCAGTTTATCGAATCTTTAAGAATTATTGCTAGTTTAATAATTCAAAATTTTTTTCTCGAAATCGGTAGTAGATACGACAAAACTACAAGAGAACATAACAGTTTGCTATAACAACAAAACTTTTCTTTACAATTTTTGAAAGTACCAGTGGCTCACCAAAAAAAAGTTCTGAAGGACAACAGTGGACAGTGTCCCCGAGAAAATATCACCCTGTAGATTTGCAATCGAAATTGGCATGTCACAAGGTGTAAACTCTTAATTGTAATATCTATGCCAAATTTCATTTGAATATATTGTGAAGTGCAGATACTATGAGAAAAAAACTCGAAAAAAATTCAAATTTTAACACTCTGTACCTTGAAAACGAAACGTTTGCGGACCCATGTTTATGGGACTTGTTCTTCCTAAAACTACTCAAGGAATCTCCCCTTTTCGTTTGTACCTCCAATTTAGGAACACCCTGTATATATGATTTTCTTTATTGTATCCGGTGTACATCCGTTTCTCGGTTTGTGCGCTGAAAAGAATATTTTACCTGACGCTTCGCCAAAATCTCATTTGACATTTTTAATGCTGAAAATCTGAAAACAGAATGAAGGAATTTAGAGAGTGACTTTCTATTTATAATTTCATTCGAGATCGTAACCTGTATGATGACTGATCAGATGCGGTGCCGTAAGTGGTCTTAATTGCTTAATTATAACGACCGGTCGCGCTATTTATTGTCCCTTGTTATTGTTTTTCATTAGGATAAATTTATTAGTAACAGTTTTATTATGGGATTTTTGTGGAAGTGCCTTCCACGTGTTTGGCAAGTTTAGAGTGTCGTCTCGTTTATTTAATTCTCCGATTTTTTGAATTGCGATAGCTTGCCGTATTTACCTATTACCGTGATTTTCTATGTTGGCGATTTCCTTGCACGTTTTGAATTCTATTTTATGTCCTGTATTGAGTTCGTGTTGGAATAAGGCCGATGTCGTCTGCTTATTCCTGATGCTTAGTTTGTGCTCCTCTGTTCTTACGGAAATGCGTCAGTTAGTACTTCCCACGTATGACTTTTGACAGTCTCCGCAAGATATACTATAGACTCTGTGGTTCTTTAACTCGATTTTTTCATTTGGGTTACTTTTCCTATTCTGTCAGTAGGTAGTACCTCTAATATAAGGTATGATAGCTATATGTCTATTCTCCACTGTGCCTTTGATTTTTTCTTGTTTGTGTGTTGCGGTTAATTGCTTGTTTTATTGTATGATTTTTGTATCCGTTTTTCTTTAGTTCTTCTGTTATAATTTCAATTTTGTTGTTATGGACTGTTAATCTTAATGCTCAGGAAATAAAGGTATTGGAGACTGCTGGGATCTGCGCTGGGTGATGGTGTAACGTGGTGTTCAGGTAACTATTCGTGTGTGATGGTTTTCTGTAAACTGTAACTTGAAACTGTCTGTTTGGTGTTGTGGTAACGAGAACATCTAGAAATGAGACACGGTTATCTTGTTCTAATTCTAAGGTAAGCTGTATTTTAGGATGTAAGGTGTTGATATATGTCAGAAAATTTTCCAATTCGACTTCTCTATGTGCCCAGATGATGAAAATATTTCTACGTATCGAATCCATAACGTTGGGTTAAGCTTAGCATCTTGGAGAGCTTCTTCTTCGAATTAAATCATGAAGTGATTGGCTATTACGGGTGACAGCGATGAGCCCATGGGATATATATATATATATATATATATATATATATATATATATATAAAGATATATATATATATATATATATATATATATATATAAAGTATTGTATTATATATTATATATAGGGGGACTATCAAACCAATTATCAAGTTACTTTAAAAAATATAATATCACAACAAGTCACAAAGGCTATAATTTATTGTCCAAACATTTCAGTAATCTTAAAACAAAAACCCCTAATAACAAAAAAAGTAACATATTATATGAAATTCCATGTAATGACTGTAAAGCCACATATATTGGACAAACATCTCCGTATCTAGAAAACAGATTAAAAGGTCATCAATAGATAAAAAAAATAAAACAGCCCTAACTAACCACGGATCATCAAAAAATCATAAATTTCAATATAAAAACACAAAAATCCTTACAACAGAAACTAATTTTAAAAAGAGAGAGTTTTTAGAACTGATAAATATTCACAAAAGCAGTACTGCAATAAATGACAAAAGACATAAATAAATTAAGTAAAATCTACACCTCCATTATTTAAATTATTCTACAACAATGGATATTAATATGGTCTGACCTGAAAGCAAACCATGTATGGGGTACATACGAAAAGAGAAAGCTCAATAAAAAAACATTGTACAAGGCCCAAATATATAACCGACACTTAAAACTGAAATAAATTGACTTTTGCAAGTAAAAATTTAGTATAACCCGGAAGTCATCCCTCAACTCTTTTAAAAGAATAAACAGGTCAGTTTGGATTAGTTTCTATCATTATCTCTGAAAGGACACACCATGTTAGTTAGTTTTTAGTGTTGTGTCAAGTTGGGAAAAAAATGTAAAACGTTTAACAGAAAAAATTGTGACTTTAGAAGTACTATCGCTGTAGGTAAGTCAAAAAATTATTACTCTATACTTTCTTAAATGCATCAATAATGTTAATAATTTTAGAACAGATTTGAAAAAGGCCAAAAACATGGCCGAAACATCATCATTAAACACAGTCTTATCATTTATAACGACCTAAAATCAATAAAATATTCAATCAACTAATTTATATTATTAAGTTTCATAGTAACAATACATTATTCTACTCACCATAGTAATGTTAATTTTGATTATAACTTCATTTCCAGTTTTGCTATCAATGTCACTCACAAAAATTTTGTTACATCTAATTTATTAATTTCATAATTCCTATGTTTGTGCTCTTTTTCAAATTACAATCACAATTTACTGTAAGTATTTAAAAATTTATCTCACAAATTATAATTATAAATTTTATTGGTAGTCAAAACACTGACGAAGAAATTAAAGTATTTCGAAAGCTCTCGCAAAGTAAAAGTGTATTTCACTCCTTTATAAAATCGCTCATAAAAGGCTGCTTCCCGAAACCTTTCTTACATTGTGTTAGCCAATTCAGCCGTTACTCAAACAATTTGTTTACATTAAAATGGGATTTTACCAACAAATTGCATCCAAATATGGACAATCCACTGCAAACAAAATGAAAAAATGGGCCAATTTCCACCGGAAAAAAGCAGCACAAATCAACAGAAGAATTTTCTTACTTACATGTCGAAGAAATAACATAACACCAAGGCACATTAGTGACAATACAAAACATATTGGACAAAACATAGAATTCAACAATGGATATGAAGCACAACTTATAGAAGACACAAAAAGGAAGTTAGATATTAAATTGTTGAATATTGAAATTAAAGTGGTCAACACTACTAATACCAACTGATTTTGCTTCTGAATTTATATATAAACAAAACATCATATATAATAGAATTTTTCAAGAAATTAAAACTTCTAATATTAAAAAGATTCAGAATCTTATCAACCAACAGACTCAAAAAATTAAAATAGATGATAAATGGTTTAAAAACTTAACAAATGTTCAATTTCCCAAAAGAAGTTATTAATATCTTATCTTTAGGCTCAAAATTTTGCTTACCTCCAACAACATCAGATTTATCTATTAAAAACTATTTAACAGATGAGTACGCATTACAACATATACAAAATAATAATATACATCACAAATTACTAACATTTTAACCAATCATAAAATAATACAAGCAGTTTTAACCAAAAACACAACTTTCTTAATTCTTGGTTCAATAAAAGTAAACTATTTCTAAAAAACCATCCTAAAATTTTAATTATAAAGTCAGACAAAGGCAATGTCACAACAGCTATTCATAAAAATGATTATATTAAACTTTCCAATGATCTACTATAAGATATAAAATATTATCGCAAAGTTAATAGAGATCCAACTTCTACCATCCAACAAAATCTCAATTAAAAAAAATAATTTAATAACACAGAGTGAAGCAAAACAGTATAATATATATAATTCCACATGTCCAAGATTTTATGATCTTATGAAAATACATAAACCCACTATAGCAGTGAGACTAATTATATCATCTATTAATTCCCCTAATTCAGGAATTGCGAGTCTTTTGGTGGATATTCTTCAAAAATCTTATGATAAAAATAATCCTTATTATATTTACGATTCATTTTCCTTTGCATCTACATACAACAATTACCAATTACCCGATCACTACTTAGTTGTGAGTCTTGATGTTGTATCAATGTACACTAACATTCCAATAAAATTAGTTGAAAACAGCATTCATACAGACTGGAATAAAATTGCTCAACACACAAACATCAATAAAACAAAATTTCTTGAACTTATAAGATTTGTTTTTGATTCAAATTATTTTATATTTGATAACATATACTCCCAACAAATTTTCGGATCGCCTATGGGATCAAAACTGTCTCCAATAATATCTCAATATATTATGGATGACCTCATTAATGATTGTCTCTCTAAAATGTCTTTTAATATACCATTTTTCAAAAAAAACGTTGATGATATGTGCCATCCCCATTGTATTTAACAACTATAATGACCATATCCAGTTTACATTACAAGAAGAGGATGATAAATCTAGTATTCCATTCCTAGACACCAAAATTATTCGAGATAGTAATAATATAATTAAATTAGACTGGTACATCAAACCAACAAGTTCTGGTAGATATTTAAATTATTATTCTCATCAACCAATGAAAATCAAATATAACTTAATTGAAATTATGAAACAAAGAATTTGCAAAATTACCCAACTTTTATTAATAAAAACTTAAAATTATTTTTTAACATCTTTTTAAACAATTCCTACCCTCCTCAATTTATTAACAAAATTCTATATAACAATACTAATTACAGAGAAAGAGACAACTCAGTTTTAAGCACCAATTCCAATAACAAGGTCAATCTTCATCATATTTCAATTTCATATATTAAAGGTCTATCAACTAAAATTAGTAAAATTTTAAAAAACGAATCTAGTATTTTAATAACTTATAAGTCAATCAAAACAGTAAATCATCTTTTTAGCAAAACAAAAGATAAGATACCAAAAGAATTGAAATCTAATATTGTATATAAAATAGATTGTACTAATTGTGATGCAACGTATATTGGACAGACCTCAAGAACTCTAAAAAGTAGAATGATCTCACATAAAAGCGATATCAGATTAGGAAAAGAAAGTTGTGCTATTGCCACTCATTGTATTTAAAATTCACAAACTATAAATTTTAACAACGCTTTAGTTCTGGCATGTGAACAAAATTATTACAAAAGAAATTTTTTAGAGATGGTATTTATTAACTATTATCCGAATATTATTAATAAACAAACAGATATCCAAAATTTGAATAACATTTATTGCAATCTTTTAGACATCGACAAGAAAAATTCATTTTCAGTATTCAACAATTAAGTTTCATAGTAACAATACATTATTCTACTCACCATAGTAATGTTAATTTTGATTATAACTTCATTTCCAGTTTTGCTATTAATGTCACTCAAAAAAAATTTGTTATATCTAATTTATTAATTTCATAATTCCTATGTTTGTGCTCTTTTTCAAATTACATTCACAATTTACTGTAAGTATTTAAAAATTTATCTCACAAATTATAGTTATAAATTTGTTTGTAGTCCAAAGACTGACGAAGAAATTAAAGTATTTCAAAAGCTTTCGCAAAGTAAAAGTGTATTTCACTTTTTATAAAATCGCTCATAAAAGGCTGCTTCCCGAAACCTTTCTTACATTGTGTTAGCCAATTCAGCCGTTACTTCAAACAATTTGTTTATATCTATATGAATATATATATTATATATATATATATATATATATATATATATATATATATATATACCTATATATATATATATATATACCTAATTATAATGGTAACGGCTGTTAAAATTAGTATGCAAACGAATTACGGGTAGCAGCCAAAGACCTTAAGTCCAACGTAGTATATAAAATTAATTGCAATGATTGCCCTGCTACGTACATAGGACAAACATCTAGAAATTTAAAACATAGAATAACATCACATAAAAGTGATATAAGGCTAAAAAAAGAAAATTGCTCTTTAGCCATACATTGTCTTAATAATCACCACAGTGCGGAATTTGAAAATACAAAAATTTTAGCTCTGGAACGTAATACTTTTTAGAAATGGTTTTCATCAATAATTATGATAACAGCATTAATCGAAGGACTGATGTACGGAATCTTAATGTAATTTATTGTAACCTGTTGAAATTGGATAATGATAGACTACCAGCAAACTCTTCTGTCAATACTTCAGTTGATACTATTGATGACTGATACTAAATTCACGTATTAACAATTCAAATATATTGAAAAATATATATATGTATATATGTGTATATATATATACATATAATCAGTACGTTATTAAGTTTTATTTTGGGAAAGCAGCAGTGAAAAACGTATTTCTTCTTATCTTTATTTACTCGAGCTTTCGATAATAATTTATATCTTCATCGGGAGCACTACAAAAATATGGCCTGTTATACATTAATGTCCGACAAAAAATACACTACTTACAAAGATGTGAGATATTCCTGTCAGATGTTCTAATATGGTGCATGGTGAATAATAATTGTATAATGGCAAAATCCCGGGAGATGTTAAGAATTGTAAAGCAGAAACACATTCAATATTATCATAAACTTATTAAAAACTAGTACAAAATTACGCTATTGTTCAAAACTTTTTATAAAAATTAATAGAAAGGAAATGTATCCTATCAGTCTACAAACTATGGTGAGCGATTAAGACAAAAATTTAGGTTATACCGCCAAACAGAAAAACGTCACTGTCAATCAGCTTGACAATGTCAAGTTCTATGAAACACGTCAGTGTCTCGTGTGACAGGTATCACGGTACAACGAAAATTACAAAACTGCAACAAATTTAAAACCACAACCCTTTAGCTGTTGTGTGGAAATTAAAATGAATTTAAATCACTATTAGACATTTTCACTTCTACTGTTCTGTAAACTCATTTTTTGGGTCTTTTTTGTTATTTCTTATTATTTACCTTTTTTCTAATAGGTAGGCATAAATGGCACTGAGCTTGTCAATGTCTTTTTTGGAGTTCAATGTGCTACCCTCTTGAAAAATGTGAACCATTTCCAAAAACTTCCTTTTCCTATTTGAATTCTCCACTTCCAGAACCTCCACTCGTTCATAATCCATCTGGTGTCCTGTATTATTTTCATGTGTTGCCAAAGCACAAGATTGGATGTTCCGTCTTGAATCACTTTTGTGTGAGGTTAATCTCTTGCTAAGGGTACGGCTGGTCTCCCCGATGTATACTGATTGGCAGTTTGTGCATGGGATACTGTACACCACATTGCTAAGTTTGAGTTTGGTGTCTTGTCTTTGGTCTTTGTGTAAACTTCCCTGGCCACTTTTATGTTTTTGGTGGCAACTCTGACTTCAGTTGGATCAATCAGTGACTTAAGTCTGTTAGTGAGGGTTTCTTGATAAGGTAGAACTATCGTCTTTTGGGGTTGATATTGTCCTGTTGTATGTCTGGATCATTAATCTGCCTGGTAGGGTTTTCCTCTTGTGAGTCTCTCCTTATGGTGTGTTGAAGATAAGTTTCTTGAGTAACCTCCTCGGGTAACCATTCTCCATCATCAGTTCAAACAAAATTTGTAGGTTCTTATGTATGAGCGTGTGATGTGTAACTCTTGTGATTCTCGTTTTCATGTTTGTGACAACATTCAACTTCATTTTCAATGGATGGTACGATTTGAAGTTAATGTATCTACCTGCACATGTTGGTTTTCTATACCATTCTGTTTTGATAGAGTTATCTTCTCTTATGACTTTCATGTCCAAAAAGGGGACAGCACTGTCTGTTTCTTCCTCCACTGTAAATTGTAGCCGTGGATGAAAGCTATTAAAAATATCCAATACAATATTACTGGAGCCTATTGGTATTGCAAGGATTAGGTCATCTACATATTTTTTGCAGAGTGGAACTGGAAAGGGTAGCTTGGGATGCTAATATGTAATAGCTTATCCATCACCAACTGAGCTAATATGGGAGATAAAATTAAACCCATTGGGGTACCTCTGAGTTGTTTGTAGAAAACTCCATTGGCACTGAAATAAGTGGATGAAAATGTTAACTCAATCAGTTTCTTCATTTCACTTTTAGGCATTGTACAATGTTCTTGGATTCTTGTCCATTGGTCCTCTATCACATCCAGCACCATCTCTACCTCTATATGGTGAACAAAGACACAACATCCAGGCTGATTAATTTATAGTTAGATGGCAGTTGGAGGTCCTGTATGAATTGCGCAAACTCAAAGGAATCTCTGATGTAAAAATCGTTGTTGGAATTGTATGCTTGTTTCAATATTCCATCTAGATGTTTGCACAATCGTGTAGTGGGACTACTGGTGGAAGCAACTATGGGCGTAAGGCCAAGTTTGGTTTGTGGACTTTTGGTAACCCATAGTATTTAGGGCACACACTATCATAAGTCATCAGGGATTTGGTTGTAGTTGATGTGAGGTAACCTTTTTTTCCCATTTCACTGATTGTTTTGTTCACTTTTTGTTCTATTGTACTGGTGGGGTCTCTTGGGATGATTTTGTAGACTTCATCATCTTGTAACAATTGGTTAGTTAACATATTATAATCCTGTTTTTCCATCAACACTGATGTTCCACCTTTGTCAGCTATAGTGAGAATTAGATCTGGATTGTCTTTCATGTACCTTTTTGTTAAATTATGATGTTTTCTGAAAATGTTATTGTTATTATGTTTGGAGTCTTGTGTGAAATTGGTAATAATGTTTGTGGCCTTGGCTCTGTGAATGTTCTTTGGGTTTTCATCCATGTTGCTGTTAATCGACTCCATTTCTGCAATAAGCCTTGGTATTGACAACTCTTTAGTTGTAGGTTGTAGGCTGAATTTTGGGCCCAAAGACATGTACTTTTTTATTACCTCAGGTACTGATTTTGTCGATATGTTCTTAAACCACTTGTCTTGTGTAATATAGTCTTGTTTTGACTTAATTCTAACTGTCTGAATTTGTTTATATTTTCTGTTTAATTTTATGGAAAATGTTCTTAAAGTAGCAGAAATTCGGTCTTTGAATTCATGCCAAATATGTAGTGGTACAACTTTGGTTATACCCGTTTGTAATGAAATTTGTCTACTATCCAAGTATTTTTAAATTCTTGATGGTTGTTTAGTTGTAAATTTAAAATCTTTAGGCCTAACCTGTTGCTAAACAAGTTAACACTTTGTGCAGTCTTTGGATCTTTGTATTGTATCATTTCTTCGATCCTGCTGATGCAGGTATGTAAACTATTGGTTTTGATATTCATTTTTTTGCATCTGGTGAGAAATATGTGTCTGTTTTTAACCGGGCTAATTTGGATGAGTTGTTACTATATTCTTTTAGATTTTTCTTAACTTCAGAACCAAATTGTGTAAGGAGGTTACTAAGAAACTTATCTTCAACACACACATAAGGAGAGACTCACAAGAGGAAAACCCTACCAGGCAGAATTAATGATCCAGAATTACAACAGGACAATATCAACCCCAAAAAGACGATAGTTCTACCTTATCAAGAAACCCTCACTAACAGACTTAAGTCACTGATTGATCCAACTGAAGTCAGAGGTTGCCACAAAAAAACATAAAAGTGGCCAGGAAGTTTACACAAAGAACCAAGACAAGACAACAACTCAAACTTTAGCAATGTGGTGTACAGTATCCATGCACAAACTGCCAATCAGTATACATCGGGGAGACAGCCGTACCCTTAGCAAGAGATTAACCTCACACAAAAGTGATTCAAGACGGAACATCCAATCTTGTGCTTTGGCAACACATGAAAATAATACAGGACACCAGAATGGATTATGAACGAGTGGAGGTTCTGGAAGTGGGAGAATTCAAATAGGAAAAGGAAGTTTTGGAAATGGTTCACATTTTTCAAGAGGGTAGCACATTGAACTCCAAAAAGACATTGACAAGCTCAGTGCCATTATGCCTACCTATTAGAAAAAAGGTAAATAATAAGAAATAACAAAAAAGACCCAAAAAATGAGTTTACAGAACAGTAGAAGTGAAAATGTCTAATAGTGATTTAAATTCATTTTAATTTCCACACAACAGCTAAAGGGTTTGTGGTTTTTAAATTTGTTGCAGTTTTGTAATTTTCGTTGTACCGTGATACCTGTTACACGAGACACTGACGTGTTTCATAGAACTTGACATTGTCAAGCTGATTGACAGTGACGTTTTTCTGTTGGCGGATAACCTAAATTTTTGTCTTAATCGCTCACCATAGTTTGTAGACTGATAGGATACATTTCCTTTCTATTAATTTTTATAAAAAGTTTTGAACAATAGCGTAATTTTGTACTAGTTTTTAATAAGTTATGAAATATTGAATGTGTTCTGCTTTACAATTCTTAACATCTCCCCGGGATTTTGCCATTATACAATTATTATTCACCATGCACCATTTAGAACATCTGACAAATATCTCACATCTTTGTAAGTAGTGTATTTTTGTCGGACATTAAGTATAACAGGCCATATTTTGTAGTGCTCCCGATGAAGATATAAATTATTATCGAAAGCTCGAGTAAATAAAGATAAAGAAGAATACGTTTTTCACTGCTGCTTTCCAAAAAAAAACTTATAAGTTTGGTCTATATTAGTCAGCAAGAACAAGCCGTTTGGTTTATAATGTATATATATATATATATATATATATATATATATATATATATGTATATGTGCATATATATATATACATATAATCAGTACGTTATTAAGCCCAATATATTCTCAGGGCGTTGTTCCACCCACCATATAGATTGATATCATAGAAGTATATATGTTTGCATAATAATTAATTAGTTAGTTTGATTTTGAGCACTTTAAGAGGGGTAAATAAATTCCATGTTTTAAGGTTGTTTATATTGATTATACGCTGTACAGCCCATAATATATGAACGAGACCTTATTTAGCCCGCCTGTATATAAAAAAATATTCTACGGTTCTTGCTTAGCCTGCAGAGTTGCCAAATTCTCTCTATGCACGATTTAAATTGTTTGTATTAAATCTCGCTAAAAAGCATTATTATTATCTCAAAACATTTAACAACTTTGCATTGTCTCATAATGTTGTACATATGCCGTTTACTCAAAGGGCTGCCGCAAAGATAAGAATTGGGCAAGTTTATTAACGACGACTTCGAAAAAGGAGGGGAGAGGTTATCAATTCGTCTGCAACTTTTATTTATGTATGACCAGCGATTATTCAAAAACATCTTGGACAATTTTCATGATTTAAAATGTATTATGGTATGGAACATTATAGAAAGGTACCATATAATGTCTAAACATGAGATTTGCGGTTTTCCAGATAATCAGAAGAAAACAGTAAATGAGGCACTAGATTTCAGTTAAGTTCAATTGCTCTTCTTCACCTTTTTCGCTAAAACGGCTCAAGCAATTTGAATATTATAAATTGTATTCTACAAAGATATGTTTCAGTTTCATTTTTCTATAACATAAATCATACCATTTTTCTGATAATTCGATGTGACCAATACACAGAAGCATATACATTGTGATTTCAATATAGAATGAATTAGAGTTACACTTATCGAAAGTGGTCCAAACAATAAAAAAGTTAAAACATTTTTGGAAAATATAGAAAAAGAATACAATTTAGAGAGGGTGAAAGGAAAAGGGAGAATGAAAGAGGGAGAAAGAGAGAGATAAAAATACACTAAATTTTTCAATTGATTTACCATAATTCACATAAAAATGAAGATATTTCTGCTTTCTAACACGCATCCGATCTTCACTAACAAAATTATGTTAACGCCTCTTAAAAATAAACCTCAACTGAAATCTGAACTCTTTCAAAAAACATAATACTATCGCATCAAGAATTAGTTGAGAACCCGAATTCATATAAATCATCCTGAAAATAAATGACCTATTTCCAAAGACATCATATAAGAAATCGAATATAAGGCGGGTGTCTACGTATATAATATATTTAATATTACATTTTGGTTGAATAATTATGTACCTTTCTAAGATATTTTACAGCTTTTGGTAGACAAAAAGAACCTTTCAAATTTTATCTTGTACACAAAATCCAAAGCGCACTTAGTAATTAACGGTCTATAGTAATAAACCTTACAGTTTCCAACATAAGAGATATAGGTGTAAGTAAACCTAATATATCCTAAGATTATTGTCATTGGTATATTTAATTATGTAGGAAATTAAAGAATATAAAGCAGCATAGATTGAACCTTTATTTCCTCTATTCTTAGTAGTAAGTTGTTCCTGTACTATATTAGCATTATATCTTTAGTAACATCTAAACCCATACATAAAAATATTTTATAATCAATTAATTTCGGCATTAGCAATTTTGTAACTAACGTACTTATTACTTGAAATAGTTTTCAATTAGTAATACTCTTATATTAATACTTCTAGTCAGTTCTTGCATTATATGATATCATAGTTTTCTAAAATAATTTTATTTAGTTTGAATTGAATCCATCAAGTAGAATTCTGTCTTTGGTAACAAGCAGTAACAAATATTTGTTGGACCTTCCAAAATATGAAACTACTACGGGCACAATAACGCAAGACCAAATTTTAGCTATAAATCATATATACCTTTCGAATATAGTGATTCCGAGGAATCAGTTTCTTGTTCACAGAGTGATTATGTCCCTGATTCAGCTGACTATGAGTCTAAGGAAACTGAACAAATTGAAGATATAGAAATAAAAAAAACAAAAAATCGTTTGATGTATTGGTCGTATTTCAACTGATCCGTCAAATTCGACAGCTATTACAGAAAATAAGCAAACGAGTTTTGTAAAATAAAGTAACTTATTCCTAAGTTCTGCATTACGTCAATATCGACAGGTATATTTTATTTTTGAGATGTAGTCCAGTAAATCTGTCTGATCTCGATTTTTTTTCGTATTGTAAAATTTATCTTATCTCTACGTATTTCGAGGCCCTGAGTACGATTCTGTCAGTTAAAGCTGTCGCTGAGTTATAGTCAGTTTTAAGGTGCAAAAATAAACATCTTTCAATTTTTCAAGGTTTGGGAAGAAAATACGTATCAGAAAAAATGTGGATATTGTCTGCATCGTTTATAAGGCCTCAATATACGTAAGAATCAACTTTTCAGTTTCTCTGCTTAAGAAAAAACAAAAAAATCAGACTAATAATTATTTATTGTATTTTGTAGAAAATAAAACTTTACAACCTGAAGATAAATGAGCTCCTTTCGGCGAATTTATTCTCTCTTCGTCTGGCAAAATAGAACAATTTACAAACTTTAGACCTTGGACTAAGAAGTCATCTTATCCATATTGTTTTCGAGAAGTAACACCTTCCTCGACACTTAAAACGGAATCATAGTGAGGAAGGTGCAGTTAGGCAGTTGTTTTCTGTCTTTGAAAGCTCCAAACAGAAAAGTGGTTATAATTTCAATTCAACGACAAGAAAACTTTGCGTCAGCTTCCAATACTAATCAAAGAGTGTTCTGCAACAACTTTTTTGTGCTGTGACTAATAGTTGGTACCAAAACTATCACCCATTTATACCAACAGATAGCCTTACTCTTAAACAAATAAGTTATAGTGTGAGTAATAATTTATATTTAAAACAGAACCGACTTCAACTGCTTAAAATAAAAACCGTTTAAGGTACAATTCTATTGATTATTTTACGGTATGCTTATCTCTCTCTGTCTCTCTATCTCTCTTCCTCCCTCTCTCTCTAATTTGTATATTTTTCACCTATTTTTTAACTTTTTTATTCGTTTTATTGTTTGGATCACTTTCTATAAGTGTAACTCTAATTCACTCTATATTGCAACCACCCTGTATATGTTTCTGAGTATTAATAACCCAATATGAATTATTTGTCTATCATTTTCTGAACCACCCTGAAACAACTATAATTCAACTCCACACGATATTGCAACCGCTCTGTATATGTATTAATCGTCTCCACCCTTTTGACTGTTTCCATTTTTCTATTGTTTAAATCACCCTGTATGCTTAAAATCTTACTTCGCCCCATACGTAGGTAAAACATAAGCAAACAAGTATGTTCCACACTATATAACATATTTTAACATAAGGCGGAGTGGAGTTATAGTTAATTAAATTAATGTACCACCCAATATCAATCACATTTACTTGTAAGATTTTTTGAACCCACCTGTATAAATGTAATTATACTTCGCCCCATATTTCAACTGCGCACATTGTTTGCTGCTTAAATTTCCATGCACGCAAACACACCTACCACCGTTACCGTAAAGGAAAGATCGCTCACATTATAATATTTTTTTTCGATACATTTCACCCTGTAAAATGAAAACCGTTACAAACACCCTGTACGATATAGTTTCATGGCATATCTTGACATTTAAGCTATATATTTTAGATATTATTTGCATTGATTAGTACAGTTTTTTACACAAGTTATTCCAATTTTCGGATAAACGATTCACGTTATATAAACTGTAAAATAGAATTTGACTGAGACGTTTTAAAGAAAACAGTGTAGATTGATTGAAATTCACTGAAGTGTAGTCCCGTAATTACTGTTTTTTTTTTCGATTTATATAGTACCTTTCTGTAACATTCCTTAATGCATTGCCATTTAAATCATCAAAATTGCCCAAGCCGCTTTTGGATAATTACTGAGCATACATAAAAAAATGTTCCGAGGAGTTGATAACCGCCTCCTTTTTAGAAGTCGGTTAAAAATTTCAAAATAAAACCTTTCCTCTTTTCCCCTACATAAAGTTTCATTTTGACCATTAGAACTTTAAACAAGTAACTTTTATATATTTTTGAATTGACCAACTATATAAGAATAGTTATAAAATAAAATTCATTTATATTGACGCTGCATCTTTGGCCTCTAAAATGATCTATCAACAAAACGAATACATATCCCATTTATATAAACATAAAAATTTACACGTATTATTCATAGTCTACAAGCTACATTTTGTCATAAAAATAATAATACCGAGGCTAAGTGAAATCTGATTTGAAAAAAAATAATATTTCACATTGTTAGTAAATGCCAAAAAGAACATCTAATTTCCTCAAAAAAACCCAAAGTATTTTAATTTCCAGGCTCTATGTTTTTCAATTATTCAAAGGGTTATATTACAAACTGGCAATTGGGCATGATTATATCAAATAATGATATATATTCATTCAAGTCATTTAGAAGTACAATTAAAACAAAGATGAATAAAATTCAAAATATGATATTTTCACTGTTCGCTTCAAGTGAAATGCCACAATGTATAAAGTCAATGAATATTATTTCTCCTCCGATGTGACCTCGCGGTGTTGCAATATCTCGGGCTACATAACGTGCATAAAATGTCAGCTATATCCTTGTTACATACATTTACTACTGCGCGGCCACCTACAGTCTGCTCGATTGAACTATTTGTATGAAAGGATGGCTAAGTGACTCGTTGTTCAGCCCTCGCAAAATTTTCGGGAAAAGTTCCTTGAAATTGATTTATTGGCTAGCGATGAAATACACGTAAAACGTTGTGCAGCCCGTGACCGGGCTAAACAACGTCAATTTGGGCTACACAGAGTACTAGTGATAATTGGTTGGGCTTCACAAATGACCGTTTATAAGTCTATATATATATATATATATATATATATATATGTATGTATGTATGTATGTATATGTATATACAGGGTGAGTTTTTTTTTGATGATCAGTATGGGGATCTCGGAAACTTGCGGAGATAGAGCACTGGTTAAATTGGGAAAGATTCGCAGTTTTACTGGTCCATTTTAATGAGACTTTCGGATTTCATTTTAATGAGACTTTCGGTTTTGTAAAAAGTCATGGTTTACTATATATTTTGAAAAAACGAAATTCTGTCGATTTAGTCAAATCTCTCTAGCTCCTTTGTTTTTGATTTTATAAAAAAAGTGTAAATATCAAAATGAAGAAAATTGTATCCCGACGAATATGATTGTCATGTCCTCGTTTGCGTGACAGCTCTCGTTTCAAGATATGACACAAACTTATCTTTTTTTTTAAATGGAAACCATAGTTTGCTATGACCTCAAAAAATTGGACATTTTTAGAGCTTTTCAACGATATAATACTCGATATAGTTAATCATAAAAATAACGGAGTTATGGATGCTTTTCTCTCTTATTTTCACTTTTAACGTAGGTAGCCATGAAAAAGATTGTTTTCACTTTGACGTTCCTCATTTGAGAGTATAATTCCATTAGTAGTGCTGAACTGACAGTCGATATTGACAAGTTTTCGTAATAAAATGGAATATTGTAACGAAGAAAAACTGAATATGGTGGAATGTTATATCATATGCCATAAAAAATCAGTTCATCCAGCTGAGGAATACTTTCATAGATATTTTAATCGTCGTCAACCTGCTATATTTACATTTAAGAGGCTTTACGGTAGTTTACGCAGATATGGATCTTTTACTAAGCCACCAAAGGAACGTAATCAAATTAACGAAGCAGCACAAATAAATGTTTTGGCAATGGTAAATTAAAATCCATCTACATCAACTCGTGAGATTGCGGCAGAGGCTGGCACATCTCAACGAACTGTAAGTAAGTAACTGTTAAGTTACTGAAAGCGCACCAGTTCAACCCGTACAAAGTTTCAGTTTCTCAAACTTTGGATGCTGGTGACGAACATCAATGTATTTTGTTTTGTACATGTTTTAGAGACATGTGCCGTGACAATCCACAGTTTCCATTATGGTCAGATGAAACTAGATTACTAACTGCGGTATGTTCAATAGACACAAGGAACATATCTGGGCTAAAGAAAACCCTTTCTATGTAGAACAAAGACGACCCCAGATAAAATTTTGTTTTAATGTTTGGTGTGGTATCATAGGGTTACTATTCGTGGCCTTTTATCTATGAAGAATCACTTACTGGGAGCGCTACTTGCATTTCTTGCATACAAGACATGATGCATAATTTGAATTTGAGAACTCGTTAGAAATTGAGTGGTTCTAACATGATGGAGCACCTGCTCATAACTTGCTATTAGTAAGACAACACTATAATATCTATCCAAACTCTTGGATAGGAAGAAATGGCCCACGCGAATGGCACCCCGGTCTCCCGATATGACAATCATAGACTTCTATTTATGGGGTGCGCTAAAAAACAAAGTATACAAAAGAAAGTATGAGACAGTTGGTGACCTAAGGGAGGCGGTATCACAAGCAATTGAAGAAATTGAGGTGAGGTGAGGAAAGCGGTAATATCAATCTTAAAAATATGCAATTTTTGTCTAAATAACAATGGTGGACTTTTCGCACATAAATTGTAACCATTATTATGTACTTTACTTTCTTAAGTTTTTAGTAAGTACCTACTTATTTAGTTTTTTCGTTATATCTGATATACCTAATAAAAATATCGTTCAATATTTTTTGGAATAGTTATTAATAAATCAATCTATTTGATGTCTAACTACGTTTAAAATGAAAATAAGAGATAAAAGCATCCATAACTCCGTTATATCGAGTATTATATCGTTGAAAAGCTCTAAAAATGTCCGATTTTTTTAGGTCAAAATCAACTATGATTTCCATTCAAAAAAGATAAGTTTATGTCATATCTCGTAACGAGAGCTGTCACGCAAACGAGGATATGACAATCATATTCGGGATATAATTCCTTCAATTTCGATATTTACACTTTTTTATATAATCGAAATATATATATATATATATATATATATATATATATATATATATATATATGTGTGTGTGTGTGTGTGTCTAGTCGTAGGCTTTCACGGATGGAACAATATGAAAAATATTTATCCGGGAATACATCCGTTCGTTTATTGATTCATGTTTGAATCATGGAGACGTTTCGCCAAGTCTCACTGGTATTCTCAATGCGTTGTTACGGTGAACTGAGAGGTGATCTACCTGAGCTTTTTATTTATATGCCTCTTGGAGGTTATATCGCTCCTGATTGGTCGGTGTTGACTCCGCCCCTTTGCTGCCGGTCGGGTGTCTCACTTGTGACGGTTTGCATTTTGCGTGGCAATTCTGTTTTATTTTGATGTTGAATATTGTCTTCTATGTGTTAGAAAGGTGCAGGGCGTCATCTCTTTTGTTTAGATGTCCACTTTTCTCGATTTCAATGGCTTCTCGTATTAGTCTGGCTTTGTAATGCGGTGTTTGTACGATCTGTTTGCAACTATCGATTTTATGGCCCGATTGTTGTTGTTGTTGGAAACAGGTCCGATGTGTCTGTTTGTTTATGACAGCTAATATGTGCTCATCTAAATGGGCTGAAATTCTCCTGTTCGTTTGTCCGATTTATACATTGTCGCACGTTCCACAAGTTATACTATATACCCCTTGGTTTTCAAGTATAACTTTGGTGTGGGATTTCCTAACTTGTGCCTATGGTTTGGTGCAGTTTGTATGCTGTGGCTATGTCATGCCTTCGAAGAATTCGGCCAATTCTGTCCATTGTCCCTTTGATGTATGGTAAGACTGCTTTTGGTTTTTGGTGAGGTCATCGTTTAGTTTTGGCTCAAGGTGTTGTTGTGCTATTGCCTTTTTGATGTGTGGTTGTGTACGTTTTGTCGTAGAGCGTTAGTTATCTGTTTTATTCGTGTGTTTTGTTATTGTCGTCGGTCAGTCGTATGAATCTGGAAACTAGCATGTTGGCAACTCCCTGTATTTGAGAAGGGTGGTTATGGATTTGTAGATTAGTATCTGTTCGTGGGTGTTTGCTTTCTATATAGGGTGTGGTCGAAATGCGTATTCTGGGGTTTTTTTCTTACCAGGACGTCAAGAAAAGGCAGCTGGTTGTTTTCCTCAAGTTCTACTGTAAATTGAATCCTGGGGTGTATGGAGTTTAGGTGTTCCAGAAACTTAAGAAGTTCTTGTTTGCCGAAAGACCATATGACAAATACATCATCGACGTATCTTAGCCATAACTTTGGCTTCAGGTTGCTGTCTTTAGTGCTTTTTCTCGAAACAGTATTTCCATAGAACCAGAAGATATCATAACTAGTTTCGATGTTAAGAGCTTATATCCAAGCATACCAGTAGAAGAAACACTTCAACAAATATCTGAGAATGAAGGCTTCCCACAATTCATAATAGATTTTTCACGACACTGCCCCAAAAGTGCCTATTTTATGTATGTATATAAACAAACCGACGGAGCAGCAATGGGGTCCCCACTATCACCAGCGGTGGCAAACCTCTTCATGACTATTTCTAATTATATGGGCACATGTTTTCCAGCAAATTAAAATTCCAACAATTTGGAAGATCCTTAATCATTAATGGGTTTATCTTTCACTTTTTTTCATTGTTATGTATAATTAATGACTAGTTTTTGGGAAATATTAATATCAATATATCAATAAAACAAATTTATTTTATTCTTTTCGGTATATCTTCATTTATAAGCAAACTAGCAACCCGTCCCAGCTTCGCACGGGTTCTTACAGAAAGTATAAATGTTACTCCAAGGAAATGCAGGTTTCGATAAAATTGGTTGAGTAGTATTTTGATTGAAATCGTAACAAACAAAAAAATCAATCATATTCCTCGTTATATATAATATTAATTTAGATTCACTGTGTGGTATAATCCCTCCAAGCCCTTAGCCAGCGTGGGGGGGGTCTGGGGGTTCAAACACCACCAAAATTTGGGAAATTTTGGTTTGAAGTTTAATTTTTAACCCGTTAATAATCTTTTTCATAAGAAAAAATATTATATTTAGGTATACAATTTTAAATATCCGGGAAATACCTGAATACTTAATCAGTCCATCATCAATCAAAAAATTATCCAACCCACCTGGAAAAAATTCCTAGCTACGGCCTTGACTCCAGCAACTTTCAATGTTTAACCTGCGCTTTATTGACTGTCATTCCAAACGCTATTTTTACGGGAAATTGTAGCCATATAAATTGGAAAGGCAATTCTGAGGGTATCATAGGAATTCTTGCTATAAAAACAGTTTCACCAGTTGCGTTGCCAGTTAATATGAGACATTCTATAAAAATAAAAATGTAAATGACTACTGAATCTTGTACCGTTGCACCGTTTCAGTGGAGTCAAATTTCTGAGTAATGTAATAGGAGCACCTACTGTTAATATTAATTTGAAACCAATTTAGTGTCTTAGAGGATATGCTACTAATATCGGGTTAAAATTTTTCAATAATTTCTTCTTGCTTAAAACTCATCATTTCTTACTTGGAGCAAGTAACTAGAAGCGAAAGCAGAAGGCTACGAGAATTATGCAAACCGACCTGAAGAGGGGAGATGTGACTCTGCCGAAACGTGTTCATTTTACCATCGATCCCGGCAGGGATCAGTTGTCAACTACGCGGATGAATTGCCGGAAACCATCTAACACATTTAGTGACGGCGTAAACTTAAAAAAACAAATTGTATATATACTATATATAATATATTATATATATATATATATATGTGTGTGTGTGTGTGTGTGTGTTTTTTTTTTATCCGAAGAGGGGGGAAATACATTCCGTACTTAGCTAGCACGTGCTGGCCGTCGTGCGGGACTCCCGATGCAATGACTTCAAAGCAAGAGTAATCGTTGCATTGAAACCAGTATAACCGTATACCCGCTAAAAACCTAACCTCTTTCTCCTACAACCATGGTCCCCTGCGGCACTCTTAGTCAATACTACTTCGCAAGGGTGGTTCATTGCAGATGTTTACTGCTCTTACAATGAAAGCCTCTAAAGCCTACTCCTCGAACGTATTGCGGAGTTCTTTGAGGATAGTCTCCGCGTAATCTGATACCAAGTTCCAGGCTTGGGGGCCCTTCAGCATGGCTTCTCCACTTCAGCACGTTGATCCTGAAACCGGGGGCAGGAGAAGAACACGTGTTCTGCGTCCTCTATCACGTCCGTACAGTGTGGGCAGTTTGGGGAGTTTGCCCTCCTGAACCTGTGCAAGTATGCTCGAAAGCATCCATGTCCAGTCAGGAGTTGAGTGATGTAGAACCCAACCTCCCCATGCTGGCGGTTGACCCAACGACTGATGTTAGGTATCAATCGATATGTCCACCTTCCTTTAGTAGAGCTGTCCCACCTCTCCTGCCATTGCCCTAGACTCATGGCTCTTTCATCGCTGTTTCCTGTCGGTGGTCTTTCTCTAACTTTCTGCAATAAAGCCGTCCCCTTTCTGCAGCCAGGATGTCGATTGGTAGGGTAGAGGCAATCACACTCACCGCCTCGTAAGACACAGTGCGGTAGGATGATGCCACTCGAATCGCTGAGACCCGCTGGACTGATTTCATTTTCCGGCGGTACGATGGTAGCTCGAGCGATTTCTCCCATACCGGTGCCCCGTACAACAAAACAGAAGTAGTAACTGTTGCCAGTAGCTGTCTTCTTATCTGTCTAGGGCCTCCGACATTCGGCATTATTCTAGATAATGCCCCCTGTACCCCAGCTGCTTTCTTGCTGGCCGCGATTATGTGCTCTTTGAAGTTGAGCCGTGTGTCCAGGAGCACCCCAAATAGCTGATGAAGGGCTGCGACTGTATGTAGGAGTCGCCTATTTTGAGGGTGATGGTTTCCCTTGCCTTTCGACTGCTAACAAGAAGTGTTTCGGTCTTTTGTTCTGCTAGACTCAAGTCCGCTGCGAGCATCCAATGCTGAATTGTGGCTATAGCGAATGAGAAGGTTGTTTGTATCTCCTCTATGTGCTTGCGAATGCCACTAGCCTGACGCCCTCAGGCAGACCGAGCAGGAGCAGGTCGTTGTACATTACGTTCCATAAGAGGGGGCCAAGAACAGAGCCCTGAGGTACACCTCCTGTGATCTTATAGTCTACTTGCCCATTTTCAGTTTGGTACAACAAGATGCGGTCCTTGAAATACGCTGAAACCATTCTGCGCAAGTATTGCGGAACTTCCATTCTGACAAGAGGCTCCAAAATGCGGTCCCAGCGGGCCGAGTTAAAGGCGTTCTTGATATCCAGGGTGGCTATTAGACAGTACTTTTTTCCACCTCTTCTCCATCTCTTTCCCGAGATAGCCTCTCTGGCGATGCTGGTAACGAGCTTCACGGCATCGATGGTTGATCTCCCCTTTCTGAACCCGAATGGGTTGGTGGAAAGTTTCGGCTCAACGTAGGGCTCCAGCCTATCTGCTATTATTCTTTCAAGGAGTTTTCCCGCAGAGTCCAACATACAGAGGGGACGATATGATGACGGTTCGTCGGGAGGTTTCTTTCCCCCTTTAGGGAGGAGCACAAGCCTCTGCTTTTTCCACTTAGTCGGGAAAACCCCTGCTTTAGGCAGGTCTCATACATGTGTAGAAACATGTCAGGCCTATTGGCTATGGCGCATTTTAGCGCGATGTTAGGTATGCCATCTGGACCGGGAGCCTTACTGTTTTGGAGCCGGTTGCACGCGCCCATCAGCTCACTCATAGTCACTGATGGTATATCTTCGTCCCTCACCCGCCACGAAGGATAAGCCGGTAGCTCAGGCTTCGCAGGAAACAAGTGAGTGACAATGCGGTGCAATGATTCGGGGCAGTTCGTTGATGTCATGGAAGGGGCCTTAATTTTATGCATCACGATTTTATACGGTTTTCCCCATGGATCTTGATTAACTTCGTCACACAACTCCTTCCAGTAGGATCTCTTGCTTAAGAGAATGGCTCTTCGTAGTTGTTGTCTTTTGATCTCATAGTCGAGCCTTAGTTCTTCTGTTGTGACCCTGTCGCGTCTCCGTGCTCGTTGATGCAGCCTTAGTGCTTTGAGACACTCTCGTCGGTGTTGTGAGATCGTGTCGTTCCACCAGTAAACTGGTGGGCGGCTGTTGTTCTGCCGTCTCCTTGGCATGGAAGCATCGCAGGACTTGACAACGCTTGTCATTACCTCTTTGGCAGTGGCTTCTGCGCTTGTTGCTATTGACAATGGTTCCTGCTCCATAACCAAGGCGAATGAATCAGCATCGAAAGCATTTTTGTTCCAACCGACTGGCTGTGACCTCGCACGACTGACACACAATCTTCGTTTGGGAGTGGTGTTGATTTCCCATATAATAGCTTGGTGGTCGCTATTAGTAAACTCCTCATCGACCCGCCACTCACAGCCCCCTTTAATTAGGTTGCTGCTAACGAATGTCACATCGATAATGGAGCTGGCTGTGCCTTTGCGATATGTGCTTACGGCTCCTGTGTTGAGGAGTACCAGGTTGAGCGAAGACATGGTCTCAAGGAGAGCTCGTCCTCTCGCGCTCGTTTCCCGACATCCCCAGTCAATTGCCCAGGCGTTGAAATCTCCTGCGATGGCGACCGATTCACGCTTCCGTACATCCTCCGCCAAGGTGTCCAAGAATAACTCGAACTCCTCGAGCTGTGCACTAGGAGGTGCATAGCAGCTATAGAAGTGAACCCCTCCCACTTTGGCTCTCACAAGCCATGGTTGGGGGTATTTGGGAGTTGTTGGAACGGAAGTTTACCGCAACCCATATCGCTGCTCTGTCCGTTGTGTCATTTACCCAGGACAGGGTGTCGAAGTTTTTGTACTGCTCGCAGATTATGGCTACGTCGCAATCCAATTCTCGCACCCGCTGTACCAGTAGGTCTTGGCTGCTTCGCAATGGTTGAGGTTGAGTTGCAGTACTTTCATTTACGGGCTTGTGCTGCTCTCATCGCCTGTTGGTAGATCGGACATTTCCAACTACCCGCAGCGTGCCGGCAGTCTGACCTACTATCTTTCTCTTTGCAGAGTAAGCACTTGGCAGGTTGTTGACAAGCCGAGGCATTGTGACCAGCGCCTCCGCATCTGTGACAACAACTGCTTCGATCAGTCTTGCCTCTGCACGCCTGGGCGTTGTGCCCAAAGTGCCAGCATTTGAAGCACCGTCGAAGGATGATCCTCTCGCGAACACGTACTGTGCCCCACGCAAGTTTCAGTTTCCAAGTGCGATGGCTTTCTTGGCCTGGACCTCTGGGAGACAAACAACTGCCGTTTGTGTTGATCTATATGCCCGTCGAAGTGATTTCACTGCCTCCTCAGTGATCTCTGCCAGGCCGTCGATATTATCTTTGAGCAGGTTTTACTACCTCTTCCTTGGTACTGATCTCGTCCAGG
Source organism: Octodonta nipae (assembly GCA_034190945.1). Lineage (NCBI taxonomy): Eukaryota > Metazoa > Arthropoda > Insecta > Coleoptera > Chrysomelidae > Octodonta > Octodonta nipae. Next base: position 62,498,512 of record CM067219.1, read on the forward strand.
TCTTTAATTTCAATCTCGATTTGCGGTATTCGAGATTTTACAGTGGCCCCGCTTGGGAGCTTATTCTTGATGGTGTTACAATAGCGCTCCATCTCCTGAGCGTCTGCCTTCGCGAATAAAAACAGGAGATCTCCCTTAGCTGTTCGTCGGATCTTATTGACTTTTTTGCCTATATCCTGCAAGGTGGGATCATTTTTGATATCTCGCAAGATATCTGCATGGAGCTCTTCTCGCCTTTCTTTATAAGCAGCGTACAATGTGGCGCTGGTTTTGCTTATTGGTCCTCCGGGCCCTTTTCCTCTTTACCACTTGCCAGTCAGTCCACTGGTTTGAAGGTTGGTTTTTGGTCTGCGGTTCAAACTTGGATTTAATCCATTGTTTCTCTCCGCTTCTGAATTGACCACCCTACTTGTTGTTCCCTGGGTGGTTGCCCGATGTTTGCTAGCTAGCACCGGTTTAAGAGTTTTAAGTGGTGGTGCCTTACTTGATGAGGCTACTGAAGGCGAGATCTTCGGTGGCGAGGTCCTTGCTACAGAGGCTATTTTTATTGAAGCCGCCTGCTTTGGGGCCGCCGGTGTTGATGCAGCCGGTTTTGAGTTAGCTGCTTTTGAGGCAGCCGTTTTGGGACCTCCTTTGCTTCCACCTTGTGTCTGAGTGTTTGACACCTTTACTGGCGATGTCTGTGTTGTAGCAGGTTTCGCTACAGGAGATGGCCGCGTCGTTGACGTCAGATATTTGTCATATTCTGACTTAATGGCGTGTGCCAGTTTCTTGATCTCATGATGTACATTGTGCCTAGGCCCAATGAACGTCAAGAGCTCATCGATCTTTGCTCCTAATTTGTTTGGAGCGCCACTCTCATCTGTTGCCCTTTGGGGGACATCAACTCCACTATTCGCTTTTGGAGGACTGGCTGAATAGTGTATTGCTGCCAGCTCTAGTTTTAATGGTCGATGTTGTACCATTAACGGTGTTCTTCTTCTTCTTGTCACTATGTGACGGAACCAGTGATAATTCGCTCCCCCAGAATCCGTGGAGCGTGCACCGGCCACCGAGGCTTTCACTCGATCGGAACCGGTGGTGGGATTATCCTCTGCAGAGGTACCCACCTGGGGTATTATGTTCACCTTATCACCCATATCCATAAATGGTTTATTTTCGGGGTTCCTTCCCCTATCTGATTTTGGTCCGCCCTGAGGAAATCCTCAGTACTCCCCATTGCTGGAGAGCGTTTCCCTATCCGCCACCTGGGGAGGCGCCCGGTAGTGGACCAACAACCACCCCGGGTGTGTTTTTTTTTTTTTTTTTTTTTTTTTATCCGAAGAGGGGGGAAATACATTGCGTACTTAGCTAGCACGTGCTGGCCGTCGTGCGGGACTCCCGGTGCAATGACTTCAAAGCAAGAGTAAATCGTTGCATTGAAACCAGTATACCGTATACCCGCTAAAACCCTAACCTCTTTCTCCTACAACCATGGTCCCCTGCGGCACTCTTAGTCAATACTACTTCGCAAGGGTGGTTCATTGCAGATGTTTTACTGCTCTTACATTGAAAGCCTCTAAAGCCTACTCCTCGAACGTATTGCGGAGTTCTTTGAGGATAGTCTCCGCGTAATCTGATACCAAGTTCCAGGCTTGGGGGCCCTTCAGCATGGCTTCTACTATTTGTTCTGGAACGATATTAGTCTCCAGAATCCCTCCCACTTCAGCACGTTGATCCTGAAACCGGGGGCAGGGAGAAGAACACGTGTTCCGCGTCCTCTATCACGTCCGTACAGTGTGGGCAGTTTGGGGAGTTTGCCCTCCTGAACCTGTGCAAGTATGCTCGAAAGCATCCATGTCCAGTCAGGAGTTGAGTGATGTAGAACCCAACCTCCCCATGCTGGCGGTTGACCCAACGACTGATGTTAGGTATCAATCGATATGTCCATCCTTTAGTAGAGCTGTCCCACCTCTCCTGCCATTGCCCTAGACTCATGGCTCTTTCATCGCTGTTTCCTGTCGGTTGGTCTTTCTCTAACTTTCTGCAATAAAGCCGTCCCCTTTCTGCAGCAGGATGTCGATTGGTAGGGTAGAGGCAATCACACTCACCGCCTCGTAAGACACAGTGCGGTAGGATGATGCCACTCGAATCGCTGAGACCCGCTGGACTGATTTCATTTTCCGGCGGTACGATGGTAGCTCGAGCGATTTCTCCCATACCGGTGCCCCGTACAACAAAACAGAAGTAGTACTGTTGCCAGTAGCTGTCTTCTTATCTGTCTAGGGCCTCCGACATTCGGCATTATTCTAGATAATGCCCCCTGTACCCCAGCTGCTTTCTTGCTGGCCGCGATTATGTGCTCTTTGAAGTTGAGCCGTGTGTCCAGGAGCACCCCCAAATAGCTGATGAAGGGCTGCGACTGTATGTAGGAGTCGCCTATTTTGAGGGTGATGGTTTCCCTTGCCTTTCGACTGCTAACAAGAAGTGTTTCGGTCTTTTGTTCTGCTAAACTCAAGTCCGCTGCGAGCATCCAATGCTGGATTGTGGCTATAGCGAATGAGAAGGTTGTTTGTATCTCCTCTATGTGCTTGCGCACTATGATCAATGCCACATCATCGGCGAATGCCACCCCGGGTGTTTTTTTTTTTTTTTTTTTTTTTTTCCGAAGAGGGGGGAAATGCATTCCGTACTTAGCTAGCACGTGCTGGCCGTCGTGCGGGACTCCCGATGTAATGACTTCAAAGCAAGAGTAAATCGTTGCATTGAAACCAGTATACCGTATACCCGCTAAAACCCTAACCTCTTTCTCCTACAACCATGGTCCCCTGCGGCACTCTTAGTCAATACTACTTCGCAAGGGTGGTTCATTGCAGATGTTTACTACTGCTCTTACATTGAAAGCCTCTAAAGCCTATTCCTCGAACGTATTGCGGAGTTCTTTGAGGATAGTCTCCGCGTAATCTGATACCAAGTTCCAGGCTTGGGGGCCCTTCAGCATGGCTTCTACTAATTGTTCTGGAACGATATTAGTCTCCAGAATCCTCTCCACTTCAGCACGTTGATCCTGAAACCGGGGGCAGGAGAAGAACACGTGTTCCGCGTCCTCTATCACGTCCGTACAGTGTGGGCAGTTTGGGGAGTTTGCCCTCCTGAACTGTGCAGGTATGCTCGAAAGCATCCATGTCCAGTCAGGAGTTGAGTGATGTAGAACCCAACTCCCCATGCTGGCGGTTGACCCAACGACTGATGTTAGGTATCAATCGTATGTCCCCTTCCTTTAGTAGAGCTGTCCCACCTCTCCTGCCATTGCCTTAGACTCATGGCTCTTCATCAGCTGTTTCTGTCGGTTGGTCTTTCTCTAACTTTCTGCGATAAAGCCGTCCCCTTTCTGCAGCCAGGATGTCGATTGGTAGGGTAGAGGCAATCACACTCACCGCCTCCTAAGACACAGTGCGGTAGGATGATGCCACTCGAATCGCTGAGAGCCGCTGGACTGATTTCATTTTCGGCGGTACGATGGTAGCTCGAGCGATTTCTCCCATACCGGTGCCCGTACAACAAAACAGAAGTAGTTACTGTTGCCAGTAGCTGTCTTCTTATCTGTCCTAGGGCCTCCGACATTCGGCATTATTCTAGATAATGCCCCCTGTACCCCAGCTGCTTTCTTGCTGGCCGCGATTATGTGCTCTTTGAAGTGAGCCGTGTGTCCAGGAGCACCCCCAAATAGCTGATGAAGGGCTGCGACTGTATGTAGGAGTCGCCTATTTTGAGGGTGATGGTTTCCCTTGCCTTTCGACTGCTAACAAGAAGTGTTCGGTCTTTTGTTCTGCTAAACTCAAGTCCGCTGCGAGCATCCAATGCTGAATTGTGGCTATAGCGAATGAGAAGGTTGTTTGTATTCCTCTATGTGCTTGCGCACTATGATCAATGCCACATCATCGGCGAATGCCACTAGCCTGACGCTCTCAGGCAGACCGAGCAGGAGCAGGTCGTTGTACATTACGTTCCATAAGAGGGGGCCAAGAACAGAGCCCTGAGGTACACCTCCTGTGATATTATAGTCTACTTGCCCATTTTTCAGTTTGGTACAACAAGATGCGGTCCTTGAAATAGGCTGAAACCATTCTGCGCAAGTACTGCGGAACTTCCATCCTGACAAGAGCCTCCAAAATGCGGTCCCAGCGGGCCGAGTTAAAGGCGTTCTTGATATCCAGGGTGGCTATTAGACAGTACTTTTTTCCACCTCTTCTCCATCTCTTCCCGAGATAGCCTCTCTGGCGATGTTGGTAACGAGTGTCACGGCATCGATGGTTGATCTCCCCTTCTGAACCCGAATTGGTTGGTGGAAAGTTTCGGCTCAACGTAGGGCTCCAGCCTATCTGCTATTATCCTTTCAAGGATTTTCCCGCAGAGTCCAACATACAGAGGGGACGATATGATGACGGTTCGTCGGAGGTTTCTTGCCCCTTTAGGGAGGAGCACAAGCCTCTGCTTTTTCCACTTACTCGTGAAAACCCCCTGCTTTAGGCAGGTCTCATACATGTGTAGAAACATGTCAGGCCTATTGGCTATGGCGCATTTTAGCGCGATGTTAGGTATGCCATCTGGACCGGGAGCCATGTGGAGCCGGTTGCACGCGCCCATCAGCTCACTCATAGTCACTGATGGTATATCTTCGTCCCTCACCTGCCACGAAGGATTAGCGGGTAGCTCAGGCTTTGCAGGAAACAAGTGAGTGACAATGCGGTGCAATGATTCGGGCCAGTTCGTTGATGTCATGGGAGGCGCCTTAATTTTATGCATCACGATTTTATACGGTTTTCCCCATGGATCTTGATTAACTTCGTCACACAACTCCTTCCAGTAGGATTTCTTGCTTGAGAGAATGGCTCTTCGTAGTTGTTGTCTTTTGATCTCATAGTCGAGCCTTAGTTCTTCTGTTGTGACCCTGTCGCGTCTCCGTGCTCGTTGATGCAGCCTTCGTGCTTTGAGACACTCTCGTCGGTGTTGTGAGATCGTGTCGTTCCACCAGTAAACTGGTGGGCGGCTGTTGTTCTGCCGTCTCCTTGGCATGGAAGCATCGCAGGACTTGACAACGCTTGTCATTACCTCTTTGGCAGTGGCTTCTGCGCTTGTTGCTATTGACAATGGTTCCTGCTCCATAACCAAGGCGAATGAATCAGCATCGAAAGCATTTTTGTTCCAGCCGACTGGCTGTGACCTCGCACGACTGACACATAATCTTCGTTTGGGAGTGGTGTTGATTTCCCAAATAATAGCTTGGTGGTCGCTATTAGTAAACTCCTCATCGACCCGCCACTCACAGCCCCCTTTAATTAGGTTGCTGCTAACGAATGTTACGTCGATAATGGAGCTGGCTGTGCCTTTGCGATATGTGCTTACGGCTCCTGTGTTGAGGAGTACCAGGTTGAGCGAAGACATGGTCTCAAGGAGAGCTCGTCCTCTCGCGCTCGTTTCCCGACATCCCCAGTCAATTGCCCAGGCGTTGAAATCTCCTGCGATGGCGACCGATTCACGCTTCCGTACATCCTCCGCCAAGGTGTCCAAGAATAACTCGAACTCCTCGAGCTGTGCACTAGGAGGTGCATAGCAGCTATAGAAGTGGACCCCTCCCACTTTGGCTCTCACAAGCATGGTTCGGGGGTATTTGGGAGTTGTTGGAACGGAAGTTTACCGCAAGCCATATCGCTGCTCTGTCCGTTGTGTCATTTACCCAGGACAGGGTGTCGAAGTTTTTGTACTGCTCGCAGATTATGGCTACGTCGCAATCCAATTCCCGCACCCGCTGTACCAGTAGGTCTTGGGCTGCTTCGCAATGGTTGAGGTTGAGTTGCAGTACTTTCATTTACGGGCTTGTGCTGCTCTCATCGCCTGTTGGTAGATCGGACATTTCCAACTACCCGCAACGTGCCGGCAGTCTGACCTACTATCTTTCTCTTTGCAGAGTAAGCACTTGGCAGGTTGTTGACAAGCCGAGGCATTGTGACCAGCGCCTCCGCATCTGTGACAACAACTGCTTCGGTCAGTCTTGCCTCTGCACGCCTGGGCGTTGTGCCCAAAGTGCCAGCATTTGAAGCACCGTCGAAGGCTGATCCTCTCGCGAACACGTACTGTGCCCCACGCAAGTTTCAGCTTTCCAAGTGCGATGGCTTTCTTGGCCTGGACCTCTGGGAGACAAACAACTGCCGTTTGTGTTGATCTATATGCCCGTCGAAGTGATTTCACTGCCTCCTCAGTGATCTCTGCCAGGCCGTCGATATTATCTTTGAGCAGGTTTACTACCTCTTCCTTGGTACTGATCTCGTCCAGGTCTTAATTTCAATCTCGATTTGGGGTATTCGAGATTGTACAGTGGCCCCGCTCGGGAGCTTATTCTTGATGGCGTTACAATAGCGCTCCATCTCCTGAGCGTCTGCCTTGGCGAATAACAAAAGTAGATCTCCCTTAGCTGTTCTTCGGATCTTATTGACTTTTTTGCCTATATCCTGCAAGGTGGGATCATTCTTGATACCTCGCAAGATATCTGCATGGGAGCTCTTCTCGCCTTTCTTTATAAGCAGCGTACAATGTGGGCTGGTTTTTGCTTATTGGTCCTCGGGGCCTTTTCCTCTTTACCACTTGCCAGTCAGTCGACTGGTTTGAAGGTTGTTTTTTGGTCTGCGGTTTAAACTTGGGTTTTAATACATTGTTTCTCTCCGCTTCTGAATTGACCATCCTACTTGTTGTTGCCTGGGTGGTTTGCCCGATGTTCTGGCAACCTTCTTTACCGGGCTTTAGCTTGCTAGGTAGCACCGGTTTAAGAGTTTTAACTAGTGGTGCCTTACTTGATGGGGCTACTGAAGGCGAGGCCTTCGGTGGCGAGGTCCTTGCTACTGAGGCTACTTTTATTGAAGCCGCCTGCTTTGGGGCCGCCGGTGTTGATGCAGTCGGTTTTGAGTTGGCTGCTTTTGAGGCAGCCGCTTTTGGGACCTCCTTTTGCTTTTCACCTTGTGTCTGGGTGTTTGACACCTTACTGGCGATGTCTGTGTTGTAGCAGGTTTCGCTACAGGAGGTGGCCGCGTCGTTGACGTCTGATGTTTGTCATATTCTGACTAATGGCGTGTGCCAGTTTCTTGATCTCATGATGTACATTGTGCCTAGGCCCAATGAACTTCAAGAGCTCATCGATCTTTGCTCCTAATTTGTTTGGAGCGCCACTCTCAGTTGTGGCCCTTTGGGAGGCGTCAACTGCACTATCCGCCTTTTGGAGGACTTGGCTGAATAGTGTCTTGCTGCCAGCTCTAGTTTTAATGGTCGATGTTGTACCATTAGCAGTGTTCTTATTCTTCTTGTCACCATGTGACGGAACCAGTGATAATTCGCTCCCCCCAGAATCCGTGGAGCGTGCACCGGCCACCGAGGCTTTCACCGATCGGAACCGGTGGTGGGATTATCCTCTGCAGAGGTACCCACTGGGGTATTAAGTTGACTTATCACCCATATCCATGAATGGTTTATTTCGGGGTTCCTTCCCCTATCTGATTTTGGTCCGCCCTGAGGAAGTCCTCAGTACTCCCCATTGCTGGAGAGCGTCACCTATCCGCCACCTGGGGAGGCGCCCGGTGGTGGACCAGCAACCACCCCGGGTGTGTGTTTGAAAACAAGTTGGCGCGGACGGAACTATGTGTAGCTCTCTTGATGGTCCGGGTGTCTGAAGTCTTCAGACGCCACGGAGAGCAGACCAAGCGGAGAACGACCTAGCCGACGATCTCGGATACGAAGTAGTCCGGAAAGGTCCGAACCTGCAGCCAGCCTTCGTGTTGGAAGAAGAGGAAAAGCCTTATGAAAATGCCAAGTGAGATTTTGGCGAAACGTCAGGCGACCGTTCCTTTACAGGGACATAATTTTCAACGGACGAACACCCGGACCACCAAGAGAGCTATATATATATATATATATATATAATATGCCCAGAGCAAGAAGTGAGCCACCTCTCAAAGAAATTCCCGGTTATAGTGAGGTCCAAGTCAAAGAGAGGACCGTATACGGTCCTCACTTTGTATATCACTCTCAAATAGTCCCAAAATGTGTAATTATTAATTCTAGCATTATTTTGACTGGACCTCACTTTGACGAAAAATGCAAATTTAGTTCACCGAATTTTAGACTGAGGCGCTTCACCGTATGTATATTTTCACGACGTATATTTTTACGACTATTCAAATATTATGCTATGCAATAAGTAAGGACATATAATCGGCAACCATGTACAGTCCTCACTAACAGTTTTAGGTGGTATAACATTCTACTTATTAATATACATGTTATTTCCATTGACGTTTAAGTAAGTAGTAAATTTCTTTGGTCGATGTTTACATTTAAACTGAAAATGCTAATTTCCGTTTATTCTTTGACAATCTTCAGAATAAAATATTTGAGGCTAGATATTGTTATAAACTCCGAGGGTTCAATTAATTAAAAACTAATATTCACTAAGTATCACATTCTAGAAACTTTTATTTACATCAAATATTCACAAGAGCTGATTCGAATATCACAATAATAACACGAAATAATCTCTTCGCAATAAATAACTAACTCCTCGATGCTGGGCCGCTCCTTTTAAAATCCGCATCGAATTCTTCTAGCAAAACCTAGTGCCAATTTTAAAGTTGTCGAGTTATTTTGAGATAAATTTTTTTGTCCTCCTAGCGATTGATGTATTGAAATAAAATGCTTACGTTACTCGCCAAGGACGGAATAGATAATTTATAACACTGCCCTGCTGTTAATTCTGATCGTCCCGGTCAGAAACATCCTCTCCATGGTAAGGAGCGAGTCGATCTAAATGGACCACCTTCAACTTAGCCCTGAGGTATCGACGGATACGGTAGACGACCTCATTATTCCTCTTGACCACCTCGTATGGACCATCCTAGGCGGGCGTAAGCTTTGGAGATATAGCCTTGCTCCGTTGGGGGTTGTATAGCCAGACTTTGTCCCTCTCTTGCAACCCGAAGAATTGCTTTGAGGTCATATTATGTCTTCATCTGGTCACTGATCTCCAACATCTGCGTCGGGCTAATTCGTGTATTGCCAGCATGTTATGTCGGAGTATAATCGTGATGGCTTGGGAAGGTTCTTCGGGGGGGCGAAAAGTCAACTCACAGGGTAATCGCAGCTCTTTTCCGAATAGGACCAATCAGGTCTTGTTCAAATGTCCTGTTGAATCTTGCACGAAGTTCTTTTGTGGTGACGCAATAATTTCTTTCCGGTTTTGAGAATTCACGGCTGTAGTACTCGATCACCATCTTGCATCTGGGGTAAGACGGCCCTCAAAGCTCTGTTGCTAGCGTCGGTGTCTAAATGAACTTGCCGGAATGTGTAGGAAAGGCTAGGATTGGGCTGGAACACAGCTGCTGCTTCCGTCTCTGAATGATATTTCGCAATCACGATTATATATATATATATATATATATATATGAACAAGGCTAGGTTCCGGGTGAGAACCGCGTCTGAATATATTATATACTCGGCGTTTCGAGTCCTGCTTTGGAGTCATTATCAAGAGACAAAAGTGAAAAAGAGTTTCAGAGTCTAGATTGTCTAGATCGAACTCGTGGCCTCATCTGCCTACTCCCCAAGAGTCACTAGGTAACTGAACTGAATTTGAGTCTACTCTACTTCTCTTATTTATAGTTAGCGCAGAGTTAGAAGGGTGATGAGGCTGTGTTGTGATTGGTTGTGTGTTGGTGGGCGTGCCTGTTTTGTTTAATCTGGCAATTACGGAGGTCCATGCTGTGGGAAGGCGAAAGCTGTCATCGCCTCGGTTTAGACAGAGGGGTCTTTTCTCTATTTCTATTGCTTCGCGAATAGTAGGTGCCCTAAGGGAGTTAAGAGAAACGATAGTCCTACTGCCCTCGAAGTTGATAGAGTATCCTGTGGATACATGGAATTTCGTAAACTTCCCGATCCTCGTTAGGTACTTTATCCTTAGGGTTCCCGGTTAAGTTAGCTATAGTTTGACTAGTGTTGAAGACCGTCTTTATTTGATGTCGGTGTAGGATTCGTGCTATTTTGTCAGTGACTCCTCGAATGTACGGAAGGAAGGCTTTCGGGTGTTGTTGGTCTGTTTCTAATGGGGTTGGTGTACTCGAGGGTTGTTGCGATTGACAAAATATGCTTGCAATATGGTCTGGATGATAACCGTTTTGTCGAAGGATTTGTTGAAGTTTATTAAGTTCGTTTTGTCTATTGTCCATGTCTGTTAGGCGAATAGATCTAAGGGCCAAAGATTTCATTACAGAACTTAATTCGGCGGGGTGATCGATTGGTGTGGGTTGGTTTCCTATAGACTGTATGTGATAATGTGCCATGGCTGGTTTTTTTGTTATGAGGACATCAATAAACCGGAGCGAAGAATCGGATTCGATTCCCATTGTAAATTCAATGTTAGAATGTATACCATTGAGGTGTTGTAGAATGAAGTCTAACGACTCTCTGCCATGAGGCCAAATGACAAAAGTATCTACTACGAAATAATTAACAATAATCCGACTTCATAGAGAAAAAGACCAAGGAAATCATCAACAAACACATCTTCCTCTTGGCGTCAAAAGACCATCATTCCTCGTGAAAAATCTTCTAAAATTCCCAAATTTGCGGACTACCAAGATTCATAAGCCGGACATTCCTCTTAGGCCCATTGTCAGTTCGGTACAATCCCCGACTCAAGAATTAGCCCGGTACTTATCCAAAACCCTTCAACGTCTAGCTGAAAAAGCATCCTCGTATGTAAAGAACTCTTCTTCCTTTATAGATATATTAGGCGCTTATAGATTTTCGGAAAATGATATCCTGGTTAGCTTCGATGTTGTATCTCTTTTCACCAATGTCCCCATTTCAGAAACGTTAGATATTCTAAAAACTAAACACAATATTTCTTCTGACATCATCAAACTGGTACAGCACTGTTCTTATAACAGATAATTTTCATTTCAAGACACTCTGTTCAAACAAGTACGTGGGCCCCGATGGGTTCACCTCTTTCTCCAGTGCTTGCTAACATTATGGAACAAATAGAAACCCAGGCCCTAAACTCGTCTAATTTAAAACCTTCCTGTTGGCTTAGATATGTTGATGATACTTTTGTCATTTGGCCCCATGGCAGAGAGTCGTTAGACTTCTTTCTACAACACCTCAATGGTATACATTGTAACATTGAATTTACAATGGAAATCGAATCCGATTCTTCGCTCCCGTTTCTTGATGTCCTCATAACAAAAACCAGCAATGGCAGATTATCACATACAGTCTATAGGAAACCAACCCATCACCCATCGATACTTAAATGCCCAATCACATCATCACCCTGCCCAATTAAGTTCTGTAATGAAATCTTTGGTCCTTAGATATATTCGCCTAACAGACATTGACAATAGACAAAACGAACTTAATAAACTTCAACAAATCCTTCGACAAAATTTTATCATCCAGACCACATTGTACGCATATTTCATCAATCGCACAACCCTCGACTATACCAACCCCATCAGAAACAGACCAACAACACCCGCAAGCTTCCTCCGTACATTCGAGCAATCACTGACAAAATAGCACGAATCCTACACCGACATCAAATAAAGACGGTCTTCAACCACTAGTCCAAACTATAGCTAACTTAACCGGAACCTTAGGATAAAGTACGTACGAGGATCGGGGAGTTTACGAATTCCATCGCGATTGCCCACAACCCTACATCGGTCGTACAAATAGGCGCGTCAACCATCGAGTATATGAACATTCTTTGTCAGTTCGCAAAAAAAGCCGACTTCCGCTCTCGCGCATCATAATATCCAAACAGGACACTCTAATCAACTTCGAGGGCAGTAGGACTATCGATCTCTTAACTCCCTTAGAGCATCTACTATTCGCGAAGCTCATAGAAATAGAGGAAAGACCCCTGTCTAAACCGACGCGATGACAGCTCTCGCCTTCCCACAGCATGGACCTCCGTAATTGCCAGATTAAACAAAGCAGACACGACCACCAACACACAACCCATCACAACACAGCCTCATCACGTGACATCCCCTTCTAACTCA